>OZ037940.1:44206536-44819017 GCA_964035585.1 Polytrichum formosum | reverse complement strand
GAATGCATGGTACTACATTCTATATCAAGGGGGGGGGGCTTGACTATCTCTAATGAAGTTGTAGAGGAAAGAACCCAACACAAAATGAAGTACATCGTAAAAGCGGATTTCTTTTGGTTCCTCGGATCATTTGCCCAAGTATAAGTGTTGAAATTCTATTTTGATGCCGATTTGTGTCAATAGGCTCGTGCAAATATAATAAGCACCGAGAATCTCTCGGAATGTACCAAATTCAAATCGAGCTCATGGGTCACATGAAAGATGCCGGTGACCGGTTTGGAGTTATTGTATTAATAGGGTTCCGTAATGTGTGCAATTTTTTCAATCCCTTTGATAGGAAGGAATCTACATTTGTATGTTATGTACAAGAGAAGCGAAGTTATGTTGTACGTATGGTACATAGTTGGAGTAGGAGTCCTCTTAAAGGCTCATGTGTTAGGTCGACTTGTTCCAACCTAAATTGAGATTCAAAGGCCCACCTCATGTTATGATATACTATCTACCTAGCTAAGTACACTAAATAGTTCTATTCGTGTCGGCCACACTAGTTCTCTAGAGCCCACACTAACTCTTGCAATGAGGATCAATGAGGTCACATTAGTTTTGAACTCACATAAAATCTCTAGTTCTAAATTAGTGTGGGGCCACTTTCATTGTGGTTGTGTATAAAATCAATGTGGGTGCATATTTTATTACATGTTGCTTTTGATGTAAGGCAACTATTTTAATTTATATAAGGTGTTGGTCGGTAGTCTTGAGTAAGATTGTGTGGAGGACCCAGGGACAGACTCCGTCTGGGACCCCTGATGTATTTACCCTTACTAGACAAATAGAATGGCTAGTGCTCATTATTTCCACTTCAATTTTCCACCCACACTAATCATATTATTTAGTCTACTTTGTCTCCCAGGTGAATTTGAGTGTACTCTTTGGCATGTATTAATGAGGAACAACTTCACAAAGCAAATCAAGGTGCGTTCGCACTAGGGTCCGGTACCAAAGAAACTCAAAATTTGAGAGATGTCAAGGGTGGGAAAAAGGAAGTGGCGTTGATGTGGCATCATTTTTCAATCAAATTCGCAACAATCTCCACTCGAAAAAAGACTGCCAATACATTGAGAAACTAATCGTCAAAATTGACTATGAAATTAAAGTTACATTAAGGGTTGTTTTGAATCCCAAGATTCTTGGACATAAACCCACCCTCGATGAACCAAAAGAGTGTCATTGCATATATCTCACCCTCCACGGAAAAACCAAACTGGTTTAAAATAGAAGTTGGGTTGACTTTGCTAAAAATAGTGTTTTATTGGTTGTTGCATTCTTGACGCCCTTTTGGACGCGTGGCTATGTTTAGCCAATTTACTTTTTTCCTTTGTTAGAAATCGAGTTTTATTGTTTTACTACATTCTTGACGCCCTTTTGGACGCATGCTATTTTTAACCAGTTTGGTTTTTCCGTGGAGGGTGAGATATATGTAGGCAACAAATATCTCATCGGATGTGAAAAGTTTGAGATATTTGGGTGTTACTCTTCACGCTTTGAAGTTGCGGTGTTGACAAAATCAAAATCATGTATCATGCACTCTCCATCCTCACCAACTATCCGTAAAAGCATTCCTCTTTAGAATTAAAGGTGGGCCCACAAAAGCGCATAAGAACGGAGATCCCGTAAAAACTCAAAAACCGCTATGAGAAGGCCTACAAACACCACCACTTGTGCCTATGGTTGTTTAGTCCCAATGAAAACACTTCTTCATCATCATCCTCATCCAATAGAGAGCTTGGGATGGAAACAATTTTCCATTCTAATACAAACATTCTTTCATTCTTTGTGTAGATGCACGATGGCGCACCTCCTATGCCCCGCGTCCCACACCAAATCCAAGCGGTGGCTTCGGCCGCCACTTGTCAACCAAGATTTGTTACAGGCTTAAGTTAAACTTTTAAAATATAGAAGATACTTGCAAAAAGTGGCATATGCTTTTGCCAAGTAGCCTACCAAAACTACAGTAAGGGCCGGTTCACACCATGGACCATGAAGTCGGACTATGGAAGATGGCCTTTTCCCATGGTCTGACTTGATGGTCCAACTTCCATGGTCCGATTTCTTAAGAAAATCCATTTACAAAGCCTTTGGGCCTCTCACTAGGTGTAAACCGAATGTGGACCAAGAGGAATGACCATGCACCAAAAAATGGATGTGTTGATTTTTTTAATATATGTCCAAAAAGGGAAATTTTGAGGGAAAACAAATCAAGTTTGACCATTCTTTTGTATTCTCCTCTCTTCATCTTCTCTTCCCCAGAACAAATTAAAATTTCTTTACAGCAATATTTCTCTGCCATGAGTTCTTGTTTTTATTTTTACCAGAGCACCTCTTTTGCCTCTCCCACCGCAAAACCCGTTGGTCCATGTCGGTGGATAATGTAGGCCTTAAAATATGGCTTTTGGGGACCTCGAACTCCATGGTCACTCTAACATTTTTTCCCTTGGTGTAAACCGAAGTGATCCCGGGACAAGTTCAATAGCCAATCACAAATTTTACAGGGCATTGGGACGATTTCATGGTCCATGGTGTAAACAACCCCTGAATATTGTATTTAGTGTCATATGGTATGTTATGTCTCTATGGTTACTTTTCTAATGACACTTCCTATGAATAAGTTTACAACAACTGTCATCCCAACTTACATTCAGTTCATCCAATTTTGGTATATTCTACATCCTAACATTTATATAATGAATTATTGTCATGGATGATTGAAATTTGGAAAGAAAAAAAACGCCTAGTAAGCGACGATAATTGCAACATTGTAAATCTTGCACATGCTCCCACAATTGAAGCATTCATTTGATCGGTGTTGGATGCTCGTTTAACTTCCGTTTCACAAGTGCCCACACATGCTCGAGTAGATTTAGGTCAAATGATTGAGGAGGCCAAGTAAGGACATCAAAAATTTGCATTGACAACCACTGCTTAACTAATTTTGCAGTATGTTTAGGATCATTATCATGATGAAATATGACACAAGAAGTCATACAACCCCACACAAAAATTGCACCACCTCCATGTTTAATTGTTTGACTCACATGATGAGCTTGTAATTGAGATTTTCCATCCCTCACTCAACACCAACCGCAACCATCAAATTGAAATCGATTGATCTTAGTCCCATCACTAAAAATCATCCTATACCAGTCATGGATGGTCCTCAAGGCATTCCTCACATCTACAACATTATCTAGTCCACCAACTGTGATGGCTCTTACACACGCTCGTCATTGAGTAGGGGTGATGCTTCTTGGGTGCCCCCCTTTTGAAGGCTCTACATGAGGAACACACTCTCTACGAATCCTAGAGCATGTAGATTGAGAGGTACCCAACAATTTTGACATTTCACATGTCCTACGCCAATGTTGCAACATGGCTATAACATTCAACATCTTCTCCTCTGGTAATGCTTTCATGGGCAAAGTAAAACTTCACAATTTTAAGAGAAAATTTCACGAGAGACCACAATACTAACTAAAAGTGAGAGAAAAACCTTGGGCGGCGCTCTCAACTCGTTCTTGCAACTGAAGGTGAGTGATGAAAACAATTTCAAAACTAAGTCAACATACCTAAGTTCATTTGAAAATGCAATTTCTTTCTGGTTACTGCAAAACTCAAGCTAAAATTTGGAAGGATGATAGCCAACTTGCTTGAAACCAAATCTTAGTGTAGTTTGCTTGAGTCCAAAATTTTGCTCCTAACAAATAGGCTTGCTTGATTTTGGAGTTTATAGGCCCTATTATGTGGGACCTGTCACCATGCACATGAAATGTGTGTTGAGAGATCTTTACGTTACTATCACCATATTGTCAACTACTTGTTTGCTATTGCACAAATAGTTCAACATAGTACTGAGTATTGGAGTTTGTTTGTATAATTTTATTGTGATGTTAACTCGTGGGTTGTATAAAACCCTAACATATGTTGAATCAATTAGAGTGGTCATTGGGGGGACCTAGACAATTCTTTGGGGTGGTTGTGAGCCGGATCCATCCAATGGTTATTTGCAAACTCAATGCTAGTTGTGAGTTTCCATATAGTGGGAGTGCTTGACAATTGTAGTTGGAATAACTCAGTACTTGAAAATATGGGCATAAGCACCACATGTCCTCCCTATTTCATGAAAAATAAGATAGCATTCAAACCCCAACCCTTGGGCTTTCTAGAGCATCATATAATATGCATGAAGCCATCATTCAAGCCCAATCCCTAGTACATGATACAAACTCATTGAATCTTGCTTGTTTGTACAATAACTATTGTGCCGGTCACATCCCCGTTATGTGATATATCCAAGTCTCCCTTCATGGGCCTTGGTCTCTTTGGAGCCACTCCCATTCACTAGGGCTACATTATTGTCTATGAGTGACATTGTGTTCACCTCCCAAGCATTGAAAGGCAACCTATGCATCCAAAATCATGTCGTTGTTCTTGTACCCAATGTAGGAATCTTAGACATATGCATGCCATAATCACCAATGCATTGACAAAAACTTGCCAGGTGGTCAACTGCCTCATGTGCTTTGGCGTTGGCATGTCGGCCTTCTGTCTCAATAAATAAATAAATAAATAATCACCAATGCATGGTTTAAGAGATTGTTTATGTATCTTGTACATTGAGCCCCTTGGTCCTTTAAGGGTTAAAGGGGGCCACCTTACACTGGAGCTTGAGGGCCCTTGATCCATGATAAACAAACTATGTGATTGGTCGAGAAGTTGGAGACGGTCCAAGTTCACTTCACACCAAACCTTGAAGGCCCAAGGGACCAAAAAAAACTTGAATGGATGAAATTTCCACATGGCATCCTACATGGGAACATGTGGATAATGTTTCATGCCCTACTAGATATGGAGTTAGGCCCATCAAACAATGGTGGGTCTAATACAAAATCAAGGGACCATGTTAATCAAATAAAATTTTCACTTTCACTTTACACTAACCATGAGGGCATGTCAATTGCAAAATTGGGGGTTTTAATACCCCAGGGTGCAACCTTTGGATGATTTTCAAGGGCCCTTAGATTTTCATGGTCACAACTCTTGATCCGTGTGTAAAGTGGTACGAGGGCCACTTCACAAACAAGCCAAGGGCTGGGAGCATATAATTACGAGGTCCCTTTATTCTCACCCAAAGACCATACCATTGACATGACTTATACCGTGTAAAAGTCCATGTAAACATTTCATCCATGATTGTTTCGTGGGGCCTTTAGGCCTTCACCTCCTTGTGTGAAGTGAACTTGGACACGGGCCATTTTGACCAATGAGAGATCTTAGAATGCAATGGTCACGGGCCCTCAGTCTCGTATGTAAAGCGGCCCTGAGATTGATGAGAATTGAATATCCCTGAGATTTCGGTGCTTTCAACACGTTCCCGCGCAGTGTGTGGGCCCACAAACACCCGCTATTTCTTCCGGGGCCCCGTCCGCCGGGACCGGGACACCTCACCACCCTCTCTGTCTTCTCTTGTCCTTTCACCCATCCTTCCTACCTACCTACCTACCTAATTACCTACCTTCCGACCGACCCAGTTTGCGACCTCCCTCCCTACTTTCTTCGCTTGCGACACTCTCATCAGTGTTCCTCTTTCTTCCCCCGCTCGCCATCTCCTTCGATGTCAGTTATGCCCGCCTTTATTTTATTTTATTTTTCAACAAATTGCGCCCCCGCGCTCCGTCGCTCGCCAGCATCTCCACATCGTGGAGAATTTCACCGCATTTTTCTTCTTCTTCCCATTCTTTATTTCCGACTCCGTTTCTAGGTTTTCGAACCTCTTGCGGTGCCTTCGTCGTCATCAAATCAGAGCCTCTGCCGGTGGGCAGTTATTCTGTCCGTTCGGTTCCTGCAGTTGCCGGAAGTTTCTGGAAGTTGGGGACCGGCGTGCTTGTGTGATCGCCGTGTTTGATTGTAAAGTAACCTCGTGGTGTGAGGGTTCTAGCGGGGCTGGTTGAGAGGGTTTGAACGTTTGAACGGGAGGAGCTGTCCAGGGGTTTGATTTGAAGGTGTGAGAATATACGGTGGAGGACGAGAGAGAGAGAGAGAGAGAGAGAGAGAGTAGTGATGATCGGTGGAGCTTCAGCAAGTGCTACTACCACTACGGAGCAGCAGAAATCCGTGTTGCTGTAATGGCGGACAGCTCAGCACCTCGAGGTGGTGCTGATACGGAGTTTGTTTCCGAATTCGTGCCTTTTCCGAGGGCCTCCACATCATCACAATTTATTAGTCGACATGACCGTTTGCAGGTACGGATCGAACCGTGGCACTCGACATGTATATCGATGAGCACCACGCGTATATTGACGTTTGCGTGAACCCGTCACCCTCGTTTGGACGGCGAGGGTTTCTTGGTTTGTTTAAATGTCAAACGCGTTAGATGCGTCGGAGCCGGGGATTAAGTCTGTTGCTGTTCAAAGTTCTGTATGATCGAAGCGCTGTGATATGAAGTGCAACTCGGGCCATTTAATTTCTTGTCTTGGAGTTTTGCGCATTTCTGTAATAACTGTTCATCTTCGTTAGTTAACACGGTTCTTCAATTTCGGGAAGTCCTACCATAGGAACTAAGCGCAGTTTTGGGGGACATTCAATATCTGGAAGGTTATCCTGCTGTTACGCATTTTCTCAATCTTGGGGCTTTTCGGGACACTCGAGACACAGTCCACTCTCCTAGCATGAGATTTTATCTCCGAAGGGAAATGCTATCCTACAGGAGATTTGTAGGCTGAAGCGACCGTCATGGGTTTTCTCCAAAGGATATTTTTTACCACATGAATGTGCAAGTCAGGCTTGGGTGTGTGAGTTGATGTTTGTGTCGTCTGTCTACATACCGAGGCTGATTAAGCTCTTTAATGCTGGTAAGGTATCCTCTTTTGTGCAAGTGCAGTACTTCTGCATGAAGGGTTCTACATTTGTAAATCTTAAGAGATTCTGTTTAGTCCTCTCCTGCCTTTTACTCTTTGGCATTTTCAAGTTTGAAGGTGACCACAAGGAGTAGAGCACTTACGATTTCTAAGATTAAGAAATTCTGATACTAGCTGTACTGCCATGGCAGCAAATGGAATCCCTTGTCGTTTTTAAGCAGAAGTCTGATACTTTTATGGGGTTCCTTAAGAAGACAGTGCCATGTGTGCGACTCTGAGGTGCTATGTTGTCTGAACATTGACTCTTGTTTTGGTAAGCTTGGAGTTATGTGTTCGAGAGCAAAGTTTTATGGGCTGTACCCTGAAATATCTATCTGGTCCCACATATTTACTGTTCATCTTAGTATCGATATACGGAATACAAGTTTGGCAAATTTGTGAAGCTGGTGTCCTTCTGTGAAGAATGCGAATTAAAGTGTCACTTGGAATTGTTTACAGGAACCAAGTGAATATGAAATGATGGCAGGCCGCATATGCCCACCTGCATCTGAGGCAGGAAAGGAACATAATAGGAGCCATGTCAGGCACAGGTTTCTGCAACAGTGCGACTCAAAAAAACATTTGATTTCTCAACCGCTTGGAAATCATGCAAAAAGTGCTCATTACATAGGACCTATTCAAGAGTCTGTTGCAGTGCCTGCCAACGTTGCCAAATCCCCCAAGAATGCTAAAGCAAATCCTTTGGATGCACGATGTGCTTGTAGCCATGAGAGTGAACGCTGGCAGCAGGGCCAATGGAGTGGAGAAGAATGGGAAACACAGAGGTTTACTACACGGAAGGCAGGAATGTGCAAGTGCTTGGCTGGGGCAGCAGCAGATTGCACTGCCGTGTGCTGTTGCCCCCTCTCTCTTCTACATCTTTTAGCACTTGCATGCATAAAATTACCTTCAATCATCGTCATTCGAACCCTCAGGAAGGTGAAGACCAAGATTCGGAAGAAACGCAAATGTCAAGAAGCGAATGAGAATGATGTTGGTCCAGCAACGCCTTTCACTCCCTCTCTATCTTGCAGGGAGTCGACACATGAGGATCCTTGGAGTCCTTCAGCGGGATTTGCTGATGCTCGAATGTGGCAGGAGTATTTTGGGCCTGATCCAGCTACGGAATACACTCCTTTGTAGCTCCTGACAGATGCTGAAGACACTTGAAGGCTTTCTGCACTACTCAAGTTGCTGTCTCCACGTTACCTGTTAATCATATTCAGAGCAACTTGAGAGATCTCAGCTCCCTTGCTAATAATGCCGAGGCCAGCAACAGCCTTGATTTGGGAGTACGTGTTACACCATTTATTCATCTTCAACATATTATGAGTTGGTTTGAGAGCAACATTTGCTCCACCATCTATCCGCCGAAAAAAATTCTTGTCTGTTGACAAAGATCTTTTATTCCTGAGCAGACTGGTTCTGAGGTCAATCTTTATTTTACGTGCATGATGCACGACGGGAACAAGAGTTCTGCTGGAACTTTGCAGACCTCAGTAGTTTTCTAGTAATTTGGAGGGTAGTCATGTGCTTCATAGTTGATTACTCCGTCCCATGACAATTACCCTCCCAGAGTGTTGGAAGCTTTTCAATCCATTGCCTAGGAATCTTTCCATGCGAGAAGCAATGCTGCTTTTTGTAGGTCTGCCAAATTAAAAGTCCTTCCATGGGAACAGTTTTGTATGTAAATGTGTATATAAAGGTATCGGGTTACATTTCATGCTATGTTGCTTGCACTCATGGAAAGTCGTGGAAGGACTCTCTTCATGCAATCACAATGATGTCTAACTCACACCCCATTTGCTTTCTTGTCGAGAATAACTTTTGTGCCCAAAGCCCCATCACTGGATTCTACCACATGCTTCACACATAGTCCAAGTGACAGCTACTCAGTTCACACTTTAGTATTGGTGTCTACTCTTCTGGATGACTTGTGCTTTTCTATTTAGTTGACTGCAGTACCCGGTTGCTTACTAAAATCCAGTTTTTCAGTTTTCTCTCGCAGGTCCCCTTGCAAGCTGAGTAACATATCCATGGTGTCATACAGGAGGTAATTATGTTAGTTGTCTGACATAACGCATGCATATACTGGAGTACAACACTTTGAATGTTGAATTGTAATATTTTTTTTGTCACAGCAACCTTTGCAAAATTTCAATCAGTAGTTTTGTAACATGTGGCATTCTTTGTGCCTAAAACCGAAAACCAAAAAAGAAACCAAAACTTTGAGGAAGTAAGCATAAATAGTCTTTATGCTTCTGGCTGTTGCGACCTTTCACTGTCAATGAATGGAGGGAACTGACTGCTGCATAGTTATAGGTGAACTGGTTGAATTTGAGATATATCTGGTTCAAGTTCAAGACTTCAGGAGATTACTGGTTGTTTTAGAATGATTTATAGAATATACCGCAATTTAATAAAGAAAAACTGAAAGATGTCAACTGGTTAATTTCATATTTCTTTGGTTAGTCTGGAAACCCATAAGGTAGACATGCCTAGTTCGGTTACTTATTTGAATCGGACATCTGTATTTGATTGGTGGTTGGTTTGGTTTGTTGTATAAAAGAGATTGGATTGTGTGTTCAAATATGATAACCATTCTAGGCTCAATAGTCAATATGATTTTTTTTTGGGGGGGACCTATATGACCATTTTATGAGCACAAAAATCTTCACTTCGGTAATGAATAAGATATCCATATGAGCTCTGAAGATCATGAGGAAAAGTGGCTACAACCTTAATTTGGATCAGTTAACGATCTTCTACTAACAGTGTATTTCATGTCCTGGGATATACCTTATGGTATGTGGATGTTATATGGTTCGTTTTTCACATTCTCCAACTTCTACCGATTAGACTTGCACAACATAATTTGAGTTGCATTAGCAAACCTATGATGAAACATATGCAAAAAACCGGACTGAAAATCGGACCTCTTGATTTAGTTATGGTTATCGGAAGTGCATGTTTGTCGATTTCTTAATTGGATACATAGGTCCTCCCAATTGAGTGTGGAGTAGTTATTAATATTTGAAGACATAGTCCAATCTCTTTTAAACATGTCTTTATGATGTTTGCTCTTTGATCTTCACTGAACCACATACCAATCAAATATAGGGGTCCAATTAAGAAGATGAGCCACTTAAGACCCAATCTACCTTAGAGGGAGGTTGACTATAACCAAACTTTGTAATACAATAGTATTCATCTATTCCACTACCCAAGTTGACTTAACTTCTATTGAGATTATTCCCCAAAGCTACATTGATTATCCCTCTTATCAGTGACATACAAAACAATGGTTGGAGAACCAACCCTCTCATTACCATCACAGCAGGAGTCAGAGGCGCCATACACGAACACTCCATTAATAAACTTACCAACCTTAAGCTCCCCAAAACAGCCATCAAAAATCTCATGAAAAATATACACCAAAATGCCATCAAATATCTCACATACCTCATCCTAAATAAAAGAAAGCTTGAAAACAAACAAGAACTTGTCTCACCACCTTAATGACATGGAGCAAATTGCTCACCAACAGAGCCCACCTCATAAGAGGCATAACACCCCATGCTGCATCTTGGACACCCATGATCAGCATAGGGTCAACGGGCTCATTAGTCACGCCGGTACCGGGCTACAGGCGTTATCTTTTCTTTTCTTTTCCCAATTAGTGTGTGTGATAATAATTCCCAAAACACGCACTATTTAGCCAAATCTCAAAATTAGTGAGGGGTATTTTTTTTTATTGAGTGATACTAAATTCACATAAACATGCTCGCTCTATTACCATAGATTTCAAGAAAAATTAGTGCGTGCTCTAATGTGTTTGTAGAGTGATTAAATATTTCATATGCAAACACATTCTTGTCAGCATGATGTTACCATACCTATGGTTAAGTTCCATTTCTATATTTAGCATATAACAAGGGCTTCTAACATCTTACCTTTATGGGAAGAATCTTAGATAATAGGAAGAATTGACATTGCTATGAATAGTGTGAATAGTGTGAATAGTGCTGCTATAGGAATTTCTAGTGAATGGTGCCAAAAAGGATAGTACCAGTACTTTCAATGAATAATGTTGTTATGAATAGTATTTCCAGTGAATATTTCTTGGATGAACAATGCTTTTTAGATCTTTTGGTGGCACTAATTTCATAGGGCAAAGAAATTTGGTATCACCTTCACTAATTTCCGACACACACTATATATTAGCCCTCCCTCACTAATTGGGATAATAGTGTAGTTGTAAAAAACCCCCATCCACCTTAGTAGGAGGTTGACTTATAATGAAATCTTTTTATGTAATGGAATAGTATCTGTTTGTTCCGCCACCCAAGTTGACAACACTTCTATTGAGATTCTTCCTAAAAGCTACACTAAATATGATATGTAGTGTCATATGGTATTTTATGTCACTATGGTAATTTTTCAGATGACACTTCTCATGAATAAGTTTACAAATATTGTCATGGATGATGGATGAGTTCATCCATCGGCCGAAACCATACCTTCTCTCGTCAGCAACTTGTGATGAAATATTGTCATGGATGATTGAAATTTGGATGAAAAATCACTTGGTAAGTGACAGCAATTGCAACACTAGAAATCTATAATCCCCCAATAAATTTACAAGGAATGACAAATAGTGTTGGGTTAGCAGTTAGTGTTGGTGACACTATACTGCGGTTTATAATTAGTATTGAGCAAGACACTTAGAATTGGTGACACTAAATATCATAATTAGTGTAATTCACTCCCGGAAGTTACTCTAGTTTTATGCCAGTCAATTGGGACATAGAATAAGAATGTGCCGCAGCCCACTCAACAGCTTGAAACTTCTACACAACTTCGTCAACTACACTGTTTTGTCTAATTAGTGTGGGTTACCATTTGGAGTTACGCATTGCTATAACAATTTACTGAGAGTATCCATTTTTTTATACCAAAATAGCATAAGTAGTTAGTATGCACACCAAAGAATATGATATAACCTAGTTGGTTAAAAGCGACGATGTTGGTAAAAAGTTATAGCAACACGTAACTCCGAATGGTAACCCGCCCTAATTAGACAAAACAATGTGCACCATTTTGTCTAATTAGTGTGGGTTACCATTTGGAGTTACTTGTTGCTATAACTTCTTACCGACATTATCATATTTCACCAACTAAGTCATACCATATTCTTCGGTGTGGATACTAACTACACCAAACATGATATTTAGTGTCACTTACTATTTGGAACTATGCAATGCTATACCTATATTTAATGTGTATCTCATATTTTACCAACAAATGCCAAATTGGTTGTTTGGACATTATAGAACATTAACAACTTTACTTTATAAAAAGTTACATCAACAATAAAAAGATATAGCACTATGTAAATTGAAATAGAAAGTGACACTAAATATCATAGTTAGTGTTGTTTGGGTAAAAAATGATACTCTCAGTGAAATGTTATAGCAATGCATTACTCCAAATGGTAAGCCACACTAATTAGCCCAAAAAGTGTACCTAACAATGACCTTTTAACGTGCACAATATTTACCTCAGCTGGGTAAGTTAATGGTAAATTGCCCGCATGGGAGAGAGAGTTCGACACCAATTCTGTATTAGGAGATTGTTAAGACAGGATGAATGTCATCCATTCACTCTCCGGTTCCATCCATAGCTTAGTAAGCATACCTACCCGACTAGTCTTTAATAACCAGTTAAGTCACAATAGGTAGATAGCGATAAGGTAGATGGATGATAACTCCAGTCACACTATAAACCTTAACCCGAGTTAACCAATTGTCTTCACCCCTATATAACCTTAATGGAATAGAGCTCCGGCTCATTCTTTGATGCTCATACTTTGTGTTTATGCATGTCTCACAACAAAGATCTTTGTCCAAAGCATAAATGGTGCTTTTACCAAGGGTAAGAAATTAGACTTGAGATGACACTTGGAGGTCCCCCATTTGAACACATGTCACTTCCATATGTAAGGTTGACATGCGTATGAATTCCAAATAGAGCAGACCAACCCATTTCTGATAACCCCAATCTTACTATATAGAGTCGCCTAAAGTCATGAAGTTCCACACATGTAGCCTTCACATCAGGTGTGATGGAAAAAAGTAAGTTAAGATTGAGACATCTATAACCAATAGAATAAGAGAGTTTGCATATGTTTAGGAGGAGTCATAATAGGGAACTATTTTTATGAATATGGAAATTGTTACAAAATTTTGAAGTGTAAATTTTAGGGTTACACATAGTCGATCCATAGGTTAACCCATGACTGCTCATCTCAATGCTTACTCCTTGGCTACGACAATTGTCAAAACTTTTATGAGGGTAATCTGTCACAAGCTGCCACCACATAAGCTTTAACTTTGCTCGCCTAAAAAAGAGAGATCTCATCTATATTGGCATTATATGACCCTAGTGAGCGGTTAAATGGACTTGGTCGACTATGGATGCGTAACCTTAAAAGGGCATGGATTTGGGTTCTTTGAAAAGGGCACCAATTGTACTCAAGTTTATGTCTCCGAGTTATTGGAAAAAAATTGACGTGTGCTTGTGAATATGGGTTGGGAGAGAATCTTGCCTTTCAAAATTTACAGTACTTTCAAAACTTGGAAACAAATTGTGATTTTTTGGTTAAAATTGTGATATCAATTTGTAGACCTATGAAAATTCACCCCAATATCACATATGTGCTACATTTATGTGAATTTGCTTAAGTTAATAGGTATGTTACTATACAACAATAATATGGACAACCTAGGTTTTGAGTTGTATGTGATTAGGTGTGGATCTAGGAATGGACACCATAAAGAGACGTGTTTAAAAGAGAGTGGACTACGCGTTCATATATGCTAATTGTTTTAGGTTCAACTATCAACAAGATTGCAGGGATGTATATGATCACTTAACGACCATGGGAATGTTCACTTTGATAATGAATGAAGTATTCATATGAGCTCCGAAAATTATGAGGCAAATGGCTACGGGCACAATTTGGATTTGTTAATCATCTCACACTAATTGTGTGTCTCATATCTCACGAGAAATGGGTGAAGAGAGAAAAATATCCAAATAACACATGTCTACTTTATGTATAATGGATGGATGCTCATTTCTTGTGAACCATACCCAAAAATAGTGTAGAGAGTGGCTTGTCCAAGGATTCATGCCATTCAAGTAAGCCGATGAACAAAAATGTTGGGAACTTCTCATAGCTCGGGGATTTCTTTTCTTCGCAAACTTGACCTTGGATTTAGCATCTTAGACCCCAATTGAGTCAAGTGAGATTAAGTTGGGATACATCAACCGTAAATTCACAAGGGCAAGATTTACATGACCCTATATGAGTGGGATCCCCTTACATGAGTGGCACAAGTCTTTATCCAAGTCAAGGCTCGCACCACGCGGTTTTTTACAATTGGGTTTTTCATAGTTTAAAAAAAAAAAACCCAATCATATGAGGTCCAACAAAATCCGGTTTTATTCGGTTTTATTGCAGATGAGTTGAGATTATAAGGCAGAGGGCCCAATGTCTACCAATGTTGATGCCGACTGCCAAATGTTGAGTGCTGGAATAAAACCATGGTTTTATTCGCAGAAGTTGGATTTTTTTGCATTAAAACCCAAAACCCAATGCATCGGCCAAAAAAAGTTGGGTTTTTTCCACCCTTGATCCAAGTAGTCCATGACCCTACATGGTGTTTACGGTTGAGGATATTGTTACGTTGTTTATGGTGTGTAGTGTCACATACTACTAGGATTTACACAACACTATTTAGTGTCACGCACTTTAGATTTCAATTTTGTAACTCAACAAATTTCAATTAGGTTGCTTGGACACTACCAAACATAAATGACATTACTTGGTAAATTAACATTCAAAGTAAAAAAAATACAACAATAAAAAACTCTTGTAGTGTGGTATTGAAATTAAATATAGAAATTCAAATCATGGACCAAATTAATATTATAACTCTTTCAAATTGATGTATTGTCTTGTTACAATTTACTAAAGCTTTTGTCATTATATGAGCTATTTTTTTTAAAAATATTTTAAGAGAACCAACCCATTCATGATAAAACTTGTGCCCCACGATAGTAACCTAATAATAAACTTTGATGGGATTAGGTATTTACTACAAAAATAATGTGACCTATGATGCTTACTTCATTGTCATGGGTGCCACACTCAAATCACATACCTTTATGTTGTACACCGATATGTGCAATAATTAGGTTGCCCAACATGAATATATCACAATTCCACACTATTTTATGCATTATCACCACAAGAAATACATAACCTATATGTTTACAATATTTCTATATGGATGAATCAACAAAGTTATAACTTTTTATAATCTGGTTTTGACCCACATTAATTTTGCATGAGTAAAGAGGCAACCTATTCATAAACACAACCTAATTGCACATATTGTTGTAGGTTTTCGATAATATGACTTTTTGTCATTCCCGAAATGTGCCATTACATTGTTAGAGTTTGGAGTTACCCTGAGGGGCTGATCACATTGGCCAATTTTGACACCTTCTGTCGACATCTCGGACTGTAATAGTGTGAAAGTGGTGGGCCAACATCTATTTGTGAACATAATCCCCAACAATTTCATGGCTGGAACCGGACGGAAAGTTTGGTGCAATGGTCGGGGAAAACCGACGGCTAGTTCATTATCAGTCGATGGATTTCGCCTCATGGCCGGTCCAAATTTCCAACCATCGGATGCCAATCCGACAGTAAATTCAATCCTCCGGCAATTAGCCAATGGACTAGAAATTTTTCCGGAAATGTAGCCGATTCTTCTTGTGAGTTACCGGATTTCAGCCAAAAGAAGTATTCAAATACTGGCCGATACCCGGGAAATGGTAACCGATACCCTCCCGGTCGTGAGCATGGATATCTAAGTGGTCAGGGCTTCGAGATCAAGTCCTTCCACCGTTGGTGAATGCAACATTGTGTAAGCAAGAGTTTTTTGCTTTCAAGGTACAAGGAAGTACAAAGTGGATGGATCTTACTTTTGCAGATGTATGGACATCAATTTCTTGGTCTCCATCTTTGAAAGTGAAGTATTCTAACCTTTTGATTCTTGCTCGGGGAGATCACTCCATTGTAGAGTTGAACAACCACGTGCGATCATTTTAGATGTAAAAAATGTAAAAAATGTAAAAAATGTAAAAAGCATCACCAAAATGGGTCAAAATTTTATCAATTTTTTTTCATGAGTAGATATAAATGGTACATGTTACATAGTAAAAAATGGTGACTAAATTTGATGATTTGTTTTTTTAATAAAACATACCGTTTCTAACTAGAATGACGCAGAATTGAACTAAAAAAATTGCTACAATTAATGAAGATGACTAAAAATTTCAAAAAAATATACAAAAGATACCATCAATGGTTGTGTATATGTAGAAAAAATATCATAAAATTTAAAATTATTTATGACATGTAATATAGGGGTAGCAAACTTTGTTCGCACGTGGTGTTCAACTTGACAATGGAGTGATCTCCCCGAGGATTCTTGCTGAGATTGCTAAATGCCAATGTGTGAGTACTGCAACATGTGAAAGGGCATTTTCTGTTCAAAATACTATTAAAAAAAAACTTCGTAATCGAATGTCTACATCTAACTTAGAAAGTATGATGCGTGTTGCTATAGAAGGCCCAGACAATGATTTTGATGACATTCTAACAAGTGCTCTAGATCTTTGGAAGGATGCTGCTAAGTTTCACTATTTCTCTGGGGCATCAAATGATGCACTTGAGGAAGTACCCTAAACCTTAAACTTTTTGAATTATGCAACCTTTTCATGACCAAATCCAATTGCTTCTATGAAGAATTGGGGGATCCTTGGCCTTCAACCGATGAAGGCATTGCTAGGTTCAATTCCTGCCAAGGATATTAACTCTTCAAATTTAAAGTTTTGAACATGCCTTTCTTTTCACTTATTCAAGATTTTGTACTAAGAAATGATTTCTAATAACTTTTCATACATTTTTTAAACAATTAGTGCCGATATGAATTCCATTTAATCGGATATTGGCCAATGAAAATATGAAAATGTAGGCAATTGGCCGATTGATTTTACAAAAGACCAGCTCTTGCCGATGTAAATTGGAAAAAATCCGACCCTTTGTATCAACTACCGGCAATTAGCCACTAAGGCTTCAAAAACTTCCCGAACTCTGGTTTGGTGTGATTAGGGCATGAATGTGGTCGCGTTCTCCGGGTCCCTTTTGCAGTTGCGTGCAAGGGCCGTCACCATTTATTTTAATTTCCATTTAATAAATAATTGAATTCCTTAGCTGAGTCGGATTCGAAGTCGGGACTGATGAGTCTGCACAGACCTGGTATCTCGGAAGCATGGGCCAGCTGTCCTAATCGCAACGGCTGAGATTCGGTGGTCGACGGCTGAGATTTCGTCTCTCTCACCTCGCTCTTTCAACGCTTCAGCCTTCCGATAGGGTTGTGTTGGAGCCAGCTCTTCCTCTGTCTCTCTTCCTCTCTGATCAATTTCTCTCTTTCTCTATGGTGTGGTCACTGCTGTATGTCGCTACTTGGTAACTGTCACTACTCTACCTGTCATTGAGAGGCGATCAACAAATCGTGGCAAACGAAACGAAACGAGCACTGTGCTTCTTATTCCCCAACAGGTAGGCTTGATTTGATGATTTGTACAAATTAGGAACCAGAGTTAGAGTAGAATCTTTTGTGAGATGTATCCTTCGTTGATCGATTACTCTTATTTCTCACTGGATCCATAAAAGTAGGATTTGAGATTTTGATGTTCAGAACTTAGGAACCTCTTGACACATCTTGCAAGGCTTTTTGTGAAATATCCAAGAGTCGGGCATAGGTAGTTTGGAGACTCTCACTACCGTCAGAGGCATCCGCAGAATTATGCCATGTATGCCGTGGGAGCACAAATTGCAACAGAAAGTGAGTTCTACGTAATATGCTACCCCTCTAGCACGGAGATGAAACACTCCTGTGTGTGTAGGTGGTGGATTGGCATGCCAAGTTTCAGTCTTTAGACGTAATGTTTTTGGAGCAGAATCAGATCTCTCCAGATCCTCGTTGACATCGGCCATTTCCGGATTGTCGATTTCATGTTTTTTGAAGAGGTGCGAGGGGAAGTTTGTGACCGGTGAAGTGCCTGGGGGCGAAATATGTTTCAAATCGGAAGTTAAGAAGTTGGCAAGGCGGAGATGAGCGTGGTAGGGCAGGAAGTGTAGGAAGGTTTCGGAACGTGTCTGGTTTGAACGAATATCCATTGTATTCGAGCTGCCAATCTCGAGTTTTTCTGTATTAACCCTGGATCCACGGCTGAAAATTTTGAGAGTTAGGAACGGAATAATGTAAGAGAGTTGTATGCATGACTCCCTATGAGCGGTGCGTTCTGTGTAATCCAATTTTGCTTCAGTCTCCCATACCATGTACTTGGGGTTTCTTACCGAGTAGCTCAAGAATCTTCAAGGTTGCTAAAGCTTTAGCGGGTTGTTTAAGTGCCATTTGTCATGTCTTTTGCGGCGGATACTGAATTTCCTTGTGAACTTATCAGGAACATTGACATACCCGGCTGATCCAGCGTAGGAGCAAACTTTTTTTTTTTTGAAAATGGTAAGTTTTCATCTAAACCTTCTTCCCCGACCCTTCTTGGCGAACTCTTAATTGTTTCCACTTCCTCCGCATATCCATCATAGTGTTGGACAATAGTGTACTTTTGGCAATTGTTCAGTTGGATTCAAAATGTATGCATCTGTTGATGGGGCCTCTTTTTATAGTTCTGTGAGTCAAACAGGGTTGACATATATTTCTGCTGAATAGGTCCGGGTGAGGTTTGCATCATGATATGAAGCCCAATTCCTTAAATCGTTGTGGCTTTTCCACGTCAGTTTACATTTTCAGCTCTAACTATTGCACATCTAAGGCTTACTGATGTAGTCAAACGTGGAGCACAAGTTCATGAACCTATGTCTCCCAATATCTTGTGTTTTCACTGTGGAGATGTACTTGGTTCTAGACACGTTAGTGGCAATTCGCAGCTTAAGCTCGTCTGTGTGCTGCAACACTTGAACGCCGGGTCTTGTCAGATTTTAAGTTCATGTGGGCTTCATGGATGCCAATCAAGATGATATGCGTTTGTAGAAGTCTTGAAATTATATTTTTCTACCATGGCTCTCTAGTGTGTTTGCAACTTTCAATGTTTTCTAGCTCTTGTAAAATTTGACAATTTGAACTTTAACGAGGTTTTATTCACAACAGGAATTATGAGGCAATCAAAATACGGCAAAGAAATCAATGAAAAACAATTTGTTCAAGAATTGACTAGTAGTTTAGGTGAGATTTGGGACCTTGAACACAAAATTTGAAACATTACATTATACAAAGATGTCGCATGTCCTCACTTCCAGACCAACAGTCAAGAAAATAGTGTCATCTTTCTTAGATGAAAACACTGTATGGTGTCAATTGGTTTCTCATCCTGATCCTCACTTAAATCATCATAATCTACAAACTCTCAAAGCTTTAGGGATGCAAAGCTCAATAATTTGTGATATGTTGCATTTTCTATATTCTGGACGAGTTGAAATATTGGGGGATCATAAGGTGCTTGAAGTTGGAAAATGGTCATTTGCCATGAGAACATCGACCATAGCAATAAGATCATCAGTAACCAGGATTACATGATGTTTTCGAGGTTGTCGGGTGAATGTGTAGGTAGGAATCTGATGTCTAGGTGAAAGTAGCAGTCAAGAAGATCAGTTCAAGTCTCCTAAGACATAATGAAAAATTACACTGATGACAAGTTGATAAGAGTTTTTGGTTCCATGACAATATAGGCTTCTGTAGGACATGGATCTTTTTTTCTTTTCCATCAATCAAGGTGTATAGACAAGCATGTATTAGGTGTGATTGTACATTCTGAGCTCCATTTGGTGATTTTGGATTTTTATGGAGGATGTGAGCTCTTGGTTAGTAGAAATTCTTGCCTTGAGCACTTGATCGCTAGAATAATGCCTAGGTGTACCTTCCTTACCCAAGCCAAAGCTATCAACTATTGTTAATAGCCTGAATGGCTTTGTTAGCATTCTCTGTTCCTACTCATAATATATCATGCCTTTTCCCAGACCATTGGGTCTTGTTGTAGTGCTGAAGCAAATTATAGATTGATGATCTTGGTTGTGGTGCTTCACGTCTTGTGATAGGTGCAGATATACTGAAGCGTGTCAGCTGACGGCCCAATGATCTCTAATTTCACACTTGCATATAGTTATTTATGGAGATGATTTGTATCACCAAGTTTTAAGGGCAGTCTAAATAAGAAGTTTTGAAGCAGTGACCTTTGTCTTAGAAACCTTGACATGAGTTTACAAAGCCCCAAGCCTACTCATGATTATTCACCTTGTTGTAATTTTCTCCAGATTGATTAAATGCGGGTAGATAGAGCATTTATCAAGTTGCCAAGCTGCTCCAAGTTGTCAAGCATCTAGACTTTGTTTGTCTTGTGATCTCTCATTCACTGAAATTTGGACTCCTATGGTGTATACAGAGACAGTAGCAAGTGCATGGACTTCCGACTGAAACCATGCCCTTAGTTGGGCTTTGAAGCATTTTTAACGGTGGTTCTCTTACTGCGACAACTTTACCAAGGAGATTCGTTGGCATTATGTTGAGGAGCAGCAAGGATGCACAGCGGGGAATGATTAAGGATGTCTTCTGAGAAATTTAGGAATTGAAGGATGAGGGCTCACCGTCATAGGTACACGATCTCCTTTCCAAAGAATATCACATTCCTGTGTGTCCAAGATTGTTGAGTATATGTGCAATCATTCACAAAAAATTATGAATTTTGTTGAGATTTGTAATCCTTCTAGGAACCCTTAGGCAAGCCTATTAGTATTTCAATATTATTATATTGGAAACAATGTTTTGAATAAAGAGCAATTGGATGCCGCTTGCAGCACTAGAGGCACACTTTTGCAACAAGTCAATCTTCGTTGTTAGGATTCCCTTAAAATCCGACTCAAAATCAATACTGGAGGTGGCATACACAGTTTGCATACATGCACGCCACACCCTTAATTTCTTTGGACACAATCCATGAGGGAAGCAATGATTTCTATACGTTTATAGTAGCTCAAGTTCATGACACGTAAAGTAGCTGAAGGAGGCAAAACAATTTGCTTGTTGTGTAGGTTATTGATTATTTTTGGAATAAAAAATGGATAAACCAATTTTACTAAATCTCCACATTGAACACAACAATTGTCCAGTTCCACATACAATCAATTTAAAAAAATCACAAATGCATTTTCTTGAATTGTGTATGATACGATGCAAGAAGAAAAATAATCCAGAGGCGTGATGAAATGACATGTGTCTCTCAAACCATAACAAAAGTTATTTGAGTTTAAATATATGAATTAGTTCCTTGCGGTAGATGCTTTGTCTCATCATGTGTGCATTCTTTCTTTTCCAACATCTTCAATCAAGATTTCTTGACTGTTTAATACTGTTGTCAATATTCATCTTAAGAGTACCTGCAAGAGAATTTTATTGTATCGGGAACATTGCTCTCATGCTATTGATACTAACTTTGTGATTTTTACAGGATTCAAGGTGCAAAGCTTTTATTATCTGTAGATAACATCCACATGGAGCTATCATCATAATTTTGTTGAAGCAATGACAACATATTCTATACTTTTCTTGATATCACACTCCTTGCTGCTGTTCACAGAGATTATATGAGAACTTCTACAATGGCAAGCTTTCTATTACTGTCAGAGAGAAGCATACAAAAGGCTGCAGAAACCTGGTATGAGAAAGAAGCTTTGAATAAAAGTCAATGCAAGAACTTGATAGGCAACTTCCAAAAAGGTGTGGACAGGATCAAGAAGATCCACCATGTGTGTCAAAGGGATGTCAGTTTCTTGGAAGAAGGATGGTTTCAGCCAATGGAAAAGGAGTTATTTCAAATTGTCAGCAAAGCAATGATTTTGGTTGAAGAGTGTTGCAATGATGATTGGTGTCATGTTGCGGTGATGCAAATCAACAACAAAGAGTCTTTTAGGGAATTGCTCGTGGATTTGGAGTGTTATTTCCATTCCCTATGCAACATATTTCGATATTACTTTCCAAATTATATTGGAGACATCAATGAGATTGAAAAGTGTGTCACATTCTACCCAACATTTATGGATGAAATTAAGGCGGACCAAAAGTCATTATCTGATAAACTTTTGAAGTACTTGGATTTGTGCACAATCGAGGAACGTACACTTGTGCATTATTTAGTGGGTCGAATTGAAGGATTACAAAGAGCTGAAGGAGGTGAATTGGATAGCATTATTTTCCCCACTGAATATCCCCAGCCTGAATATGGAAGGCCACCTATTTTGCCTTTGGGTGGAGGTGCAGGGGGATGTGTATATCGAACAAATTGGTCAAAGCATGACAGTGTGACGAAGGTGATTAAAGTTGATGATACAAAGCATGAAGATGTTGTCTGGAAAGAAGCTTGTATTTTGGGAGGATTGGATCATCCAAACATCATCAAGTTGTTTTGTTGTGGCCTTAGAGCATCCGCACTCTTGCTCTGAATCCACCACTCAGCAAAGGGCCAGTAGAGGGCTCCACAAGGGTTGAGTGACTCGCCAAAAAGAAAGACCCCCACTCTCGCTCCATAAATCTGCAGTCTGACATGCGAATGGGGGGAAT
This sequence comes from Polytrichum formosum, assembly GCA_964035585.1. Lineage (NCBI taxonomy): Eukaryota > Viridiplantae > Streptophyta > Polytrichopsida > Polytrichales > Polytrichaceae > Polytrichum > Polytrichum formosum. The sequence goes on along the minus strand of OZ037940.1, from coordinate 44,796,297 downwards.
TCTTCAGCTACTCTCCCACTCCGGCATGCTTCAACACACGCACACGGCCCACCATCGCTCCAAACAAACACTTCGAACAGCTAAAAAAATAAAATAGAACGAAATCTCCCCAAAAACACCCGGCTTTTGGGCGCGCCCAAGAAACTCACGGACTCTGGAAAATGGCGAGTCAGGGGAGTATTTTGGCGAGCCCGCTCTTCAAAGAGCCGTTGCCCGGGTTGCGGTGGGGGGGTTTGTCATGCCCGGGCCTGCCAAAAGCCAGTGCGGCCGGGTATACAGAGCAAGGGTGCGGATGCTCTTAGAACACAAGCACTTTGAGGAAGAAAGTAAGGCTTTTGAAATTGTCATGGAACGAGGCATAATGGATTTATCATGTCTTTTGGAAAAACAAAGTGCATCCTCAGAAGCAAATGCGATTGAAATTATGTTACAAATTGCAAGTGGTATGTGCTACCTTCATGATATGAAAGTTGCACATCGTGACTTAAAGCCTGGTAATGTCGTGGTGACTAATTTAGAAGATGTGCATGTGAAGTTGGTGGATTTTGGTATTTCAAAATTGCAAGTGAAGAATTTTGAAGAAATTCCTACAGGTGAAGCTATGTATGGTACATGTGGTTATTTGGCACCCGAGGCTTTTGAAAAAAGGCATTCAAAGGTGGATGCATTCAAAACTGATGTTTTTAGTTTTGGCATGATGTGCTTTGAGATTTTGTCAAGGAAAAAGGCATTTGAGGGGCTTTCATGTCGTGAGTATGTGAAGATTATAAATGAGGGGAGGAGACCAGAGCTACCAGAAACTTGTTCAAATGGATTGAAGTCATTGATACATGATTGTTGGGGTTTGGATTATTCAAAGAGGCCCACATTTCTTGACATCTATAAGAGGTTGACAGATTTGAAGAGTGAGGCAATGTTGAAGGCCTTCTATGATATAAAACCGCATGTCAAAGAATGCACATTTCACAATAGTTCCGTAAGGCATCCAATGCATTGGTGGCAAAGGTTTGAATGGTCATTCGTATGGCAACTTTTCTCAATATGGCAAATATTTGTCATCTTTAACAAATGGGTGTCATGTTTTTTGTGCGGACTTTGGGAATTTAATAAGTTTACCAGCTCATTACCAAGTGTCCAAGAAAATTTAAACACCACATTATCAAATGATGTGCTATACAAGGTAAGCATTGTCCTATTTTTAAAATTATTTAGATATAGTTTAAGATAAAATTTCAATAGTATGTGTGTGTGTGTTTGTGATGGACCATGTTTAAGTATATTAATGCTAGACATTGATGTTAAGAGACCATAGTTTGATTGATATTGCAAAAGAACCAACCCCACCAAAAAGGGGGGCGAAGTTGGGGTGGGGACTTTCTTCGTTAGCATTTGCAATGGCATGCATAGGTCTATGTACATGTACTAATGGAAGGCTAGACAACTAGACTCATGTATTTTTGCTTAGACCTTTGTAAACATGCCTCAACCTTAAATATCCCAATAATATTTTAATTGGTTGTACAAATTAGAAAAGAACAACACATATAATATGTACAAGAATGCCCCATATTCCATTCAAGTTTATAGCTATTTTGGTTCATGTGGGTTATGAAGAGTGCGCTCCCCCCCCTCCCTCTTTGCTCCTAGACTAGAAAGACTTGATTAGACGTAGTATTTATGTTGGACCACTAATTTATGGAGGATATTGCATTTGTGTAGGTCAACAATCAAACAAAGAGATCTTCCAAATTGATTGGTCTTCAAGGAAAGATACATGATATGGAAATGCTACTTCAATGTGTTGATATTTTAGGGATTATCAGCATGGGCGGAATTGGCAAGTCAACATTGGCAAATGCTTTAAGTGACCACATCTCCCACCAATTTGATGTGACATGTTTTGTAAGCAAATTCACAAATGAAAGTTGTACATTCCAGCTACAATTCAACATAGAAAATATGGTGAAACCATCCCAAGAAAACACATTTTTAGCATTGGGGACGATCTTAGTAGATATATCAAAAACAAAGAAAATTCTTCTTATTTTGGACAATGTATCCAAGGCAAATCAACTTGATGGATTATTGGGTGATACCATTTTTGGAGGTGCACATGGTAGCAAACTAATTGTCACTTCTCGTGATTGGAAGTCTTTGGAACAATGTGAACACGTGGTTGGTAGAGTCAATATGCAAACCCTTATTGGAGATCAACCTAAAGAGCTATTTTCCATGCATGCCTTTGGGACCAACCAACCATGTTTGCCCTATTTGGAACATGTAGTTGAAAAGATTGTGAGCGCTTGTGATGGACTACTATTGAGTTTGGAGGTGATGGGCATCCATTTGCATGGAGAGCAACGTTTGAGGATATGGGAAATGACTTTGCAAAGATTGTTGAAAGCAAGGCATGACGGAAGCATAGATGAAAGAATATGGAAGACCTTGAAGATTAGTTTCGATGAGCTCAATGATGAAGAAAAGAAAATGTTCTTGGACATATCTTGTTTTTTTTGCAAAGACTCAGGTTTTCTCGTAAGGAATAAAGACACGCTATTCAAAATGTTGGACAATGATGTCCATGTTGCCCAAAAAACCTTTGAGAGTTTACAAAACAAGTCTTTGTTGAAAGTGAATGATTATGGTGATTTAGATATACATGACCAATTACGAGATATGGGTCGTATGCTTGTAGAAACCGAATACCAAGGGACCCGAGTTTGGGATTTATCTTTGAGCACATTCACCAATCATTGTAATTTAAAGGTATGGTGTACAAATTACAATTCTTAATTTGTTTTTCAATTCCAAAGTTGATTCAATTGCATGTTCAAATATGTAACTAAGCATTACAAGAAGAGAACAAGACTAGACTGATTCATATCTTTAAATTGTTTGTATATGCAGGGCGCAAAATCTATCGAAGGCCTTTCATTCACAAAGCTTGAACGTAATTTCACATATAAAGCAAATGTCAAAGTAAATAACATGGAAGACCTCCTATTGTTGAGTGTTCGAAATTATGAAAATGTGGGCGCCCTTTTTGATATTATGCGGCAAACTATCAACCTTAGAGGATTGATGATTCATTTTTCAATTGAACATAATGACCTTTCAACACAAACATTCATCAAGAACATCGGGAATGTTGCTCACAATCATCTACAACAGTTGCGGGTACTTCAAATACGCAACATGAAGCATTTGAAGTGTTTCCCATATGATTTTCCCAACCTCATTTGCCTTCAAGATGTATCCATCATCGAATGTGAAACTTTGGAGGAATTACCAAAAGGGTTTGGACAGCTTGAAGCATTAGAAGCATTTCAAATTTCAGGCTGTCCGAATTTCAAAAAAATATATGAAGGACTTTGTAGCATGACACATCTTAAGAAACTTCAAATCTTGGGATGTAAGGCATTGAAGGAGTTTCCATCAGGAGTCACGTCACTCAAAGCTTTAGAGTTGCTAGACTTTAAGGGTTGTAACGCATTAAAGAGCATACCGGAAGGACTTGGCGGCCTCACATGTTTGAAAGAGCTTAGGATGCATGAATGTGAAACCTTGGAAGAATTTCCTTCCGGAGTCACAACACTTGAAGCTTTGGAAGAGTTATGGTTTAATGGGTGCAAGGCATTAAAACGTATATGTGAAGTAGTTGGCGGCCTGACATGTTTGAAGAAACTTAGGATGCATGAATGCGAAGCGTTGGAGGAATTTCCTTTAGGAATCACAACGCTGAAAACTTTAGAGGATTTAATTTTTTATCGTTGCAAAGCATTGAGGAGCATACCGGAAGGACTTGGCGGCCTCACATGTTTGAAGAGACTTTGGATGCATGAATGCGAAGCGTTGGAGGAATTTCCTTCAGGAATCACAACGCTGAAAGCTTTAGAGGATTTAAGCTTTTATCGTTGCAAAGCATTGAGGAGCATACCGGAAGGACTTGACGGCCTCACAGGTTTGAAAGAGCTTAGGATGCATGAATGCGAAACCTTGGAAGAATTTCCTTCGGGAGTTACAACACTCAAAGCTTTAGAATTCTTAAGCTTTGAAGGTTGCAAAGCATTGAGGAGCATACCAGAAGGACTTGGCGGCCTCACATGTTTGAAAGTGCTTAGTATGCATGAATGCGAAGCGTTGGAGGAGTTTCCTTCCGGAGTCACAACGTTGAAAGATTTAGAGGATTTAAGCTTTTATCGTTGCAAAGCATTGAGGAGCATACTGGAAAGACTTGGTGGCCTCACTGGTTTGAAAGAGCTTAGGATGCATGAATACGAAACCTTGGAAGAATTTCCTTCGGGAGTTACAACACTCAAAGCTTTAGAATTCTTAAGCTTTGCAGGCTGCAAAGCATTGAGGAGCATACCGGAAGGACTTGGCGGCCTCACATGTTTGAAAGTGCTTAGGATGCATGAATGCGAAGCGTTGGAGGAGTTTCCTTCCGGAGTCACAACGTTGAAAGCTTTAGAGGATTTATGCTTTTATCGTTGCAAAGCATTGAGGAGCATACCGGAAAGACTTGGTGGCCTCACAGGTTTGAAAGAGCTTAGGATGCATGAATGCGAAACCTTGGAAGAATTTCCTTCGGGAGTTACAACACTCAAAGCTTTAGAATTCTTAAGCTTTGAAGGTTGCAAAGCATTGAGGAGCATACCGGAAGGACTTGGCGGCCTCACATGTTTGAAAGTGCTTAGAATGCATGAATGCGAAGCGTTGGAGGAGTTTCCTTCCGGAGTCACAACGTTGAAAGATTTAGAGGATTTAAGCTTTTATCGTTGCAAAGCATTGAGGAGCATACCGGAAGGACTTGACGGCCTCACAGGTTTGAAAGAGCTTAGGATGCATGAATGCGAAACCTTGGAAGAATTTCCTTTGGGAGTTACAACACTCAAAGCTTTAGAGTATTTAAGCTTTGAAGGTTGCAAAGCATTGAGGAGCATACCGGAAGGACTTGGCGGCCTCACATGTTTGAAAGTGCTTAGAATGCATGAATGCGAAGCGTTGGAGGAGTTTCCTTCCGGAGTCACAACGTTGAAAGCTTTAGAGGATTTAAGCTTTTATCGTTGCAAAGCATTGAGGAGCATACCGGAAGGACTTGACGGCCTCACAGGTTTGAAAGAGCTTAGGATGCATGAATGCGAAACCTTGGAAGAATTTCCTTCGGGAGTTACAACACTCAAAGCTTTAGAATTCTTAAGCTTTGAAGGTTGCAAAGCATTGAGGAGCATACCAGAAGGACTTGGCGGCCTCACATGTTTGAAAGTGCTTAGTATGCATGAATGCGAAGCGTTGGAGGAGTTTCCTTCCGGAGTCACAACGTTGAAAGATTTAGAGGATTTAAGCTTTTATCGTTGCAAAGCATTGAGGAGCATACTGGAAAGACTTGGTGGCCTCACTGGTTTGAAAGAGCTTAGGATGCATGAATACGAAACCTTGGAAGAATTTCCTTCGGGAGTTACAACACTCAAAGCTTTAGAATTCTTAAGCTTTGCAGGCTGCAAAGCATTGAGGAGCATACCGGAAGGACTTGGCGGCCTCACATGTTTGAAAGTGCTTAGGATGCATGAATGTGAAGTGTTGGAGGAGTTTCCTTCGGGAGTTACAACACTCAAAGCTTTAGAATTCTTAAGCTTTGAAGGTTGCAAAGCATTGAGGAGCATACTGGAAGGACTTGGCGGCCTGACATGTTTGAAAGTGCTTAGGATGCATGTATGCGAAGCGTTGGAGGAGTTTCCTTCCGAAGTCACAACGCTGAAGCTTTAGAGGATTTAATCTTTTAGCATTGAGGAGCACACCGGAAGGACTTGGAGGCCTCACATATGTGAAAGAGCTTAGGATGCATGAATGCAAAACCTTGGAGGAGTTTCCTTCCGGAGTGACAACACTCAAAGGTTTAGAATTCTTAAGCTTTGCAAGTTGCAAAGCATTGAGGAGCATACCGGAAGGACTTGGCGGCCTCACATGTTTGAAAGTGCTTAGAATGCATGAATGCGAAGCGTTGGAGGAGTTTCCTTCCGGAGTCACAACGTTGAAAGATTTAGAGGATTTAAGCTTTTATCGTTGCAAAGCATTGAGGAGCATACCGGAAGGACTTGACGGCCTCACAGGTTTGAAAGAGCTTAGGATGCATGAATGCGAAACCTTGGAAGAATTTCCTTCGGGAGTTACAACACTCAAAGCTTTAGAATTCTTAAGCTTTGAAGGTTGCAAAGCATTGAGGAGCATACCGGAAGGACTTGGCGGCCTCACATGTTTGAAAGTGCTTAGAATGCATGAATGTGAAGTGTTGGAGGAGTTTCCTTCGGGAGTTACAACACTCAAAGCTTTAGAATTCTTAAGCTTTGAAGGTTGCAAAGCATTGAGGAGCATACTGGAAGGACTTGGCGGCCTGACATGTTTGAAAGTGCTTAGGATGCATGTATGCGAAGCGTTGGAGGAGTTTCCTTCCGAAGTCACAACGCTGAAGCTTTAGAGGATTTAATCTTTTAGCATTGAGGAGCACACCGGAAGGACTTGGAGGCCTCACATATGTGAAAGAGCTTAGGATGCATGAATGCAAAACCTTGGAGGAGTTTCCTTCCGGAGTGACAACACTCAAAGGTTTAGAATTCTTAAGCTTTGCAAGTTGCAAAGCATTGAGGAGCATACCGGAAGGACTTGGCGGCCTCACATGTTTGAAAGTGCTTAGTATGCATGAATGCGAAGCGCTGGAAGAGTTTCCTTCAGGAGTCACAACGCTGAAAGCTTTAGAGGATTTAACCTTCCATCGTTGCAAAGCATTGAGGAACATACCGGAAGGATTTGGCGGATTCACATGTTTGAAGAAACTTAGGATGCATGAATGCGAAGCGTTGGAGGAATTTCCTTCAGGAATCACAACGTTGAAAGCTTTAGAGGATTTATCCTTTTATCGTTGCAAAGCATTGAGGAGCATACCGGAAGGACTTGGTGGCCTCACATGTTTGAAGACACTTTGGATGCATGAATGCGAAGCGTTGGAGGAATTTCCTTCAGGAATCACAACGCTGAAAGCTTTAGAGGATTTATCCTTTTATCATTGGAAAGCATTGAGGAGCATACCGGAAGGACTTGGCGGCCGCACATGTTTGAAGAGACTTTGGATGTATGAATGTGAAGCGTTGGAGGAATTTCCTTCAGGAATCACAACGTTGAAAGCTTTAGAGGATTTAAGCTTTGAAGGTTGGAAAGCATTGAGGAGCATACCGGAAGGACTTGGCGGCCTCACATGTTTGAAAGTGCTTAGAATGCATGAATGCGAAGTGTTGGAGGAGTTTCCTTCCAGAGTTACAACACTCAAAGCTTTAGAATTCTTAAGCTTTGAAGGTTGCAAAGCATTGAGGAGCATACCGGAAGGACTTGGCGGCCTCACATGTTTGAAAGTGCTTAGGATGCATGAATGCGAGGCGTTGGAGGAATTTCCTTCAGGAATCACAACGCTTAAAGCTTTAGAGGATTTATCCTTTTATCGTTGCAAAGCATTGACGAGCATACCGGAAGGACTTGGTGGCCTCACATGTTTGAAGACACTTTGGATGCATGAATGCGAAGCGTTGGAGGAATTTCCTTCAGGAATCACAACGCTGAAAGCTTTAGAGGATTTAACCTTTTATCATTGCAAAGCATTGAGGAGCATACTGGAAGGACTTGGCGGCCTCACATGTTTGAAGAAACTTTGGATGCATGAATGCGAAGCGTTGGAGGAATTTCCTTCAGGAATCACAATGCTGAAAGCTCTAGAGGATTTAACCTTTTATCGTTGCAAAGCATTGAGGAGCATACCGGAAGGACTTGGCAGCCTCACATGTTTGAAGAGACTTTGGATGCATGAATGCGAATTGTTGGAGGAGTTTCCTTCCGGAGTTACAACACTCAAAGCTTTAGAATTCTTAAGCTTTTGAGGTTGCAAAGCATTAAAACGTATACTTGAAGGAGTTGGCAACTTGGCAGCCTCACATGTTTGAACAAACTTTGGATGCATGTTGCAAAATATTGATGAGCATACCGAAAGGATTTGGTGGCTTAGCCTGTTTGAAGATACTTTTCATCCATGGTTGTGAAGCATTGGAAGAGTTTTCCTTTAAGAGGCACAATGCTCGAAGCTTTAGGAGACTTATGGTTTAATGTGTGCAAAACATTGAGGAGCATATTGGAAGGATTTGGTGGGTTAACATGTTTGAAGAAACTTTGGATGCATGAATGCTAAGCACTGGAGGAGTTTCCTTCACGAGCCACAACACTCAAAGCCTTAGAATTGTTAGGCTTTCCAGGTTGCAAGGCATTGAAACCTATAGAAGAAGGACTTGGTGGCTTAACATGTTTGAAGAAACTTTGGATGCATGAATACAAAGCGTTGGAGAAGTTTCCTTCATGAATTACAATGCTCAAAACGCTAGAATTGGTATGTTTTTACCGTTGTAAAGCACCAAAAACAATATTGGAATGATTTGGCAGCTTGACATGTTGAGAACCTTGGATGTTTGGTTGTGAAACGTTGAAGGAGTTTCTTTCAAGAGTTACAATGCTCAAGGCTTTAGAAAAGTTATGTTTTTATCATTGCAAGGCATTGAAGAACATACCGGAAGGCTTCGGCGGCTTGTGTTTAATATCCTAGAAGAAGTGGGTGCAAAGCTTACATTCTGACTCCCAAGTGAGACAAAACAAACATTGACAAACCAACAGGTAATGCATGCTACATCAACAGTTTGGGTTGTAACCCACGTAATAATCTCAATGTTATTGAAATAAAATTATGAGAAGATGATGATGACCTACTGGGTTGTTGCAAGCCTTCGTTGCATGGAAGAAACGTACAACACAACAAAGTGCTACCATGACTGTAAATTGATACGAAGTTATTCTGGTAGAGGATGGGCTCAAGCAAAAGAGGTTTGCAATGGGATTTGTTGAGTAAAAGCTCAACTCCAGTTCATTTTAGTAAGTTGAGTAAAAGTAAAAGCTCAACTTCAGTTCATTTTAGTAACTATATAGCGACCACTAGTTACTGCTAGTTATTGAATGTAAAAGAGCCTCGGTAGGCTCACCCAGGATATAAATATACATACCACCCTCATGGAGGGGGGACAGTTGTCACAATATTTTCTCTCTCTCTCTCTCTCTCTCTCGTTTTCTCCTCTGCTATAACACGTTATCAGCACGAGGCTCTCGGGTTTTACACTCTTGCTTGATAGAATAGCATAGTATTGTGCTTTTCATCTTATAGCATCTTGTCTCCTTGTTTTATCATTATTCTAGCATGGCCTCCTCTACCTCTAAATCTCCGCAAGAGAAGAAGGTAGTCAAAAGCATACAACCTCTAACTTTTCCAGAGCTGGAGGTCGATGGGAGAAATTATTTGAAGTGGTGTATCGATGTCAAGGCAAATTTGGTAGCTTACGACCTAGAAGGCATCCTGAATTATCCGGTACCAGACAATTTTACAGCATCACAGAAGAGCTGGGCGTTAGTTTTTATGCGAAAGCATATTGATGATTCACTTGAGCAACAATATTTGCAAATTGAAGACCCAGCAGACTTATGGAGGCAACTGGAGGCCAGATTTCGTCACGAGAAGACTATCTTTTTGCCTAAGGCACGTAATGATTGGGCAAACCTCAGGGTTTACGATTTTTCAGATTTCTCATCCTACAACAACGAGCTATTCAAGATTGTATCTCAATTGCATTTGTGTGGGGAGGACAAGACCGATGAAGACATGATTGAAAAGACTCTATCTACTTTCCCAACTGCTGCTGCATTGCTGGCCCAAATGTACCGGACTATGAAGTTTCGAACCTACTGCGAGCTCACACAATTCCTGTTACTCGCCGAACAGCAACAACAACTGCTGCTAAAGAACAACGAATCCAAACCACCCCGAGAAGTCAACGTAACGGCGATACCAACCAGGAGGCCCAAGGGAGGCTGGAAGTCCAATCAACAGAAGCCGCATCAAACTCCCTACTCCAAGCCGACTGATAAGTCTTATAACCCCTCATCTGGTTCTGGCTCTCGTTTTTCCCCTCAGTCCAATCAGTTTGGTTCTCGCAAATGTTTCAAGTGTGGTAGAAACGGCCACATGCAGAAGGAGTGCCGGACAGGCGAGTGCAAAAAGTGTGGTCGCCCGGGGCATCTAACCCGGAACTGTAAGACCAATGAATGTCAAAGGTGTGGCAGGGCTGGACATGAATCTCGCGAGTGTCGGGCCGGAGCATATACGGAGAAACTATACAAGGAACTCCAGGAGCTTCGGAAGGGCCAGAGGGAGTCACATTCTCTGGACGCCCCATCCCTTGATGGCACGGACCCTGAAAACTACACAACGATAGTGGAGTCATTGAGCACTCACAATCTATCGGAAAAGGATGGTGACATGGCTTTGGTGGATAGTGGCTCAACACATACAATCCTGCGTAACCCACAGTATTTCGAGTTCTCGAGACATGATTCCGAGACTCCTTCATGGCAAACCTGTGAGCTCAACACAGTTGCCGGAAAACGGAAGATGACCTTCCGTGAGGGCCGGGCGAGAGTCAAGCTCCCCGGAGGCGCCACCCTCATCTGCTCAAATGCCATGTTCGCCCCGGAGGCACAGCGAAGTCTGATCAGCTTCCGCGACCTCCGGGCCCATGGAATTCACGCCCTGACTGCGATCAGGGATGGTGAGGAAATTCTCAAACTGATGCAAGGAGGCACATGCCTTACTACCGCACACTGCGGGGCTAGCGGCCTCTATGAGATTCCGATCTCTTCCCTCACTGCAGGACACCAAGACCACTCAGCATATTCAATCACCATACCTGAGAAAGCCAAGCTCTGGCACTGGCGGATGGGCCACCCAGGAGTGACCATGTTCAGAAGGATGATACCTATTCTAACAGGTCACGAGGTCTGCCTAAGCGATGCCAATAAGCTTGGAGTGTGTGAGGCGTGTGCTCAGGGAAAACTCATCCTCAAGCCTTCGCATTGGAAGCTACCGCAAGAGCTCCCTCCACCACTCCACCGGCTCCAAGGGGACATATGCGGTCCCATCGCTCCTGAATCTGGGCCTTTCAGGTACTTCCTCGTTCTTGTCGATGCTGCTGGGGTCCATTTTGAAGTCTCTCTATTAAGTACTCGAAATATTGCTTTCTCTAAAATCCTAGCATCTTTGATAAAGTTCAGAGCCCACTACCCAGAGTACCCAGTCAAATTCTTACGCATCGATAATGCACAAGAATTTAAATCATATGCTTTTGAAGACTATTGTCAAGCCACAGGAATTTCTTTAACTTATGGTGTCCCATATGAACATGCTCAAAATGGGTTGGCTGAGGCTTTCATCAAGAAAATTCAACTCATAAGCCGGCCCCTTTTGATCCATGCTCATTTACCTTCCTCTTTTTGGTCACATGCTGTATTGCATGCCACTGCTTTGCTTAGATATAGACCTACTCTGCTTCATGAGCATTCTCCCCTTGAGACCTTAACCGGTCATCCCCCTAGCGTTGCACATTTCAGAGTCTTTGGATGTCGTGTCTGGGTCCCTGTTCCGGAGCCAGAGCGTAAGACTATAGGGACCCATCGCCAAGAAGGCATATACGTGGGATTTGACTCTCCAAGTATAATCCGTTGGGTTTCCCCTAAGTCTGGAGTCTTACATAAGGCTCGTTTCCAGAATTGTCAATTCGAGGAAAAAATCTTCCCTTCTCTCATCTCACCGGGCCCATCTCAACCTCTGGTTTTCGCTGCTCCTCAAACCATCACTATGAACCCAGACCCTAGGACTACTCTTGCATACTCTGAAGTTAGAAAACTGCTAGCTCTCCAAGCCTTGGCTGAAAAGCTTCCGGACGGTTTCAATGACTCCGCAAATCACTCGAAACCCACTCCCGGGAGCTGGTCAGACAAAACTCAAAGTCTTTCCCAACCGGGATGCTCCTCAGTCATTGTTGCCCAAACCCAAGAAGCCTAGATCCACTCGGTCCAGTCATCATGGTGAGCTCATTGTCTCTGTTCCCCTGACTGATTCAGACCCTATCATTTGTTCTCCCCCTGAGGCCATGTCCATTTATTCTTTTGTGTCTAGCCTGGAGGCAGCTACTGACCCCCTCACGCTGGAGGCAGCAAAGGCCAGTCCCGATTGGCCCAGCTGGCTTGAGGCTCTTCAGCATGAGTATGCCTCCTTGCGCAAACATCAAGTCTTTGGTCCGCTTATGACCAACTTGGCCACCAAGCCAGTTGGACACAAGTTAATTTTCACAAAGAAAAGAAATGCCCAAGGACAAGTTCTTTGCTACAAGGTCCGTTTAGTAGCACAAGGTTTCACTCAACGCCCGGGTGTAGATTACACATCAACTTATTCCCCAGTCATGGATTCTACTACCTTTAGGTACCTTCTAGGGATGGCAGTCCAATACATGTTAGAAACACAATTACTTGATGTTGTCACAGCCTACTTGTATGGTCCACTAGACACTGAGCTTTACATTAAGCCACCTCCTGATTTTCTCTCTAAGCCCATCCCAGCTGACACATCCAAGTCCTATTCGGGTCTCAAACTTCAACGTGCCTTGTATGGCTTGAAGCAAGCTGGACGCATGTGGTACTCTCATCTACATTCTTTCTTGCTTCACCATAATTTTCAACATGACCAGAGCTTACCTTGCATTTTCATCCTTAGAGAGTCCTCTGGTTTTGCCATTGTCGCCATTTATGTTGATGACATCAATCTAGTGGGTACCCCAGCAACATGCAAGAAGGTTGTTAGCTTGCTAACCAACCGCTTCGAGATGAAGTTGTTAGGAAAGACTTCCTATTGCATTGGACTACAGATTGCTCATCTTCCTGATGGAAGCATATTTCTTCACCAAACGGGCTACACTCAGCAGATGTTAAGGAGATTTGACATGGACAAAGCCAACCCTCTCTCAGCCCCAATGATTGGTAGAAGCAGCACCAAAGATGATCCATATCACCCATGCCAAGAAGAGGAGGAGGAGTTCACGGACAGAACCCGCTACCTTGCAGCCATAGGCGCCTTGTTATACCTTGCAACTTTCACAAGACCTGACATTTCTTTCACTGTGAGTGTCCTGGCACGGCACAGTCAGAAACCTTCCATAAGGCACTGGCGCGCTGTCAAACATGTTTTCAGATATTTGCATGGCACTGAAGACCTGGGACTTCACTATGTCAAGACTGGCTCCTCAGAAATCATCGGTTATGCGGATGCCGGCTACAAATCTGATGTCACCACAGGCAAGTCCCAAACTGGGTACATTTTCCTTTACAGTAATGCACCCATATCTTGGAAAAGTGTCAAACAGACGGTGACAGCAACCTCCACCAACCACTCAGAGTTGATTGCTTTTCACGAGGCTATTCGAGAAGCTGTTTGGCTTCGAAACCTCCACAAGTTCTTGATAACTCAGACCGGCCTCAACACCCCCATCAACCCAACCATCATATACGAGGATAATGCAGCATGTGTAGCACAAGTGGGTGCTGGATTTATCAAAAGCGACCGGGTGAAGCATATCGATCCACAGATTTTTAGTTACACACAAGAATTAATCACAAGTGGTCAACTTCAAGTACAACGCGTCGAATCTTCCCACAACATTGCTGATCTCCTCACAAAAGCTTTACCAGCCTACACTCACCGTCGACTTGTACAAGCAGCTGGAATGAGATTTTTTCATGAGATTAGTTCCAATTAGATACACTCTTTTCTATCATCTGAGATTTTTTCCTATAAGAAAGGTTTTTTTGTACTCAGAGGTAGTTTTTAATGAGGTATCTAGTGATTGAGGAGGAGAATTAGTAGATCACAATCACTAGCATTCAAAATTTTCTTTAGCAGTAACTAAGTGCTCGAGGAGGAGTGTTGAGTAAAAGCTCAACTCCAGTTCATTTTAGTAAGTTGAGTAAAAGTAAAAGCTCAACTTCAGTTCATTTTAGTAACTATATAGCGACCACTAGTTACTGCTAGTTATTGAATGTAAAAGAGCCTCGGTAGGCTCACCCAGGATATAAATATACATACCACCCTCATGGAGGGGGGACAGTTGTCACAATATTTTTTCTCTCTCTCTCTCTCTCGTTTTTTCCTCTGCTATAACAGGATTGCTCGAATCTAGATTTTTAGGAGGACTAAATTTTTGACACTTTTAAAAGTTGCACACTTTAGACATCCTACTAGATATCCTATTAGACAACCCGATTGGGGTGGCATCTCCGACATTTTCAATTTTGACTCTTTCGTACTCGGCCTTTCATGACATATTGGTGTAAACCAGGGATGTGCACATTGTAAAGATAATCCACCCAATCAATAGAGTGCACATTGAACCCAAATGTCTCAAACTCTTCTGCTGACAGCTCCTTCGCAAGAGATTTGGCATTGTCCATAGCAAATCGCACATAACAATGTCTTCGTATGAGGGCAAAAGGAGGGCAAAAACCTTATCTTAACAAAATGTCCAATGAAAAACTTCAGATTAAGAGCTTCAAAAATACTTTCTTAAGACCATCTATATATGTCACGTTGGAGAATATCATAGATGTTGGCTTTGAGAAAAATATCTATACCTGCTAGGATAGAAGGTGTATGGCTTGTATATGTTTGCCAAGTACTTGAACTGTTTTAAGGTTTCATACATCGTACTAAGTAGCACAATAATATCGGGGGATGGTTTCATTAAAATGGAGTCCATTGAAATATGCAAATTTGCCTTTCTAGAATAAATCTGATTGATAATTAACCTTAATGATTTTCATTCCAAACTCAAAACATCTTGCATATAAATTTTTTTAAGGTTTGTGTCTTTCTAAAAAAATCATTGATTTTTACCCTTGTTTTTTCCTAGCATATGCTTCAAGAATCTATTAACTCTAATGTAACATCTTGAGTTTTCATATGATTGTTTCTTAGTGAAATATAAAATATTGCACTTTCAACTCTATATTCATGAATAAATTCTTGCTTTAATTTCAAGACATGTGATATCAAAGAGGGCCAAACCAAAGGCATTGAGAGCAAACAACGTAAATGAATGAGAAACCTTGATTTTGACAATGATTGAAACCATATAACAAGCTTTTGATCCTAGACAATGAAATCAAATGAAAATATTTTATAGGAATTGGTTGTAGAACAAACAATAATGATTATGGTCTAGTTCATTTTATGAAAAAAATATAAATTATAAATTCTTATGGAAATCATAATTTCAAAACCTAAAAAATATATCACATAAAAACAAATCTAGAATATAACATGGGAGTATATTGAATGACAATTCTAAAGTCCAACAAAAATAACACACATTAGGAATTTTTACAAAAATTGACATTGATGCCTAAAATCATATATTAAATCATATTTATTTATATACTACAACACTATACACAACTTTAAACTTCATCCAAGTAAATGTCCCGAGTGCTCTCATAAACATTTTCGTTTCATATCACAAAGGTATTAATGGTGCATCCATTACCATGAGTGTATTTATAAATATTTTTCATATCATATGACAAGGATATTGGCGGTGCCGTCAATAACCCAAGTTATAACCTGTGTAGATCACTAAAGTTCCAAGATCCTAACTTGTAAGGGGGGAGTGCTATCTTGTGAGCAGGGATGTACAAATGGATGTGATGCGGCCTAAAAGCATCACATCGTGTCACGTCCAGGGTGTGACGCCAAACGGACGTTACTGTAGTAAAAAAAATTACTAATGGTATTTTTTTTATAGATAAGTAATTATTTCAACATCAATACAGGCAGTCGTCTACCATAGTCGACTGCTATATAGGCAGTCGACCACTTAATCGACTGATAACTTAGCAGTTGACTACCATGGTCGACTACTAATGTAGCAGTCGACTAAGTTATCAACTACCTATATAGTAGTCAACCATGGTAATTGACTGCCAATATAGCAGTCGACCATGGTAGTCGACTATCGACTGCTACATTGGCAGTCGACTACCATGGCGATTGCCAATGTAGCAATCGACTACCACCGTCGACTGCTATGTTGGCCGTCAACGGAGATAATCGACTGCAGTTGTAGCAGTCGACCATTGTCGTCGACTGTTACTATTAACAAACAAATGCAGTCAACGGCATATGTTTGTTGGGTTAAATTTTAATGGTTTGGGTATAGTGGAATATGGATGGATGGAAATAGTTTAGGAAAAATGTGATTAAAGCCAACAATTATATGTAGAAGAAAAAAAGACCGCGTTGTATTAAAACAAGTGTATCCTAAAGATACAAAAATATACAAAGTTGACCATATCAATGATACACGCATACTACTTTAACCCCAACGATGTTACCTAAAGAACTAAATAGACATAACACTATCCTTAATCTCAGTTCTCCAGCAGTCTATGGGTTCATCCCACCCCACAAATTGCATCTGCATCCGTAGTTTGGCAATGGTCAATGAAATGCGGTTGGATACGTTCTCGCATATCCATGCACTCAAAGTGACATCCCAAATTTTCCTTCCTTTATCGGCAAAGAGTATTTGGTCATCACCATCGTTGCAAAGTTGTCGAGTAAGCACGCCGACCGCATAATTCTCAGCCTCCGCGGTGTAATATACATCGGGATCCTTGTGTCTCCTGTTTTGGATGTAAAACAGTTCCAGCGCCACCCAAAACTTCTTCTTCCTCAATTTTTTCTTTTCTGCATGCCATAGCGATAGGACATCCTCACTCGAATGTGTTGCACATCCCCAATCGCATACCCCAATCTTCAAGCTCCCGTCCGATTCCCAATGCAACATAATGTTGTCAATGGATAGATCGTTGTGTTGTACATTTACAGCGTGCAAAGCCTCCATGATCCATAACAACGCCCAAGCCAACTTTACCCTTTTCGCCCGGAACTTTTGGACTTGGTCATAGAGTTGCCATTCGGTTGCATCCATTGTCAAAATGTTGGCATTTGGGCGGTGGGCTCTATTCCGGATGAACATCTCTCATAGAGTGCCCCCGTTCCACCATAGTGTATAGTCCGCATTGGACACACTGTTGATTAACCAAAACTTGATGAAACTTGGATGCGTGCTCTTTAAAACGCATGCCTCCTATCGCAACCCTTGCTAGGTCCCCATTGCTAACTCGGTCCATTTTTCCATTCTAGCAAGAGTTACGACCGCTAACCCTTGCATACCGCCATGCGAAAGCTTAGCTTCCCATACCGCGGACCCCTTAGTTCATAAGAAGGGGACCAAACCTCCTACTTGGTTTTCAGGACTCACTGCTCATCGTAACCAATTCTTAGATGTGGACTTCCATTCATAGAAGTCCAAGCTTATGTTGCACATCGTGTTGCCGGAGCAACACTACAACAACCCGAGCCATACTAGGCAACTATGCCCTCACAATGGGCCAATGCCCATGGTGGCCTTGCCGTTGGGCCTCGGGTAGGTGAGGCCACACCACCTCATCTATATAAGCCTCTAGGACTCTAGGCAAGACCCCTATCCCACCGTCAAGTATCATTTTCTCTCTCCCCCAACTCTAGGGGCCAAGTAGACATTTTCCTTTAGCCGCTAGCTGTCTAGCAGCTTCAGAACCCCATAACTTCCTCATATCTTCATCGATTCTAACAATTGACCACTCCATCATAATCTACGTCTCACGTAGATCACGATGGAATACTCACTTGCCCCATTCGGGAAAGTACAGAGGAAGTTATGCCACTTTAAAGGTTCGCAGTCCCGGGAGCCACTCCCAGGCCACTGCAGTTCCAGGGCGCTGTCCCGGGACAACACCCCACTCAACTTGCCATATCTTCTAGCTAACACCTCCAAATGAGGTGTTTTAAAGCATTCTAGAATTGGCACGCCATAAGCTACGTATAGCTTATGGCCTTACCCTCATGCCTCCTAGTCTCCGTGGGTGGGAGGCGTTCCCAACGCCCGGGGCCCTCACCCACACTAGGATCACTTGGGCCCTCTCACCAACGGCGCCACAAGTTCCGGATGTCACTCCGGGGTCCCCCTTGTGCCCAAGGTGTTTCGGGCAATCTTTATGGAGAGGTCCGCGACACCTCCGCACTTACTTGGATACGAGCTTTTTGCCTATCCGACGTCTTTGGGGTCTTTTCAGCCCACGTAATCTCCGATAGGAGACGATCGTCGTCCTAGATCCTCAACTTCCTCATCTTTCCATAACCCGCCACTTTCTTAATGCTCCTCAAACTCACGACATTTGCCGTATCAGGAATCCACAATAGTTGGCATGGGGCCGACACCCTTAGCCACTTCTCCAATTTCTCCGCCTTCCAAGGAATTATTTTGGAGGCCGTCTTGGACAATCCTTTGGCCATGGGATCCCACCACAAAAATATTTCCCGGATTCTTACAGCTCGAGGACTCAACACTTGACTTGTTTCGCCCTCCGGAAACATGTTCTCAACCAATTGCTTGAGGTTGAAAATACCAATTTGGGCCTTATTCTTCACCCAGGAATCGAATCCGGAAAGATTTCTATCACCGCTAAACTCGGGGCTCTCCACTTCATCTCGAATAGCAACCTCCAGGTCCCTTTTAATTATCTCGACCCTCTTGTGTTTCGGCTGCTCCAAAAAACGGAATTTGATGCCGGCCTCCCCATTCTGCAAATACCAGTCAACTATGGCTTGGTGGACCTTTGCCGTTATCGCATCCGAGAATTTTACCCTTGGTTTCCCGCTCCTACTCGACGACCCTGAAGCCGCGGCAGCCCCTCCTTGACCACTCGTAGGGGCACCGGCACTTGGGTGGACGGGAACGATATTATCTGAACGGGGGATAATATTTGCTCCCATTCCCGAAGCACTTCCTGATCCCACATCGGAATGTCGTTGCCGCTTAGGGGGCCGTTTGTACACCCTGCCGGGTGCATCCGGCTCGTCCTCCGGCATCCTCCAACTTCGATCCTCCATCGTGTTTAAAAACACACTATTATTGTGTTCACAAACACAACTCAAATGTGTTCACAAAAACGGCCGTATTCACACCGCTCCACCGCAAAAAATCAGATCCAAAATTGGCAAGAGTTTGCATCCTAAACCAATCTTCCAACCGCCCCCCTAGGCCCTCTCAAAACATTAGGCAAAGGATGCTAGGCATGCTTGGTCCCAATGTCCCACTTGAGGAGGGGTGGTTAAAAAATGATGTCAATGAGGCCTCCCCACTTATATATATAGGCAGGGTGGGCCTCACACCGACCGGACGCCGCGCCCCTGGACCTTGACCGTTGGACCGTGCATCATCCAACGGCCAGGATGCGACGATTGGTCGACTGATATACGGCAGTCGACCATCCCAATCGATTGCTAACAGCAGTCTATTGTGGATGGTCGACTGTCGGATAGCAGTCGACTCTAGATAAGGCAGTCGACAATTAGCAATCGACCGTGGCGTCGACTGCTATTTGGCAGTCGACGTGTGGGCCGACTGCATTTAGTAGTTGATTGCCGGGGTTGACTGCCATGTCGACTGCCAGGGTCGACTGCAAACATCGGCAGTCGACTGCTAGTTTACAGTCAATGTGGCGATCGACTGCCATGTCGACTGCAAACTAGCAGTCGACTGTCGATGTTTGCAGTCAACCCCGGCAGTCGACTGCCACGTCGACTGTCAAACAGCAGTCGACCCTCGAGGTCGACTGCGAATGGCAGACATTGGACCCCCCCCCAAACATAAACAAATTGTTTTTGCAATGGATCCTATAGCAGATTATTCTAAACACTTTTAATATCATAACATCTTCTATATTTAGTGCACGTTCAAGCGTCGGGACTATAAAATGTTTACCTCTCATTAGCATTCATCATTTCCCCTCATACTAATTGACCTTGATTGTCTTTTGGCATTCGTTGCAAGTGGAGAGAGGTAGTCGGCTATATTGGGATGGGCACGCGAAACGAATGGAAGCCTTGGTTTGTGCCCAAGGAGTGGACTCCAACATCCAAGAAGGTCAAGTGCAAATTTTGCGAGTTGAAATTGGTTTATAGGAAGGACCGTTTGGTTGCCCATTTGGGATACAAAAAAAATGACGGCAAGATGCGGGGAATGACATTGTATCAACATCAAGGACCGATTGTAAAGTCTT
Organism: Polytrichum formosum; assembly: GCA_964035585.1. NCBI lineage: Eukaryota > Viridiplantae > Streptophyta > Polytrichopsida > Polytrichales > Polytrichaceae > Polytrichum > Polytrichum formosum. The sequence continues at coordinate 44,776,173 of OZ037940.1, read as the reverse complement.
TATTTTCGAGGTGCGGCAGATCGTGGCCGCCAATTCCGGATGACTTTGTGGACGAGTACGTTACGGACGGGGGAGAAGATGTGATCTGGTCCCAACAACAAGCGTCATGCGGTGCATTGTCGAACGCGAACGGAAGCCAAACCGCTCCACCATCTCCCACACCATCAGTGCCAAGGGAGTTGGTGTCTGGGACGACTCCTGAACCCTACCGACGTTCCCAACGGCAAATGAGACTAAAAAAGGGGTTGCAAAATTCCACAAAACGTAACTTGGATACAAAATGGTCGCAAGCCTTTTATGAGGCTAATATCCCCATTAGTATTGTCCGCCATCCCACGTTCATCCAGGTTATTAAGGCAACCGCCGAGGCTAGAATTATGTACAAACCCCCAGCCTACCATATAATGTGCAAGAATTACTTGACGATGCACGGTTCAATACATAAAAATCGTGGAGTTGAAGACAACATCATCCATTCACAAATATGGATGGATTATTTGTTCGGACAGATGGGAGAATGTTGTCCACCGCCTTTGATGAACGTCATGCAAATTTGTCCGGCGGGCGACGTGTTCCTTCGTTCCATTGACACCACCGGTAGCATAAAGGATGCCGCCTACATGGCCACCAAGGTTACATTGTGGTAACCTTGTAGCCACGATGTAACCTTGGTTCAAGTTTGCTTCGATAATGCGGCGGCCATGAAAACCGAGGCGAGCAATATTAGCCGGAAATGGCCACACATATATTGACAAGGATGTGCGGCGCATTGTTTGAACTTGTTGTTGAAGGATTGAGGTAAACAACGATGGGCGAAGGACGTCGTAGACAAGGCGAAGGACATTGTCAAATACATCCGGGCCCACCAATGTCTGACGGCGGTCTTTCTTACCTACTCGCCCAATTTGGGCTTGAAGATGGCCGAGTCCACACGATTCGCTACCAACTTCCTCATGATTGACCGGCTTGTAAAGGTGAGACATGTTTTGGAACAAACGGTTATTCATCCCGATTGGACCGCCTACGTGAACAAATTGAATAGAGGAGGCGATGATTGAAGGAGAAGTGCAATGGAGGTACGTCAAATCAAGACAACGGTTAATGAAGATAATTTTTGGACAAGTTGCGATAATTACCGCCACATATCGAAGGAGGTGTTAAGAACATTGATAGTGTTTGATGGTGTTAAGCTGGTAATGGACAAAAAATATCATCATCCAATCCATACCATTATTTGAAAGATCTTTGTCAATATTAATTTGAAAAGGCAAAGGCAGATGTTTCCATCTGGAAGTATTATGAAAAGAATGAACAAGCAATAGTGTTGTGAATTTGACTGTCTGTAAATACAATGAAAGTAAAATAAAATGCGAAACCAACGATAATATAATGTAACAAATCAAAATAACTTATGAAAATGAAAAAAAAACATGAAAAAAAGAATTGGAAGACGAACCGTTTTGTTGGAATTGCAGGGATTGCCCAAACGAAGTGGATTGATGTGAGCAAGAGTTCTCCCCACCCTAAAATGCGTCCTAGTCCGGGTGGGAAGCCCTCTTCCCGCAACTGTCACTTAGCTACTTCATACCCATTTTCGTGTACCATTCCAAGACAGGGTAAGGGGAGATGCATTAACCAATTCTTTTTTTATTGATATGCACGAGTATTTACAAATATTCATATCCCTTACATCAATTGCTTGAGTTAATTGCCTAATTCTTGGAACCCTAGCTCTAAGTGTCTTGCCTTATTACTTGTAAATTATACTGAGGGTTGAACCACTACCACTCCTTAGCTGATCTCTAAGCCTTCCTATATCTAATGCAATTAAAGAGAACCCTACAACCCCTAACTTCTCATCATTTCCCTTGCTCACAATCAACCCACATTACTAGTGTTGCTTTGTCCAGCACCACCAAACAGCTGAAGTGGCCCTGACCTGTACCCCCAGCCTCCCAGCAGCCTCCAGTTGGCTTATCTCCTCATACCCACCTTGCTAACTTTAGGTAGCAGTCCCCGAACCCTATCCAGCATCCTCATTACCTACAAACCCAACCACAACTCCTTTTCGGTGCCGCAGACTGCAGTTGTACACCCTTGAAAGCAGCAGTTCGGAGCAGAGTCTCGACTCTTCAATTTTAGCAGCATTCTTCACCTGATTTGCCTTTCTAGCAAGATTGTTGACCCTCCCCTGTTGGATTTAGAATCACTCGGATTTTGACAGTCTAAGTTCAAAAACGTCCCTCGCACTGATAATAACACTTGAATTGCTGGTTGCTTGCCTCACTCAGTCGATCCAGATTCCCGCTTCCCTCACTTGTGTTTTCCATGATCAGCTTACATAATTCCAGGTGCTTCAGGCTTCGTGCCTCCTTCGAACTATTAGAGAATGTCGTGGCTGCCCTAGCTTCGGCTTAGTCCCTTAAAAGACCCCCTACCTCTTTTGTTTTTCTCAAATCAGGCCCAGATTTGAGTCTCAGGTCATCGTTGCCTCCTTGATGTCCTGCCCCCTTAGCTACTGATCCATCGCCATGTTCCCCGAGCAAGCCGAGAGAAAGAGAGCGAGAGGAAGACCCCCCTGGTCTGTGTATCCCCACTGTGGCCAACCCAATCCCCTTGGCCGGAAATCCCGAGTCCGAGCTGGTTTCGAACCTTACTGGCCCTGCCCCAAAACGAACACCCACATACCCCTTCTAGCATTGACACGCGCCATTATTTGGCTTGACCCTAAGTGTCCCAACCCCTAGCAAACTTCAATCTTAATAGTTCATCCTACAATTACTTTCCCACCTAAGGCTTAGCCTTTTAAACTGCTTCCATCCTAAACCTAAGAACACAACTATTTTTATCATTTTTAAATATTAGATGCAATCACAAAACCTAAGGTCTTCACATTTTTTAGGATTAAGAACACATGTGGGCATGAATTTGGGCTCACAATTGACACAAGTCCAAAGTTCATGGCCAACCTTAAAATTGTAATTGAAGAATTAAGAAGACAATTCTTTTGTCCATTTCGCATCATCAGGATAAAACACCAATAAAGCACCATCGTCATGAAGATATTGCATGCAGAATGAAAATAGAACAAGAAGAAACTTATCGGATTTTTCATTCCAAAAGGGTATAGAAGAAGGAGGTATGGAAAGTCCAGGCACAGGAAGCCCCTCTGGGATATCAGCAATAACCAAATCAACAGCCGGTGTTATTTTTTCAACTCCCTGAAAGTAGAAAATACGATTTGTACCAACCTAAGCAACAAAAATACAAACCATGTTAGGTGAATGGATTGTTGAACGACTAAGAAAAAAACAAATTCAATATATGTTTTGAAAAAATTCAAGAATTCAATATATGGCTTGAAAGAATGGACATGAAGAATACCTTTGTGAGAAATGTATTGATGTCATGAAAAGATTGAGGCCAAGTTTTGGTTTGTTCTTTGACGTTCAAAATATTCAAGAATGAGTCATTCAAAATGAGCTCGAATGAGTTCTGATTAGAACTACATGGTGTAAGTGTAGGAGCTTTAGTCTTGATTCGCAAAGAGGAGAAATGCTCCAACACGGAAGGAAGGACATGATTGGTATAAGATGAAGTAGCAGGTTGAAGGACCCTACGCTTCTTGGCAGAAGGTTCACCATTGATGATGTTATTTTCCTTAGAGCATGTAGAGATGGGTGCAAGCATAGTAAAGTGGACCAAAAAAGTGCTCTGGTATATGAAAGCCATGATTTTCTTGGTCAAACGCCTATAAGTAGTAGCAAAATGTTGTTTAAAATAGATTATTTTTCATGATGACCTCTATTGTTAAGTTAGGTACTCAAATATAGAATATCAATATGAGATCTTCAAAACCTATCATCAAAAGTGACGCGTAAAAGCAACTGACTAAATATAGTTTTGAACGTAAATTTCATGACCTTAAATATTTTGAACTTGAAATTTCTTTTCATACTCCTTGAATTCATTATAAACTTGAGGTCATCATAATTTTTTTTCAAAAATTAATCAATTTAATGTAATGTAATTATATTTTAAACAAGTTTTTGATAATTATCTTTTCAATGACACCCACTTGCACCACCACTTGCACCGTCTTCTAAAATACATATACGTTATTTAAAATTGTTTTTTCTGAACATAAATTGTTTGGCTTTGTAGATTCATATGTTTTCTAAATGTTTATGAATTTCTATTTCATAAAATTCAAAGTTAGTATATAGTTTTGGAGCCGATGGATTGTTGAGAAGGTGCGTGTCAAAGGTTGAAGTGCCCTCCATCCTAGCCGCATGTCGCGACAATGCATGTGGGGGATATTTTTCTGGACAACTTACAGGTCAAAAGATATTGAGAGCAGGTTACTTTTGGCCCACCTTGTTTAAGGATGCACATGATTATATTAAGCGATGCGATGCTTGCCAGAGGTATGCGAGGAATGACCTCCGCATGGAGATGCCCCTCCATGTGTCCTTACCTCTAGTTCCTTTTGAGAAGTGAGGAATTGATTATGTTGGAGAGGTCCACCCCCATTCTTCAAAAGGTATGGCTTATATTGTGGTCGCCACCGAGTACCTGACCAAGTGGGGGAGGCCAAGGCAGTCAAGATGGACACAGCTGCACACGCCACCGCATTTATGTACGAGAACATCATTTTGAGGTCTGGTTGTCCAAAGATTTTGGTTAGTGATAGGGGAACACACTCCTGAATTCTTTAATTTAGGAAATGACAAATAGGTTCCACATAGACCATAGGAAAACCACCCCTTACCATCCGCAAACCAATGGTCAAACAGAACGTGTTAACGGGACATTGGTGAGTATCCTTCGCAAGACAATTCATGATTCCAAAAGGGATTGGGATGTCAAGTTAACAGTGGCATTGTGGGCGTATCGAACAACGTTCAAGGTGACAACTCAAGCCACCCCATTTTCATTGGTGTACGGATTGGAAGCCACTCTTCCCATTGAGTTCGAGGTTGAGTCATTGCGTGTGGCAATTGATTCTAGACTCACAGATAGCCAGTCATTGAGAAATAGGTTGACAACTCTAGAAGAGCTTGACGAGAGGAGACGGTTGGGAGCTCAACACATCGAGGCCATCCAAAGACGACGGAAGATCACCTTCGACAAACGACACAAAAAGCAGGCACTGAGGCCCGGTATGATGGTGTTACTGTAAGATGCTAGGAAGTTAGAGTTTCTAGGTAAGTTTGACGCTGTGTGGTTGGGGCCATACCTCGTTCGTGAAGCATTTCCAAACAACTCTTTGCAACTGGAGACATTAAATGGGGAGAGCTTCCCAACTTGAACAGCAGGCAGTCGATGCAAGGAGTACCGAGCTTGAGGGCCACTTACCTTCCAACAAAAGATTCTGGATCCATCCCCCAATGGTCGCCAGTTACGTGAGCCCAATATGGTGCCCACATGCGTTGTTAATCGCAAAAGCTCATTAAAACCCTGCACTTTGATTTTTTTTCAATTACTCAAAATTTAAAAAGAGTGAAGCTTTAGGTTTAGATCAAAGTTAAGTTTGAATGTTTGAGTGGGTGTTGTGTTGGAATTGAGGCTTGGGAGATCAATGGGTTGTTAGTTAATCATTAAGTTAGGATTTTAGTTAATGGGTTAGAATTTAAGGGGTTATTTAGGGTGATCGTGGTTTAGCCAAGTTAATTGTTCATTTTAGGATGGTTAAGGGTCGGTTCTAGGAGGTTCCGGCCTTCTCGTAAGGATTGGGTCTTAGATTTCTCGGATCCAGGTATCGGACCCTGGAAGGCCGAGGAAGGGGACTGCTCTCGAAAAGAGAGGCTGGCAGGAAAGCGTGGCAGCAGGGGGGAGGTTTTCGGAGGACAACAACATGTTTTTCTGGGGGGAGAATTCAGAGGATTGGCATGAAAAGGAAGAGAATGTAGCCACCACTAGAATGCTGGTGGGATGAGGCAACAGGGTGGCTAGAGGATGCACAGCATTGACCCACCCAGGTTTTCGGGGTTGTGGGAATTCGCCTCACAAGATGGGCTGGTGGATTTTGAAGGTTGCGCCGAAGGCCTGAGAATTGGTTGGGAAGGAGCTGGCTGAATTCCCAGCAGGCAATTCCATTCATGCTTCACTAGAGGCTGGAAGAATAAGTTAGCACCCTCCGACTCCGAATTAGTAAGGTCAGTGCAGAGAAGTAAAAACCCAGTGGGAAGATTCAAAGTCAGTGTGGCATTGGTGTGAGATCAGGAAGGTCGAAGAAGCTGCTGGAACAGTGGTGACGTCACTAACAGTGGCATCGATGAGGCATCAATGAGGGTCGAGCATTAGCTACAAAGTGCGGTTCAATGTTTAAGCATTCTGGTTGTAGCTACGGTGGGAGAAAGAGCAAGCTTACTGGGCTGCTAGTAGCGATACCGGAAGGTTCTGGTAGGAGGAGTTGTAATGGCGCTGCAACCAAGGGTGCAGAGTCAATAAGCCAACAGCTCAACCAGTTACAAGTTACCAGCTGCCGAGGTGGCTTAGCTGTGGCTGCTGGAACCGGCAACTAGCCACAGTCTGATAAAGGCAAGCAGGGTTACGATGAATTTAAGGAGAATTAGTGATGATGGCACTAGGAAGTAGTTGTTAGTTAGGGAAGGGAGTTGGCTAGGAGTGTGAGTAGGTAAATGGCTTAGTGGGATGATTCTTGGATCAAGGGTGGAGTGTGGTGATGGGTGTAAGCAAGCCACGTGTGCTATTGGTTGCTTCCCGACTTGGACTTGGTTAGGGTAGTTTAGTAACTCATAGGGCAGGCTTTTGTGGATTTGTAGTCAATTGTCACCACAAGGGAACATAGCATTTCTAAATGCTCAGAGACCTTGGATGTTGAATAAAATTGGTGTGTTAAGTGTTCATGATGCTGGCATTGGGTGCCAAATTCTAGAGCTAGGTAAGGTCACTCCAATGTATGTTAGTCATAGACTTCCATCCGGACTACGACGCATTAAGGATGGAGGTTTAGGGCTGACATCAGTCCAGTGCTGGTGAGCATCTACAGTGTGTGAGAGAGGCTTTGATTAGGTGTAAGAAAATGCAGTTGGCCTTGAATCCGGACAAGACCTTCTTGGGTGTTCAAAGGGGAGTTTTGCTTGGATATGTGGTCAGTGAGAAGGGAAGGGAGCCATATCCCAATAAGGTGGCAGTAATAGATGGGTTGGCTACTCCAACCAACGCTAGAGGGATAGCTAAGTTGCTAGGGCATGTGGGATGGTACCGGGATTTGATCCCGGATTTTGCTAAGATAGCGGTTCCGATCACTCAGTTGCTCAGGAAGGACTGTAGGTTTGAGTGGACAAAGGCTTGCCAAAGGGCATTTGATGAGTTGAGGTCTAGGTTGAGCACCTATTCGGTGTTGAGGCCACCTGATTGGGATAAGCCTTTCCATGTGTTTTGTGATGCTAGCAATGTGGCAGTTGGTAGTGCATTGTGCCAGTCAACAGGGGAAAAGGGTAAGGATCTACCCATTGCTTATGCTAGCAAGCAGTTGACACCGGTGGAGAGGAATTATTCCACCACTGAGAGAGAATGTCTAGCCATGGTGTTTTCAGTCAAGAAGTTCCGACATTACCTCATGTGTAATCCGGTGGTGTTTTTTGTCGACCACATGGCCATCAAGTATTTAGTCAACAAGACAGAGTTGAGTGGAAGACTGGCAAGGTGGGTATTGTTGCTAGAGGAGTTTGATTACATTGTCAAGTACAAGTCCGATCGCATGCATTTATAAGCTGACCACTTGTCCAAATTTTCGGAATAAATGGGTACTAGTCCAGTGGATGATAGGTTGATAGATGACAACCCCGGGGAAGTCACTGTCGAAAATTTAGATAACTATGAGAGAACAAATATAGGGTGACATTTATTCATGGTTGATAAAAATTATAGATTTTTTTTGATATACCATAGCCTTGAAGAAATGTGAGGTAGCACATTATAAATAATATAGGGTCACTTGTAATACCCAAAATTATGTTTATAGTATTTCTAAAATAGCATTATAGTAATTGGAAGGGATTTTTTTAAATTTTTAGGTTGAGTTTTGGGTAAGAAAAATTTAAGAACTAGATGAAAAATGATCACAAATCCATCTACAAAATGGATGAACTCGTTGGATGAGGGTTATTAAGTGTACTTTTGAGGAACATTTCATTGACGTTTGTATAATTCTCTAGTTGTTCCTCCCACGCAAGACAAGAATTCTATCATCGTGCATTGACCCCTACGCGTTTAAAGAGCTCCGTGGGGCCATATTTGGTGAATCTATGGTGGATTGATGGATTTGTTCTAGGCGAGAGGCTATGGCATCTTTTGTGATGATCGTTTCTCAATTTTCACGTAGGACTCATAAGTAGGCATTTCAAATTGTCTTCACACTTTGCATGATAACATGTGCAATGTTAGTGCAACTATGTTAGTGAACACATTATGGACACTTTAGTGATGCTGGTTTGTTTTGGAATTTGTGGACTTCTTCAATGTTTGGATGAAACAATTAAGTATGCCATTATCAATGGGCTTAGACATGTAACCAATTATGTAAATAACATGCTTCTTGTATACACAGCTTAATTTTTGTTGCGTGATGAATTCTATTTCTAATGCTATAGTACAATGCTATTGTCCACAAAGGAAAATTCAAATAAATATAAATAATGAAGGGTCTGAAATATTATGGAGATTTTAATTTATAATTACACATAGGGTGGTGAGAAATTGAAGAAAGTAGAATTATTAAAAAATATAGGGTCCACTAAAATGTAGTAAATGAGCTACATAGCCCCCCAAAAAATATGTGTTGTACGCTCATGTGTCCCCAAAGAATACACTAAGTGACTTCCCCGAGATGACAACCTCTTTGTAGTTACCGCCCAACCCGAGTGATACGCGGGCATTGTCGAATTTTTGACAACTCAACAATTATCAGGAGAGTGGACAAAAGAGGATAGGAGGAAGGTTAGAGTCAATAATAGACACTTTGCAGTGATAGGCCATAGGTTGTTTAGGAGGGGGACCGATGGATTATTGAGAAGGTGTGTGTCAGAGGTAGAAGTGCCCTCCATCCTAGCTGCATGCCATGATAGTGCATGCGGAGGACATTTCTCTGGACAACTTACAAGTCAAAAGATATTGAGAGTTGGTTATTTTTGGCCCACCCTGTTTAAAGATGCTCACAGTTATGTTAAGCAATGTGACGCTTGTCAAAGGTATGCAAGGAATGACCTCCGTATGGAAATGCCACTCCATGTGTCATTACCTCTAGTTCCTTTTGAGAAATGGGGAATCGATTATATGGACGAGGTTCACCCCCATTTTTCAAAAGGCATGGCCTACATTGTGGTTGCCACCGAGTACTTGACCAAGTGGACGGAAGCCAAAGCTGTCAAGACTGACATGGTTGCCCATGCAGCCACGTTCATGTATGAGAACATCATCTCAAGGTTTGGATGCCCCAAGATTCTAGTTAGTGATAGGGGAACTCATTTCCTGAATTCTTTAATTCAAGAGATGACGGATAAGTTTCAGATAGATCATAGGAAGACTACTCCTTATCATCCGCAGACTAATGGTCAGATGGAACGTGTTAACGGGACATTGATGAGTATCCTTCGCAAGACAATTCATGATTCCAAGAGGGATTGGGATGTCAAGTTAACAGCGGCATTGTGGGTTTATCGAACAACCTTCAAGGTGACAACTCAAGCAACCCCATTTTCATTGGTGTACGGATTGGAGGCCACTCTCCCTATTGAATTCGAGGTTGCGTCATTGCGTGTGGCAGTTGATTCTCGACTCACAGATAGCCAGTCATTGAGAAATAGGTTGACAACTCTTGAAGAGCTTGACGAGAAGAGACGAATGGGAGCTCAGCACATCGAGGCCATTCAAAGACGAAGAATATCACCTTCGACAAACGGCACAAGACGAGGACTTTAAGGCCATGTATGATGGTGTTGCTCCAAGATGCTAGGAAACTTGAATTTCTAGGTAAGTTTGATGCAGTGTGGTTGGGCCCATACCTCATTCGGGAGGCATTCCCAAACAACTCTTTGCAATTGGGGACATTGAACGGGGAGAGCTTCCCAACTCCCACATCCGGCAGTAGGTGCAAGGAATATAGGGCTTGAGTGTGACATCTTGCCTGCGAAGCAAGAGATTTTGGATCCATCCCCTGATGGTCACCAGTTATGTGAGCACAATTATGTGCCCACGTTTCAATTTAACTTAAAAGAATATGGAAACCTTAGGATTAGCAATTGTATGAGTAGTGTAGAAGCTAGATAGGATTGAAAGTCAGAAGTTCAGGTAGAGTTGAGTTAGAATTGTAGATTAAGATGAATTAAAGGAGGAAACCAAATAAAAATAAAAATAAAAATGATTGAAGTCATCTTATTTTGAGTGAGTGATGCTTAAGGGCTAAGTGGTGGAGGCCAAGATTAATGTTCGTTTTAGGTGAGGGGTTGTTTGATTTGGGTGACCTTGGAACTCGGAGGCCAGGATAAGGTGGAAGCTCCTGGTGCGTTCGAAGCTGTTGGATCCAAGAAGAGGAGGGAGGCCCAGGAGAGTCATGCAGAGAGGGAAGACAGGAGGAGGAAGCCCCAGCTGCGCAGAGAGAAATCATGCCGAAAAATGGCATTTCAGAACTGAATGAGGACCAAGGACGCTACCAAGCGAGGGAATGGAAGTTCGGTGAAGGGAAAAAAGATTCTTCTGCTGTCAGGGGATGAACTGTGCGCCTGGCCCCCGGAAATGAGCATTGTAAAGGAGAAAGGTGGCCTCTGAGCAAAAAGTTGGCCGAGACAGGCACCCGGGGAAGTCACTTAGTGTATTCTTTGGGGACACATGAGCGTACAAAGTTTGCTACCCCTATATTATATGCCATAGATAACTTTAAAAATTATGATATTTTTTCTACATATACATAACCATTGATAATATCTTTTGTGTATTTTTTTGAAATTTTTAGTCATCTTCATTTTTCGTAGTAATTGTTTTTGTTCAATTCTGCGTCATTCTAGTTAGAAACGGTATGTTTTATAGAAAAAGAATATCATCAAATTTGGTTATCATTTTTTACTATATAATAGATACCATGTATATCTACTCATGAAAAAAAATTGATAAAATTTTGACCCATTTTGGTGATGCAACTTAGAAAAAGTAGATTTGTTTTGTATGCACATGGTTTCAACTTTACAATGGAGTGACTTCCCCGAGGACAGGCATGAGCGGAAGGAGCGAGCTTCGTCAAAGAGCAACCGAAGGAGGGAAGTGCCTCCTCCTTCGAATCCTAGTTCAGATAGCAATTCAGGGTCGGGGGGAGTGATATGAGAACTTGCAGCAGTGCTTACAGGTATCGAGAAGGCCGGATTGGTTCAAATGCCAGCGTCGCAGGTACTGCCGGTTGCAAGTTGACATCCTTCAAATTTTTTCTGTCATCAAATCAAGGCTGCATTGACACTCGGAAGCACTAGTTGAGGTCTCATGACCAACCTCGGCCAGGGGGCTACATAGTTGGATAGATTCTGAATCAAGGCACAACCTCAGGACGAGGAAGGGCGAACATAATGAGGAGATGACACGTCAATCAGGTACTGGGGGGGAAGAGTCCAGGAGCGGGGGCAGGGAGCTGATATTTGAAGACTGTTGGCCATCCAAGCTCAGACATTGTCACTGTGGAGAAGGGGAGAGTCCCATTGCAAAGGTGTTAGAACCACCACCAGTGACTAGAGAGAAGAATTGGGGTGATTAGTTAGGACTTAAGAGGGTTAGGGTTGGTATTGGAGCTTAGTTATAGGGAATGTTTAGGCATGGGTTAATCAAGCCTAGTGATAGGGTGAGAGGGTGACAGTGGGGTAGAATCTTTTATAGGACAGTTGGCATTGGGGTGTGATTTGTGTGGTGTGTAACTCAAGTGTTTGTGAACACTTGTGGTTGATTATAATAAAGAAAAAATTAGCAAGTGTATCAATTCATCAGTGGAGTGGGAAAAGGCCAGACTTTCTAGCAAACAGTGACAATTTTGTGGAAGGGGGATCCCTCACCCGGACCTAAACGCAACTAAGGGAGGGGGTGATCTTGGCTCACAGTCCAATTTCTTTAAAAAGTCAACTTACAAAGCCTTTGGGCCCCTCACTAGGTGTAAACCAAATGTGGACCAAGAGGAATGACCACGCACCAAAAAATGAATGTGCTAATTTTTTAAATATATGCCCAAAAAAGGCAATTTTGAAGGAAAAAATTTGAGTTTGACCATTCTCTTGTCTTCTCTTGTCTCCATCTTTCCTCCCCCAAAAAGAAATTCATTATAAACTTATCATAACAACATTTCTTTGTCATGGGCCCTTGCGTTTTTCTACCATAGCACCTCTTTTGCCTCTCCTAGCACAAAACTTGTTGGACCATGTTAGTGGATAGTGTAGGCCTTTAAATATATCTTTTTGGACCTCGAACTCCATGGTCACTCTAACATTCTTTCCTTGGTGTAAACCGAAGTGGTCCCAGGACGAGTTCAACAGCCAATCCCATATTTTACAGGGCCTTGGGACGACTTCATGGTCCATGGTGTAAACAGCCCCTAAGATGGAGGGTCAGAATTGCTGTCAACCTTCTTTCTTAGCACCAAGCAGACTTGTAGTGAGTACTAAAAGTGATCTGGCAACACAATGGCCCCTGAGAGGATATGGTGGACAAGGTGAAAAAATTGCATATCCTGAATTTGAAGAATGTTATTGTGCAATGGGCGTTTAGGTGGTAAACTCATCCTATTGCAAATCTTCTGTTCGTAATAATACTTACAAGGATCCTTCTTGTAAGGCAAGCACTAAATTGATTAGCTACACTAAATATGATATTTAGTGTCATGTAGTATTTAATATTACACTATGATAACTTTTCGGATGACACATCTTACGAGTAAGTTTACAATTATTGTCATGGATGATGGATGAGTTCATCCATTGGTCAAAACCCCACCTTCTCTTGTCAGCAACCTGTGTTGAAATATTGTCATGGATGATTAACATTTGGATGAAAAATCACTTGGCAAGTGACAGTAATTGCAACACTGTGAATCTATAATCCCCCCAAAATATTTACAAGGAATGACAAATAATGTGGGGTTAACATTTAGTGTTGGTGACACTATATCGCGGTTTACAATTAGTATTGAGCAAGACAATTTGACTTGGTGACACTAAATATCATTGTTAGTGTAGTTTGATCATGGAATGACGGAACAATGCCCACAGTAGATTGTTGTACATTGCTACAAAGCACTTTCCATACATTAGACACGTGACTAGAGAGCTAACTAAAGCATAAAATGCAGTAGAAAGAGCACTAAACCAAGAAACTCCCAAAATGATAACTAAGGTAGAAATACCATAACCCGATCACCACCCAATAGCGGTGCACTAGACCGCCTCATAATGGTAAAGTGCCATGTCTTAAATGGAGCGGCAACTTCAATGCAATGTAGCCAATGGGAGGCAAGATCTAACGTACTCATGATTAACGGGTTTAGGTGATGTTCTGTATCGAAATGCGGAGAGCCTAGTGAACCGGAAGTGGGTTGGACAAACTTTCCACTTTGAAAAATTGTGGAACTTTTTGTACAAGGCAGAAAAATACGAAACAACTTGCATTCTTCATGAATCCTTCTCGTCTATCTTGGAAAATTATCTCATGATTGTCAGACCAGATCTTCAATGCGAATCACCTTATTTTAACGGGTTATGGTATTTCCTAGTTGTATGGTCGTAGGCGGCATGCGGGAGAGGAGCAGAGCGCGATGGTAGACTTCGTCTGAGACCCTCGAGGATTGGGTGGTGGGGAGCTGCCGGAGGCCCTTGGAGGCACGAGGGCGGGGTGGAGTGACATGCTGCCTGCATGATGCTCCTCCGCCCAAGAGCCACCGGGTCACCGCATCCCCTGCTAACGCTTGCCCCTTGGGCAACAGAGGAGTCAAGTCGCTCATCAGTACTAAAGCAGAGTTCAAACAACGCCAACACACCTCATTCCAATTCTATCCAATTCACCAAAAACATATATCAACTGCAATGAAATCACCAAACACTTAATCAATGCAGTTTAACCTCTTCAAATTAGTTCCCGAAAACAGTACAGATCTACCCTGCTCAAAAAATAAAACACCAACAGGCTATGACTCGGCTCTGGAGGAATCTCTCCCCTTAGCCTAAGCGAATCCCTCACTAAAAAATACTTGAAAATCACACACAAACTTTCTGACTTGCCTCCATTGACTATTTTCGAAGTCTGCCTCCCCTCTCCTTCCCAGAAAATAGCCTTAATCATTCATTTAACCTTGTTATGGCATAGAAAGGGAAGACAACCAGGTTCGACATTGCAATTACAAAACTAATCACGACAAGACAATAGCCTGGAATTAATTACGAGCCCCTTACAAAAATGAATTAACTTAAGTATCCGGCAGTAAACTCGTGGGCACACACACAGGGTCAACCAAATTTTAATCCCTGCAATTCGATTTAGTTACAGTATCTCAACGAACTGAATTACGGCAACCCCCCGGATAACAGCAGACGATAGCCTCAGATGTCGATTCAGAAATTAACTTTTAACTACAGCAGAATTTCAATTAAATTGCCGTGTACGATAATTCCATCACAATCAGTCAAAATACAAAGTTCACTCAGATAGTAAGGTAATCCAGTACACACCCCCTGGAATTACCACAGTCTGAATTTCAAATTCAAATAAGTTCTTCAAAATGTAAATTAACTGAGAAGCAAAAAACTGCAAGAGACTAAGACCATAGCCTAACTCTTTCTCTCGGCTGCCGCACACCCTCGCTCAACTTCTGAGAGAGAGTTATGAGCTTCCAACTGCCTTCTAGTTCCCGAGGTTCGGCCAAGCCTAGGTAACTACCTCAACCTCCACAGACTATTGTCCTTACCACTCACTATTTCCATTTCACAAGACAATTGTCCTTTCACACTAAGCTACTTAGACAATATCTAAGCAAATAAAGTCTCTATTCCTATTTGTTTCAGAATTGAATTCAAAAATTCAAAAAATTACTACGACAATCTTGCATTCACATACTTACTCCGTTGGTCCCTCGAGCATAGTGTGAAGCGAACTTGGACTGGCTCTGCCTTTTCCTCCAATGAGAGTGCTTGAAGTGTAATAGTCACGGGCTCTCAGTCTCGTGTGGGGAGTGGCCCTAAGGACCAACTTACCATTCCAGAGGATCGCGCGCTTAGATTACGTAAAGGAACACGACCTCATTTTAGCCCCTCTTCAGCATCCAACCAAGGAAAAGAGGAAAGGAGAAATTCTATTGCTCAAAGGAGGTTAATATCAAGGACAAGCTACACTATACCCAAATGCGATATTAATTTACCTTGTTATCTGTCCATTCTCCCACGTGTTTACTGCATACTCTGTCCCCTAGTTCTGCATGATACACTCTAACCTCCCTAATATCATGCCCGGGGCAACCAAAGTGCACGTGATATTGAGGAGGTCTACAATGTTAACATGGATGCATGATAATAGAGAAACAGTGTAGCATGGTGACATAATGGAATAACATGTAGTCAACATTGCAATTTGATGACAATAATGACAATGACGGCAATGTGATGCGTACGAGCGTGTGGTTTGAATTCTTTGGCGGATTATTTTGATGTCAAAACCCATGATATATGAGAAGGAAATGTGACAACAAGGGAGATTTGCACTGCGCACATCCTTTCCCTAGGGTTTGGGGATATAAGAGAGGGAGTGACATTTTAGGGGATGGCATTTATGGAGGTTTGGTGTATGTTGGAAAGTCTCACACATTTAGACCACTGTAAACCACACTAAGAGCATATACGTTGAGATGCTCTTAATTCCTCGAGCTTCAAAAACAACACTACACTAAATATGATATTTAGTGTTTGACACACTAAATACGAATGCGTGCACTAAATATCAATAACCCTATGAAAGTAAGTAACATTAAATGTGAACTCAAACACTAAATATCAACTATGGCAATATGTGGAAGTTATATGTTTGGATTTAGTGTTAGTAAGGATATGAAAAAAAGGATATAATAAGGGAGGTGGCAGTAGGGAAGGTAGCGACATATTTATGTCTAACACTAATTGTCAATGAGTTGAAATTAGTGTTGAGCAGGGTAGGGTGGTAACAACACCAAATATAATCAAACACTAATATCATATTTAGTGTAGCATACATGTTGAAGCAACAAACTGTAGGGCACGATGATGATGTGCCATTATAAGGATAAATTAGATAAACGTGACTTACATTACCTTGACAAGAAAGCCCATCTCTTGACTAGCGGGCACCAATGTCATTGTAAGTGTCTTTAGAATAGCAACCCCACAATGGCACAATCATGGGGAGTGGAGATGAGCAACTCCCACACTATGATCAGGGAGAACCGGCAGTTAGTTAAACATGAACCGGTTGAGTTTGAGAAATAACCGGTTGAAGTTCAAGACTGCAGGAAAATTACCCATCATTTTAGAGGAATGTATAGAATATACCCCAATTTAATAAAGGAAAACCGGAGGATGTCAACATGTAACCGGTTGGACTTGCAAACACTAGATCTCAACCGGTTAATATGCCCAAAAATCTCCCCGGTCACTGCTCCCACAAGTCCTTGTAAGAATCTATATACCTAACTGGGACATTAAGATAAATAGAAACACGTCCATTAGCAGCTGGGCATTGAGAGAGAAATGAACACTGTAAAAGCCTTCTCCTACCATAACCTCAACTGCTAATGAGATGTGCCCCATTAAGCAAGGAGTGCCCTCAATGAATGCGACATTAGAATTACGTACAAGTTAAGGTCCACACCAAATATTGTATTTAGTGTCACCAACTCTATCTATTTGTCTTGCTCAACACTAAATACAAACCTTAAACATTATTTTTCGTTCCTTAAAAAAATTTAAAAAAACTTGGGCATTAAAGATTTACAATGTTGTAGTTACTGTCACTTTCTAAGTGATTCTACCATCCAGATTTCAATCATCTATGACAACATTTCATTACAGTTTAGGATGCAAAATAATATACCAAACTTTGTTCCAATAATTAGCATGGATGTCATCCAAATTTCAATCATCCGTGACAATAATTGTTAACTTGTTTAGAAGAAATGTCATTAGAAAAGTTACCACAATGACATAAAATATCATATGACACTAAATACAATATTTAGTGTGGTACGAGGCTGCAAGCTTTGGGAACTCCACAAAAGGGTTGGGCACATGGCTTAAAAATGAGCCACGTCAATTGCAAGCAACAACTTTGGAGGTCACGCAGCTAGTTGAGCGGCGGTTATGTGCAGCTAAATCCATGCTACAACCAAGGTAAGTCATTGCGCAAGCTGCCGAACACAATAAAACGTAGCTTGCATTTTACCCAAACACAGTGAACATGTGTTCTATGCAATAGTAAAAACATGTGTTTTTACTAGAAGTATTTACTAGCATGTTCAAATTTGTATTCATTTTTTATTGTTAAGGCCCACATCCTCCAAGGGCCGCCCGAGTTGTGGAACCCCAAACCATGTGCATAACCCTAGAAGGGTGGCATACCCAGTGGCTTTAAACAACTACGTGGTGCCAAATTTGGGCCATGTGCCCAACTAGGGTTATAACATGGCCCAAATTTGGCACCACGTAGTTGTTTAAAGCCACTGGGGCGGCAAGGTAGCCGAACGAACGACCGTACAACACAACAAAAATGTGGATGTAGCCAAGGCAAGCCACTACATGTGCTGCAAAATGCAGTAGAAATGCAACATGCATTTTACCCCAACACGATAACCACATTGCATGTGTTTTACCCCAATAGTAAAAATATGTGTATTTTATCATAAGTCTCTATTGTCATGTCCATATTTTGTATTTTTTATTGTTGCGGCCCACATTCTTCAAAGGTTGCTTGAGTTGTGGAAGCCCAAACCATGTGTCCAGCCCTAAAGGAGGTATTTGAAACATCTAGAGGGGACTCATTCACTCGTTAAACTGACAATGAAAGTGTGAGAATAAAAGGTTGAGGCATCTATAACCAATAAAATAAGAGATTTTGCATATGTTTAGGAGTAGTAATAGCGGGGAATTTATTTTCTTGCGAAGAGAAACAAACTCCAAGGAGAATCCGATTATTTAAAAAAAACCTTCATGAATATGGAAATTGCTCCATATTTTGAAGCATAAATTATAGGGTTACACATAGTCAATCTATAGGTTGACCCATCACCGTTTATCTCAATGCTACTCCTTGGCTATGACAATTGTCAAAACTCTTATGAGGGTAATCAATCACAAGCTGCCAGCACATAAACTTCAACTTTGTTCGCCTAAACAATAGGGATCTCATCTATGTCAGCATTACATGACCCTAGTGAGCGGTTAAATGAACTTGGTCGACTATGGATGCCTTGACGTTACACCTCACTTTGAAATCGTTACCAATATAGCTAAAAGCATCCCAAATATTATACATGCACCCTCCGCTGCAAAATACTTTGCGAGCTCACCTGAAATCATGATCCCATGAAGATTTGCAGTGTGCCTCCAAAAAACAACGTTCCTGTACATTACAACCATCATGACTGCTACATATTTTTGTTGAGATTAATGCTCGGTAGTGCCTACCAAACGAGAATATCCTTGTAAGGATTGTTGCAAACAATTCAGACCTTGGACAACTGCCAAAATAACTATAGTTAACTAGATTTTTTTCAAGACATTTTAGGGAACAACTATAGTTAAACCGATTTGAAGAACAACTATAGTTAACTAGAAAAATTTCAAACAACTACAACTTGAGAGTTCCAAAATTTGTAAGGAGCCAGCAGTCAAGTTCTTTCATTTATGAATTGAAATATATTACAATAACTTCTTTAAGAGACCTTATGTTAGAATCAGTGTTTATCACCCATGCCGGCCCATCCCAAGAAGGAATAGAACCCACCGTTCCTTGCAACAGTTGAACCCATTATACTCTAAGTTACTTAGAGATAATGAGGTCGTGCTCATTGGGTGCTAATTGAGTGCGAGTCACAAATGGAATCAGGTCCCAAATTTAAAAATTTGAATAAAAGAAAAAGGAAAAGATATAGATGCTATGATTTGTCATGATACTACACTGCAGGTTGCGCCCAACTTTAGTTAACTAGATATAACTATAATTAACTAGATTTTTTGGCAGACTGAAATTAAAACAACTATAGTTAACAACATTTTTTGGTAGGTCAAACCATGAACAACTATAGTTACGAAAGGCAACTAGTTAACTAATAGTTTAATTAGCTGGTTAGTTGTCCAACGTCTGAAACAATTGTAGGAAGATACATATGAATGACACTCTATTGTAGATACCACACTATGAGTGGATTGCTCGGCCGGCCAAGATTAACTACCTACCGCGGACGGCACTCTATTCTGACACAAAAAAAAGACAACACACTCACTCTGTACAGGAAAATGTTCGAGATGATAACATAAATTATGATATTACTATTATGATAACATAATAGTATTCGAGATGATCAATCTGAGAGAGAGAGAGAGCTGACTGGTCTTGTCTGGACTTGTCTCTAGTCAAGTTAGGATATAACATCCTCTTGTAGAGTTAGGTAATGTAAAGTAGAGTAATGACAACATACATCCCTGTATGAATAGGGTCTTGATAATCAATCAGTATTGTATGACTCATTGCTCCGCTACCTGAACCTGTATTGTAGGATTATTTCAATTCATAGTACTGCTGGCCTCATAGCGTGCCAAATATAAAGAGCTACTATTTATTGTGCAGTTCAGTAAAACTCAATTGCAGAATAAAGGTACCCATGTCACCTTTAAATGCTTAATAGTTTGATCCTGTATAAGGTCGGGGAGCCCCGCCTTTATATTTAATACTGTAATTGGAAATGCTGTGTTACAGCCGTCTCCGAATTACTATCATCATTCTTACTTTATCGTCCCTGAATTCAACTACAGCTTGTACTTAGTATCATACTAAGATACAGAATTATTTGTCAATGTTTCTGTAATCAAGAAGGTTATATATCATATCAAAACCCAATACTTACAAATTCCACTGCTAGAAGATAATGTAGTAACTCTCAAACGGTCAAAATCCAGGTACTTAGGGTGTAATACTTCACAGGTATCTTTCTGTATTATAATCAGATCATAACCCCCTTATACCATTGCAGTAACAGAGGGTGAACTTACTTCCTTGTATTAATTAATACCAAGAAATATGGGACTGAGTATTATATATATATATATATATATATATATATATATATAAGGCCTTAGTAAACATAGTCAGTAGCAAGTTCTTATATGACTTTTTAATAGGGGACTCCAAAAGAGTATTCACCAGTTACTCCCTGTTAGATAACTCATCCGGCAACAAACTGAGTTACAAAAGTAAAGGGCAACTCCAGACTTAATTGTCTGAGTTGACAAGTCAATTGTCATATTACCACAAGATTAATGGTGACGGATCATTAGCAGGATTTGAGAGTCAAAATATCCCGTCCAGAAAGTAGTATCCTATTACCAATATAACAGGAATTATTTCTATCACCAGATCAAGAGATTGAAGTATTTTTTCAATGAGAAAGAAAGTATCACGATTATTGTTCCAATTTCAAGAAATAGATTCTTGTGGAAGCACAATGAATGGACATTTCTTCGGAAGGTGCACAACACTTGTAGAAGAGGTCCTCACCTGTGCCCATGCTCCCCAACATTACCAAGAAATAAGTTAGTAGAGCGTACATCAGGTGTAGGCGGACCTTCTTACTTGTTATCGATGTCAACAAGTGTGTACCATTTCCTTGGAAATACAATAGCTTATCTCTTCTTTGTAGTTCTTGCTATAGAAAGATAATCACATATCCATATAGTAATTAGCAAGAAATATACAAATTAAAATATATCAAGGATTCATGTATAGTTCTTCTCCATAATAAATTTCAAGCTTCACGCTCTATCATAGGATAACACCTTGTAGTCATCCTTGGAGGAATTTTTCTTGCTCATCTTTGTAGCCTTTAGCCTTTTCTTGGTAATAGACCCACTTTCCTGCTTAGGGAAAGAATAGCACAGAAAGCACCAGCCTCACAATCCGGAGCACTAGCTCTTCACTTTTTCCGCCAGACGCTTCTAATCAGTCTGTCAGCTACGGCTATCGGTGGGGTCAGGGACTACTCTTATCAGTCTCCGCTCAGACTCTAGCTGATCTCAGACTCCTTTCATCAGAGGAACTCCTGTAGATAGCTACGTCAATCCGGCTCTCTACACTCACTTCTGGCCAGGCCCTCCTTTCCTTGTATGCTCACACTGGCACCCTGCTCTGGGATAAGCCAGAGAGCACTCCTGGTGTTCTTTAAGTACCCTTCATCTGTACACCCGGGCAGCCCGTAAGGGAATATACTGGGGCTTTCTTTTTTCTGGATTTTCAAGAATTAGAGAGAGAGAGAGAGAGAGAGAGAGTCCCACCTTCCTGCCCTTGGTGGTTACTGACTCCCTATATATGAGTGGGGTGCACTCACCATATAGGGAGTGCACCACCAAACTCCTATTAAAGTGACTTTATTACTTGTCACCATTAAAAAGTCTCCTCTCAGTTAAAATACTTTGATACCTGCAGGGTGATCATCGTAACAACTAAACTCTCCTCCCTGCACTTTAGGAAATTAGTCTCTCAGTCTTGGATTACTATGAGGTAACATGTGGTCATTCAACTGGCCACATATTAACTTTTCTGGAAAAACATTATATATAACTACCCTTCGTATCTGTACAGCTGTTTACAGGTATCCTTTACCTTGTGTTGTGGACCTTTTCTAAAAATTAGTGATTCCACATTGTACAGTTAGGCTGTAGTTATAATGGAACAAATATAAACAACCAGTCACGACTGTTGTTTACATGGGTAATTGACAAAACTGTAAATAACCTTAACACTACACTTCATAAGGATCTTATAAAGCATAATCTATACTTGGAGAAATACTCACCTTTCTAAGTTATGAATAACTTTAAGGAGATCGAATTTAAGCGCTGGAAACGAACCCAATCGCAGAAATTTAAGTAATTGATTTTTTAGCTTCTGTGGTCGAAACCCATTGGCCGTAAGAACTTTAAGTAAGAATTCCAATTCGTTGATGGCATCGTATTCATTGTTGGACAGGTACAGTATGGGAAAGGCCTGAGACTGTATGATGTTATACGATTGGGACACACTCCTGTTAGATTTGAATTGCAGGAATTGGGAGTATTGGAATGGAAGGTTCCTCCTCTTGTCAAACTTATGTGTGCGAAACACACCTTCGACTTCATTGATAACAGATATTTGTATGTTCATGAAGTGAGCACTAGTCCCACGTTGAGGGAAAATCGTGGAGAATCTATCAATCTCACTTTTTATTTCAACAATTCCTACGGGGTAAATCCAGTATGGGTTGGAAGGAACCCTTTCTGCATTAGGATTCAGAAATTGTGCAATGTCCCCATTATTAAGGACACACAAATCATCAATATACCGAAACGAATACCTGAAACGTCTCATCAAATCCATTCTACCGAGTTCAGCAAGTCGTGAAATAAAACTTGCCTCATAGTACAAGAAGTACAGATTGCACCAAAGTGGACTACATGAGAATCCCATAGGGATACCTGAAATCTGTTGCCAGACTCGATCACCAAGGGTGACGAAACAGTTAGTACACAGCCATTTATTAAGAAGAACAAGCCTGTCCTCATCCATTTCTATCCATACGCCCATTTGTGGGGCTTGTACCGCCCATTTCGCAGAGGTTGCTATCATTTTGTCCTCATCAAATCTAACCCAAAGTGATTGTGTAGATCTGGGGTGATCAATACGTTTCTGCCGAAACGCATATGAGATGAGTTTTGATAAGGCATCCATGAGATTATCCTTCCCCTCAAGAGGTATGGTTTCATAACAATGTGCGATATCAGCCACGAAGATATCATGAATCTTCTCTGGAAGATTAAGCGTCAGATCAATGACGGAATCTATAACCCAGTAGTTAGACGTTTCCGTTCCCATAAGTGCACTATATGTCTTAGTGCGTTTAGAGAACCATCTTTTTGAGGACAGGGATAATGCCTTGCAGCGCTACAGTGATAACTTGCGCAAAGTTAGAAAAGATTGAATCATGGGCATTTGTCAACCATCTATACGTATTTTTATGTTGCTTAAAGACTCCCATCAAGTAGGGTAATCCAGCAATACGTAGGGGAATTTCAGGGAGGAGTAGACATATTTGTTCGAAAAGTTGCTCCGCAATCTCCGTAGGGTTAATCCATGAGTTATTCAGATGGCAAGGAGCAAAATCTTTGCCTTGTAGTCTAGCAAGGGCCTGAGCCCTCATGTGACTAATGCAGATAAAGCTAGCATTTGAGGCTGCTTTATCAAGGCCAGCTATGAATACATACTGTTGAATCCATTGAAGTTCATCAGTAGCAGACCGGATCTTTTTCCAGGTGGACTGTGAGTGCTTAAACCCAGCTACATTCCTGGATGCTTTCTCTTTGAGAACCATCCATGAATGATTCCTGATCCATAATATCTGATCAGAGGGGTCAATCTGTAAAATGCCACATACCTGCAACCAAGCATCCATAACTGTTTCGACAACTTCCTGTAATAGAGTTTGTCGAAGCGGTATATGATTGAGACCACTTTTAAAGTTGCGTTTCAGAGTAAGATCTCTGATGAACTCAATATCCATTGTGCGGACATGTTTGTCCGTTATTGATGGTATCTTAGGATCCAGGATGTTACTAGCGGTGCTGGGATCCAAGTATTTAGAAAATCTTTTAGGAATGTTACATGGACATGGTGATACAAATGTGTTATCATCGAAATTAAAATCTCTGAAGACTCGTGCTGGTCTATACACTTGTGTACGAAACTGTTCGTGGTATCTCCAACCGAAGGTAATGTTTTCGAGATGGGGAATGAGAACTTCATTACCCTGCCTGCGCAGTGCTTCGACACAGATGTGCCGAATGCAAATCCATTCCATTGCTCTATTTGGGTACGTAGAATGTACGAACCCAGTTCTTTTTATGTGAGACTCCTTGTATAGCACATTTCTTCCCAAATCGTCTTTTACAATCTTTCTTGAGACAGCAAGTGGTTGAGTAGGATCTGTACATACCATGTTGATTGTGTCAGAATGAATCAATCCCACGAAATATGTCTGCCGAAAGCTGGAGAAGATATTGTAGTAGTATTGGATCCACCGTTTGACCCATCAGCTCCACTTTGGAAATCATTGTTAAGAAAACGTGATTCCCTGGGATGCTCCGGAGTTTGTGCTGACTGCGGTCCACCCCCATTACTTTGGTGCTGGAAGGCAGAAGAGCTATAAGCTCCAAAACGTCTTTGCTGATTATAGTTGTGAGCTCCCCTACCCCTTCCCGGTCTTTGGTAAGCCGGTCTCTGGTGTGAAGAAAAACCTCTACCACGACCAGGGTTGTGAGCCCGTTTTTGAGGAGTGTTCCCTGATTCTTTGTTCAAATCAGGGAGAGCTCGTTTGAAAGACAGATTGGAAGATTGTCCAATACCTGCATTTGATCCTGTTCGAATCATGCGTTCAATCTTTCTTACCCCAGCTCCTTCACCGTACTTGGTAAGTATCTTGCCACTAGGATTAGTGGCATACTCTAAAGCTCCTTCGATCATCATCGTGCGGATGTATGCGAAGGTAACAGATGCCTTAACTGCTTCCCTGGCTGCTGTTTCTAGCCATCCGACAAGTGCAGCATACTTGGAGCATAAATGTCCTTTAGCAGGGAAGAAAAGATCCAGGTTATGGATCATGCACCAGATAGCGTGATCAAACCAGATCATCTTCCCGGTGCAGGCTTCCTTAGGTCCATTCAATGGGCAGCCGCATCTTAAGAATGGACGGTTAACGTTCCACCAGTTCTATCTGTGTTTTTTGTCCCTTTGGAGCCCAAGTGGCATATCCTGTCGTGTTCGTACATGCACACCCTCAATAATGGGGCACTTCTTTGGATCGTAAGCAGAAATAGGAAATGCACCGGTGAGTTTACATCCATTCTTTAATGGCTGTTCGTTGTTGACCGCATTGGAGATAGCAGTGGCTACCTCTTGCTCAGACAAAGATGCCCAGCACTTCCACATTTCTACGGTAATTGGAGCAAGATGGTTAATATTAGGATGCATCCACATCCTATTCTCGAGACCACCGAGTCTAAGTTCAAGCTGGCGGGGCGGTAGCCACGGAACTGACGGCCCCATACCAGACGCTTCCAACTTGTCTAGATCTGCTGCAGCTTGGTTCGCTTCGATGTCAGCACAATACTGAATAATGGAGTCTTTCTCCTCTTCAGGGATGGGTAATCGTGTAAGTAGGGATTTCGGCCTTTGTGTGACGACATCCCTAGTGGGTGTGCTCCCAATAATTAAGAGCCTGCTCTTACCCTGGCTGCCGCTATTGTCCGTCACAGATTTTGCTTCTTGGTTCGCAACCATTAAAGCTTCATCAATCATTCTTGTCTGTACGGCCATTCTTTCGGCATCCTGATCATCAGTACTCAAAATATTTGGGAGATCATCAAATAGTTCTTGCAGTTTCCGCATGCCTTTTTCCTCCGAATGGAGACATGCATCAAGCAAGAGTGTCCAATACCTCAAATCTAATACTTCAAGCAGGGTGGGGGCATGTAAACCTTCTTCATTCGTATCAGCAAGCGCTTCCGAGTCAAGTCGCTGCACCGTACTATGAAAATTAGTACTGGCAATGGACGCCATTGTAGCCTGTATGCCCGGGGTCGGGGGGGCTAGTGGTTCTTTATAACCCTTTTTAATCAGATCCTCGTGCCAGCTTGGGGGCTATTCATGCACACATCCATTTGTTAATATTCATCAGTCCACTGCCGAATTGTACCAATTCCAGGAAGTACTTGAACATCCCTCAATACATTACAAGTAACCGAGCAGGTGAATAAATAAGTATACCAGACTATTATCAAGATACTTCAATATCCCTTTGAAGTAATGGGTGATTAGGTAAGAGAGCTGACTGGTCTTGTCTGGACTTGTCTCTAGTCAAGTTAGGATATAACATCCTCTTGTAGAGTTAGGTAATGTAAAGTAGAGTAATGACAACATACATCCCTGTATGAATAGGGTCTTGATAATCAATCAGTATTGTATGACTCATTGCTCCGCTACCTGAACCTGTATTGTAGGATTATTTCAATTCATAGTACTGCTGGCCTCATAGCGTGCCAAATATAAAGAGCTACTGTTTATTGTGCAGTTCAGTAAAACTCAATTGCAGAATAAAGGTACCCATGTCACCTTTAAATGCTTAATAGTTTAATCCTGTATAAGGTCGGGGAGCCCCGCCTTTATATTTAATACTGTAATTGGAAATGCTGTGTTACAGCCATCTCCGAATTACTATCATCATTCTTACTTTATCGTCCCTGAATTCAACTACAGCTTGTACTTAGTATCATACTAAGATACAGAATTATTTGTCAATGTTTCTGTAATCAAGAAGGTTATATATCATATCAAAACCCAATACTTACAAATTCCACTGCTAGAAGATAATGTAGTAACTCTCAAACGGTCAAAATCCAGGTACTTAGGGTGTAATACTTCACAGGTATCTTTCTGTATTATAATCAGATCATAACCCCCTTATACCATTGCAGTAACAGAGGGTGAACTTACTTCCTTGTATTAATTAATACCAAGAAATATGGGACTGAGTATTATATATATATATATATATATATATATATAAGGCCTTAGTAAACATAGTCAGTAGCAAGTTCTTATATGACTTTTTAATAGGGGACTCCAAAAGAGTATTCACCAGTTACTCCCTGTTAGATAACTCATCCGGCAACAAACTGAGTTACAAAAGTAAAGGGCAACTCCAGACTTAATTGTCTGAGTTGACAAGTCAATTGTCATATTACCACAAGATTAATGGTGACGGATCATTAGCAGGATTTGAGAGTCAAAATATCCCGTCCAGAAAGTAGTATCCTATTACCAATATAACAGGAATTATTTCTATCACCAGATCAAGAGATTGAAGTATTTTTTCAATGAGAAAGAAAGTATCACGATTATTGTTCCAATTTCAAGAAATAGATTCTTGTGGAAGCACAATGAATGGACATTTCTTCGGAAGGTGCACAACACTTGTAGAAGAGGTCCTCACCTGTGCCCATGCTCCCCAACATTACCAAGAAATAAGTTAGTAGAGCGTACATCAGGTGTAGGCGGACCTTCTTACTTGTTATCGATGTCAACAAGTGTGTACCATTTCCTTGGAAATACAATAGCTTATCTCTTCTTTGTAGTTCTTGCTATAGAAAGATAATCACATATCCATATAGTAATTAGCAAGAAATATACAAATTAAAATATATCAAGGATTCATGTATAGTTCTTCTCCATAATAAATTTCAAGCTTCACGCTCTATCATAGGATAACACCTTGTAGTCATCCTTGGAGGAATTTTTCTTGCTCATCTTTGTAGCCTTTAGCCTTTTCTTGGTAATAGACCCACTTTCCTGCTTAGGGAAAGAATAGCACAGAAAGCACCAGCCTCACAATCCGGAGCACTAGCTCTTCACTTTTTCCGCCAGACGCTTCTAATCAGTCTGTCAGCTACGGCTATCGGTGGGGTCAGGGACTACTCTTATCAGTCTCCGCTCAGACTCTAGCTGATCTCAGACTCCTTTCATCAGAGGAACTCCTGTAGATAGCTACGTCAATCCGGCTCTCTACACTCACTTCTGGCCAGGCCCTCCTTTCCTTGTATGCTCACACTGGCACCCTGCTCTGGGATAAGCCAGAGAGCACTCCTGGTGTTCTTTAAGTACCCTTCATCTGTACACCCGGGCAGCCCGTAAGGGAATATACTGGGGCTTTCTTTTTTCTGGATTTTCAAGAATTAGAGAGTTGGGCATTTCTTGAGAGAAGCTAAGCTTACTTTCAAGCATAGTTCTTTTCAAATAACATCCTCTTAGCAAGAGGCCATACCATTCTTCCATGTATCTATGTATCTATCAAACACCGGGAGGGTGGGTGGGATCATTCCCCCATCCCATTGCAATGCAAATGTCAAAACATAGCACTTTGGAGCATCTTACAAAGATTTTTGTTACTAGTAAAACCTTGGAGTATTCCATACTACTAAGGTTTTCCAATGTAAACCCTATCAGAGTCTCCTTACAACTTAGCTCCAGTAATTCAAATGTAAAGTGGTAACCCTCATCATATGCTCAATGACTTGCAATGTAGAATAAAACAGGTCATTGCATATGTTTTTGTAACCTTCATCTACACACACACTATTTTGCAATCAGATGGTATACAAAACCTAATGTAGCCGTTATATTTGTGAAGGGTCTGCCTCACCTGTGCCCATGCCACCAACCAAATCCACGGAGAGGGTTAGTAACGTACACGAGGTGAATTACAGCAGAACCCAATTGTTATCTATGTCACACAAACTTATACGGCATAATCATACATTTAGTATCCCCATCATACACAATACTCAATACTTTCAATGAGTATTTTACCTGTTCTTTGGCCATTTGCTTCCTTTGACGTTCAAAGCTTGAAGTCAGTCACTTCCACTTCCTACAAGCTCATGTCACGTTTACCCTAATCCCAGAAGTTACTTAGTGTAAACTGCTAAAGCGGTTTACACTTGGAAAGGAAGTACTGAGGTTGGCTTCCTCTTAATATAAGATTAGGTAAACTTTTATGACCGTAGATGCAAGTTCTGGATCCACGGCTGAGCCTTTATTTTATCCTCCCTTTGTTGGACCCCTAAGGTGGAACCTTATATAGGGTCTTTATTCAAAGCGATACAGTCTTTAAATGGCATGTCAAGAACTAAGTATAGAGAGAGAGAGAGAGAGAGAGAGACCCACCACCATTTATAACCCCTGGTATGTCATATATTTTTCAGAGATAGGATGCATGTGTTTATTAATAAATAAAAGACAACGCATGCATCCACTCTCGGTATGCATGCCAGTCCTCTATATAGTTCTCTCTGCCCTGCTCTTAGTTAACAGTAACTTCTAAGTATAACCTTAGACCTGTTATAACTCTCTCAGAACAGCAGAAACAGTGGTAGTAAAGATAGAAGTGATTACCTTGAAGTAGTCTGATTAGGTCAGTTACCTTGAATTTGATAGTTGGAAAAGTTGTGGAAGATAGTGTCGAAGTTACCAACTGTATCAATTTCTGTTTTCTGAATCCATTGCTAGCCAGAGTATTTACCAGATTTTGGATCTCCATCATGGCAAGTTGAATATCACTAGACAGATATAATATGGGAATAGTCTGTGATATAACAACATTATAGGCTTGTTTTACCGGTCTACATGAGTTGAACTTGATATACTGCGTGTATGTAAACGGGAGGTCACGCCGTTTATCAAATTTTTGGAGGGTGAATGTTCCAAGATTTTCACTGGAAACATTTACCAATACATTCATAAAGTGTGCTTTCACACCATGATTAGGATTTGTCGATGAGAAATTAGACACTTCCGTCTTAATTTCTAAGATATGTAATGGATATATCCAAAACGGGTTAGACCCGATTCTCGGTTGTTTAGGATCGAGAAAAATTTGCGCTTCTCCAACATTGATCCAACAAAGGTCATCAATGTATCTAAAGGCGTGAGCAAACTTAGCCATGATGTCCACACGTCCAAGTTTAGCAAGTCTCTGAATAAATTTAATTTCGTATGACAATAGGTAGAGATTGCACCATAACGGTGAACAAGAGAAACCCATGGGAATGCCCAAAGCTTGTTTCCAAACTTGGTTACCTAATCGTATGTGACAATTAGCAATAAGCCACTTTTGTAACTCCAAAAACTTTGTTACTGACATGTAGGTCCAGTTACCATAGTTGGGGCATGTGGAAGCCCATACAACTTTTGAAGTAACCCCTAATGTGCTAGATTTGAACCAAAAGCTTGGTTCACTTCTAGGATGCTTTCTTTTGAAATTTTTAACTCCGAGTGAAGTTATGAATTCCATAGCTTCAAAGAGAGTGTCTTGCCCATTTATCGGAATAGTCTCAAAGCACCTTGTAATATCTGCAACATAGAGGTTATGGATATTGTTCGGTAGATTGATGCAAAAGTCATTTATAGAATCGATGATCCAGTAAATGGATGTATCGACCTGTAAGAAGTTTTTATATCCAGTTGTAGTTAATTTAGCCCATTCCTTAACATCTTCTAGGAGGGCCATAGTTGCAATGGTGATTAGAGTGGCAATGTTGACAAAGATGGAGCCAAACGCATTGGTTATCCATCTATATTTTCGTTTGTGAAATTTATATATGGCCATTATGTAAGGTAGTTCCTTACCATGGACGGGTAATTCCACTATAATTTTTTGCATTGTCATAAGAAGAGTATTGGTAACTTCTTCAATTGACAACCATTTGCCTTGCCTCATGCATGGTATGAAATCCGGACTGTTAAGTCTATTCAAGGCTTGCATTCGTATGTGATTAACACATATGAAGCAAGCATTGTTTGTGGCCTTATCTAGACCAGAAATGTAGATATTTTTGAGGATCCAACTCAACTCATCATTGACTACATTTTCTGAGAAAAGATAGGGTTGTGAGTACCTGAATCCATATTTGTTTTGCTTGAACGCATCAAGTAGTATGGCCCGGCATCGCTCCCTAACCTCCTTGCAAGCGTGTTCCATATTCACCATATGAGTAATGTTAAGAACCTGGCAAACTTGTAAAAAAGTGTCATACACAACTTGGATAACTTCAAAAATTAAAGTGGGTCTAAGAGGTATGTGATTCAAACCCATCTTTAGGGCATGTCTCAAGCCTTTATGTTGGATAATGGAGATGTCCATTGTCCTCACATGACCTTTACCTCTTTCACTTTCTTGCTCATTATCAGTTGCATCCAAATCAATGAATTTCTTCAATCTGTTAGAGGAATGACAAATGCAGTTAACCTCTTTTCCCATGAGCTCAGTAATTTCAAAATCTTTGAAAACCATGCATGGTTTATAACATAACATAGACATGTTGGGGTGATAGCACCATGCAAACATGATATTGAAAAGAGCTGGTACATATTGTGGTATGGATAGGAGTATGAAAATTTCTGAAAAGAATTTTTTCATATGTATCCATTCCAATGCTCTGCTGCAGTAAAAAACATGTACGATACCGGTAAATTCTGAGTTTTTTCTTCTATTGATGACTTTCCTACCAAGAGTGTTACATGTGAGTTGTCTTTGGTCATCTGTTAAGAAAAAGCAAAACAGTATGTCTTAGCAACACTGATTGCCTTATCTATTCACTCTATTAGGTATGTAGTAAAACATAAACAAAACTACCTAATCAGTGAATAACAGCAAAAAGCACATAGAGTAATCTGATTTAGACTTCGTCATCCCACAGTAAAACCCTTGCTTTTAGCGGGGATGAGCTGGGTCTGTAACTGCCCTGCGATTCCAGGCTGGGAGTAATGGCTCCAGCTGGCGAGTTTTCGGTGAGGCTTAGTCCTGTATCCGGGGTAGCAACTGGGCTTCCCCAGAGTGAAGACAGTTGACCAGGAGATTGCGTGGCTCTGTTAGGGTTTCGGCCACTGCGTCCTCCGCCCCGTCCTCGGTATGCTCGGCCGCCACGGACAGAACCACTGCGGCCATCTGCACTGCCTCTACCTCGACCACCTACAAGAGCTCTCTCCGATGGTGACGAATTCAAGTTGAATTTCTGTCGCTTGAAAGGAGAGGGTGCTTGGCTAGGAGATCCAGGATGTGCAAGAGAGAACTTAGGTCCCTTAAGTAGTCTCTCAATCTTGCTTGCTAATGGAGTGTCTGTGATATCCATAAGTAGTCTCTGATTGGGATTTTCAGAGAGTTGTATGGCGGCATTGATCATGTGCTCTCTTGTGGTGTGGAAAACAATTGCTGCTTTAACCGCCACCTTTGCTGATTCTCTCATCCATATCATGAAAGCAGCAAATCTAGCAATAGCAGTGGGGTAGTTAGGAAAGAAGATTTCTAACTTGTTGACCATTGTCCAAACCGCATGATCGAACCAGATAATGGAACCCTTGCATCCATTAGTGGCTCTAGGATTACAAAGACATCGCATATAGGGTCTTTGCACATTCCACATCTCGGATAAGTGCGACTCCTTGCGATTGTGTCCAGTAGGTAGATCTTGTTTTGTATGAAGTTTGACTTCTAGAGTAGTGCACTTAGCATGATCAAACATGGTAAGTGGAAAAGCATGTGTGAGATCCATTGGAGCCCTTAACACTCCAATGTTATTCAATGCTTGTTTTTTGCAACAATCCACCTCTTGATCTGTGAATCCTGTCCAAGCTTGCCACATAGGGATAGAAATAGGAGCTAAGAGGTTTGTGTTACCTATGGCCCACATTCTGTGTTGGTAATCAACCACAAGAAGCTCCACACTTCTAGGTGGCTTGATCGGTACCACTGGGCCCTTACTTGTGATCATTGTATTTTTTTGCTTTTCAATTTGGGTAGAGAGTATGCCATCACAATATTCCTCCAGCGCGTTCTTGTCGGCATCAGATATCCGGAGTTTGGCCAGTAGAGGGTGTGTACTGCTGCCCCTGTTCTCCGTATGGCTAGACAGTGTTTGAGCAGACTCACTGCTCAACTCGTCTTCATTAGCCAGTTTGAGTGCCGCCTCGACTCTCTGCGCAAGCTGTGCAGACCTGACAGCATCCCTCTCGTCGTCGGCTAACAGCTCCGGTAGTCGGGACTGAGCAGTTCGCAGTCTGGTTACAGTTTTCTGTTTGTCCGAGGTTGCTGTGACAAATAAGGACGTCCAGGCTGCAAGATCCAGTGAGTCCAGGAGCAGTGGGCCGTGCAGACCTTCATCGTCTGCTTCGTTGATAACAGCAATGTCAGATTCTTGAATGAACGTATGAAACTCCGGTACATCGATTGCTGCCATGGTGGTTTGTACCGCCGGTATAGGGGCAGGTAGTGGATGCGTGTATCCGAGAGAAACCATATCTTCACACCATGTTTGTGTTTTTGGATCCGACTGTCTCACATCGTTTTCATATGCATTGTTAGTGTTCATAGGTAGCATAGATATATACAAGAATGAATGGTAGCAGCTTCCACACTGCTAATGGGTAATCAATAGAGAGTTGGGCATTTCTTGAGAGAAGCTAAGCTTACTTTCAAGCATAGTTCTTTTCAAATAACATCCTCTTAGCAAGAGGCCATACCATTCTTCCATGTATCTATGTATCTATCAAACACCGGGAGGGTGGGTGGGATCATTCCCCCATCCCATTGCAATGCAAATGTCAAAACATAACACTTTGGAGCATCTTACAAAGATTTTTGTTACTAGTAAAACCTTGGAGTATTCCATACTACTAAGGTTTTCCAATGTAAACCCTATCAGAGTCTCCTTACAACTTAGCTCCAGTAATTCAAATGTAAAGTGGTAACCCTCATCATATGCTCAATGACTTGCAATGTAGAATAAAACAGGTCATTGCATATGTTTTTGTAACCTTCATCTACACACACACTATTTTGCAATCAGATGGTATACAAAACCTAATGTAGCCGTTATATTTGTGAAGGGTCTGCCTCACCTGTGCCCATGCCACCAACCAAATCCACGGAGAGGGTTAGTAACGTACACGAGGTGAATTACAGCAGAACCCAATTGTTATCTATGTCACACAAACTTATACGGCATAATCATACATTTAGTATCCCCATCATACACAATACTCAATACTTTCAATGAGTATTTTACCTGTTCTTTGGCCATTTGCTTCCTTTGACGTTCAAAGCTTGAAGTCAGTCACTTCCACTTCCTACAAGCTCATGTCACGTTTACCCTAATCCCAGAAGTTACTTAGTGTAAACTGCTAAAACGGTTTACACTTGGAAAGGAAGTACTGAGGTTGGCTTCCTCTTAATATAAGATTAGGTAAACTTTTATGACCGTAGATGCAAGTTCTGGATCCACGGCTGAGCCTTTATTTTATCCTCCCTTTGTTGGACCCCTAAGGTGGAACCTTATATAGGGTCTTTATTCAAAGCGATACAGTCTTTAAATGGCATGTCAAGAACTAAGTATAGAGAGAGAGAGAGAGAGAGAGAGAGAGGTCGCGATTGAAAGGTGCAGAGATGCAATGGAAGACTGGAGACAAAGTGGGTGAGTATCAGCAACAGAGTTCTTGGTGCGGTCCAATGGTGATATGGTGGAGGAAGAAGCTCTACTTCTTCACATGCGATGTGTGAGCAAGGCGTGCATGACAAGTTGGGAGAGGAAGAAAGGCAAGGCGATGGCTATGGCGATCATCGAAGAGGCTTGGTCCGAGAGCTGACAGAGGCAGAGCCTAGAGAGACGAAGTGGGGAACTGTGAGAACACTTCATGGGAACGGAGTCCCAACGGGAAGGGAATCCATTGGGAGCTAGAATGCAAACAGCTCCTGTCCAATCAGCATAATAAACCCTAACCAGGATGTATTTCATCCACGGGGATGTGGCCGGCTGAGAGGGCGCTATTCCTGTAGCGCTCTCAGAGCCTTCCCCTCGATAAATTATTTTCCCCTCGCATTTTGGCACGTGTCATGCGCACATTGCTAAGACCCACTTGTATGTCACATATAAACTACACTAAATAGTCTTGTTACTGTGGGCCACATTGAATTTTTAGAGCCCACGCTATTTCTCATAATGATATTTAATGTGGGCTACATTAATTGTTTTTCTAGAAAATTAGTGTGGTGATCATTTTGTGTTACTTTTCTCCTAATACTAATATTTAGTGTGTTGGTCGGAAGTCTTCATGAAGACTTAGGGGAAGACCCCGGTGTTTTGGACACATTAATTTCACCTCAAGTAGGAAATTAGTGTGGCACACAACAATTATTTCCACACTAATAGGACTATTTAGTGTACATTCCAACACTTGTACGTAAAGATGAAATAGAGAGCCCTCTAAAGTATTCTTGAGGGAAACAACGGAAAACACTTTACAAGAAATTAATATTGGAACAAGGTGGGAGTGTATTTCGGTGTCCCCCATTGCACCCTTATCTTCTTCTTCTTTATTATCAAGAACGACTGGGAACAAATAACCATACAACACACTTATACAATGTAACTTTGCTAATGCTATGCCCAATGTTACATTTTCTGTGAAGGTGATATTACCCGGGGCAAGACCTTGTGCTAACCCAGAGGCGGCATGGATGGACATGTGCTTACACGCCTATTTCTTGGTGCTCGAATTAATAACCATATTGGGACCCGAGAATCATGCCCCTTTCAAAGTTGAGCACGTTAAATATTTAGGCACAAACAAGTCAACCCGCACCTACAATATCTCCCCCAAGGGTAGGTCCCTAGGTTCCCACATGGACAGTTGAAAATATACAGTACACCCAGATACCCCGCTATGATTGAGTGGACTAGAGGTGGTAGGGTGCACCGGAAATTAAGTGATAGGAAGAGTCATCCATCTAAGTGTTATTCCGTCCTTATGGAGCTTAACCCCTAAAGGACTAGGCGTCCAATTTTGGACGTTTTCGGTATTTTTGTGTAGGCTAGAACTCAGAGATCTCCACTGATGTGAATGAAAATAATTGCAATGGACAAAGAAATGCAGCCCACAAAAATTCAAAAAAACGATAATTTGGTGTTTGTAAATGTGATGTAAATGTTCAACATTCACTATTTGGCATTATACAACTGCCCGAAACTGTTCAAAGCATCCAATGATCTTGCGGCATGGTCGAATCTTGGGCAACCTTTATGTGGCCCCATTTTTATTATGTGAAGGGTGCGATGTATGGGGGGAGGGGGGCACGTACATAGAGGGGGTATCTAATGACACCATAGCCATGAAAGAGGGTGGTATGGGGCATGCAAGAATGAAATATATAAATGGTTGTGGGCCACGGTACGAAAGGGTGGGATAAGAATCTCCATTGTCCACACCCTTTTTCCTTGTGTGCCCGCCATCCACAACTTCCTAAGTAGTTTAAATTGCATTTAAATTCAAGAATGACATCATAAATTTGCAAAAAAATTATGCATACCCTTATTGGTTTTTGATGCATACATCCACCGTACGGATTTCAGTGCAGTTTTATACATGTATATTATTTAAACAATCGCAATATTTTCATTATTTTGTAGTTGTATATAAAGCAAGGCCCATATAGCCAGCAAATTAGATTGAAATGACGGTTTGTCAGCACTAATAGTTGCCCAAGTCCGCGACTTTCAGTGTCGTTGCAAAATGTTGCCTAAAAAACGAATATAATAATGGCAAGACATGTTCAAAGTGGTTAGGCAATGTTCGGCCAACTCAAGAATACCATCGAACCATTGAAAGACATCAATCTTAATGGACAAAATTTACATAAAGGGATGGATATTTTTCCCTATCGTACTTGATAAAGCTAACAACCATTCCATAAGGTTGGAAACCATCAAATGTTTGCCACGCTCTATGCACCATCCCATACATGATAGTGGCTCGAATTTCCTTCAGATCCGTCCAAATCATGCTTGGTCCTTTAGGGGTTAACCTCAAAGTTCATGTGAGATGTGGCTTAAGGCCCTCAAGTTTGAACCACCCTCACACCATCCTTTAGAATATATAGTTGTCAAAGGTCGGCATGGTTGTGTTTTGTGTTTCCTTCATTACCATGGACATTGGGTAGGTTTTCTTTGTATGTAAATTCAAAAAAGACCCTAAAACTATTGTGTGTATGGTTAATGTTTTTAATTTTTTATATAAGGTTGTGAGCCCAATTACGTGCCCACATTTCAAGTTAACCTCAAAGATGCCCAAACGCTTGGATTTGCAAATTGGTTAAGTTATTTAAAATCTAGGAAGTATTGAATTTTCAAATGTTAAGCAATTAAAGTCAAGTTGTGAGACTGTGTGCAATTAAGGAGAAAAGACCAAAAACAAATAATTAGTTCATTTAGGTTTTAGGTGACACTTAAAGTTCAATTGGCTTGGCCCAAGTTAATGATTGTTTAGGATTTGGATTATTGTTCTATTAAGGGGGGGTCCCTAGTGGGGAGGTCAGTAGAAGTTGAGGCCAGGAGAGGCCTGGAGAGAGGCTCTCTATCCAAGCTGGATTTTCGGGAGGCACAGGGGATGGAGGGATTTTGGAGGAGGCATGCGCAAGCAGGTGGAAGCGGGAACAGAAGGGAGAGGTGTGCTGTTAGAGGGGTTCGGAGAGAATGAGGCTCTGGTCGAAATGCGAAGCTCCGAGGTAGCCTGCAAGGCTTTGGTCGACATGTGAGGCTTCTGAAGTGAGAGGCGAGGCTTATGATTAGACTCTGAAGCTCCGAAGTGAGATCTAAAGCTCCAAAATGGGGACAGAGAGGCTTCGAAGTGAATTCGGAAGCTCCGAAGTGAGAGGCAAGGCTTCTGAAGTGAGAGGCGAGGCTTCCGAAGTGGAAGGTAAGGCCCTGGTCGAATTGCGAAACTCTGAGGTAGCCTGTGAGGCTCTGGTCGAAATTTGAGGCTTCTGAAGTGAGAGGCAAGGCTTTTGAAGTGCGAGGCGAGGTTTTTGGTTAGACTCTGAAGCTCTGAGGTGAGATCTGATGCTCCGAAATGGGAGACGAGGCTACTGGTGGGACTGAGAGGCTCCTAGGGGCAGACTGGGAGCTGTGGCCGAGGCTCCCAGCAATGTTGCAAGGCAAGGATTTGAATTAGTAGGTGGCACAGTCTAGTTGGATTTTAATGATCCTCTAATGTGGAAGGAGTTACCTTTAGGGTGCTAGGAGTTAGATCAATTAGTAGGATAGCACATAGATTATATAGGAGATTTGGATAGGAAGAGGATGTTAATGTGGTTGTGGTGTAACAATTATCATAGGAGCATAAGTATTTTTTCAAAACTAATGCCCTGTGGAGTTGAATAAAAAGAGTGTGTTCAACATTTAGTTTTATTGGAGTACAAGCAAGGGGTTTCCAAAGCCAAGGAGTCAGCAAAGACATGTGAGCTATGGACTTCCACTTGGACCACAGACGCAAAAGGGTGGGGGTTTATGGCTGACAAAGGTCAGCGGGTCTTTCATGGTCATTTCTTCTTCTTCAAATTAGACACCTATATATGAGTGGTGTGTGCTTAGGTGTGGATGTAAGAGTGGACAACAAAAAGGCATGTACTCAAAGGAGATTGGACTTTGTGCTCAAAATATATTAACCATTATAGGCTCAATAGTGAACATAACTTGGGGGGGACCTATATGACCATTTAATGTCCAAAAGAATCTTCACTTTGACAACGAGTAAGATGTTCATATGAGCTCAAATATTATGAGGAAAACGACTATGGACACGATTTGGAATCGGCAATCATCTCACACTAATTGTGTCTTTTGCAACAGACGAGAAGTGGGTGCAGAGCTTAAAGTGACGTTTGAAACATACTTACCATAACTCCATGATGTCATCCTATGATGTTGGAGTTCATTATCTGAAGCTATACAACACCATAGCACTGCACTCTTTCTATTGTTTGACCTTCAAAAACTATGGAGAAAATGAATACAATTCCGATTTGGAATTTTTATTTATCTTGACGAAAATATGTTTAAATGGACACGGCTAAATGAAGTGACAACCAATAGGATAGTGATTTTTATTTTTTATTCTATTTTTACCTCTGCTTATGATGCTTCTATCATCTAAAGAATACATGTCTCACATTGGGATCTCCTATCATGCATACGAAAAATCAACTTAGACCTAAGAATAAAGAATTACGATGAATTGATTCGATTCAAATTTGCTCAAAATGCTTACATGGAGTTCATCAAGGCATCATAGGACACCAACCATAGAAATGTAATATGTAGGACAATACCAACAACTTCACTTCACAAGTTTTCATTCCTCAGCTAACCTTGGAGCCTTCCTTTTATAATAAGTGAGCATTGTGTGATGTTGATGTGAGCAAGGATTGCAACTCAAGTAGCACGGGAACCGGGATATTCCTACAGCTCGGTCCTAAACTTTGCATCAATAGAATTGTGAGTGCACCATTTTTTTTTTAAGTGTGGCATTAGGAGCCAATATGTCAAACGTTTATCATGGGACACATCAATATTCAAACTCTTTCAAGTTGACATGTTGTCTTGTTACAACTTAAATGAAGCTCTTAACATAATATGTACTACTCTTATGCTCTAAGAGTACAAACCCCTTCATAATATATCATATGCTCCCACGATAGTAAACATTCACGAGGATAGGTGTTACTAAAAATATTATGTGACCTACGATAACTACACCGTTTATGGTATTTAGTGTCACATGCATAATAGTGTCACTTACCCTATTTTGAGGTGTATGCTAGGTTACATTGATGATTAATAACTTCACCATAAGTGTCACCTCATGACACTTGGAGTTCAAGTATGCTTACTAATATGTTGGTATGAGTATGTTCAATAGCTTTATGAGGTGCATGCTATGTTACACAATGGTCTACAAGTTGACTAAAGTGTACACAAATGACACTGGCCATTAGTATGCTCAAGAATATCTTCCTGTTACATACTAAAATGTAAACACATGACACTTGCCATTAGTACGCTCAAAAAGACCTTCCCTTTGCAAACTAAAATGCAAGACTATCATCTAAAGTATCATGATGTACTACTTTAAATGTCATAATGTAGATGTTTTTACTTGAAGAAGTTACTTATGTTCACAAATGGAATCATATTGGCAATTAGCGGGCGTGACACTTTCATACCTCTAGGCATCTAGTTTAGGCCCTTTGCAAATAGTGTATGTGACACTAAATACCATAAATGGGGTACACTAAATAGATTTATTAGTGTGGGCCAAAATAATTCTCTAGAGCCCACAATAACTCTCATGATGAGAATTAGTGTGGGCCACGTTAATTTTTGACCCATGCCAAATCTCTAGTTTAAAATTAGTATGGATTGCACTAATTATTTTTCTACGAGATTGATGTGGGTGAATATTATATATCATGCTATTTTTGATGTACGTGACTATTATCTAATGTAAGGTGTTGGTCAACAGTCTCAAGGAAGACCGAGGGGAAGGCCCAGGGTCTTGGACCTATATTATTTCCACCCCGATCATACAATTAGAATGACCCACACTAATTATTTCCATACTAATTTTCCACCCACACCATTAGAAATATTTAGTGTAGTTCATTGTTGTGGGTGGATGATATGTAGTGTGACCCACACTAAATCATATACCTAGCTTATATTGTGTACAATTATATGAGTAATTAGGTTGCCAATTTATCCATGCATATTACCTTGGGTAGAAAACAGATCACAAATTCATGTAAGTTTGTTTGATCATCCATATAGCGATCATATGAAATATTTAATTCATGTATTATGATATTGTGGTTATACATTTTCGTAACACAGTTCCAAAATAGTGTGGAATGGCAATAAATTAGTGTTGGGCAACCTGATTGCATATATCATTGTAGGTTTCCGACAATACGATGTTTTGGCTGTTCCCGAAATGTGTCATTGAATTGTGAAGGTTCGGAGTCAGCCTGACTGTAGTCATGTAGTCTGGGTCCCTTTCCTGGTTGCTTAATAGGCCGGTCACCGTATTTAAAATTTTCATGTATAATTAATTTGTTTCGTTACTTGGGATTTGAATTCGGGACTTGCTGGGTCTGCACAGGGCCTGGAATCTGGGAAGCATGGGCCGGCTGTCCAACATTTTATTTAGCTTTTGGAGCGGCTGAGATTGAGGTGATCCGACGGCCCAGAATTCGTCTCTATCACCTTGCTCTTTCAATGCTTGTCAAGCCTTCCAACATTGTATTTGAGCTTGTGCCTTTTAAGGTCGAGGCATCCATAGTCGATCAGGTCCATTTAACCATTCACTAGGGTCATGTAATGCCGACATGGATGGAGTAGACGAAATGATGAGGAATGCAAGTTGTTTTGTAATTTTATGCCTTGTAAATAATTAGTTACATTTTGCCCAAGAGGCAAGTAAATCAAAGCCCTTATTTGTACACTAGAGTCTCCCTAATCGGAGCATCAAAATATCGTACTCTTGCATACAAATAGAGTAGAGGCGCCCATAAAATGATCACTTAAGAGATTTTGTGTTAAATTTGGAGAAGTATAAGGCAGTGCAATTTTTTCCCGTGTAGGAAGATAGAAATTAGTAGGACTACAAATTTTCCAGTAATTTTATTCCTTGAATGCAAATTCATGTGAATTCTTGACGCCAAAAGTTGGCCCGAACATATTACCAATGTCTAGAGTCTGCCATAACTGCTCATCTTAATTGCTCATTCCTCCTCACTTTAGCACTCAAACCTAAGACATGTGTCATTGCACTATTGGTTCTAGCCCAATCGATCATTCCTAGCTTGATCGAAACACCCATCCGGCATATCACTGCATCAAACCTATCACTGCATCAAACCTATTACTGAATCCTTTTTGGACCACCACTTTTACAAGTATTCATTTTGGGTCCACACAAGAATCATTACACCCCTAGTCTAGTGTACCGGTAGTAGTCATTCACTGTCTTAGTTTTTTCTACCTTATATTTTTTAGGCGAACAAAGTTAAAGTTTAGGTGGGGGCGGCTCGTGATTGATTACCCTCATAGGAGTTTTGACAATTGCCGTAGCCAAGGAGTAGCACTTAGATGAGCAGTTATGGGTTAACCTATACAATCTAACCTCGTTAATATGACATTGTTTATACGACACCCTCAATATTACAACACATTTTTGTGAGACCAAATTTTTTAGTTCAAAACTCCCTCTTTTATACAACTAAGACACTCGATAATGCGACATTTAGAATATCCGTTTTGTCATATTAAAGAGGTATTTGATGCTAAAATTCCTTTCATCTATGTTATATACATCTAAAATACATCCATTTTCACTTGGGAACTACTTGGGAACGTCACTTATCATTGGGAACTTAATGATAAGTAGGGTTACTAGTGTAGAATGGACATGGTTTGGGAACCAATTCTACACAAGACTTTGATCTTAATGTTGATTTAGATTGAGTAGATGTGGATGATGTT
Organism: Polytrichum formosum; assembly: GCA_964035585.1. Lineage (NCBI taxonomy): Eukaryota > Viridiplantae > Streptophyta > Polytrichopsida > Polytrichales > Polytrichaceae > Polytrichum > Polytrichum formosum. Next base: position 44,733,946 of record OZ037940.1, on the reverse strand, counting down.
GCTCCACCTATAGTAAAACTTAGTGATGCTCAACGTCATGCATCATTGTTGTCTAGTTTCTTATTAGAGAACTCTTTATATTTTGGTGTTAATGAAATTATTAGTTCTCAAAAGTTAGTAGGGAATTTAGATAAGATGACAGTTGCTAACTTGGGTAGGCAACACTAAAGATCTTTGGACTTCTCATTTCAAGAGTTCTTGAGAATATTTGCATTTGTTTGGAGTTATAAGTCATTATTTCATACCATCTACATTGCTTAAACTCGTTGTATATATGATCCGAGATGACCCTAAACTATTGGATGATAGTGGAAAGGTACCCAAACCGAACAGAGTGGTTGGCGATTCGATTCCCAGCCGTGAAATCGTCTCTCTACTTGATGGAAAACTAGCCAGGTGGTCAAGCACCTCCCATGTTCAAAACATAAAAATAAATTCGTTGTATATATTTTTAAGCTCATATTACTTATGTTTTCGTAATCCCTCAATAATTCTAATTAACAAAACGTCCGCTTTTTTAGTTATTTTCTAAAAGCAGTATACAACAACTTTATGCCATTTGTCATATTAATGAGAAGATGACACCTCAATAATACGACTTTTTTTGTGTTTCCCAAATGTGTCATACTAAAGAGGGAGAATAGTAGTAGACTATGTGTAACCCTATAATTTACGATTTAAAATTTGTAGCAATTTCCACATTCATGAAAAAAAATTAAAATTAAGTGCATTCTCCTTAGAATATGTTTCTCTTTACAAGAAAAAATAATTGCCCACTATTATACCTCCTAAAAAAATGCATACTCTCTTATTTTATCGGTTATAGATACCTCAACCTTACACCTATTATTGTGGCTTGAAAATTAGCGTGGGTAGAAAATATCACAATCCATTGTATTTTATGTGTGGGTTGAAATTAGGGTGGCTTACAATTTTTTTTAATTCAAATTCAAATTTTCAATTATAAGACATTGATGATTTTGGTATAATAATGATATTATATTCTTCAACATTGATCCCATACTCCCAATTTTGATATTTAGTGTCACATGCACAACAATGTCACTTACCCTATTTTTGAGGTGTATGCTAGGTTACATTCGTGAATAACAACTTCACCTCATGACATTTGACATTCAAGTGCGCTTACTAATATCTTGGCATGAGTATGTTCAAGAATTGTATGAGGTGCATGGCTATGTTACACAATGGTCTACAAGTTGACTAAAGCATACACAAATGACACTTGCCATTAGTATGCTCAAGAATATGTTCCTCTTGTAGATTGAAATGTAATGTAAACACATGACATTTGCCATTAGTACATTTAAAAATATCTTCCCCTTGCATACTAAAATGCCAGACTATCATCTAAAGCATTCCAATGTGCTACTCTAAATGTCATAATGTAGATATTTTTGCACTTAAAAAAGTTACTTATGTTGACAAATGAAATTATATTGGCAATTAGTGGGCGTAACGCTTTGAGACCTCTAGGCATCTAGTTTAGGCCCCTTGCAAATAGTGTATGTGACACTAAATACCATAAACGTTGTAGTTCTTCCTTTCTCATTTTCTGTATGCTCATTTTCACGTCCATGTCCATGTTGCAATCATTGTTGTGACTTAGGCCAGTTCACACATGATCCCAAGTCCTAAGTCCCAAGTCACTTGAGGTCAATCTGTGCAATCTTAGCCATTGAGCACATGGAAGTTGGGACTTACTACTTCACACGGGGTGCCAAGTTCTAAGTCCCAAGTATGACATAAATGCCCACATGGCAACACCTTTTGGAGGTGAGGCTCAGGACTTGTGTTGAGAGTTGGGTTGAGCAAAAAGCTAGACCCAACTCTCAACACAAGTGCCGTGAATATTTTTGCATAAAACAATCAATATCTGACTTTAATGATAATTAACCATATTTTAATGGTTTATTGAGGCTCAAAAGTTGGGACATTGCCTCCATGTTGGGACTTGCTAACATGAGTGGGACTTGGGACTTGGGACTTGGGACTTGATACCCCATGTGAATCGCTCCTTAGTAAAATTGTCACTTCTCTTACGAAATAGCAAACATATCATGACAACAATGTTATTTTATGTTGCTTGAAGTAGGAGGCTTGGCGTAGGATGAATACCATATATCAAATTTCAATATAGGCATGGTTTTCAATCTATGTCTTGGGCTTGGGGTTCATAACATTATTCAGATTCATAATAGTGCTTTGTGGGACTGATAATATTCCTTGGAATATTCTATGATATCTTCACCCTCATAATGAATGTGAAAATATAAAAGAATATTTTATGGAATACTATCAATCCCACATAACATTCTTGTGGATCTGAATAATGTTATTTTGGAGCTAGATATCTAGTATGCCTTGAATAAACTAAACTTGAGATAATAAACTCATTTTCATTCTCCTTGGATAGATGGGAACATGGGAACCAAAGTGACGTGGGAAGAAACTTTAGTATGAACTACGTGTTTAGTCTTCATCATAACTTTAGTGTACGCCGATAGTGTGTTATAGGTGTTCAAACATGGGTCAAACATGCACTAGACTTCAACACCAAACCATGTGAAAAAAAAAATGGAGCTTAGTGGGTACCCTCAATTTCATGATGAGTTTCATGATCTTGATGATGTCATATGTAATTGTCAAAGCAACCATGGATAAATCCCTGAGCTTTGATGAAGCCATGTCTAAAAAACTTGTATAAAATATAAACAAGATATTTGATGTATATTTGAACCAATCATCCAGGCAAATGAAACATGGCCTCGATTAAACACATCGAGGATGGGTTTGAGAATGCTCCTCGTATGTTGTGTGGGAGAATGCCTAGTGAAGCAAAGTCTTCAAGTAAGTGAAGTTTCTTCTAGGTGATTGGTTCATGGACAATGGGGAATGACTCATGCATATATTGAAGTAGTCTAGTGCGATGGTAATCGGAGACTTATACAATTCCTTTGATGATTGTTTTTGAAAATCAAGCTGATGTCTAAGAGCTTCGAAGTCCATATAAGAATGTTGGTAATAGATTCTTACAAACCATTAGATAGAGGTAATGATAATGGAACTCAAGTGGAAAAAAACTCAACCAAAAAAATTCATTTTCACTATCTTATGAGTGGCTTTAAATATCCACTTTGGGTTTATTAGTATTTTAAAGGTTAAACTATGTAGACAAATGTCTTATCTCATTTAATACAACATATTTTCCGTCAACCAAACTTTTTCATTCTAATTTATTTGCAACTTTTATAGTATAACTATTTGAGATCTAATTTGTCATATTATCAAGTTAGATAATGTAAGACCCATGAAAATTGTTAAAGAATAAAGTTTCATTTATGAATATTTATTTATTTGCTCAAGAGTTTGTGAAGCCTCAAGTAGTAAGGGACATGTACTCCCAAATTTTGGATTGATAAGATTGTGAATTTTCAATAATACGACATATTTTTTGTTTCTCAAATGTGTCCTATTCTTTGTTTAATCATATTGAAAGTTGGGTCAATAGCACTTGCCACTATGATCCCTCCCATGCCAACAACATTTAGCAAGGGAAAAGAAAAGGGTTGTATTCCTGACCACATGATGGGTCAAGTGCAAACTTGTATTTACACTTAATGTAAAGAAAAAAATCCTCTTGTAGAATGTGGCTTACTTATATATGCACACACATATGCCCTCCATTCATCAACTATTTGCATGTTATGGGTGACTAACCTAGTTGGCAAGCATGGTGCATTCTCAAGCGCCTATTAAGTGTCATGGTGATATGAAAAAGGAGTTCATCAAGCTATTATAGGACACCAACCATATGGATGTGATTTTTAAAGCAATCTCAACAACTACACTTTACATAGTTTTTATTCTCTAACCTTGGAGCCTCGTTTTATAGCAAGCAAAAAAATGCATGATATTATGTGAGAAAAGTTTGCACCTCAAGTAGTAGGGAATTTTGCAACGATTTGGTCCCAAATATCATATTCATACAACTACCGTACCCGGCTGTCAGGGTCGGCAAAAATTAAATAAAAAAATAGAAGTTGAAAAAAATCGGAAATTATTGGAGAAGAGAGTTGAAAAGAAAAGTTATTCATTGAAGAGCATGCCGAATATTACAAAATTGAGCCAACTTCATGTAGTAAAATCCCAAAATATTGCATACCATAGCATCATAACTAGTTCGTGCAAAAATAATTTTTTTTTAAAACCGGACATTATGAGCCCGAATTTTCTGTTGTTTGCAGAGCAAATTGAATTAACCCATGAAGAGGTTGTGGCCAAAATCATGGCAAACCCAGAGGTTGCAGTGGCATTTTAGGATCCAAAAGTAACACATACAAAGGACGACTAATTGAGATTAGGGCATTCAATTAGGTTCAGCACACCAAGGCCGCCACAAAAGGGTGAAAAAATGAGAAACCTTTCATTGTTGTGAACTAGCCTTGTATTAAAGCACCGAATCTTTTACAAATATTTTTTGAAATTGTTGAATGTTTTATTAATTTATTGTTACCATGCCGGACCCACTTTCTCCACTTTAATTAATTATTCGGCATGAGATGTTGACCCTGACAGCCGGGTACGGTACACTATATATTGTTATAGTGTGGTATTGATATTAAATAAAAATTTAAATCATGAACCAAATTAATATTATAACTCTTTCAAATTGATGTATTGTCTTGTTACAATTTACTGAAGCTTTTTCCATAATATGAGCTATTTGTTTTAATTTTTTCTAAGAGTACCAAGTAATTCAAGATAAACCTTGTGCCCCACGATAGTAATCTGATAAGAAACTTCGATGGGATTAGATATTTACTACAAAAATAATGTGACCTATGATGCTTACTTCATTGTCATGGCCCCCACACTCAAATCATATACCTTTATGTTGTACACCGATATGAGCAATAATTAAGTTGACCAACATCAATATATCGTAATTCCACACTATTTTGAGTATTATCACCACAAAAAATGCATAACCTATACTTTTACAATATTTCTATGTAGATGAATGAACAAAGTCATAACTTTTATTATTTGGTTTTGACATACATTAATTTTCCATGAGTAAAGAGGCAACCCATTCATAAAGGCAACCTAATTGCACATATTATTGTAGGTTTTTGATAATATGACTTTTTGTCATTCCCGAAATGTGCCATTACATTGTCAAGGTTCAAAGTTAGCTTGATCACACTAGCCAATTTTGACACCATCCGTTGGCATCTTTGGCTGCAATAGTTTGAAAAGTGGTGGACCAACATCTATTTCTGAGCATAATCCCCAACAATTTCATGGCTGGAACTGGACGGAAATTTTGGTGTGATCGGGGCATGAGTGTGGTCGCATTGTCCGGGTCCCTTTTGCGGTTGCGTGCAAGGGCCGTCACCATTTATTTTAAAATTTCATTTAATAAGTAATTTAATTCCTTAGTCGGATTCGAAGTCGGGACTAATGAGTCTGCACAGACCTTGTCTCTCGGAAGCATGGGCCAGCTGTCCTCATCGCAACGGCTGAGATTCGGTGATTGACGGCTGAGATTTCGTCTCTCTCACTTCGCTCCTTCAACCCTTCAGCCTTCCGACAGGGTTGTGTTAGAGCCAGCTCTTCCTCTCTCTCTTTCCTCTCTGCTCAATTTCACGTCCATGTTGTGGTCACTGCTGTATGTCGCTACTTGGTAACTGCCACTATTCTACCTGTCGTTGGGAGGCGATCAATAAATCGTGGCAAACGAAACGAAACGAACACTGTGCTTCTTATTCCCCAACAGGTAGGCTTGATTTGATGAATTGTACAAATTAGGAACCAGAGTTAGAGTAGAATCTTTTGTGAGATGTATCCTGTATCCTTAGTTGATCGATTACTCTTATTTCTCACTGGATCGATAAAATTAGGATTTGAGATTTTGATGTTCAGAACTTAGGAACCTCTTGACACATCTTGCAAGGCTTTTTGTGAAATATCAAAGAATCGGGCATAGGTAGTTCGGAGACTCTCACTACCGTCAGATGCATCCGCAGGAGTATAACATGTATGCCGTGGGAGCACAAATTGCAACAGAAAGTGAGTTTTACGTAATATGCTACCCCACTAGCACGGAGATGAAACATTCCTGTGTGTGTAGGTTGTGGATTGGTATGCCAAGTTTCAGTCTTTAGACGTTATGTTTTTGGAGCCGAATCAGATTTCTCCAGATCCTCGTTGGCATCGCCATTTCCGGTTTGTCGATTTCATGTTTTTTGAAGAGGTGCGAGGGGAAGTTTGTGAGCGGTGAAGTGCCTGGGAGCGAAATATGTTTCAAATCGGAAGTTAAGAAGTTGGCAAGGCGGAGATGAGCGTGGTAGGGCAGGAAGTGTAGGAAGGTTTCGGAACGTGTCTGGTTTGAACGAATATCCATTGTATTCGAGCTGCCAATCTCGAGTTTTTCTGTATTAACCCTGGATCCACGGCTGAAAATTTTGATAGTTAGGAACGAAATAATGTAAGAGAGTTGTATGCATGACTCGCTATGAGCGGTGCGTTCTGTGTAATCCAATTTTGGTTCAGTCTCCCATACCATGTACTTGGGGTTTCTTACCGAGTAGCTCAAGAATCTTCAAGGTTGCTAAAGCTTTAGCGGGTTGTTTAAGTGCCATTTGTCATGTCTTTTTTACGGCGGATACTGAATTTCCTTGTGAACTTATCAGGAACATTGACATACCCGGCTGATCCAGCGTAGGAGCAAACTTTTTTTCTTTTGAAAATGGTAAGTTTTCAACTAAACCTTCTTCCCCGACCCTTCTTGGCGAACTCTTAATTGTTTCCACTTCCTCCGGATATCCATCATAGAATTGGACAATATTGTACTTTTGGCAATTGTTCAGTTGCATTCAAAATGTATGCATCTGTTGATGGGGCCTCTTTTTATAGTTCTGTCAGTCAAACAAGGTTGACATATATTTCTGCTGAATAGGTCCGGGTGAGGTTTGCATCATGATATGAAGCCCAATTCCTTAAATCGTTGTGGCTTTTCCACGTCAGTTTACATTTTCAGCTCTAACTATTGCACATCTAAGGCTTACTGATGTAGTCAAACGTGGAGCACAAGTTCATGAACCTATGTCTCCCAATATCTTGTGTTTTCACTGTGGAAATGTACTTGGTTCTAGACACGTTAGTGGCAATTCGCAGCTTAAGCTCGTCTGTGTGCTGCAACACTTGAACGCCGGGTCTTGTCAGATTTTAAGTTCATGTGGGCTTCATGGATGCCAATCAAGATGATATGCGTTTGTAGAAGTCTTGAAATTATATTTTTCTACCATGGCTCTCTAGTGTGTTTGCAACTTTCAATGTTTTCTAGCTCTTGTAAAATTTGACAATTTGAACTTTAACGAGGTTTTATTCACAACAGGAATTATGAGGCAATCAAAATACGGCAAAGAAATCAATGAAAAACAATTTGTTCAAGAATTGACTAGTAGTTTAGGTGAGATTTGGGACCTTGAACACAAAATTTGAAACATTACATTATACAAAGATGTCGCATGTCCTCACTTCCAGACCAACAGTCAAGAAAATAGTGTCATCTTTCTTAGATGAAAACACTGTATGGTGTCAATTGGTTTCTCATCCTGATCCTCACTTAAATCATCATAATCTACAAACTCTCAAAGCTTTAGGGATGCAAAGCTCAATAATTTGTGATATGTTGCATTTTCTATATTCTGGACGAGTTGAAATATTGGGAGATCATAAGGTGCTTGAAGTTGGAAAATGGTCATTTGCCATGAGAACATCGACCATAGCAATAAGATCATCAGTAACCAGGATTACATGATGTTTTCGAGGTTGTCAGGGGTGAATGTGTAGGTAGGAATCTGATGTCTAGGTGAAAGTAGCAGTCAAGAAGATCAGTTCAAGTCTCCTAAGACATAATGAAAAATTACACTGATGACAAGTTGATAGAGTTTTTGGTTCCATGACAGTATAGGCTTCTGTAGGACATGGATCTTTTATTTCTTGTCCATCAATCAAGGTGTATAGATAAGCATGTATTAGGTGTGATTGTACATTCTGAGCTCCATTTGGTGATTTTGGATTTTTATGGAGGATGTGAGCTCTTGGTTAGTAGAAATTCTTGCCTTGAGCACTTGATCGCTAGAATAATGCCCAGGTGTACCTTCCTTACCCAAGCCAAAGCTATGAGCTATTGTTAATAGCCTGAATGGCTTTGTTAGCATTCTCTGTTCCTACTCATAATATATCATGCCTTTTCCCAGACCATTGGGTCTTGTTGTAGTGCTGAAGCAAATTATAGGTTGATGATCTTGGTTGCGGTGCTTCACGTCTTGTGATAGGTGCAGATATACTGAAGCGTGTCAGCTGGCGGCCCAACGATCTCTAATTTCACACTTGCATATAACTATATAATTTATGGAGATGATTTGTATCACCAAGTTTTAAGGGCAGTCTAAATAAGAAGTTTTGAAGCAGTGACCTTTGTCTTAGAAACTTGACACAAGTTTACAAAGCCCCAAGCCTACTCATGATTATTCACCTTGTTGTAATTTTCTCCAGATTGATGAAATGCGGATAGAGCATTTGTCAAGTTGCCAAGTTGCTCCAAGTTGTCAAGCATCTAGACTTTGTTTGTCCTGTGATCTCTCATTCACTGAAATTTGGACTCCTATGGTGTATACAGAGACAGTAGCAAGTGCATCGACTTCCGATTGAAACCGTGCCCTTAGTTGGGCTTTGAAACATTTTTACCGGTGGTTCTCTTTCTGTGACAACTGTGTCAAGGAGATTCGTTGGCATCGTGTTGAGGAGCAGCAAGGATGCATAGCGGGGAATGATTAAGGGTGTCTTCTGAGAAATTTAGGAATCGAAGGAATCGAAGGGTGAGGGTTCACCGTCGTAGGTACACGATCTCCTTTCCAGAGAATGTCACATTCCTGTGTGTCCAAGATTGTTGAGTATATGTGCAGTCATTCACAAAAAATTGTGAATTTTGTTGAGATTTGTAACTCTTCTAGGAACCCTTAGGCAAGCCTATTAGTGTTTCAATATTATTGTGTTGGAAACAATGTTTTGAATAAAGAGCAGTTGGGTGCCGCTTGCAGCACTAGAGGCAGACTTTTGCAACAAGTCAATCTTCGTTGTTAGGGTTCCCTTAAAGTCCGACTCAAAATCAGTACTGGAGGTGGCATACACAGTTTGCGTACATGCACGCCACACCCTTAATTTCTTTGGACACAGTCCATGAGGGAAGCAGTGATTTCTGTACGCTTGTAGTAGCTCAAGTTCGTGACACGTAGGGTAGCTGAAGGAGGCAAAACAATTTGCTTGTTGTGTAGGTTATTGATTATTTTTGGAATAAAAACTGGATAAACCAGTTTTACTAAATCTCCACGTTGAGCACAACAGTTGTCCGGTTTCACGTACAATCGATTTTTAAAATTACGAATGCATTTTCTTGAGTTGTGTATGATACGATGCAAGAAGGAAGATAATCCAGAGGCGTGATGAAATGACATGTGGCTCTCAAACCATAACAAAAGTTATTTGAGTTTAAATATATGAATTAGTTCCTTGCGGTAGATGCTTTGTCTCATCATGTGTGCATTCTTTCTTTTCCAACATCTTCAATCAAGATTTCTTGACTGTTCAATACTGTTGTCAATATTCATCTTAAGAGTACCTGCAAGAGAATTTTATTGTATCGGGAACATTGCTCTCATGCTATTGATACTAACTTTGTGATTTTTACAGGATTCAAGGTGCAAAGCTTTTATTATCTGTAGATAACATCCACATGGAGCTATCATCATAATTTTGTTGAAGCAATGACAACATATTCTATATTTTTCTTGATATCGCACTCCTTGCTGCTGTTCACAGAGATTATATGAGAACTTCTACAATGGCAAGCTTTCTATTACTGTCAGAGAGAAGCATACAAAAGGCTGCAGAAACCTGGTTCGAGAAAGAAGCTTTGAATAAAAGACAATGCAAGAACTTGATAGACAACTTCCAAAAAGGTGTGGACACGATCAAGAAGATCCACCATGTGTGTCAAAGGGATGTCAGTTGCTTGGAAGAAGGATGGTTTCAGCCAGTGGAAAAGGAGTTATTTCAAATTGTCAGCAAAGCGATGATTTTGGTTGAAGAATGTTGCAATGATGATTGGTGTCATGTTGCGGTGATGCAAATCAACAACAAAGAGTCTTTTAGGGAATTGCTTGTGGATTTGGAGTGTTATTTCCATTCCCTATGCAACATATTTCGATATTGCTTTCCAAGTTCTATTGGAGACATCAATGAGATTGAAAAGTGTGTCACATTCTACCCAACATTTATGGATGAAATTAAGGCGGACCAGAAGTCATTATCTGATAGACTTTTGAAGCACTTGGATTTGTGCACAATCGAGGAATGTACACTTGTGCATTATTTAGTGGGTCGAATTGAAGGATTACAAAGAGCTGAAGGAGGTGAATTGGATAGCATTATTTTCCCTACTGAATATCCCCAGCCTGAATATGGAAGGCCACCTATTTTGCCTTTGGGTGGAGGTGCAGGTGGATGTGTATATCGAACAAAATGGTCAAAGCATGACACTGTGACAAAGGTCATTAAAGTTGATGATACAAAGCATGAAGATGTTGTCCGGAAAGAAGCTTGTATTTTGGGAGGATTGGATCATCCAAACATCATCAAGTTGTTTTGTTGTGGCCTTCGAACACAACAAGACTTTGAGGAAGAAACTAAGACTTTTGAAATTGTCATGGAACGAGGCATAATGGATTTATCATGTCTTTTGGAAAAACAAAGTGCATCCTCAGAAGCAAATGCGATTGAAATTATGTTACAAATTGCAAGTGGTATGTGCTACCTTCATGATATGAAAGTTGCACATCGTGACTTAAAGCCCAGTAATGTTGTGGTGACTAATTCAGAAGATGTGCATGTGAAGTTGGTGGATTTTGGTACTTCAAAACTGCAAGTGAAGAATTTTGAAGAAATTCCTACAGGTGAAGGTGTGTATGGTACACGTGGTTATTTGGCACCTGAGGCTTTTGAAAAAAGGCGTTCAAAGGTGGATGCATTCAAAACTGATGTGTTTAGTTTTGGCATTATGTGCTTTGAGATTTTGTCAATGAAAAAGGCATTTGAGGGGCTTTCATATGGTGAGTATGTGAAGATTATAAATGAGGGGAGGAGACCAGAGCTACCAAAAACTTGTTCAAATGGATTGAAGTCATTGATACATGATTGTTGGTGTTTGGATTATTCAAAGAGGCCCACATTTCTTGACATCTATAAGAGGTTGAGAAATTTGAAGAGTGAGGCAATGTTGAAGGCCTTCTATGATATAAAACCGCATGTCAAAGAATCCACATTTCACAATACTTTCGTAAGGCATCCAATGCATTGGTGGCAAAGGTTTGAATGGTCATTCGTATGGCAACTTTTCTCAATATGGCAAATATTTGTCATCTTTAACAAATGGGTGTCATGTTTTTTGTGCGGACTTTGGGAATTTAATAAGTTTACCACCTCATTACCAGGTGTCCAAGAAAATTTAAACACCACATTATCAAATGATGTGCTATATGAGGTAAGCATTGTCCTATTTTTAGAATGATTTAGATGTAGTTTAAAATAAAATTTCAATAGTATGTGTGTGTGTGTGTTTGTGATGGACCATGTTTAAGTATACTAATGCTAGACATTGATGTTAAGAGACCAGAGTTTGATTTATATTGCAAAAGAACCAACCCCACCAAAAGGGGGCCGAAGTTGGGGTGGGGACTCTCTTCGTTAGCATTTGCAATGGCATGCATAGGTCTATGTACATGTACTAATGGAAGGCTAGACAATTAGACTCATGTATTTTTGCTTAGACCTTTGCAAACATGCCTCAACCTTAAATATCTCAATAATATTTTAATTGGTAGTACAAATTGGAAAAGAACAACACATATAATATGTACAAGAATGCCCCATATTCCATTCAAGCTTATAGCTATTTTGGTTCATGTGGGTTATGAAGAGTGCGCTCCCCCCCTCCCTCTTTGCTCCTAGACTAGAAAGACTTGATTAGACGTAGTATTTATGTTGCACCACTAATTTATGGAGGATATTGCATTTGTGTAGGTCAACAATCAAACAAAGAGATCTTCCAAATTGATTGGTCTTCAAGGAAAGATACATGATATGGAAATGCTACTTCAACGTGTTGATATTTTAGGGATTATCGGCATGGGCGGAATTGGCAAGTCAACATTGGCAAATGCTTTAAGTGACCACATCTCCCACCAATTTGATGTGACATGTTTTGTAAGCAAATTCACAAATGAAAGTTGCACGTTCCAACTACAATTCAACATAGAAAAGATGGTGAAACCATCCCAAGAAAACACATTTTTAGCATTGCGGATGATCTTAGAAGATACATCAAAAACAAGGAAAATTCTTCTTATTTTGGACAATGTATCCAAGGCAAATCAACTTGATGGATTATTGGGTGATGCCATTTTTGGAGGTGCACATGGTAGCAAACTAATTGTCACTTCTCGTGATTGGAAGTCATTAGAACAACACGTACCTATGGTTGGTAGAGTCAATATGCAAACCCTTATTGGAGATCAATGTAAAGAGCTGTTTTCCATGCATGCCTTTGGGACCAACCAACCATGTTTGCCCTATTTGGAACATGTAGTTGAAAAGATTGTGAGCGCTTGTGATGGACTGCCATTGAGTTTGGAGGTGATGGGCATCCATTTGCACGGAGAGCAACGTTTGAGGATATGGGAACGGACTTTGCAAAGATTGTTAAAAGCAAGGCATGACGGAAGCATAGATGAAAGAATATGGAAGACCTTGAAGATTAGTTTCGATGAGCTCAATGATGAAGAAAAGAAAATGTTCTTGGACATATCTTGTTTTTTTTCCAAAGACTCAGGTTTTCTCGTAAGGAATAAAGACAGGCTATTCAAAATGTTGGACAATGATGTCCATGTTGCCCAAAAAACCTTTGAGAGTTTACAAAACAAGTCTTTGTTGAAAGTGAATGATTATGGTGATTTAGATATACACGACCAATTACGAGATATGGGTCGTATGCTTGTAGAAACCGAATACCAAGGGACCCGAGTTTGGGATTCATCTTTGACCACATTCACCAATCATTGTAATTTAAAGGTATGTTGTACAAATTTCAATTCTTAATTTTTTTGTTTCAATTATATAGTTTATTAAATTGCATCTTCATATTTGTAACTAAGCATTTTAAGAATAGAACAAGACTAGACTAATTCATATCCTTAAATTGTTTGTATATGCAGGGCGCAAAATCTATTGAAGGCGTTTCGTTCACAAAGCTTGAACATAATTTCACATATAAAGCACATGTCAAAGTAAATAACATGGAAGACCTCCGATTGTTGAGTGTTCGAAATTGTGAGAATGTGGGCGCCCTTTTTGATATTATGCGGCAAACTATGCACCTTAGAGGATTGATGATTCATTTTGCAATTGAACATAACGACCTTTCAACGCAAACATTCATCAAGAACATTGGGAATGTTGCTCACGATCATCTACAACAATTGCGGGTACTTCAAATATGCAACATGAAGCATTTGAAGTGTTTCTCATATGATTTTCCCAACCTCATTTGCCTTCAAGATGTATCCATCATAGACTGTGAAACTTTGGAGGAATTACCAAAAGGATTTGGACGGCTTGAAGCACTAGAAGCATTTCAAATTTTAAGATGTCCAAATTTCAAAAAGATACATGAAGGTCTTTGTAGCATGACACGTCTCAAAAAACTCAAAATATCAAAATGTAAAGCATTGGAGGAGTTTCCATCAGGAGTCACGTCGCTAAAAGCTTTAGAGTTGTTAGACTTTAAGGGTTGTAAAGCATTAAAGAGCATACCGGAAGGACTTGGTGGCTTAACATGTTTGAAGACACTTTGGATGCATGATTGTGCAGCATTGGAAAAGTTTCCATTAGGAGTCACAACACTGAAATCCTTAGAATTCTTAGGCTTTCAAGGTTACAAAGCATTGAAAAGTATACCGGAAGGACTTGGTGGCTTGACATGTTTGAGGAAACTTTGGATGCATGATTGTGAAGCATTGGAGGAGTTTCCATTAGGAATCACAACACTGAAATCCTTAGAATTGTTAGACTTTCAAGGTTGCAAAACGTTGAAAAGTATACCGGAAGGACTTGGTGGCTTAACATGTTTGAGAAAACTTTGGATGTTTAGGTGTGAAGCGTTTGAGGAGTTTCCATTAGGAATCACAACTCTCAAATCCTTAGAATTGTTAGGCTTTCAAGGTTGCAAAGCATTGAAAAGTATACCGGAAGGACTTGGTGGCTTAACATGTTTGAAGAAACTTTGGATGCATGACTGCGAAGCATTGGAGGAGTTCCCATTAGGAGTCATGACACTCAAATCCTTAGAATTGTTAAACTTTCAAGGTTGCAAAGCATTGAAAAGTATACAAGAAGGACTAGGTGGCCTAACATGTCTGAAAAAACTTTGGATGTTTAGGTGTGAAGCATTGGAGGAGTTTCCATTAGGAATCACGACGCTCAAGGCTTTAGAAGAGTTAGACTTTAATGGTTGCACAACATTGAAGAGCATACCGGAAGGATTTAACAACCTAACATGTTTGAAAAAACTTTGGATGTTTGGTTGTGAAACATTGGAGGAGTTTCCATCTGGAATCACAACGCTCAAATATTTAGGAGAGTTATGGTTCCATGGTTGCAAATCATTAAGGAGTCTACCGGAAGGACTTGGCGGTTTAACATGTTTGAAAGAGCTTAAGATTCATGAATGCGAAGCGTTGGAGGAGTTTCCTTCAGGAGTCACAACACTTAATGCTTTAGAATTATTAAGCTTTCAAGGTTGCAAAGCATTGAAGAGCATACGGGAAGGACTTGGAGGCCTTACATGCTTGAAAAAACTTTGGATGTTTGGGTGTGAAAGGTTGGAGGAGTTTCCATCTGGAGTCACAACGCTCAAGGCTTTAGAAGAGTTATGGATCCATGGTTGCAAAGCATTGAGGAGCATACCGGAAGGACTTGGCGGCTTAACAAGTTTGAAAGAGCTTAGGATGCAAGGATGCGAAGCGTTGAAGGAGTTTCCTTCAGGAGTCACAACACTTAGAGCTTTAGAATTGTTAGGCTTTGAAGGTTGCAAAGCATTAAGGAGCATACCGGAAGGACTTGGAGGCTTAACATGTTTGAAAAGACTTTGGATGCAAGAATGTGAAATGTTGGAGGAGTTCCCTTTAGGAGTCACAACGCTCAAAGCTTTAGAAGAATTATGTTTTTACCATTGCAAAGCGTTGAGGAGCATACCAGAAGGACTTGGCGGCCTTACATGCTTGAAACAACTTTGGATGTTTGGTTGTGAAATGTTGAAGGAATTTCCTTTAGGAGTCACATCGCTCAAGGCTTTAGAAGAGTTATGGTTTTATGGTTGCAAAGCATTGAGGAGCATACCGGAGGGGCTTGGTGGCTTAACATGTTTGAAAGAGCTTAAGATGCATGAATGCGAAGCATTGGAAGAGTTTCCTTTAGGAATGACAACACTCACAACTTTAGAGTTGTTAGGCTTTGAAGGTTGCAAAGCATTGAAACGTATACCAAAAGGGTTTGGTGGCTTAACATGTTTGAAGAAGCTTTGGATGAATGATTGCGACGCATTGGAAGAGTTTCCATTAGGAATCCCAACACTCAAATCCTTAGAATTGTTATGTTTCTTCAATTGCAAAGCGTTGAAGAGCATACCAGAAGGACTTGGAGGTTTAACATGTTTGAAGAAACTTTTAATGTATAAATGCGAAGCACTGGAGGAGTTTCCTTCAGGAGTCACAACACTCAAAGCTTTAGAATTGTTAAGCTTTCAAGGTTGCAAAGCATTGAGGAGCATACCGGAAGGACTTGGCGGCCTTACATGCTTGAAAAAACTTTGGATGTTTGGGTGTGAAAGGTTGGAGGAGTTTCCATCTGGAGTCACAACGCTCAAGGCTTTAGAAGAGTTATGGATTTATGATTGCAAAGCATTGAGGAGCATACCGGAAGGACTTGGCGGCTTAACATGTTTGAAAACACTTTGGATGTTTGGTTGTGAAAGATTGGAGGAGTTTCCATCTGGAGTCACAACGCTCAAAATTTTAGAAGATTTATGGTTCTTTGGTTGCAAAGCATTAAGGAGCATACCGGAAGGACTTGGCGGTTTAACATGTTTGAAAGAGCTTAAGATGCATGAATGCAAAGCATTGGAGGAGTTTCCTTCAGGAGTCACAACACTCACAGCTTTAGAGTTGTTAGGTTTTGAAGGTTGCAAAGCATTGAAACGTATACCAGAAGGGTTTGGTGGCTTAACATGTTTGAAAGAGCTTAGAATGCATGAATGCGTAGCGTTGGAGGAGTTTCCTTTAGGAGTCACAACACTTATAGCTTTAGAATACTTATGTTTTTATGGATGCAAATCATTGAAGAGCATACCGGAAGGACTTGGAGGCTTAACATGTTTGAAGAAACTTTTAATGCATGAATGCGAAGCGTTGGAGGAGTTTCCTTTAGGAGTCACAACACTCAAAGCTTTAGAATTGTTAAGCTTTCAAGGTTGCAAAGCATTGAGGACCATACCAGAAGGACTTGGAGGCTTAACATGTTTGAAGACACTTTTAATGTCTGAATGTGAAGCGTTGGCGGAGTTCCATTTAGGAGTGACAACGTTGAAGGCTTTAGAAGAGTTATGGTTTTATGGTTGCAAAGCATTGAAGAGAATACCAGAAGGACTTTGCGGCTTAACATGTTTGAAAAAGCTTAGAATGCATGAATGCGAAGCGTTGGAGGAGTTTCCTTTAGGAGTCACAACGCTCACAACTTTAGAATTGTTAAGCTTTCAAGGTTGCAAAGCATTGAAGAGAATACCGGAAGGACTTTGCGGCTTAACATGTTTGAAAAGTCTTTGGATGGATGAGTGCGAAGCATTGGAGGAGTTTCCTTCCGGAGTCACAGTGCTTAAAGCGTTAGAATTGTTATCTTTTCACGGGTGCAAAGCATTGAAGAGCATACCGGAAGGACTTGGTGGCTTAACATGTTTGAACGAGCTTAAGATGTTTGGTTGTGAAACGTTGGAGGAGTTTCCTTCAGGAGTGACAACGCTCAAGGCTTTAGAAAAATTATCATTTTATGGTTGCAAAGCATTGAAGAGAATACCGGGAAGACTTGGCGGCTTAACATGTTTGAAAGAGCTTAGGATGCATGAATGCGAAGCGTTGAAGGAGTTTCCTTCAGGAGTCACAACGCTCACAACTTTAGAATTGTTAAGCTTTCAAGGTTGCAAAGCATTGAAGAGAATACCGGAAGGACTTTGTGGCTTAATATGTTTGAAGATTCTTGGGATGCATGAGTGTGAAGCATTGGAGGAGTTTCCTTTAGGAGTCACAACACTCACAGCTTTAGAATACTTATGTTTTTATGGATGCAAAGCATTGAAGAGCATACCGGAAGGCTTTGGTGGCTTAACATGTTTGAAGAAGCTTTGGATGCATGATTGTGAAATGTTGGAGGAGTTTCCTTCAGGAGTGGCAACGCTCAAGGGTTTAGAAAAGTTATGCTTTAATGGTTGCAAAATATTGAAGATAATACCGGAAGGACTTGGCGGCTTAACATGTTTGAAAGAGCTTAGAATGCATGAATGCGAAGCGTTGGAGGAATTTCCTTTAGGAGTCACAACACTTACAGCTTTAGAATACTTATGTTTTTATGGATGCAAATCATTGAAGAGCATACCGGAAGGCTTTGGCGGCTTAACATGTTTGAAGAAGCTTTGGATGCATGATTGTGAAGTGTTGGAGGAGTTCCCTTTAGGAGTCACAACTCTCAAAGCTTTAGAATTGTTATGTTTCTCAAGTTGCAAAATGTTGAAGAGCATACCAAAAGGACTTGGTGGCTTACCATGTTTGAAGAAACTTTGGATGTATGACTGTGAAGCGTTGGAGGAGTTCCCTTCAGGAGTCACAACTCTCAAAGCTTTAGAAGAGTTATATTTTTATGAATGCAAAGCATTGAAGAGCATACCGGAAGGACTTGGTGGCTTAACATGTTTGAAGAAACTTTGGATGCATGAATGTGAAGCGTTGGTGGAGTTTCCTTCAGGAGTCACAACGCTCAAAACTTTAGAAGAATTATGGTTTTACCGTTGCAAAGCATTGAAACGTTTACCGGAAGGACTTGGTGGTTTAACATGTTTGAAGAAACTTTGGTTGCATGAATGTGAAGCGTTGGAAGAGTTTCCTTCTGGAGTCACAACGCTCAAAGCTTTAGAAGAGTTATGTTTTCATAGTTGCAAAACATTGAAACATGTACAAGAAGGACTTGGTGGCTTAACCTGTTTGAAGAAACTTTGGATGAATGATTGTGATGCATTAGAGGAGTTTCCATTAGGAGTCGCTACCCTCAATGCTTTGGAAGAGCTAGACTTTAAGGGATGCAAAGCATTAAAGAGCATACCGGAAGGCCTTGGTGGCTTAACATGTTTAAAGAAACTTTCGATGCATGAATGTGAAACGTTCGATGAGTTTCCTTCAGGAGTCACAATGCTCAAAGCTTAAGAATTGTTATGTTTTTATAGTTGCAAAGCATTGAGGAGCATACCAAAAAGACTTGGTGGCTTAACATGTTTGAAAGAGCTTAGGATGCATGAATGCGAAGCGTTAGAGAAGTTTCTTTCAGGAGTCACAACACTCAGAGCTTTAGAAGAATTATTTTTTAGGGGTGCAAAATATGGAAGAGCATAATAGAAGGACTTGGCGGCTTAACATGTTTGAAAGAGCTTAGGATCCAAGGAGTCCACGTTTGATGATGTCCTCGTCAAATTTGATATGGTTTTGGGAGGAAATTGACTTATCTATCATAGATCAAATGATAGAAATGTGTGGTATATTAGAGTGCCTACTGTTAGCTTAGTTAATCATGCTTAGGATCTTCTCCCATTTGGGGGCCTTGTGATTCCATCAAGAGCACCCAAGAGAGTCTCTCTGCTCTTTTTTTTGGGTCCCAGTGGTTTGTATTTTTTGTGAGAAATGAAATAAAGTTGTTTCATTTGTCTACCCAAAAAATAAAAATAAAGCCAGATTCTCGGCCCAACAAAATTTGCTTACATAGCTGAGTAATGTTATGATAATTGAAGTGACCTATTTGATCATTTAAAAAGAAAAATAATTCACTTTGATAATAAGTACAATACAGTCAAACCTCTATAAATGTTATAGGTCAGGAGTAGCAAAAAAATAACATATATAGAATTATAACAAGTAACACTTATAGAATTTATACCGATGATTAATAACATTTATAGAAATAACACTTAAAATTTCCAAAAATGAAGAACATAATGTTTTATAAAAATAAAAAATAAAAGTACAAATGATAATACATACTTCAACTAAACTAACCGAAAGAAAAAATCTATAGTAGTTTGATGAGAAGCTTCCAAATGATGAGATGAAACTTCCTTCTGGAGTCCTTGAATGCTCCTGATGTGTGATAGGGCATCATTTGGTCTTTGTTCAAAGTATTTCTTCAAAGTCTCTAGAGAACGCTCAACAACACTCAATCCTACAACTTCTTCTACCACATCAACCATAACCTCATCAACATCAATTTCTTGATGTTCTGAGGAATACATATCCAAAACTCCTCATCGGTAGGTTCATAGGGGTTGTTTAAATCAAACTCCATCTCATAATTGAGGTATTCATGAACATTCATCACGTCACCCACCTCACTATCAGATGACAACAATGTCAGTTGATGAAGTAGAGTAGCAACTTCATGAACCTCTACCAAAGCGCCTAGCTTCCTCTATCTCCCTCTCAATAGAGATCGAAAGAACACCCGTGTGCCTCCAACAATGTGATAAATGTGATTACATGTTTAAAATGTATGCTCTCATATATTATTACCTTGATTTTCTCAAAATTAGCACTTATAGAGGTGCAATTAACAAAGAAGGGAGTAGAGCATGTTATAACACTTAACACATAACACTCACTAGTCTTACCAATTGTGTTTTTGTAGGGGAGTAAAATTTTCTTAACATATATGAAATTATAACGCTTATAGGGGTAACACTTATAGAGGTTTGATTGTATTCGTAGGTCCAGCTCCAAAAATTATGAAGAAATGTCTGCAACTTTGAATGATTTGGATTTGCTACTTATCAATTACTGACCTTGTGTTTAATATCCTAGAAGAAGTGGGTGCAAAGCTACATATGTCCATTTTAGACCCACTTATCTTAGGAGTTAATTAGCTCCGCTCCAGTTCCAACTTTTAATTGAATTTGTTTAGTAATTTGAGTATTGATGAAAACTAATCTCAAAGTTTTAAGATCAGATTATCAGACTCAAGTCAAGGTTCAAGAGAGCTAGTCCATACCAAGTACACTTAACATGTTCTACCATACAAAAGAATTGAATGCAAAGACAAGTGGAATGGCGACACTGTCAAGAGAGTTCAATGAAACTGCATAGGAATCTTGAGTCTGTATTTAAGAGTTGCATTTAATCCATCTTCAGACTAATCGGCACACCATACATAAAACTTTGGCTAGATAGGGGTGAGAATCTCCACCCACATTGAAACATATTACAAACATAGCTCTGGAATTGTACAAAAACATTCTCATTATATATAACATTTGAAGTAGCTGCGCATAGAAATTTACACAGGTACGCTATTTGGCGCTGGCTGTGTTGGCCTTCTGTCTCAAAAAAAAAAATTTACACAGGCTCAAGTGAACTTGTTGTCTGGGAGCATCTACCTGACTCCCAAGTGAGACAAAACATACATTGACAAGCCAACAATGAATGCATGCTACATCAATAGTTTGGGTTGTAACCAACGTAATAATCTCAATGTGATTGAAATAAATTATGAATAGATGATGATGACCTGTTGGGCTTTTGCAAGCCTCCGTTGCATGCATATGGAAGATACGTACAACACAGTAAAAGGCTGCCATGACTATAATTTGATACGAAGTTATTCAGGTAGAGGATGGCCTCAAGCAAAAGAGGCTTGCAATGGGATTGCTTGAATCTATAGTTTTTCAGGAGGACTACATTTTTGACACTTATTAAAGCTCCACATTGTAGACATCCTACTAGACAGTCCGACTGGGGTGGCGTCGCCTACATTTACAATTATGACTCTTTCATACCTGGCCTTTCATGACATATTGGCGCAAACCAAAGATAATTTGCCCAATCAATAGAGTGCACATTGAACCCAAATGTCTCAAACTCTTCTGCTGACAGCTCCTTCGCAAGAGATTCGGTATTGTCAATAGCAAATCTACATATAACAATGTCTTCGTATGAGGACAAAAGGAGGGCAAAAACCTTATCTTAACAAGATGTCCAATGAAAAGCTTTAGATTAAGAACTGCAAAATACTTCCTTAACACCATCTATATATGTCACGTTGGAGAATATCATACCCGTTGGCTTTGAGGAAAATATCTATACCTGCCAAGATAGAAGGTGTATGGCTTGTATATGTTAGCCAATTACTTGAACTGCTCCACGGTTTTATGAAGGATGAGGATTCACTTTGCAGATAATTTGCCATTTCCCATCCATGGTAGGAATTTGGACAACTGCACATGCGGAATCATCAATCACTAAGTGTCAAATGCTTAACTGAAAAGTGATGCTTTGGTTGGATCTTGCTGAAGAATTATTGTTAACCACATCAGTTTCCTAAACATGGGACTTTAAACATAATCACTCACCAAATAAAAGACATATTCTGTCCAAGTTATTGGAATTATATTACTCTCTAGACATTGCATATTAAGCACCATAATTAAAAGATATGCCATTATGTTCAAGGCTTGAGCAGATGCTTCTATTTGCCAAAAACAAACGGACTACTGCTTAGATTCATGAGGTTAGCAGCAGAAGACTTAGCCTCACTGTGTGCTTCATCGATAATAATTCAGACTCCGGTTGTGTCATATTACCTGTAGGGGCAGCTCATACTTATACCACATGTACACCGAGAAAGCAAGCATGCTCTCAACAAAGCGGAGTGGCTTCATTTCAATGGGGTTACCAGCCTTGTCCAAGATTGGATCTTTTGTGAAATGCTCTAGGGCGCAATCTGCCAGAATCATGTTAGTCAATGGGTTCACTACCGATGATGCCACTTGATACACTTGGACACCGGGATTTTGAGCATGTTTTGTCATTGCCGCCAACAATGCATTTACCACCATGTCAGCTGGAATCTGTCCAACAAGTATGCCGCAGTCAGGTTGATTTTTCACAGAGTACACATATAAGAACCAAAAAAGCTAGAATTTGCCCTTTTATGGAGACTTTAAATGAAAAATGAAAAAAAATAAAATAAAAAAAATTGTGAGACCACAAGCATTGCCACAAACCTATTGTATGGTAAAAACACCGATAACCTCAATATCAATAATAACCTCAGAGATTGGGACATATGTATTTGATCGATGACACAAAATAAACAGAGAGGCAGGGGATTGAGTCAAATTCTGACCACGTCCAAGACACCTTCAGGATCAGCAAGGAAACCTGTAATTTGTCCTTTCCCGTAGGCCAACACAACGGGTTTCATCATCCTACAAAGCAGAAGCAATGACAGAAAAAAAGACATTGTGATGAAGAACATTGACAGAAAAAAGGGCATTGTGATGAAGAAACAATGAGAGAAAAAACGGTATTGTGATGAGCAAGCATTACGATCTCAAAATGCCTAAAGATTCAAGTCACTTTCACACATTCTGCAATGGTAGAGAAACTCCTAATAACACAACATGTGTACCGTATTTTTATTTTATTTTATTGAAATGGCCATCCTTATGCAGATAAAATTCTTACCGAATGCCTTCCATCCAACCAAGAAAAGGTTCTTGAGCGGTGCTCTCCACCACACTTGGTCGTAATACAACCACCGGAATATTTCCACTTTGCGAATTCAATAGCATTTCCCCCAAAGCTTTAGAGAACACATAAGTATCTTGCCATCCAAACAGCTGGGCCCTGCGCGTATACAAAGGACAACAGGTTGACGACAGTTAATTCTCGACTGAGATTCCACTGTATAATATCATAACGTTAAGGAACAAAGTGAGTTACAACTCTGCCACCACAGTTCCACATAGACCATTTACCTTGTCATTCCCAAATCCATCATCTTCTTGTCTACAATTTTCTTTTGCTCTTTACTAGATAAGCTGGACAGAGCAACCTCTGCTTCCACTTCCCTGAGTGTTTTGGCTGACAACTCAATCTCTGCCTGCACACTGAGTTCAGGGATGGTTTGATTTCTGTCCATCTCCTTCGCGATGCTGTCCCCCATTTTGAAAGGCTTCTCTGAAGTTCGGTCCTGCCTCTGACCATTTACAAATGCTCCAAAATTTACACCAGTACAATTGGCATGGGACCACCACTCATACTCCAAAATTCAATGAAATTCGACAGACTTGCTACCTCTGTGCCCTAATTCGAAGGAGCTTTTGAATAGAGATGATACGATCCGAGGCAAATTCCAAAATTCAATGAAATACGACAGACACCTCGTCCTAATTGGAAGGGACTTTTGAATCCATATAATAAGATCAGAGGCAAACTGAAGCATCACTGTTCTATATTGAAAATCATAAGTGATAATTCCAATGAAGATCAAGAATATGTATCGCTATTAATATTAATATTAATATTATTATTAGAGACAATTGAAACGAAGATCAGGAATATTTTTAGAAGGAAATTGCTAGAGATAGAAATCTATTGATAGGATTCCAGCCACAGTCGTGCTTCATCTTTGCAACTAAAGACTGAGTGATACTTTGAGATGAAATTAACAGACATGAAAGCTAACGAGACATCAATAGCACCCTACCAGTAGACACATGCAGGAAGAGCTGAAGGTTTGGGCAGCGCTTGGCAAACTCCAGTAATCTCCCTGGACCTTGCGTATTGACATTCAACGCAATATCAAACCTGCACAAGCCAATTTATGGCCACCTGCATAATCTGCATACCTTCGATACTGATATATATATTTAACCATTTTAATTACTTCAAAGATGCAAGGTTGTATTCTATATATACATAGTACAACGGATACCTTCTCATCTAAGAGACGACCCACTCGCCTCAACAGGTTGTACATCACATAATTGAGGTACATCAGGACAGAATGATTCCTTAACGAAATATAGAGTTTCATGAATGAAACAAATGTAGAGTTTGGAACATCTAATATGATATTCTTCATAGTGGTAGTTGTAATTTATGACCCTAAAGATTGACGTCAAAGATGATAATGACATTGTACCTTTCATCGAAGGTCGTTGTTGCAGCTGAATTGACGATAATTTCTAATTTCTTCGATAAGTCACCTGCCGAATCACTATCCATCCCAAATCCGTTGGTAGAAATAGTGCCACTGACGGCAGTCAGCTTCATCCTCATGAATTCCTCGTATTGTTCTCCATGAACAGACTTAATCACCTTAAATACTTGAGAGTTGATTACCTACGCAAGATCACAGAGATTACTTCAGGGAGGTAAGGAAGCACCTATATAAATTTTGGAAAATGCTACAAAAGAATTTCTATATATGAATAGTTGGAAACAAATGACCGCAGCCTCATAAATTTGCACGAGATTGGACCCAGAATGAGAATTCCCTCTACAAAGGTGGAGAGGAGGGACAGAACTTCTTACAGATTTGCTGTCATTCATCAGCTGATAATTTCTTTTGTGGCTGGATGAGGAGGTACAGCTGCCCTATATCTCGTTGAGCTCTCAAAATTTTCTCTACCATCACTGTTTGAAATGAGCAAAATGTAAGCAGATCCTGAAAGCCTATTCAAATCTGGCCATCTAGAAGTAATCTGGCACCATTTTATCGGCCCGTTAACACAAACGTAGAGCAGATACGAAAACAGACATAAACTAGTATTCAGCAAGAAATTAGGATTTCCTGTCTAGCATACCCTTGGCGAGGAATCATGTTGCTCCAGTCACTAGAATGTGCTTCCCCTTCAGGAACTTCAAAATACCAAGCCCGCTAGCAGGTCCAGAATTTTCTTCTTGGTGAGAAACCTCGGCGACGCGCTGATCATTCTGGTCAGTCACAAAGGGTGACACTAGAGTACTTGGAGTTGTTTTTGTCCAAACAAATGGCAAAGGAGCAACGGTTCCGCACCCCGATTTAATGGCACTGCCATTATCGCTCGGTGCAGAGGACACCCGGAAAGGCACTTCTACATCCCTTTCCAAATTCGGTAACAAAGTGGCAGAGCCGTTCGTTGAAGAAACTCTGGAGGATCCTTTAACAACTCCATTCAAAGACACACCATTCAGTGCAGACCCGTTCGCAAGGACCTCACTCTTTCCGGAGATCATGCTCCCTTTCTCTGCACCATAAACTGTGGCACCATTTGTACTTCCATTTGCAGATGGACTCTGCGCCGCAACACCCTTCACAACGTGTCCATTAGACGAATTACCGTTTTCCGAAACTCTTCTTAGAGAAATGCCATTGGTGAAACCAATCCCTCCAGTTCCCGAGGAACTGGTAATGGTTACGATGTCCTTGGCTTGAGAGATTGCGCCATTATAGTTGCTCATGGAGGCGTCATTTGCTTCTTTAGTGGCCCCCTCCTTCGCTGCCTCTCGTGCGACAACATCTCCAATAACAACAAGAAAGCCGTTAATATTGTTCGGATGGACACCAGTGACAACCTTCCTCAGGCTGTCTGTCTTATTAGCCTTATTGGAGATAGAGTCCTCAACATTTTCTGCCGCTTCGTAACGAAATTCAAGCCTGCAAACCTGCCTTCTCTTCTTCCCTTCGTAACTTTTCTGTCTCGAATGAAAAGTTCCTCGTCTAGCTGTACATGACAAAGAATGGAGCGCAGGTTTCAGTTTACCCTTGCTAGCCGCCAAAGCATTCAGGGGGCGTAGTGGCCTGCACGGATATATATAAGGCTTCCATTTGCAAAGGAAAATCTGCACTATACAGGGCCGAAATACTCTATTAAAATGCAGAAATTTCAGGTCTACGTCTGAACTGTAAGAAGTGAATCAATCAATATCGACTGATATTCTCTTTTTGAGAAAAATAATCGCGAATGGCTCGATGCACACTTCACACCAAATGCAGCTAACATTACATATGTTCTAAAACTCGTGCAAAGGAGAGATGCAAAGATCGGACCTTCCTGTACATTATCAACAATAGCTACGACTAGGGTGGACACCGTAGGTTCACAACACTAACTAATTGGCTCCTATTCGGAGTTTTTGAAGAGGTTCGGCATTCCTATATGTCAATCCGACGGGATCTCGAGGCCTTCACGTATAGGAAACCTCGTGAAAGGATGCAACTAGACCTACCTCCGGATGCCTTACTCGCACCTGTAAGTGCACCAAATAGAGTGTGAGTGCTAATTGTATATGGGCAGTGAAGAAAAGAGACAAAACATTGACGACACGCTCCACTCCATCTCCAAGATACTGAGGAAAAAGGCATAACATTAAGCCTCGAAGACATTTTAGACTCTCTGGACAACTAGACAACCGCCTTCACGAAGTGCAGTCAAAAATTTCACGAGAGGCCTGCATGCAATGGCAAGCAACGACCAAGACACGTGTCATTGCTTTGCAAATAGCTTGCACGCTAAAATCTCTATGGAGTTCTCTAACCGTTCCGTCGTACAATACGAATTCCCACATAGTTGCTCTCAGATGTCCACTCTTCGACCTAGTCCAGCTCTATATCTCTTGTTTCCTTTTCAACCTCTTAGCGTCACTCTCTGAATGCAGCTCATATACAGCTCCGACGACAAGACGGGTTACACCATAAATACGTCTCGCTTAATCTGCTGAGAAAAATCCAGAATAAGCCTCGAAGACATTCAGCCTCTCTGAAGAGTCCTGGACAGTAGACAACCGCCTTCACAATTAAGTGCATTCCAGAACTTACAAGAGGCCTGCATCCAATCATCATCATCATCATCATCATCGCACAGGCGGATGAGAAGATTAAGTGCACGAACACAACGAAGCAACAACCGAGGCACGTGACATTGCTTCTGCAAATAGCTTGCACTCTGAACTTACAATGGACTTCTTCGCTGTCGCCTCGCGTGCCGTCGTGCAATACGAGTTCCGACACACAGCTGCTCAGAGATGTCCCCTCTTCGACCTGCTGGTCCAGCCCTATGTCTTTGAGTGTGACTCCACTCTCTCTGAATGCAGCTCATAACATACAACTCCGATGACAAGACTGGCTACAACATAAATACCTCTCGCCTAAGTGACCCCCGAGGAAGTCGTGCAGAAAAAGCCATGACGGCGATGCCACAACAACCTTGACCACCTACAGCATGCTAATTAAACTCCAGTCTTTCCCATCCTCCGGTACTAGTAAGTGAGCTCCCAGCAGCTCCCCGCATGCAATAGCATCATCAAATTTTCTTTGCCGCATTTAACTGACCTCCTCGCAGGGGCTGCAAATCTTAGCGATAAATCGATCATAACCCGCTCCAGCTGCAGCGCTTCTTCTCCCACCACAGTGGCCAAGGCTCGCCGTATTCAAGAGGCACCATCCATGCCCCCGTCCGCCGGTGTTTGTTGCTGCCGCTGCCACTTTCGTCTTTCACCACCCCCAAACGAATTAACAAGTTAATCAAGCTCAGCTAAGTTCCGAATTTCGGAGTGACCATCGCAGACCGTTTAAGTAAATTAATTAATCTCCTCATATTTGCCGAGTTCCAATCCTCCGGAGCAGTGTCATCGGCCTCATGGCGAGGAGAGGATCAGCGCATTCTCTTTGTTTTTCTGCCGCCTCCGCCATGCACTCGGGTAAACGGCCACCACGGTTCATGACGCAGCACAGTATCTACTACGGTACATAGATTTTCGGGGGATTTCCCTAGTGATCTCTCGAAAGGAAATTCTTGGATATGGCCCCACATCTAGTAAGATTCCTAGATGTATGTTCGCTTGCGCTGAATTTTGGTTGGATGAATGGATTTTGAGGTAGGCATGCTAAATACAATTATACAGGGGTGCAAGCACGGTAAGTGGACAGCTCCTGATCCATGTCCAGTGGTCAGTGAAAGTGATTCAAAACTATACACTAACATTGAATTTTGTGAAGAAAAAAATCATAGACATTTAAAAAAACACATTGATCTACAAAGCCAAGCAAACCGTGACGACAAAAAAAATCCAAGAAAAGTCTAGATATTTTAGAAGATCATACAAGTGGTGTGTAAGTAGGTGATATTGAACAAAGTGATTGTCTAAAATTTGTTTAAAGTATGATAAAATAACATTAAATGGATGGTTTTCCACAAAGTTTTGTGATGATGCCCTCAAGTAGATAATGAATTCAAGGAATATAAAAGAAAATTCCAACTTCAAAATAGTTAAGGTCATGAAATCTATGTCCAAAACCAGACTCAATTATTTTCTTTTGAGCATCATTTTTGATGATAAGTATTGAAGATCTCAACTTGATT
Organism: Polytrichum formosum; assembly: GCA_964035585.1. Taxonomy (NCBI): domain Eukaryota; kingdom Viridiplantae; phylum Streptophyta; class Polytrichopsida; order Polytrichales; family Polytrichaceae; genus Polytrichum; species Polytrichum formosum. Next base: position 44,705,313 of record OZ037940.1, on the reverse strand, counting down.
TTCTACATTTGACTATTCAACACAACAACAAAGGTCATCATGAAAAGAAATGCAATTTCAACAACACTTTGCTACTACTTTTAGGCCTTTGACCAAAAAAATGATGGTTTTAGTATACTGCAACACTTTCCTGGTCCACTTTACCATGCTTGCACCCACAACAATACTCTGGACACCTATATTTGAGTTGTATGTGGTTAGGTGTGGATCTAAGAACGGACACCAAAAAGACATGTGTATAAAACACATGATTGGACTACGTGCTCCCAAAATACAAACCATTCTAGGTTCAATAATCAACATGATTTTGGGGGCAGGCAAGGGGAAGCAAGTAGGGAGGGGTGGGGAGGTCTATATGACAATTTAATGAGCACGAGAATCTTCACTTTGATAACAAATAAGACATTTATATTGATATGAGCTTTGAAAATTATGAGGCAATTGCTTGCGGGCACAATCTAAATATACTAATCATCTTGCACTAATTGCTATATCATATTCCTTCAAGAAGTTGATGCAAAGAGGAAATTATCCGAATAACATAGGTCTACATAGAATTGGGGTGGGAGGATGGGGGAGAGAGAGAGGGGCACTTCCATTTGTCGGCTATTCTAGCAAAGCAAAATAGAGTTTGCCAATATCAACTTCGTCAAAATCTTCAATCACTTCCATGTGGAGTAGGAGGGCCAACATTTGAGAGAATAGATTTGCCTTGTTGTCCAACATGTAAGTTGGAGTTTGGTCATTGTCGCACTCATTCATTTTGAATGTTGCATGATTAGAGTTATTAGAATTTACATCTTGAGATTATAGGAAAATCAAAATATTGAATAAATTATTGGGCAAGGTTTGAATCAAAAGAGTATTCCACTATGATGGAAATATGATGGAAATTTTAGAGTAACATACAACAATCTCAAATCCTTACCAACAAATTTATGGAAATCAAGTTTTCTTTTTTGTTGGCTCACATGAAAGTCAAGATAAAACTAAATTTTACTTGTAAATGCACATTTTTTTATTTGTGAAAAATACACATTGCTTCTAAAAGTATGTATGGTTAGGGTTTTTGTCATATTCTTTGGGTCTCTTTTCCCCAAATTTGTTTTGAAATGGATGGGGCAAAAATTCCCTCAAATGTGTTATTATTTTGGACAAATGAATTCTCCATATTTACTTAAATTTGCACTGTAATAAGTTGGGCAATTTAGTGATGAATTGATCATAAACCAACCACATGCACATACATCCAAATTATAGCTTATTTTCACCATAATAGGGAGCAAGCATAGTCAACTATACAAAAAAATGCTCCAATATACTAAAACCATAAACTTTTTGGTCAAATGCCTAAAGGTAGTAGCAATGGGTTGTGTAAATTGGATTTTTTTCATGTTGCCCTATATTGTTATGTTAGGTACTCAAATATAGAATATCAAGATGAGATCTACAAAACTTATCATTAAAAGTACTGCTCAAAAGGTAATGACTAAATCTGGATTTGGATGTAAATTTCATGACCTTAAATATTTTGAAGTTGCATTTTTTTTCATATTCCTTGAATTCATTATAAACTCGAGGGCATCATTACAAAAATTTATAGAAAAAACACCAATTTAATGCAATTCTATCATGTTTAAAACAAATTTTATACAATTACGTGTTCAATATATCTACTTGCACCATCTTCTAAAATATGTAGACTTTTCTTTGAAATTTTTCTTGCAAACATGAATTGCTTGGCTTTGTAGATCAATGTATTTTTCAAATGTTTATGATTTTTCCTTCAAAAAATTCAAAGTTAGTATATAGTTTTGAACCACTTTCACTTTAGCCTATGCAAGGTAATTGAGTTGTGTACCTGACCGTGCTTCGCCCTACATGAATAGTTTTATCTAAGTTCATGTTTCTTATCCATATCATATGGTTTTAATAAATAATTGCTATCACATGTCGGTCATTTAGAATGTTTTCATGTATACACATGTAAATGGGGGGTAGTTTTGTGCACAGTGGTATTTTTTGGACCCCTTTAGTTGTAAAAAAAATTGTTGCTTTTAGATTTTATGTTATCATATAGTTAATTAGAAGAAAAATGTGTACTAAATTTATTGAGGGGTATTAAAAAAAATCCCCACCCCTAAAAGCCCTCTAAAAGCCCCATTCAAAGTCACTGCAACAATGCACAATGCCATGGGAAAGAGAACGATATGCCATAGAATCGCAGAGACCACAAAAACATACATGCACAAACCCTAGGGATGGCAAGGAAGTAACATATCTTACAAAATCATCCATGATAGTGGATGAAAATGAACCATTTTTCATTTGTCTATACCCTCGTACATGGAACCAATTTCTCACATGTAGGTACAATTTCTCTCTCATTCTTTTTCCATAACGTTTGTGATTTGTACAATTTAAGAAACTATGAGTAATAATCAGACCCCTATGTTTTTCTACACCTGACTCTCATGACAAAGATAGACTTTAAGCACACTACTTCCTCAATGTCTAGGGACATTTTCGGACATAATTGGTCGAGATCCTAGTGTTTCCAAGTCCAACTAGTTACATGTTGACATCTTTTGGTTTCTTCCTTATTAATTCGAGGTATCTTGTATAAATTCCTCCAAAATGATGGGTAATTTTCCTGAAGTCTTGAACTTCAATGAGTTTCCAAACTTAATCAGTTCATCTGTAACTAGCAGCCAGTACTTCCCGGTCAATGGCTTCCTCGATCGGTCCATTTAATGGTCCAAGTAAAATGACTGACTCGTAGCCAAGTAAATGACACAATTCCTCCACCCAAGGGCTTAAGTTACCCTTCTTAGTTAGAGGTTACGCATCATAATCATTGTTGAATTTAGAAACCACTAATTAGGTGATGAAAATTTATATGGGATACACTATTGAGCTTGTTTTACAATTCCATTACTTAGAGATAACGGCTAAATAACATGGTGCACACTATTTTCCAGCCCACAATATGTAGTATTTAAGTTTTATGATGTGGGCCACACTATTAATTGCTTAGTGGTGAGAATAGTGTGCATAATTGTATGCATATATGTGTGCGTATGTGTGTGTTTTCATATTTGTGTCAAATATTAATCAATATCTCTAAAATTGAAGTCATGAGTTTTGTAGAACTTGTTTTTTACATATTAGTGTGGGTTGGTTTCACTATCTATATATTAAGTTTGGTAGTTAGCTTATATGTTTGTATGTATGTTTGTTTGTTTTACCATGTTGAGATATCATAAACTGTAGGGTCAATGGGGGCATGCTTCGTACTATTGGAAAGCCCTCTAAGAGGAGGGTTGCATTGGCTTGGTCTCATGCTATTTGGACACAAATTGAAAGAGATAGTGAGCTTCAAGTGATTTATGGCTTTTGAATACTATCAACTAGGTTAATGTATATATCATGACAAAGGCAACCTATTTGGGTAACTTGAGGTCTTGGAATCAAATCTCATACTTCAAATCCTTAAAAAAAAATATTTGTAGAGAGATTTTCTTCTATAGGACATGGAGCTCACAATAAATTGCCTCAAAGAATGACATTGGCATGCAATTGAGTAAACTCTCGTGTTTATGTGCCTTCTAGCACATATCAATAATTTGGCATTAAAAAGGTTTAGTTTACTAGGTTATTTGTCACATTTCGTAAACCAAACCCTGAAAGATAGTTGCAGAGGTCCAAGATGAACATCCACATTTTCATTATAATCTCATTCATTTTTACACTTTAATGGTTCGTTTTCTCTCGGGGGGTCACTCCCTCATGTGTTATGTAACCACATGCATACAAAGGGTATTTTTATGGGGGTTATTTACCTCCTCATTTGGATTTTAGGGAACCCTTTAAGTAGAAAAATTACAACTTCAGCAAATATTCAGCACCCTATAGGTAATTATAAAAGAAAACCTAGACTGTTTCAAATGATGCTAAATTACTTATAAAATTTTGATTTACTCCTTCCGTACGAAGGCAAACGTAAGACTCCAATATGGCATGGCGTATATCCACATTGCTATATATTAGTGAAAGAAGAGTGTACACATCATAACCCAATCATTCAATTTTCATTCATTTTGCATGTATTATATGTGAACATACTCATTCTATTTTTTTTAATCCCTCTATTATTTTTGTCATACTAATTTCTTTCTACCTCAAACCTAAAGTGGGGGTTTTCCCCTTATGCTAAATTATATATAACCACATGTTTTGCAATTTAAGTAGGCTATGGTAGATCCAAAGTTTCTATAATTTTTCTTGCCAATGAATAAAAAACACCCTATAGTTGTTCTCACATGGTTTCTACTTTTTGGTTGGTCACCCCCCTGAATTTTTTCTTGGAGTACTTACATAATGACAATACGCTTACATCGATAGGGTTGATTGAAACATGAAGCTTTCAAATTGTCTTTGCTTTAAACTGTTTGTATCTTGTATCTTCACACTTGTGACCTCGATAACAAGTGGAATATTGTTGTGTACACCTCATGTACATAACTAACCTCATTTTGAGGGATGGTTGTATGGGCACATGTGAGGCAATTCCTTCAAGTTTATAGTGCAACAGAGGATGCAAGCAAAGGGAGTTAGCTTGTTTATTCTACTTGTATGCAAGTGGATTACATATGTGGCCATAGGGATACACACACAAGATTGTTGCTTTCCTTGCACTAAACTTTAAGGCGGATAATGACTTGGTATTTCTTTGGTGATGAGATGAGGAAGGTTGTTTCCAGCTAGGGTTGTGATTACATGTACCTAACCTTTGATGTCTATGCTGAAACTTTATGGTTTTTCTGTTTTGATATGAGACAAGCTTAAGTTGTGCTTTGTTGATTATCACTAATTGTTTGAAGTTGCTTACAAGTACATGACTAAAAGTGCAAATATATGTGTGATGTAAGAATTGTTCTTGGAGAACTCTGAAGGAAACATTAGAATGTTTGGCAAGATAGAAGTGCCTTGAAAAAGAGTGACCCCACCCATCCTCTTGGATACCTGTCTCTCATGTTTGGGTTAGGTACATGAGTCAAGGGTGTCACGATGACATGAAGTCTTATAATGTGTCAACTACGTTGATACTAAAAGATATTGAGGACTTTTTGACAAAAGCCCTTGACATATGATTCATCTTTGTCATGGGCCTACACCACTAGAAGAAGCGGAAGGGAGGGAGGGGGGGGGTTTGACATCATTTTCACACATTTTTACAATAGTATTGGAATATGATATGTGTCAAGAACTTTGATTGGAGTGTCTGAAACATTGTTTTTCATAATCTATCTTATATTTGTATTCTTGTCTTTTCAAAATTGAGTTAAAATGGGACAAGCCAAAGCCATGTCATTTAAGCTCTACCTTCTAAAAATATGACTCGGTAATTATCCAAAAATAAATAAACTTAGTTTATTTGAATGTTTTTACCATGATGAATTCTAGCACTATTATTTTATAATGATGAAATTTATAAGTAATTCACAAACAATTCATCATGTAATAGATATGAAATGGAATTTAGTTACACCTCATAAATTTCCAATTCTCCCCTTACTACCAACATGACTAATCATGTATGAAATGTGTCATGAATTTTGAATGAAGTGTCAAAAACTATCTTATTTGTTCAAGGGGCCTACAACATTGTCTGCCTTGTCTACATTGTTTTGTCTAATTAGTGTGGGTTACCATTTGGAGTTATGCGGTGCTATAACATTTGACTGAGAGTATCATTTTTTTACCCAAATAACATAGGTGGTTAGTATGCACACCGCAAAACATGATATAACTTAGTTGGTAAAAAACAATAATATTGGTTTAAAGTTATAGCAACACATAACTCCGAATGGTAACCCACACTAATTAGACAAAACGGGTGTTATTGTGTTGGAAATATTGTGGGCCCAAGACCCCAGGTCTTCCCCCTACATCTAAATGGAGACTTGGGTAGCATGAAATAAAAGTAACATAAAACAATTACTAGTAGCATGAAGTAATATTAAAGTAGGATCAAATAAAATAGCCACCCACATGATTTTCTTATAAAGCAATTCATGTAGCCCACACCAATTTTAAACTAAAGATTTGGCACAGGTTGAAAAATGATGTGCCCCACACTAACTCTTGTTTTGAGAATGAATTTAAGAATTATTGTTCCACACTAATAGGAGGATTTAGTGTACCAATTTAGGGTACCGATTAGAGAATTACGGGGAATTAAAGGTGACCAACTTTGGTCTCCTCTCATATCTTTATTTATATCTTCTAGTATGTGAATCTTTGACTGTTCAAATAATATTATATTTCTAGTCTTCAATTTGTTTACATCTGTACAATTACACTATGTTAATTGTTTCTTTAGTTTTATCTAGCTTAAATGACATGCTTTGGCTTTGACCCACTTTAACACAATTTTGACAAGGGAGGAGTGTAAATATAGTATAGTTCTTTGAAAGACAACGTTTTTGAAATGACATATATCATGCTTCATATAGTTGTCAAAAATATGTAACAAATTGTGTCAATATACCCCTTCCTCCTTTTAGTGTGAGTAGAACTTCCACTTTCGAAGTTTAGGTAGAAAGTGAATCTTGATACACATGCCACAACATGTTTCTTTCACAATTTTTTGGACAAAGTCAAATTCCTCATGTTAGTAGAACTCTTCTATGCTTTTGACTAGAATTCAACATTGAAGGTGACACTCACTAGAAGACATTGCGGGTCCTCCTTGACAAAGGCCCTTGACATACAATTCTTCCTTTGTCATGGGCAAGCACAAGTGAAAGATGTTATATGAAGGTATGTGACTATCTTGTCATATTTTGGGCTACTCATTCAATTACCTACAACATAAATATGTTTTTAATGTATGGTGGGCCTTATGTGGTCACTCCTCTTGAATTGGACACTTACATTTGGGTATTACATAGGCAAGGCATGTAGTTAAGAATGCACACCAAGAAAACACGTGTCATAATGAGATGTGTTGTGTGTTCAGAGTATACACATTGTTCTGAATTCTATAGTTTACACAAAAGTCAAAGTGTCTATTTGAATGTTTAGAGAAGAAGAACCATGTCTCCACTCTAACTTCTTAAGGTTTTTACAATTTCAACACCAATCCTAAAATTTGAAATGACAGTGTGCATGATTTGCAATTGCTAAGTGGATGAGACAATTCCCAAATCTGATCCAACATCCAAAACCATCCAAGGAGTTGGAAGTGCTCACAACATAGAGGACCCCATACGTTATGATTAACAACTTCTATCTTTGCAGTAAAATCATCTTTCTACAAATTTAGATTTTTCTTGTGCATTTTACTTTTTAGCAAAGGTTGTCATCTTCATGATAACATCTCTCATATCAACTCCACAACTTTGTGCCCACTTTGGCTCCACTCAACAAGCTAAGTCGTGTTTGAGCTTGCTCAAAAGCTCAACAATAAGTCGTGGCTTGCCATCCAATGCCAACCCAACTACACTCACCTACTTAACTTATTGAGGCTAAGCTTTTGTGAACAACTTCACCCAACCCTTTGCACAATACTTTACCATATGAAGATACATTATACCCATCATTATTTGTGATATATCTATGCATCCATGTAATAATCTCCTTATACTATTTTTATAAATAAGGCATGCGGGCCTTTGATGGTCACTTTTTTAAAGTGGACATCTAGGTGGTTGGTTAGGTTTGAATCTAAGAATAGACATGGAAAGATTGGACTATGTTAAAAACAATAAACTATTCTAAGCTCAATAATCGATAAAACTGGGGAGGGGGGAGGGGGGACATATCTCAGGTACTTCACTAGCAAAATATTAGAAATAAGGTGAGACCTAATATAGGGTACTCTATATTTTTGCAAGCAAATTTTTTGAAAAAATTCAATGTAATATAGCATCATTTTTATTCACATATTGCATCATAAATATTATACAATGTAACTCTATAACTCATGTATTACTTTTTTTTTTTTGTAAAACTACATGTAGGGTATAGTGTTTAGGATGGTATAAAACTTGTAGCTTGGGTCATAGAGTTTTTCCACTCACAATCTCCACTCTTGAGCATTTAGTAGTGTTCTTGTGATGCTCGGTCATTTTATTGTAGTGTTTTTTGATTGTTAGTAGTAATATTGTTTACCTTGTTGTATCTTTGTCATTCCTTGGTGTCTCAATCCCTTGCCATTATTGTATTCCACCCTTTATCAATAGACTCACTAGCATAAGGCAACCCATGACTTATGTCAATGCGTTGCCTTATATTACTAAGCATGTTGATAAAGGGTGCCTTAAAACACCACACATATAATGATTTTAAACAACACAAAAGCGACATTTTATGAACTACCATAGGGTTAAGTTCAAATGGAAAAAAAATTAAGGTCAAACTATCAGAGGGTGCAAGATAATGAGGCAAAGCAGAAGTAGGAAAAAAATAAGGGTTTTAGCAAAAGATTTTTTGAAGATGAATAGCCCCCTAAAAAAAGCTTCGACACACGAATATACAAAAACTATGTACCTAGGGAACGTATATGACCATTTAATGAGCTGTACGATTTTCACTTTGATAATAAATTAGACATTCATATAAGTTAGTTGAGAATTATGAGACAAATGACTATGGACATGATGTGAAATTGTTAGTTATGGAATAGTTTGTTTCACATTCTAGGAGAAGTGGGCACAAAGCTAAAAATGTCCATTTAAGACATGCTTGCCTCATGTGCGTTCTTATGGCTTACTCAGTTGTGATCCAAGCCTATGTGGGTCCAACATATAATTCGACTTCTCCTCGAAACTAGTGTGCCAAATATTCAAGGTACTTTTGTCTTATGTAAACCTATACTTCTTCCTAAAATAAATGAATATGCTTCAAATGTTCACGTCAATTGGTCATAAAGTTCATGTCCATTCATCCATTGCCTTTCTTCAAACTTATTTTCAACAAATTTTCACTTTTTGGTAAGTGACCTACCCAATATAAGGGATGTTTGATAGCAACGATGGCGACGTGCAACTAGAATTTTATTAAGAGCAAATATGAGAAGTTGTACGACATTGTGGAGTAATTTGTTGCGCCATCTTTTCTAAAATGGTCAACTTGTCTCTAGAGGTCTAATAGCAATTCGGTCATTCTCTAAAAAATGAGCTTGGTCCAACTACCTACTCAATTGAATTTAGTTGGCATGTGTGTCTACTTTATGTGTTATAGCTGTAAGTGTAAAGTAGGTGTATTGTGGCCCTTATGTGTTCACTCTTCTTAAATGGACACCTATATATATATATATATGTGTGTGTGTGTGTGTGTGTGTGTGTGTGTGTGTGTGGGGTATACAACAAGGCTTGTTGTTATGCACTTGAAAGATATGTGTTACAATGAGATTGGACGTACGCAAAATATAGACACCATTCAAGATTTATACTTATCACAATCGGCATGATTGTCTATGTATCGATAGTTTTTGCAAAGAAAGAGAATGTTTAGTTTGACATGATCTTATAACATTTGCATGTCAACTTTGATTATGAAACTTGAAATGGTAATCTTAGTAATTTGCAATTGCTAACCAGATGAGGCAATTTCCAATTTGATCTAATAGCACAAAATTATTTGTGGAGTTGGAGGTGCCCATGATATACCCAACATACCTTACTGTGAAGCAGCGTCCTCAACCCTCTCCAAGAAGGCTTCTATGGTGAACAAAACACCACCCGACAACTCCAAACCATGATGACCGCCCAAGAAAGTGTCCAATACTCACACTAGGACATCCTCCTACTCTATTTTGACTACAAAAATGCCTTCAGCTCTATTGACCATGCCCATCTATTTGCCATCATGGAAGTTTTAGGCTTCCCACAAATGCCATCCTCCTCACCACAAACATCTACACCAAGTCCATCACCTCCTTCAAAGGCCCATTCTTTCAGCACCACCCCACCCCACCAATCCCCATTCATAGAGGCACCATCCAAGGAAATACCCTAAGCCCTTCTTCTTCATCATATTCCTAGAAACACTATTACGATGGCTTGATCAAGGTCATGCACGATATTAACTCCGCACCTCTAACCGAACACTCCCAGGTGGCGTCTACACCGATGATATTCTCCTCCTCTCATAAAGTCCCTCATCTCTAAACAAACAAATCCACAATATAGAAGTGTTAAACAATTGGACAGGGCTTACGTTCACAGTCTCTCAAAAATGCACCTTAACAAGGGTTTCATACAAAAACAACCTCACCAATATAGCCATCCAAAGCGCCCTCTCCGTCCAAGTAAAATACAAGGATTACCTTCCCATTCCTAGCGCATGACACCTCTTACATCTACAAGAGAGAGAGAGAGAGAGAGAGAGAGAGAGAGAGAGAGAGAGAGAGAGAGCTTTTTGGTAGCCATGCTAAGAGGGAGTGGGGGGGGGAGGGCACCCTGGTGGTCTAAAGTTGTATAGTAATTAGAATGTTGTGTGTTTATGTGGGTACCCTGAGATTGGGTGTCATGGTGGCAAGGTGTTTGTACTGGTTTCAATGTGCATTATGTTAGATTCCCAAGGTTTGGCCACCGAGCCTCAAGTTGGGTGTCCACCATCTCTTCCTTTAACTAAGCCTAGTATGGGTTGGTTTGGATCATCTTGTTGTAGTATTCAATCTTGACGCTTTTATTACTTGGGTGTATGGTTCTAGTGTGGTGAGTAGGTGGATAAGATGGGAGTTGGTGATTTTTGAAACCTTCTTTTATTGAGCATGAGTATGGTAAAATAGTTGGTGGCTATTAAGTGGATTTGTTGCATGCATGCATAGGTGGGTATGAGGGGGCCAAAGTAATGTTGAATTCAATAAAGGAGACAACCAATATTGAGCGTCAAAATTTAATTGAACCATCTATTAAATTCATTGTACACAATTAAATAAAAATTGTACCAAAAATCTTTGATTGAATCACAATTTTGTCCTTGGACGCATGTATATTGAAGGAAGGTCAACTTCATTCATCTTCTCGTGTATACCGATATATATGCAAAGCAAACATAATAGACGTTTGCAATTCATAACAGCCACGTATCTAGTCAAAAATTTGCGAGCCTCACAGTGCTTAACACAGTCAAATTGTTGTGTTTGTTTAAAGGAGGTGAGACTTTGTGCACCAAACCAACTTTCAAGGAATTCCAAAAATAAATTGTTGTGGTCACACCAATTACTCTACTTACGTTAATCTTATATGGTAGAATGCGACATATTTTGACACTTAGAACATTGTGTCTTTGTGAACTCAATCCATGTAAATAATCACTTGTTGTATTGAGTCATGTGGCCAATACTAATTCTCACCAGTGTGCTAGGAAGGCATTCATGCTAGAAACTCTTAGGGCCACTTCACACACGAGACTGAAAGCCCGGGACCATTACACTTCAAGCACTCTCATTGGTGGAAAAGGCGGAGCCGGTCCAAGTTCGCTTCACACTACGCTCAAGGGACCAACGGAGTATGTATGTGAATGCAAGATGGATGTAAAGTCTACATGGATTCCTACATGGCATTAAATGGATCATGTTTCATGGTTACTTGGACTACCTCTAGAGGTACTCCAAATGGCACTCCGAATGCTCACAACTATTGATTTATTCTATTTTATCATGTGTGAGGACCCGTATGAATAGAAAATTCATTGAAATAGCATTTGGTTGCGGGCCCGGTCACATATGACTTTACACTGCACTTGAAGATCTGTGACCACACTACATGATTTTGGGGGTGTCTTGGAACGGCCTTTGGACACTTTCTTTTGGGCTCTCACAATTTCATGGTCACGGCTCTTGGCTCGTGTGTGAAGTGGCCCTTATTTTCAACTAGGACTGTCCGATGTGAATACGTCCAATGGAATGGCTATGATGAGCCCAAACTAGTGTGCCCGATGAGAAAACACTATATTCGTTAAATGGAGACTTTTTCATGATTCTGAGACTATTGAAGTATGTAAAGTCATAAACAAATGATACAAAGTACCCAAACCACAAACAAATTACATGGAAATAGATGAATTACAACCATAAAACAAACATTAATTACATGAGTCGTAGAGCACGAACAAAATCTCCAACAATAAAGACAATATTGATGCACCCAAACGTATACAATGCAAACCAAGATGGAAAATAAATATATTATATATATTGAATATCGAACACAAGGAGTAGTATTCAAGAAATAATACTAATTAAAAATTCAAACCATCAAATGTCTAGGCACTAGGAATATTAAAAATAATTTAGTGTTGATTATATGCGATAGCCTTTGCGGCCGCCTCCTTCTCTTTTGCTTTCCGTGCCTCGATGCCCCTAAAAATCTCATCTTTGCGGCTGTAACTTTTGTTCCGGACAGGGCCCATTGATCCAAGCGCATTCAAATAATTCCGTTGGGATACCGCACTATGGGAGGAGATGGAGCTTGGTGTATCGTATGTTGATGATTGCCTAACACTCCGGCGAAGCCCAAGGGAATGCTCAGATTTTGATGGCCCAACTATCATTGGAGAAGAGACCTAATATGAGGTTCGAAGGAACATACCACAACAAGACGTTTAGGATGCGAGTCCGTAAACTTGGGTCAACGCCAAAAAATTTAGGAGCCAATGAAAGTTTCATACACAATTCCACATAAATTACTATAAGAATGCTTAGAAAACGGAATATGAGCAAGTGATAGCGTACCTTTGTTGCGGGTTCTGAGACAGGGGTCATAGTTTTGAACGGGCCAACACTACCATTTGCCAACTCATACATTGATGAGGAATGTCTCCCACTCCGTCGAAGTGTGAGACAACGGTCGGACTCAGACCGGCACACGGTTGGGGGAGTTGATTTGGGTTCGGTTCCGACGATACGTAGCGGGGGGGCATCGACACACGGAGGCACATCGACAGGGAGCAGGTTTGTTGCACAAGGAACGGAATCGTCGGGGTCGCCGCATGGAAGGGGAGCCTCCAAGCATAGACGTCTATTGGGACCTTGACGTACATCGTCGTCAAACCCGGACGGCAAGGTCCCTCGACGGCGTTCGAGTGCCCGTTTATCTTTGCAAAGAGGAGAGGGCGAAGGAGCATATGTGAGGTTGACGACTCGTGCGGGCGGGCTGTCCACGACGCCGTTGTTGCCCTCGGCGTCCTTGGAATAATCAACAGCGGAGGCTGCGTCCACCGCCGAGAACTGGTAGAGTGAGGGCAATTGGAATTCGCTCAAACCACAAGACAGGGAGCCGGGAGAAGACGGGGACACATAGGGGCCGTTGGTGACAGGGGACACACTTTGGGGGTGCAACTATGAGAACACATACCCATGGAAAATAACAAGCATTAGGTACTACAACAATGTCAAGGAACATATTGGCACACGACCACAAAGTGTAGATAATCTCAAATTAAATTATTGAAAGCCGCGAGCCGGCGGATGGCCATATATACATCTGAGTTGGGGGCAAGCGGCCCATTGCCAATAGGGTTAGTGAGGACAAAATCCGGGACGCTACCGGGGTGACGCACAAGCCTCCTAATGTAAGGACCTAGCTCATTAACTAGGAAGGTGTCATTTCTACGGCCGGTCCATGAGTCGGGGAAGACGACGGTGCCAGGGGGGTTAAGGACACTCTTGGTTGGGCTATCGTCAACAAGGAGGGTGTTGTCCGAGGTCGGCCACCACCCGTGAGGGACCCCCTCCAACCGAGGAATGCCAACCCAAAGTCTAGATTTGAGGACTTTCAAGAACTGTTGGCCCCCGCCCCCTCCGAACTTGGGCACAGGCGCACCCCTCTCATCGAACATCTCATCACACGCCTCCTGCCCTAGTACTAGGCAAGGACTCGGGAGCCCGGCAAAAAGGAACTTAACAATGGACTCCGTGTTGTCCAAAACCATGGAGCTCCATACGACGACATGAGCAAGGTCGAGCACCTCGCGGAGAAAGGCGCGCAAGCCGGGACGGGCTCGAACGGCCTTTCGATTAACGAGGGTGTCGAGTTCCCCGTCGTAGTCCATCTCTTCCGGACTTCGGAAGGGAGTCAAGGGGACCCTAGGGATGTGTTTGGTGTGACACAACACCCCATTGAGGTCAAATACTATGAATGGTTTACGACCGGGTTGACGTCTTCTTTCCGATGGGATGCGAGCTATCTCCGATGGACCCTGTGATTAACATTTAACTAGGACAATGTTACCATGAAAGAAAACTAAGAACAACTGGCAAAGCAAAATCCCAAGGATAAGCAAAGAAACAATAGAGAACGAAATTACATCGACAACGAAGTGCAAGTAATATAGTTACAAGTAATATAGACAACGACGTGCAAGTAATATAGTTCGAAAATAATAATTTATTTCAAGGTGTAATATACATTTTGTTTTCTCTATTCACAAACTAACTCCGCGCGTAATAAATGTAAGGCCATCTGTGCAGACCGGAATCTAAACTACAAAAATGTCGCACCAATATGGGGTGAAGGTCGAAGGCACACTCGACATAAAGCAGGACCCATGAAGACATGCGGACGCGCGTCCGTAACCAGGGGAGGGGGAGGCAGGCAGGCCTCAAGCAAGGTTGGTTACCTCAGCATGTGGAGGCGAGGCGCCGCCATTGCCCTCCTCGTCGCGGCCCTGGTCGACTTGCGGACGCGCGTCCGTAAACTCGGGCAAGATCTCCACGTCGGTGTCCATATCTCTGGAGAGGGACTGGGACGCCTGGGTGCCGACGTCGTCCTGCCCAACTTGACTTCGGCTCTGCGCGCCTTCCGTCTGGAAAGGTTGTTGGGAAGGTGTCGGGCTCTCCTGCGATTCCTCCACACGTTCAGTGTGTATCGCAGTGTCATAGCCCGACCTATCCAAATCCCTCTTGAGAACGGTGAAGCTGGTAGACTCATCCTCGGACACGGACCCCCGAAGCGGGATGGTGGAATGACCTGCAGAGTTACGGACGCGCGTCCGTAACTCGTCCACCTCACTCACAGCCGGAATCACCGTTGGGATCGACAACTGGGTGGAACCTACAGGCACCGTGTCTATGGCAGGGGCGGGAGGGTACTGAAATTGAACAGGCGGTGGAGGCACGACGAAAGGTGGCATATTTGACGTGCTGGGGGGAGGAGCGTACACCATTGGCGGTCTGGCGGTCATCTGCGCGAAAAAACCCATGAGTTGGGCGTGCATCTCTTGAGACTCTCTTCGTTGTCTTTCCAGTTCAAACTGGATTGCCTCCATCTTCATCGCGTGCTCCTGGTTGTTTTGAGAAATCCGCTGGGAGATTTCATCATTCATGCGTTTGGCCAGCTTCTCGTCCAGCTCTGCCACCGTCATGGTCTCCTTCTTCACCGAGAGAGGCCCCTCCGGAACGCCTCGCACCATATCGTACATCTTGATCTCGTCTTCGTCCTCGTCGGATATGACGACAACGTCATTGATCCCAAACTCGACATAAGGGACCTTGTTCCGGCTCCTACGGTTCTCTCGGTAGACTTCGAGGCTTGGACGTGCCCTCATGTCAAGCACGTCAATGGGCGGGAGTGTTGGGGTTGAGGCGGGAGGTGTTTCTTCCTCACCCGATGAGGCCGAGCAATCTTCTGCTCGTGAAGGTCCGGCGATGCTGCCGGACTGGAAACGGCGAGCAGGCGATTGCCGCGCAGTTGAAGGCAAACCCACTCGTGACGTAGGGGTTCCAAAAGGTGTGTCCACAGCTTCACTCGTGTCCCGTTCGCCACTTCCACCAACACCCAAGAAGTACAGCCCTGTGAGTGGATCCCGCACTGCGTTGTCAGGGGGGGTTAGGGCGCGCGGCGTGTTTGAGGGACCTGCTTCAGTGTCGGAATCTGTGTCCATTGCAGCAGTCTCGCTACGGGATGCAAGGGGGTTTATGCTCTGGGCACCGAGCGTGGGGAGGATGTCCAAGATATCCATCTTGGACGCCTGTGCCCTGTGAACATCGGCTTCGTCGTAGTCAGAAGTCGCGACGAAGGAGTTCACGATGAGCCCGACCATCTGAAGGGAAACAAAGAAAATGTCAGATAGAAGACAAATATAAACTTGCGGACGCGCGTCCGTAAGTAAAACAAAACCAGTATAGAACATACGGACGCGCGTCCGCAAATTCACCACATATGCAACGCGTACCCGTTGTGGCGAATTTACGAACGCGCGTCCGTATGTTATACAGTAAGTAGGGCGCAACTTACCAATGAGGCATACATGAATTTGGTGCCTCCAAAAACGTTGTACACGGTGTCCCCAGGTACTGTCAAGCGTTGCAGGATCTCCAAGTAGAAATCGGGAAACTCAAGTATGTGAGCGTAGAGCAGAGAGCGGAGATTGGAGAGCGGAAAATTTAGATTTTGTTAGGTAATTTTAGGAGAAGCAGTACCTATTTCCGTGGAATTAGAGATATTTTCAATTACATTTTTTGGAAAGGAACCCCATTCCCGTGGACAGTATAACTTAGAATTGTTTGAGAAACCAATGGATCCTATAGGCGTGGAAGATTGCATTTGTTATTAAACATCTTTTAGTATATGTTTAAAATGTAATATATTTGATTAGGGCTAACATCAACAAATGAAAATCAAAATACCATACACAAAAAATAATTTATTGGTCAACAAAATGTATCCAACATGAAGACTTACAAAAATGTGTAGTTAGTTCAAGTAGCTATATAGTCTAGTTTAGGGCCATCTACACCCTATCTGCGGGGCATGTCCAATATGGGTAAAAAGATCCAAAAAACATGCCATAAAACTCCGTTGCACCATAACAACTTTCTAATTCATCTCTAAGCCTAGCCAAATTACGCAAAGACAACTCCGCCAACTCCGACCGCAAAATCCTCTTGGAAATTGTTGAGGTGACGTGGCGGCTCTGCGAAAACAACATGAGGTTCAATTTAAAAAGTTTTACCAGGTTGTGTTCGCGTGGCAAACACAACTCTGGGAGAGCATGTGGACCCATCCTAAACTCATGCGCCGCCAAACGAAGCGCATGGTACTCCACACTGGTATCGACAATGTCCTTCCATGCTTTGCAACATAGTCGTAATTTGCCGATCACCAACAAACGGCGTTTGGTGTCAAACGCCTTCTCCCGGCTCGTATAATCCTTTGTAGCACCCACCACTAAGTTCGGAACT
Organism: Polytrichum formosum; assembly: GCA_964035585.1. NCBI lineage: Eukaryota > Viridiplantae > Streptophyta > Polytrichopsida > Polytrichales > Polytrichaceae > Polytrichum > Polytrichum formosum. The sequence goes on along the minus strand of OZ037940.1, from coordinate 44,688,116 downwards.
AATACGGACAACTGTACATCTAGGTCCAGCTCCAATACGTGGGGCACAATGACGACGAATCGGCGCGTTTTGCGTTACCTGAGTCACATTGAAACACACAACCTGAATATAATAACATAAGAATAAACCAACAGAATTCAAATGTGGCTTGCACACAAATAATGTGGCTACATTATCCAGCAAAAATCAAATTAAAAATGTAGGCTAAGGGCCCAAGGAACTTACCCACCCACGGCATCTTGAATATGCTGAGATGGCAAATTGAAACAACCAAATTCCAAAACAAAAGCCTAACCTGAATCCAAAACATTCAACCTCTTAGATGCAAAACCTGATTGCAAATTGAAACAACCAAATTCCTAAACAAAAGATTTCAACCCAAAGCCAATACATTCAACCTCTTAGATGCAAAACCAGATTGCAAATTGAAACTACCAAACTCCTAAACAAAAGATTTCAACCCAAAGCCAATACATACAACCTCTTAGATGCAAAACCAGATTGCAAATTGAAACTACCAAATTCCTAAACAAAAGCCTAATACAATTCGAATACATGTAAACTCTTAGGTGCAAAACCAGATTGCAAATTGAAACTACCAAATTCCTAAACAAAAGCCTAATACAATTCGAATACATGTAAACTCTTAGGTGCAAAACCAGATTGCAAGTTGAAACTACCAATTTCCTAAACAAAAGCCTAATGCAATTCCAATACATTTAAACACTTAGGTGCAAAACCAGATTCCAAAAGAAAAGATTACAATCCAAATCAAATGCATTCAACATCTTAGATGCAATACTAGATCCTAAAATGCTGGCCTATCCTCTTCCCTAACAAACCAAAACAACATTCACAAGCACTTGGATTCAATACCTGAATCCAAACCAAGAATGTGGCCTACACCCTCATTCACATAACAAAAACAAACATCAGAAACACACACTTTAAATATATAAATTAGAACAGAGAGTGTGGCCTACCCTGAAATCGAGGCCTCCCTGAAATCGAGGCCAACCCTCAAATCGAGGCCTACCCTGAAATCGAGGCAAAGAAGTAAAAATTTGCAATCTATAAAGGCCTGGCATAATGAGGGGCATTTGGAAGAGGCCTCACTTTTTTTTCGAGGCATGGGCTTGAAAACTTAATATGATTTCATCATATTTGAATGCTCTCAGCAATTTTTTGTAGTATGCCTTGTATGAGGAGTAGCATTCAGTAGCATGAGACCAGGGATGGGATTGAAAATGAGATCCTTGAAGGTGGACAATTCTAACCTTCCAAAAGTGCGGATTCGAAGAAGCTTGGCCGGAATATTTGCTTTGACATAATCATGCTCGGTTGACCTGAGACAAAGTATGTGAGGAAGTTGCACTGAAAATAATGCAAAAAAATTGAATAAAAAATGCAAAATGAATGAATAAGTGAGTGAGTTTACCAATTAATGTCGCTCATGGCATTGAGGAATACACCAGTGTAGCCTCTAGGGTCAACAATTATGCAGTCCACCGAGATATGCCAACTCTTTTCATCGGGGTGGTGGTTATTGACATGCCTCCACCAAGCAGTGAGACGATGATTGCCTTCCCAAACGAAGAACATCTTCCCCGCGAAATGTGCGAGATCCGGATCCAGCTTGAGCTTGGTATCAAATTCTGCGGAGGCCTCTTGCCAAAGGGGGCTCCAAGAGGCCATGATGCCAGGGGGAATGGGAAGGTCCACGGGAACATCGTTGAAAATAGAAACGTAAAGAACTCGATCACCCTCTCGGTATCCCATTACAAACTCACATTCCAAGCGCTGCACCTCAACCTCACTGATAGGACGGACAAGAGGGAGGGCTCTCAAGCGGCACAAAGGAATGGATAAACGGGACTTACCCGTTGGCTTAATCCGGAGGCGTTGGATAACACCAACGGAATCTTCCTTTTGTGATTTCCGAAGCTCAAGTTCACATACAACAGGATCGGTGTCGGAAACAGCTTGCACGGCATCGTCACTCATTGGGAGAGCCTAACAAAATCACAAACAAGAAATGAATGCTAAGAATGCTTGAACACAAGAAATTTGCTAAACACATCACTCAACAACCATCCAACTTACCTCTACTTGCATTTCGCCTTCTGAATTAAAAGCATCCACCTGGACGGCTTCAACTTCAACCAACGGAGCCTCAACAACAACATCCCCTCCAAATTCGGGTTGCGATTGAGCGCCTTGTGAAGAGTCCATTTCCTAAGAACATGAAGAGAATGAGAATTTCAAAAAGCAAGGTCAATATTTTAGTGACCATAAAAAAACAAAAACCCAAACCTCCTTCCACACACCATAGACTCGAAAATATGAAATCAGTTTGTGCACTCTAGAATGAGGCCTCGGATCCGAGGCCTCGTCCCACAAGTCATACACTTAGCCTATCAGAACCTGAAATGGCCGAGAGGGCCTCAAAATCATCATATTAGCCCCCCTTAAGAAATCAGATTGTGCACTCTAGAATGAGGCCTCGGATCCGAGGCCTCTTCCCACAAGTCATACACTTAGCCTATCAGAACCTGAAATGGCCGAGAGGGCCTCAAAATCATCATATTAGCCCCCGTTAAGAAATCAGTTTGTGCACTCTAGAATGAGGCCTCGGATCCGAGGCCTCTACCCACATTCATACAAACACCATAGCATAACCTGAAATGGCCGAGGGGGCCTCAAAATCATCATATTAGCCCCCCTTAAGAAATCAGATTGTGCACTCTAGAATGAGGCCTCGGATCCGAGGCCTCTTCCCACAAGTCATACACTTAGCCTATCAGAACCTGAAATGGCCGAGAGGGCCTCAAAATCATCATATTGGCCCCCCTTAAGAAATCAGTTTGTGCACTCTAGAATGAGGCCTCGGATCCGAGGCCTCTTCCCACATTCATACAAATACCCTAGCATAACCTGAAATGGCCGAGGGGGCCTCAAAATCATCATATTAGCCCCCCTTAAGAAATCAGTTTGTGCACTCTAGAATGAGGCCTCGGATCCGAGGCCTCTTCCCACAAGTCATACACTTAGCCTATCAGAACCTGAAATGGCCGAGAGGGCCTCAAAATCATCATATTGGCCCCCCTTAAGAAATCAGTTTGTGCACTCTAGAATGAGGCCTCGGATCCGAGGCCTCTTCCCACATTCATACAAATACCCTAGCATAACCTGAAATGGCCGAGGGGGCCTGAAAATCATCATATTAGCCCCCCTTAAGAAATCAGTTTGTGCACTCTAGAATGAGGCCTCGGATCCGAGGCCTCTTCCCACAAGTCATACACTTAGCCTATAAGAACCTGAAATGGCCGAGGGGGCCTCAAAATCATCATATTAGCCCCCCTTAAGAAATCAGATTGTGCACTCTAGAATGAGGCCTCGGATCCGAGGCCTCTTCCCACAACTCATACAAATACCCTAGCATAACCTGAAATGGCCGAGGGGGCCTCAAAATCATCATATTAGCCCCCCTTAAGAAATCAGATTGTACCCTCTAGAATGAGGCCTCGGATCCGAGGCCTCTTCCCACAAGTCATACACTTAGCCTATCAGAACCTGAAATGGCCGAGAGGGCCTCAAAATCATCATATTGGCCCCCCTTAAGAAATCAGTTTGTGCACTCTAGAATGAGGCCTCGGATCCGAGGCCTCTTCCCACAAGTCATACACTTAGCCTATCAGAACCTGAAATGGCCGAGGGGGCCTCAAAATCATCATATTAGCCCCCCTTAAGAAATCAGATTGTGCACTCTAGAATGAGGCGTCGGATCCGAGGCCTCTTCCCACAAGTCATACACTTAGCCTATCAGAACCTGAAATGGCCGAGAGGGCCTCAAAATCATCATATTGGCCCCCCTTAAGAAATCAGTTTGTGCACTCTAGAATGAGGCCTCGGATCCGAGGCCTCTTCCCACATTCATACAAATACCCTAGCATAACCTGAAATGGCCGAGGGGGCCTCAAAATCATCATATTAGCCCCCCTTAAGAAATCAGTTTGTGCACTCTAGAATGAGGCCTCGGATCCGAGGCCTCTTCCCACAAGTCATACACTTAGCCTATCAGAACCTGAAATGGCCGAGAGGGCCTCAAAATCATCATATTGGCCCCCCTTAAGAAATCAGTTTGTGCACTCTAGAATGAGGCCTCGGATCCGAGGCCTCTTCCCACAAGTCATACACAGCCTATCAGAACCTGAAATGGCCGAGGGGGCCTCAAAATCATCATATTAGCCCCCCTTAAGAAATCAGATTGTGCACTCTAGAATGAGGCCTCGGATCCGAGGCCTCTTCCCACAAGTCATACACTTAGCCTATCAGAACCTGAAATGGCCGAGAGGGCCTCAAAATCATCATATTGGCCCCCCTTAAGAAATCAGTTTGTGCACTCTAGAATGAGGCCTCGGATCCGAGGCCTCTTCCCACAAGTCATACACTTAGCCTATCAGAACCTGAAATGGCCGAGAGGGCCTCAAAATCATCATATTGGCCCCCCTTAAGAAATCAGATTGTGCACTCTAGAATGAGGCCTCGGATCCGAGGCCTCTTCCCACAAGTCATACACTTAGCCTATCAGAACCTGAAATGGCCGAGAGGGCCTCAAAATCATCATATTGGCCCCCCTTAAGAAATCAGTTTGTGCACTCTAGAATGAGGCCTCGGATCCGAGGCCTCTTCCCACAACTCATACAAATACCCTAGCATAACCTGAAATGGCCGAGGGGGCCTCAAAATCATCATATTAGCCCCCCTTAAGAAATCAGATTGTGCCCTCTAGAATGAGGCCTCGGATCCGAGGCCTCTTCCCACAACTCATACAAATACCCTAGCATAACCTGAAATGGCCGAGGGGGCCTCAAAATCATCATATTAGCCCCCCTTAAGAAATCAGATTGTGCCCTCTAGAATGAGGCCTCGGATCCGAGGCCTCTTCCCACAAGTCATACACTTAGCCTATCAGAACCTGAAATGGCCGAGAGGGCCTCAAAATCATCATATTGGCCCCCCTTAAGAAATCAGTTTGTGCACTCTAGAATGAGGCCTCGGATCCGAGGCCTCTTCTCACAAGTCATACACTTAGCCTATCAGAACCTGAAATGGCCGAGAGGGCCTCAAAATCATCATATTGGCCCCCCTTAAGAAATCAGTTTGTGCACTCTAGAATGAGGCCTCGGATCCGAGGCCTCTTCCCACAAGTCATACACTTAGCCTATCAGAACCTGAAATGGCCGAGGGGGCCTCAAAATCATCATATTAGCCCCCCTTAAGAAATCAGATTGTGCACTCTAGAATGAGGCCTCGGATCCGAGGCCTCTTCCCACAAGTCATACACTTAGCCTATCAGAACCTGAAATGGCCGAGAGGGCCTCAAAATCATCATATTGGCCCCCCTTAAGAAATCAGTTTGTGCACTCTAGAATGAGGCCTCGGATCCGAGGCCTCTTCCCACAACTCATACAAATACCCTAGCATAACCTGAAATGGCCGAGCGGGCCTCAAAATCATCATATTGGCCCCCCTTAAGAAATCAGTTTGTGCACTCTAGAATGAGGCCTCGGATCCGAGGCCTCTTCCCACATTCATACAAATACCCTAGCATAACCTGAAATGGCCGAGGGGGCCTCAAAATCATCATATTGCCCCCCCTTAAGAAATCAGTTTGTGCACTCTAGAATGAGGCCTTGGATCCGAGGCCTCTTCCCACAAGTCATACAAATACCCTAGCATAACCTGAAATGGCCGAGAGGGCCTCAAAATCATCATATTAGCCCCCGTTAAGAAATCAGTTTGTGCACTCTAGAATGAGGCCTCGGATCCGAGGCCTCTTCCCACAACTCGTTCACATACCCTAGCATAATCTGAAATGGCCGAGAGTGCCTCAAATCCAAACATATATTCAATATTCTGAAATCAAATTTTGCACTCTAGAATGAGGCCTCGCCTCTTTGCACATTCATACACATATCCTAGTATAACCTGAAATGGCCGAGAGTGCCTCAAAACCTGAAATGGCTGGGAGCACCTCAAACTTGAGATGGCCGAGAGCACCTCCAACTCTCCTTCTCATCCGAATGCTCCTTATCCACTAGCCTAACCAAAGGCCGAAAGTATTCCTCCATGCACCTACCTTTTTGGTTGTTCTAACACATTCTCTCACCCAAACCCTACTTGGATTGGCCAAGACTAAGTATAGCGCAATGGCCGAAAGTAAATCTAGTGGAATGGCCGCGAATAAGTCTAGAGGAGTGGCCGCAAGTAAATAAGGTGATTGGCCTAGAGCATGCCAAACTGGATGGCCGACAGCATGCCACTGGCACAGTTTCATGCTGTGATTTCCAATCGGAGGATAAGGATGCCCAAGTTCTCTTCTGGCAGAACCTCAACCACGTCATGGCCCGCCACGGTATCCCACATCCAAACTTTATAGGCTTCATGGCCGACAGTGCCCAAGCCAATTGGAACGCTGTTCGCACTGTGTATGGTTCTGGAGATCCCAAAGTTCCAATGGAGGGTCGTGAGCGCACTTGTTTTTTTCATTGGAAACAATCGCTCGAGAAACATACGAAATCGTATATAAAGCATGAGTTGCAAGACCAACATAGACACCTTTGCCTTCAATATCGAAATGCCTCATCTATGCAAGAGGCGGAGACTAGGTACCTAGCTATCAAAGCTTGGTGGGCTTCATCCAATTGTACAAGTGAAGACGGTCTCAAGCATCTTCAGCTCTGGCTTGCTTTCTGGCACTTCCGCTACCTTCAATGGGGTGGTTTCATGGAATTGGTACATCTCCGTCATAATTCATTATTGGTTTTTCTTGGCTTCGTTTTCCTCTCTGTGTACATTTATATTAATACTTGATTTGTCCATTCAGGAAAAGGTTTTAACCCAAGACCAGTTGGCCGAGATGCCGTCCTGCAATCTTGCGGAGTCTGTCCACAACAAGTGGCTTCAAGCCTCCGGCAACAAGGGTGGAGATTTATACGTGGCTACGGTTGACGACTACATTCGCGCCTTCTTACAGGTTGTGGCATACTACCAATTCCTTAAAGGTGGAAGTGGCGGTGATGGTCCAAGCAAAGAAGAACTAAAGCTGAGAGGTGCTCAACGTCGAGCTCAGCGTACTGGCGACCCGACAGTGTTGCAGAAGGTCTTGCTTGAAATGCCCGGTGGGGAAGAGTTTTGCACTCGCGATCCCCACCTTGAGGGCGCCGAGGTGTTTGGATCGCAGAAGCGAAGACCCGACACTCCAATTGGTGATGATGGCGAGACCCACCGTCCCGATACAGTGAACTTCTCTCGCCCTCCCCCTGCTAAGCGAGTCACTCGCTCTCAACCTGAAACACTGCCTACTATCATTGAGGAGTCTTCCCCCTCTGTACAAGAGGTTCAAGTGCCTTCACCTGCAGGACTTGGTTTCCAGCGTGTCACCGCAGTGCAAGAAACCAAAGTAGATGTCTCTCTTTGGCATATTGCCCGCATACCCTATACCTCTGGAAAGTCTTGTTGGGCTAATCATGCGGGCACGAAAAAAAAATGCACCGCAAGAATCGTCACCAATAACAAGAGCGTCCCTGCGCCCACCTACACCGGTATGTGGCATCATTACAAACTCCAATCTATGAAGCGCACAGACTTTGTCTTTTGCCCAGACGACATCGAGCGTTGCGTCAAGGGCCCTCGTCGGAAATGGGTCATGCCGTTCTCTGCTAATGACCAGAAGCCTCCTATCCCCCCAATCTGGCCCGTGAAGATTGGTACCAACCTCACCCGCTCGGAGATCTTCGCGCTTGAGAACGCAGGTTTTCAACTCCCACCAAAGGAGCGCATCACACCGTCTCGACTCTTCACCAACTCTGCGACCCCGCTGGATATGTCTCGAATCCGTGTTCCAGAAAACCCCGACGCCATCCCTACGACAAGATTGTCCAAACTTGTTCGGCGATCCAGTAGCGCTCCTTCCGCAAAGCAGAGGCAGATGGTGGCATCTGCTGAAGCTATGCATGCTACTGTTCTCAAGTTAACTATGATCCCTCAACCGGGATTTGGTTGCATTATCACACTGCAGTCCAAGTCAGAACCGCAGCCACCCATCTACCAAGTCACAGTGAGTTCTCTTCCAGAATGCAACTGCCCATACTTCTTGGATATGATTTCCAAGTTCGGCCGCAAACGGAATTCTTATATGAATTGTAAGCATCTGTATTACATCTACGTCAAGGTTTCTAATTTGGATGCGGATGTAAATTTGTTCATACACGCCCCGACATTTAGCTTCAATGAGGTCAAACTCATCATGGAGGGAGGTCTCTTGACACATTCAACTTCCTAGAATTCCTCTCAGCCTAGCACTACATTAGGCTATGATATTTGTGTCCATTTCTGGACATCTTGTGAAGCAATAATTGATTGATATAATAAAGGTATAATCTCAATGATTATTTTTATTTACTTCAAAATTGTGTATTACAATGCTTCCTACCAGCTTAGGCAGAAAATATATATTTACAAGACTGCCTAAATTATCTGGATACACATTCAAGCATCAACAATTTAAGATACATGACGTTTCTCTTCGGCCTCCAGCGCATTGAAGTGACTCTTCATCTGTAGCTCTACTCCGCATAGAGTACACAAAATGTAGTGAACTATGAAAGGAGCATGGTTGAAAGAGGTGTGGCCAAATTCGAGTCATCGAATTTGGACACACCTCTTTCAACCATGTCCCTTTCATGGTTCACTACATTTTGGGTACTCTTATCTCTTCCAGATCCCTCCTTTCCAAGAACCGTCACCGCCGAAACCAATTGCAATAATTTATTGATATACTAAAGGTATGATTACAATGCTTCCTATGTCTATCAACTCTATTTCCGTTTTGCATACTTCTTGGATGAATCCGAGGGAGGTGGACCCGGTCGAAGCAAATCCATATAAGAAACTGTCTTATCTTTCATTCGTTCCTTTAGCGGAAGATGATGCGGCGTCATTCCCCTCATCCGTTCGCGAAATGAAAGAGACTTCGAAGATTCCCCTATAACCTTCACCTCCTCCTCCGTCTCGTTCGATTTGTCTTCATCCAAATCAGCGTCCTTCTCCGGCACATCTTCTTGCCTCTTTTCTTTTTGCTCGCGTTGTTTTTGCTCCTCCCGCGTCCTCCACCTCCATGCTTGTGTAGACTGCGAAAATGGAGTCAGGTCATAGTCATCACTACTTCGATTTCCAGCAGCAAACGAAAATTCCGGCGATAAATTAACCGGAATATGAGGATCTGCTAGACTCCTTATTTCCTTCTCCCATCCTAATCCAGCAAACATATCTCTTTCATCACCCATTGTATGCAAGTGTATATACAATGATGTTGGGTAAGAGTCCAATATATAATCTATTCGGCCACACACAATAATTGCTAAAGTCCAAGCTATAGAGTTGACTCACATATAAGACAAAGAGAAAAGTGATGAATCCAAACAAAGGAAGTTAATTATTTTGATTCCTTTGTATTTTGATTGACTCATTCTTCAATTATACCAATCTCCGAAAATCAATTTTCATTGATTTTTTCTTGTGATCATCCTTGGTTTTAATAATTCAACCACCTCACGGTTTCCAAACTTAATGAGACCATTCCAAATTCCGGGCCTTTACCCTCCACGGAAATAGGTCCTTTTTTTACTATATTTGGCAGATTCAAGAATATTCCAGGTATATTCCAGTCTATATTTACAAATGTCTTTTTTTGGCATTTCAAGTTTGCTATTATTATATCTTCTACGCTCTCCGCTCTCCAAATCTCCGCTCTCCGCTCTCCGCTCTCCGCTCTACGCTCACATACAAGTGTCGTCCAGTAGAAATCCATTCGCAATTCAACGGCCGGATATATAGTGTACATTGTCTCCTCTATCAAATCCTTTGGGTGGGGTGCAGACAATTCATATATCTTCTTGAAGGTTGCGTGCTTGACCGGAACCCTCCCTGTTGATGATTTCTTGTAAGTTAAAAAAATCAATTGCACCGCCCCCACTTGCTTGAACCCCCTCGCCTCCTGAACCACTGTTAGCCCTTCGGTTTTTGCCGGCACATACATGCTCACGAAAATGTCGTAGTCGGTGCTCAGAGTTTTGTTGTGGAGATCAATCACTTGAGCAGCTTTCTCGAGCTCCACAATCCACAGCCACACGTGAGGCTCACGAATGGCAGGAGAGCGATGTTTTTTGAAGGCGGAATAGAAGGGCTCGTAGAAAGGACTATCCGCCGTTCCAGATTTCCACGCTCCTGGAATCCCTCTAAAATCAAAAATGGCGAAAGGTGATCCCCTTGGATCCTCCCTCACTGTCGCTCTAGAGGCATGGTCGTCGTATGGGCTGAAACGCATGGTCTTTGGCTCGACCATGCAAAACCTAGCCGCCCCTTCAAATTTAACATTTTTCTTCCTATCAAGAAAGAAAACGTATATTATCTTCTCCCTGTCCTCTAAAGAGGCCTTCTTCTCATTCTTCCTTGCCCTACTAGCCAAGAAAGGGGTGGCCTCTTTCACCAATGCTTTCATAGAAGCACCGTTGATATGGTAGTCCACCTTGAAGGACCTCCAGTTCTCCCAAATTATCTCCCCATCTAAATTGACGAGCTGCCTCTCCGGTACAAGCTTGCTAAGCTCCCTTACCGCCAGCGTCTTGCGCTTCCTATACTCGCACCACTCTTTGATGTGGTAGGTCGATGGCTTCATATGCCTAGGACGTTTTAGGAAGATCTTCGGGTATGGCAATGTCCTCCTGGGTGTCTCCAGCAAAATGTGTTGAGCTGCCCTGTAAAGCTCCAACTCCGTCAGTCCTTGGAGGGGTCTGAAGAACTCCCGGAGGATGGGAGGCACCTTCACCTTGGCGTCGCTACTATATGTCACCTCCGTCTCCGGGTTGACAATGTTGCCGTGGTTGTGGGAGTCAAAAACCCGGCACCACATTTCCCATGTTTTGTCAGTTGATGTGATGAGCTTGAGCTCCCCTTTGAGCTCCATCACCGTCTTTGTTGCGCTGGACTTCATGTCGATGCTCGAGAACTTGGTGACTATGGCGTCACAGAAAGTCTACAGGACAAAAGAGAAGTGAAAATAAGGGAAGGAATGCAAGCAATGTGCCACTTTACGGACGCACGTCCGTAAAGTGGATACGGCAATGAAGGAAGTCACATGAAAAATGAAGATGTTACGGACGCGCGTCCGTAACCAAGTGCAGAGCATACCTTCCATTGAGGATTCTTGACAGCAGCATTCTCCCTCTCCTTCTGCGGACGGTTTAGATGCACCCAAACAGACCTTGCCGCCAATAGGTTGGCTGCCCACGACGCCTCGAATTGGCGGACTTTGTTCCCTTGATTCATGAAGCCAGATATATATGTGAGGGTATTCATGTTATCGCTGTACACAATGAAGGACTTCCAATAACGAAGATCCTTCTTGAGGGGGCTCTTCCAGGCGTCGGTCTTGAGCAAAATCTTTGCTGCAGCTACACTGTGTTGCCCATCAATAACATAGAAGTCCCCTTTACGAATCTCCTCCCAGTTCTCTTTTGTGACTGGCAGCTGCGGGTCCTTGGGTGTCACGCATATGGTTTGGCGGTCTCCCTTCGGGTTATTCATGATGTTGTTCATTTGCCAAGTCACGCCGTCTTTTTCTTCTGCCCTGACGTTCATGATACTCGGCGCACCATGACATTTGAAAATGTCGACTTCAAATGTGTAGAATCTTCCAAGAGGCCAGCAATCCTTGGTCATGTCGTTAAATTCTTGAAATATCTTAGTCGACAATTCAGCGTCGGGGACCTGTCCTCTTTTGAGAAGAGGCGCCACAGAAAGGGTAGAGCTCACCTCTGGGCCCTCTGTCACTCCGGAAGTGTCCATCTGCGAGTGGGAACGCTTTGATTTCCTACTGCCCTTCGAAGTCTCGCTTTGAACTAGTACGCGAGACGTTCCAGAAACAGGTTTTGGGACGCGAGGGACCCGTTCTGACGTTGGAACCTTCTTCTTCTTTCCCTTACTCCCTTCTTCAATGGCTGCGTTTACCTTTGTGACATTGTTAAGAAGCCTCCCTAGCCTCTTTCCCGTCCAAGGCGCATTCAAGGCATAATCCGAGAACACGGTCGCTAAGCCAAAACATCCTGCTTCTGGACTACTTATTTCGCATTGATTTTTATTGAATGGATGGAGCAAGGAATGCAAAATAAACGTGACTCTGTCATCGTTGTTCTTTTCTAAATCTACCACAACAAAATCACCCTGTGCTACAACGCATCCTATTTTCCAAGACGTCAGTTTTACCCAATTCTCCTCTGCATCTATGGGGACTTTTAGCTGGTAAGCGAAACGCATGACAAACAATCCATCGGCGTCTTTCTCGACAATAGTGGTCCAGTTGTCCACCACATCTTCCTTCGGCTCGTAGTGGTCGTTGGAGTTTATATCCTGGATGTCGGCAGGGTATGGCTTGGCGAGCAACTTACAGAACATCTGAATCGCATACCTATCCCCCATCTGCAAAACACGTGTGCTTACGTAGAAGCACAAAAACGGACGTGCGTTCGTAAGTTGAAGGAATAGCACAAACTAGAATGTAAATTCAGTGACGAAAATGAATAACTAGCTCAACCTATTGAAACGGGGTGATGAAAATATTGTCAGAGTTTTAATGATTGGCAGTGTGAATGTTACGGACGCACGTCCGTAACCCAATTCTTTGTCTTGAACCCCGTAAATGTACTGAAAATGTACACCTTTGGGGTTCAAGACCAAGAATTGGGCTACTATGCATCCGCAATATTGTTAGCGTTATTTAATTACGGACGCACATCCGTAACCCAATTCGTTGTCTTGAACCCCGTAAGTGTACTCAAAATGCACACCTTTGGGGTTCAAGACCGCGAATTGGGCTACTATGCGTCCGCAATATTGTTTGAGTTAATTAATTACGGACGCACGTCCGTAACCCAATTCTTTGTCTTGAACCCCGTAAATGTACTGAAAATGTACACCTTTGGGGTTCAAGACCAAGAATTGGGCTACTATGCATCCGCAATGTTATTAGCGTTAATTAATTATGGACGCACGTCCGTAACCCAATTCTTTGTCTTGAACCCCGTAAATGTACTGAAAATGTACACCTTTGGGGTTCAAGACCAAGAATTGGGCTACTATGCATCCGCAATATTGTTAGCGTTAATTAATTACGGACGCACGTCCGTAACCCAATTCGTTGTCTTGAACCCCGTAAGTGTACTCAAAATGCACACCTTTGGGGTTCAAGACCGCGAATTGGGCTACTATGCGTCCGCAATATTGTTTGAGTTGATTAATTACGGACGCACGTCCGTAACCCAATTCGTTGTCTTGAACCCCGTAAGTGTACTCAAAATGCACACCTTTGGGGTTCAAGACCGCGAATTGGGCTACTATGCGTCCGCAATATTGTTTGAGTTGATTAATTACGGACGCACGTCCGTAACCCAATTCGTTGTCTTGAACCCCGTAAGTGTACTGAAAATGCACACCTTTGGGGTTCAAGACCGCGAATTGGGCTACTATGCGTCCGCAATATTGTTTGAGTTAAATGATTACGAACGCACGTCTGTAACCCAACACCCTGTATCAATTCCCGCAAGAATACGAACGCGCGTCCGTAACCTTCTGGTTATTGATAGAGGGTGTAGGGTTATAGTGCTTTCGCAATATGTATGCATATAAATGTGATTATTGATTTCTTTTGTGTTTATTTGTTTAGTATTCAGTTGATTTTGGAGTGTTCCAGGGGTTTCTTGCAGGTTACGGACGCACGTCCGTAACCTAGGACGTAGTATTATTTTCGGAGCCTTAAACCCTGACAAGGTTACGGACGCGCGTCCGTAAACCTGACCCTCAACATGACCTCAATTGACAACATGCCAAGGTTCTGGGCGCGCGTCCGTAACCTTGGCATGTTGTCACGTACCTTGGCATGTTGACACGTAAGGTCATGTTCATACAGAAGGTTACGGACGCGCGTCCGTAACCTTGGAGGGTTTAAGGGGTTGTCAAGTTACGGACGCGCGTCCGTAACCTGTGGTCTAACTGCTTCCGGAAATTGCGGGGGTGCAAGAACATACCTTTGCTGGTTTTTGGTGGAAACTCCTCTGTTGCACTAAACCTGTACACATAGCAATTGCAACATCGTCAGTCAATGACTATAGCATCTTTATGCAATTGCTATTACAGAATGTTATTCCAAAAAATGAAAAGCTGTTCAGAGAAACAAGTTCACTGCATACAATGACTACATGCAAAGCAGTACATGCAAACAAAGTTGCAAACACTACATGCAAGCACCACATGCAAACTCTAAATGCAAGCAAGGAAATGGAACTAGCAAAAAACAATAATACTAACCTGTTTTGAAAGCGCGTTCCTCACTCTCTTTACTGTAGCACCTGTGTCACAAAATGTAAACTCTCGTGTGAAAAATCGAACTCTATACTGAAAAAAGGCAAACTCTACTGTCTCTACTGCTCTCTCCAATATTCTATCTACTGCTCTCTCTAATATTCTGTCTACTGCTCTCTCTATTGCTCTCACTACTGTACCACCTTTGTCGCAAAATGCCTCTGTTCTGAATAACCTAATTTAATACTGGGAAAAAAAATCTCTCTTCTGAGAAATGTCACTACTGATCTCCCTACTAATGTCACCACTACTCTCTCTCTAATGCGAAACAATGTAAGGACTTCAAAGTGGAGCACCGTAGCGATGCGGTGCAGTAAGGAGCTTGAGCAAAAGTAGAGCAAAACCTGAACTTACCAATGGCAAAAGCAAGAGGAAGAGGAAGAGCGTGAGCAAATGTAAGAGTAAGAGCAAGAGCAAGAGCAAGAGACAGAGTAAGAGCAAAGCGCAAGAGCAGCAGCAAGCGCAAGAGGAGCAGCAAGCGCAGCAGCAAGCGCAAGAGGAGCAGCAAGCGCAAGGGAGAGAGCAAGCGCAACAGTAGGAAGGAGGGGGGAAAAAAGGAGGAGCGGAGAGAAATGAGAGAACAAGCGGGAGAGAGAAAGACAGCCCGTTTCGAATGGGCCTAGGGTTACGCACGATGCCGTTTCGTGTCTTGTCTAGCACGACACGTGGGAGTGCTGCATTGGTAGTTGGGGTGGGATGTGATGGGATGGGAAGGGAGAGGGATTATATGGGTAGGGTTAGGGCCACTTCACACATGAGCCAAGAGCCGTGACCTTGTAATGGTGAGGACCCATGACTCTCATCCACAGGCCGTACCATAGGTGTTGGGAAAGCCGTTTTAGGTAGTCACGGGCCCTCAAGCATAGTGTGAAGTGAGAATGGACCATGTTGTGGGACCATTGCATATTTTGTTGGCGGAAAAAGAGGGGAGGATTTGGTTTAATATAATATGTCTCCAAAAAATTTCAATTTAAGAGAATTACTTGGTGGTGTTGGCTGTCCTGGAATGTGTCTTGGAATGTATTCTGGAATCTGCCCTGAAATCTGTCCTGAAATTTGTCCTGTCGGAAAAAATATTAAAAAAGTCATGGTCTCCCGGAATTTTCTTCAGACCCACCTCTTGGAGGTGGGCCAGACGCATATTTTGGTAGACCATGCTCCCTTATCCACAACCTGCCATGTAGGACTCCATTGGGACTTTTCATCCACGAACTTTTCTTTGGGCCTTTAGGCCTTCACCTCCTAGTGTGAAGTGAACTTGGATGGTCTCCGTCTTTTCGACCAATGAGAGCTCTTACATCGCCCAGGTCAGAGCCTTCGGCCTTGTGTGTGAAGTGGCCCTTAGGGTTGGGATTTAACATTTAAGTAGTCTCAATTTAGTATTAAATAAAATTATGGAACATATGACTAATTTTCCTCTAGCTCTTAGCTAATATGCTTGTAAAATCTCAAACAACCTCTATTGAACATGAGCACAAAATAATAGAAAACATTGTTCACAACCCTAATTAGCACACCAAGACGGCTCAATGTAAACCCTCAAGGCTAACATTTAGAGGTCTTTAGGAATATGGATCTTTGTTAATGGTTTCCACCAAAATCAATATGACATATCAAAATCATATGACACATCAAATTCCAATATGAGATATCAAAGTCAGTGTTTGATCTTTGATATGATTGGCTAAAAATACATGTTGCATAGTTTTCGGGGAAAACCTAAAAATATTCATGTCGCTAATATTGTTACTTCCCAAAATAATTAACCCCTAAACAAACAAAACATGAAGCATGGTTCCAACCACTGCATGGTCCATATCTTAGACTCATTAATATACACGGGCAGGTCACTCTATATGATTTTTGTGCAGCACGTACGGCGGAGAGGTATTTGTTTAGGGGCTATTTACCTCCAAGGCACGAATTAAGAGCTCCCTATAATTACTTAAATTTCTAAAATGGCATTTTTTTTGCACCCTACCGTTACTTATAATGCCGCATGTCATTGCAATGGGTATGCAATGCAAAAGTGGTGGGAAAAAGCATGGCAACAAAAGGTATAAAGAATACATACCATTGCGAAAAGCAAGTGCAAAATCTTTAGATGGAAACACAACAAGAGTGAGCGTGTGTTCACAAACACAACACCCGCTCCGTAAAAGTCCTTCACCCAAAGTCAATTTACATAAGTCTAGTGAAGACCATAAACATAGTGTACAATACTTACATGATAGTGTGAAACACTTGAAGATGAGCCGGGCTTGGTCATGAACCCTAGTATATTATGATTCGTTTAGGGTCACAAACTTGGACAACCACCAAGCGAAGTCGAGAAGAGAGTTAGGCAAGTTAGGCAAATGATGAGCCATTTTTCATCCATCCCCTGCTTGAGCATGCGGACAAAATTGATGGACCTACTAAACATACAATGTCCTTGGATCCTTATTTTTAGCCCCTATATTATTTTTACAAAAAAGGAATGGCCCGACTTTTATACCTATCTACCCTACTTGTAATGGGATTGTCTACTTTAATTGGACCCTTCATTATTTGGAATTCTTTTATAAATTTTATGTCAAATGAATTCAATCTTCCCTATATTATTCCGCATGTCATTTTTATAATGCACTAAGTGACCTACCTGTGTTGATATAACATTCCATTCGGCTTGCTCTAGATTCAAATCCATGATAGCTTTATAAATTATTGTGTCAAGATGCAAGAAAGAAAAAAAGAAAAGAAATTCAACGAATATGCCTTCAAAAATATAGATTCTTTGAGAAAGGCTTGCAACCACTTTCAACACCATCAGTCACATCTAATCAAAATATATTTACTAGTTGTGATAAGTTTTGTTTATAAACCTAACATATTAATAAAATAATATCCAAAACTCTTTCTAAAGAGTGTCAAGATTGCGAGAAAATGGTGAAATGGGACCCTAAACCCTAAACCCTAAACTCCAAAGCCTAAACCCTGACCCTAAACCCTAAAAACATTTGGTATATCCAAGGTTGTGTTCACAATATTCGAATTTAGTTATTTATCAGTTCTAAAATTAGAATCATTTAACAGTACCTTAGAAGGTGGTGCTTTTACTTTTGTAAGCAATGACATTGTGTGATCACATATTATTATGCAAGCAACTACCAAATTCTTGTTGCATGAGTTCCAAACCGAAAGCGGGCATATTTGTAACTCTCTTAATATAATTATATATTTCACAATCATAAACACTACAACTAAATCGAAGAGATATCAAGCCTCAATTGATACATTGGGCTATAGAAGGGTGTGTAAACCTATTGGAATAGCCTAAATTTGACAATTGACATAATATGCCTGAAACATAAAACTAAACACACACTAAGGTAATGTACAAGCTAACACTTATTTTACAGATGACGAATGATCATGGCTTTATATTCAAGGCTCATTATTACTAATCTCCCCTTAATCGTCAATCAAATTTCTCCTGCAAATCTTTATTATGTCAAGGTGCAAGAAAAAAAACAAGGGAAAAAAAAAATTGTCAATCAAAAATGTATCTTTGAAAGATGTTGTCAACCGTTTTTTGGCTTCTTAGGCATTTAGGGGTTCAATTGTAAGCCCATCCCAAACTTTGGAACTCCCAATCTTGCATTTTGAAGCCAAACAAATCCTAAAATAGGCTTACATTTTATAATTTCCCTCTAGGATGCCCCCACTTCCATTTATTGCGTGGTCATCGTGCAATCATGATAAGCATCAAGCAAACATAGTGCGTATCATGGAAGATACCATGTGCGATGTGGGGTATTTATAGGGGCAGTAGGCGGCGGGAATCGGCTTTAGGGTTGAGTGTTTAAAAATTTATATATAATTTATCTTTGGATGCGGAGTACTACATAAGGGCTGGCCCCCCCACCGAAAGACTCTTTTTGCACTGTCTGGTGGGACGTCGTCCTCGATAGCTCCGAGAGGAGAACCCCCAGTCATAGCGGCTATGGAGAGCGATTTACGCGGTATGTCATGTCGCCAAGCGGCATCACCGCTAATACCGCCGTAAATACCGGAAGGTTACGGACGCGCGTCCGTAACCTTTACGCGTCATCATCTCTAGAGCACTAGTCGCGAGAAACTGAGTAGACCCTATCCGGTTCTTCATTTGTGTCAATGCTAGCACTGTTAGTTTACGGACGCGCGTCCGTAACCTTCATTCTGGCAGATGATCGTGTCCGAGGTCTCTGAGTATTGTCGCGTTTGTGTCAATGCAAACGCGGTATGTTTACGGACGCGCGTCCGTAACCTTCCATCTGACAGTTTCCAGTCGGTTCTCAGAGTAGAACTTTGTATCAATTCTAGCTCTGTTAGGTTACGGACGCGCGTCCGTAACCTTCCGTCTTACAGTTTCCAGTGACTTGGTTCCCTGATTAGACCTTTCTGTCAATTCCAGCGCGGTTAGGTTACGGACGCGCGTCCGTAACCATCCCTGTTAACTTCTTCTTGGTTTAGGGGTTTAACAGACCTTTGTATTAATACCATCTCGGTCAGGTTACGTACTCGCGTCCGTTGCCTTCCATCTAACAGTTTCCAGTGACTCACTTCCTTGATTAGACCTTTGTGTCAATTCCAGCGCGGTTAGTATACGGACGCGCGTCCGTAACATTTCCTGTGACTACTTCATGTGACTTATTTCTTAGATTATACATTTCTTTCAATGCTATCGAGTTTACGGGCGTGCGTCCGTAAACCTGCGTTGGCCACCTACCTTTTACCATTTTTCTCTTTCACCACTATGGTTTGCTGCAATTCCTTCAGCTTCAAATCAAACTGTTCTTTTGGTTGTCCCTGGCTTGAACTGTATTTTCATTGCAACTTCATACCTCTATTGATGTCACTGGATCTGTGCTGCTGATCATGCTTTACGGACGCGCGTTCGTAACACTACTCTTGCTAACATTGCTTTGTTTGTCGACTGTGTAGGCGATAGCGCATTTGAGTTGTCGTCGGATCCCTCAACCTCTGATGACGAATTTGAAGACGCCATTGGTGATGCATTTCAAACCCCTATCTCCAACATTGTGGATGGAATTGGTCACAATCCCAATCCGTCCATTGAAGCGGTGTTGGATGATGATAACGATGAATATCTTCCACCGTGTCAGGGTTATTCAAGAGATCAATGGATTGGTCTTGACGTTGTCCTTGTCAATGAACATGGCGCTCCTGTTGCTGATGGTGTTTGTAGAAATACAAACCCCAAGGATTGTGTTGATGCTCTCCCCCTAGGTGATGATGACGTTGGTGTTTGCATTTTGAATTCTTTGGCACCCGCGGATGTGCCCCCGGGTTGGCGTTTCTCTCTTCGGCGTTGGCCTCACCGTAATGTCATGCACGATGGAGTAAGCTTATGGAATCAAGGACGCCGTCACATACAAATTCAACATGCTTTGTTGGAATCCATGCGTCCTCGAAAAGGTTTCCGAAAATATGACTCTGAGCGTGTACCTCCTGCAATGTCACAACGTCATCGTGACCATGTATTGGGAGATGGATCTATTAGATCTGTGGCAACGGTGGATTGTTGTCGGAAGAAGTGTTGCCAATTGTTTCCTCGTGATAAAATTAAATCTCTACGGCAAGAAATGTGGCTTGCGGATTTCCGAATGCGAACATCAAAGAAGCTTGAGGTTCATCGCAATATACACATGGATGGTGGAGGTCATAAGATGGTCACATTGGAAAATGTGGAAGTATGTTGTAAGGCATGGTACACCATCCATGCGGTATCGAAGGCCGACTTTTATCGGTTTCGTAATCATTCCTCTCTAGGGCGCCGTTCTTCCTTCCATGGTAACTTCGGCACAAAGAAGCCTAGGGAGGCTACACGTCAGGCTGCTGCAACATTATCATCCCTTATTTTGCCCTTGGCTGATGCCATGCCCCACAAGACAAGAACTCTCCCTTCGGGAGAGAAGGTTGTTCAAATGGTTTTGCCGGCTGGAACAAAATGGAAGAACATCTTGGTGGATGTCAATGATGTTGGCCAAAGAGCGGGATGTGGGCCCATTTCTTTGTCCAAGTTGAGTGTCATCAGAAGCCAACAATTTGCGGAGTATGTTACGAAAAGACCGGGTGACAAGTTTGCGCGTTGTACTGCTTGTGAAAAATACAAAGGCCTTCGAGATGCTCATCCCATTGGCACGGAATCGCACAGTAGACATCAAAGGAAGTACATCGAGCATGTCAACAACCAAGATGCACACCGCCAAGATTACTACAAGAATCGTGCACTTTCTATAATGAGGCCGAACGAGATTTTGACTATCATTCATGACAAGATGGACCATGCCAAAACTGCTTGCCCTTGCTATGCTCGCAAAATCAAAGCCACCGATGGACTTTTCAAGCTCCCAATAGCTGTCACAGGTTCGTAAACCACAACGATGACTTATTCATTTCTGGAAGGTTACGGGCGCGCATCCGTAGCTTTGTCTTTTCTATATGTTGCTAGAAAATTTTCTCTCTCCATGCACTATTTCAAAAAAATCTTGGATGTAGTCCTCACTTCATGTTATCGTTTTTAACGCATTGTTTTATTTCTAGGTATGATCGCACATGGCCATGTGGACGTGAAGTATGCGCATTATGGTTTGGACTTCTACCCTGGAGATGCCAACCATACCGTGGGATCTTTTGCCAAACTTCTACGAGATCTTGAAAAACCACCGACGTCTTCGTCCCGTGCTCTGTTTGAGGGTGCCGGAACAACACCTCTTTATGAGGCCGTACTTGATGGGAAGGAGGTGTGTTTGAATTCATTGGCGGAACCCCCTCAACAACACGTTCCTGGAAAACAACTACCGCCGACTCTGCATGTGCAACTTGATAATTGTGCAAAGGACAACAAATGTCGATACGTTTTTTGCTTTTGGTCATTGCTCGTAGCCAAAGGAATTTTCAAGGAGGTCTTTGTTTCTTTCTTGATGGTTGGTCATACACATGATGACATTGATGCTTCATTTGGACGTTGGAGTATGAAGTTGCATGAAGAAGATTTTCCAACAATTCCACTTCTCATGAAATCGTACATGGATTTAGATAATGTACCGGTCATTCCGCATTTGATTGAAGAGGTACCTGATTTCAAGGCATTCATCAAACCATTCATTCTCAAAGGAGGCGACCGCTTAGTTGGCCATACCAAAGCTCAACAATTCCGCTTCTACATGCGCGATGATGGTATGCCGGCAATGCAATTCAAAGTTTTGTGCACGTCACCGAATTGGGGCCCAGATGAAGGAATCCTTGTTTGGCGCCGAGACGAGGATGGGAAATGTATGTTACCGGATGGGGAGCCAAAGCCTTGCAAACCCGACCCCATGAGGAATGGGCCGGAAATCATTAAGGGCATATCGGGATTCATCGAATACTGGAAAGAGTTGTGTGAGGAAGACATCACAAGGGTTGTTCGGGATACACATGAACCACTCATCGAGTATTGGGATCGCATTCGGTCCGCTTTGCAAACGATGGATATTGATACCCGGTCAATTTTGACACAAGGCTTTTGGCCACAAAGTCGAGTGACTGTGTTGGAGTCTGACGCCATGTTCTTCAGCAATGGGGATGTCCGTGAGGAATTCGCTGCAGACGAGCATTACGTAGGCCCTGCTCGCAATCGCCCGGCTCCGTCATTTCGCGTTGGTGTTGATTGCCACGAAGGCTATATGGTCCTCGTACGTGCCGGAGACGAGGAACACCCCAAGCCCATATGGTTGGTAAAAGCATTGTCGTCGCCTAATTTTGTTCCAACTAGCCCCAATTTCCGTCAAATTGAGGTGGAGTACTGCCGCCCAAGCACGAGAGACCCAAATGTGTTGCGGACCTATTTAGGTTGGGATACAAAAAAAGGTTTTAAGTGGACAATGGACTCGGCATTTGAACCAGTATGGATAAACACGGATACTATACTTTGTGCTTGGAAGCCGCGAAAAGGGTCCAAATCGGAGACAATGACCATCCCCCAAAAGCATATTGATTTTGCCAAAGACAACTTGGCTCGTATTGCGGCCGCAGAAAATGACATTGAGAATGGAAACGAGGTTGAAGATGAAGATTGTGAATAAGAGCACAAGAGCAAACTAGGTTCATGATTGTGTTAAATAGAACACTATATTCGTTAAATTGAGACTTTTCGGGTATTTTGAGACTTTTACAAACATAAGAACAAGGATAAAATGGAACACATATTGGTTGCCAACACTTTCAAGCGGGTGTTCATACCAAGAATTCCATTAATAACTCATATTTGTGATGGTTTGGGTAGGGGAACCCAAACCATAGACCGTATTGCAAGTAAAATGTAATATTGCATGCAAAATATGGTAATTGATATTTGTGATAGTTTGGGTAGGGGAACCCAAACCATAGACTGTATTGAAGGGAAATCTTATAACACTCATATTATTGCAAATAGAATATACAACATATGGCATGTAAGTTGAATAGCATGCCAATGCCACAAATGCATTGGATAGTATCGTCTAAGATTATCCCGTCCACGTGCAATGTCTACAAGTACGATGGCTATCTAGACTTGGAGACTGCATCTTTCTCTTTTGCCGCCGCTTCTTTTGCTCGCATCGCCGCAATGTTCCGGAAAATCTCATTTCCGCGACTGTAGCCGTGCTTTGGATGCGAGTCTACCATAATACATGTAGGGTTCCGTCGACCGCCCGAACTATAGGAGGAGGAATTCGAAACCGATGAAGTAGATTGTCTGGAGTTCCTCATCATGGCGTACTCTCGCTCCAGCGCAATGGCCTCGAGCGACCGCGGAGGTTTAGGTACCTGCCACCGATTTTAGAAAACACGCGAACATGTGTTAGTTTGGGTAGAAAGACCTAAACATGTCGCACAAATCGCTTAAGGATAGAACGATTGTAACGTATGGTACACCAATGGGAAGGGGGGCCTTACCTTGGCACGACGGGCATTTGCGTCCGAATTCGCGGGTGAAGGCAAGGCGTCCCGCGAGGGAGTAGGTAGGGATGCGCTTTTCGTAGGTCGCGCGTCCATACATAGCCGCCGTTGAGGTGTAATACCCCCAGCTGGTTTAGTGGGAGACGGACGGACAGAGTCGCGATCGACGCCCTTGAGCGGTGACGGGGACGGCGATTGTCGGAAGATTTGCTTGGGCGGGGGGCTATCGACGACACCGGCATCGAGAGGCTCCTTTGAGTAGTCGATGGTAGACGCGGCGTCGTAAACGGTCTCGTAGATGAAGCTTTCCAAGTTCGACTCACTGACGACATCAATAGAGGGCTCCAAGGGCTGGCGCCAAAATGGGGACAAAACAAAACCCAAGGGAAGAGGGAGAGATAGAGCGTGTGAAAATCGAGATACATGTGAAGCATATAATTTACACAAAAGTTTGTGAACGCACGCACATACATACATACAAACATAATAGACAAGTCAAAGGAGCTTGTTATATTTCGCGTGAGTGACCAACTCATTGTACAAATGGTCTTGAGGTTCCAAGCGCCTCTCGCCGAAGGGATTATGCCTAAGATAGTCATGTACCTCCATTCCACTACCCGTGAGCTCTAGCAGGTATTTATCAAGGTCTAACAAAAATTTGTCCCGGACCTTCTCGATCGTCCACGTAGGGCAGACTATGAAGCTGGCCGTAGGGTTCAAAACGTTTTTGGCAGCGCTGTCGTCCACCATGAGAGTGTTCTCGCGGGTGGGACGGACGTCGTAGGGGACGCCTATCAAAGACGGCCGCTGGTCCCACAAAGCTAGTCTAAGGATCTTGAGGTATTGGGGGGACGCGGGGTTGTTCGGTTTCTTTACAGTCTTGCGGTCCGGTGTGTACAATGTTTTACATGCGTCATGTGCTAGGACTAAGCAGGGGGGCTCGATGCCCTTGAAAATGAACTCCACGACCGCATTGGTGTTCTCGGCCGTCATGGAGCTCCACACGACCACCCACCATTTTCTTTGGATGGTCTGTAGGAAGCGCCGAAGACCCGGCCGCAGGTGGACGAGCTTGCTCTTGATGTACGTGGGCGGCCCATCGTAATTCGCGTCTTCGGGCTTGCAGTAGGGGACCGTGGGGACCCTTGGACAATACACGCATTGCACCAAGACCCCGTTGAGGTCTAGTACGACGAAACGGGTCTTAGGTTGCAAAGGCCGCGCGGGTAAAAGGGGTGGGGCCATCGCGCTACCCTCCTCGCTTCTTGGAGAGGACCGGCGGGGAGCCGCGACGCTAAGCTCCGATCCCTGTGAAGACGAGCGAGATAAGGCGGGGGAAGACTATGTCATTCTATGTCCAATTAGAGAAAATACGTATATATATTTATGTGCAAAATACAAGAACCACTATACATAGGTGGCCATACAAATCCAAAGGGGGGGAAGGGGGGCAAGAGGACACAATATGCATTTGAACACGAATACAATCATAATGGCACAAAAGATAATTTTATTGTTCCAATGCTCTATGTACAAAATCCCCAGTGGGGGGGGGGGGGCGAAGCCGCGTTGAACGAGCCGCTCAAACTATCCTAAGACAATCTACAAAATTGTGTGCGCGCCTCCATGTTCCGAATAAAATCGCGGGGGCCGGGGCGACGGTTGCGAGCGTGGCAGAAAAGGAACGGGGGTGAAGGGATTCGACAGCGGGATGGACCTGGGTGGGGGCAGTTCCTCCTAGCTAAGGAAGACATGACCAAGGGCAACAAGACAAAGGACCAGGAGTTTGGGTCGGGCGACCGAAACTGGGGAGGTCTCAGTGTATTACCTCGCCCTGGTCATGCTTGGACGCCATGGAAGGCTCCACCGCCACCGCCGGTCCTCCTCTCTCGCCAACGCCTTCTCCGACGTTGTCAGCACCCCTCTCCTGCAAGCTTTCAGTGTCAGGCCCTTCACCTAACCCAACCTCCGCATGTGCAGCATGCATAGGTTCATCGATTGGGATAGGTGTAGAGGTATCACCAGGCCCTTGGGGACCTTCAACATCTGGCATGGGTGAGTCTTTGTCAGACCCATGCTGGTCCACTGAGGACTGAGCGGCCACAGGGTTTCGGTCGTCCGACCCAAACTCCCCCCCATCCTGAGGTGGGCCTTGTCGCATTGCGAGGGGGGCTGGGTTTGGGTCGGACGACCCAAACATGTGCGGGTCGTCATGCTGATGAGGGGGTGGCAGGACCAGTGGCGGCCGTAGTGGTGGGGGGGTAAGGGGTCTAGAAGACCCGGCCTGGCGCCAGAGGTTGGGGTCATCCACTTGTTGGACCGGTGCATAAGGATGCACGTGGGGTCCAACCATGTGCTGGAAGCTGAATGACCCTTGTGAACCCGACGGGGGAGGTATGCTCTGAGGAGGGAAGTTGGGGGGCAAGTGTGGAAACGAGCCCGGGGGGGCCATCATCATGCCCTGCGCCCACATGCCTTGGATCACTTGCGTGATCATGTCAATGCTAGGCGGTGGTTGCGCCATCACTCGTTGACGTTGTTGCTCCAACAACATCGCCCTCAGCTCTGCAACTTCGTTCCGCACCGAGGGTTCTTCGGCAGCGGCCCTTTGCAAGCGGATGCGCTGCTCTTCCTCCCTCAACATCTTCTCGTTCGCCTCTTGGACGGTGAGAACCTCGGGCTTCACCCTCACCATCCCTGCGAAGGCACCGGGAGAGGGAGGGTCCGACCTGAGCCGTTTCGCGAGCTCCATGTCGTCCTCGTCCTCGCTGCTGATGGCAATTGTCTCCTCTACAGCATAGTCGCTATAGAGTTTCTTGCCCTTGATCTTCCTCCTCTCCCTGAAAACCTCAGTCGCATCCCTCGAGTACATGTCGCGCGCATCGTCCACTGTGAGGACGGGCACCAACTTACTCTGCGGAGTTGCAACCCGCATTGCCTTCTTTCGTTGAGGGGCTTCAGATTCTTGAGTGAAGCCCGTTGCCCCTTCTTCAACCTCGCCTTCCTGCCTAGGCTCTTCTCCCTCTTCCTCCTCCTCCTCCTCCCCCTCCTCGTCACGAGGCCCTCGAGAAGACTGACCTGGATGCACTTGGACCAGAGGCTCTGGTGCTGCATAAGGAACCATCATGGCCAACTCGGCTGGGTTGACACGCCTAGCCCTATCCTGTGGGCTCTCACCCCCTTCCACAGTCTCCTCGGCATAGCTCCCAAGAATCCAGTCCAATATGTCCATCTTCTTGGCCAATGATCTCTGGTTCTTGTAGAATTGCAGGTCAGAGGCGTCCACATAGCTGTAGACATTCAGGCCCAGCATCTGCATAACCACACTTGATATGTTAGATGGCATACAATATTATCGAAAGCTCAAAATATCAATGCAAACAGGAAAGCATGGAGTGCTTATAGTTTGGGTCGAGCGACCGAAACTAGGAGTGCTCATAGTTTGGGTCGCTCGACCCAAACTAGCTCATCAAATAGTGCGAGAGAGCTCACCATGCCAGCGAAGATGGGTTTGGTGCCGCCGAAGATGTTGAATATAGCGTCCCCTCTCCTCGTCAGAGCCCTCATTATTCGCAGATAGAATTCCATCCGCAACTCGTCCGCAAGGCACATTGCATACTTCGCCTCGTCGTACAATGACTTGCTTGCACCCATGCCGTCCCGAACTTGGAACAGTTTCTCCATTCGGGTTAGGGGGTGGCTGGGGTCCTTCAACAGGTTTGCTTTGAAAACAAAGTACAAACACAACAAGCTCAGGACTTTAGTTTTCTTGTCCTTGAGTGTTGTGTACACCCCCTCCGCCGGTGCAGGAATGTAGTGCGACTTGGACACCGCGTAGTCAGGCTGCAACTTCTGAACAAATTCAAACACCTGCTATGCTCGCCTGTCCTCTACTATCCACAACCAGACATCAACCTCCCTGAGCCTGGGGCTGGCATAGTCCAAGAACTTAGGCATGAACTCCCCGTAGAAGGGTGTGCTCATTGTGCCCTCAAACTCATGGCCAGGAATATTGCGGAAGTCTATTAGGCCAAAGGGGAACCGTTCCGCAGCGTTTACTCGTATTTGCTTCCTGGATTCAACGCCCGGCCACCCCTGGATTTTGAGTGGCTTGAAGGAGACAGGGTTGAAAAACGCGTCTCCTTCGAAACTAACAATCTTCTTCTCCTTTATGAAGTTGGAGAAGGCAAGCATGGTGTGGGCGGGAAGAGGCAGGTTCTTGTTGTTCTTCACCATTTTTGACTTAAAAAAGTCTTCTCCCGCCTCCTTCATCAGAGCCGCCATTGATGCACTGGTGAAGTTGTATTCAGCCTTGAACGCTCTCCAGTTCACCTCGTTCATCTCGTCCTCCTTGAATATTAGTTTTTCGGGAACTAGCTTGTGTAGCTCCTCGACGATTGTCGTCTTCTTCTTCCTATATTCTGCCCACTCCTTCAATGTGTAGCACGAAGGAATAAAGGACTTCGGTTTGGTGAAGACGATTTTCGGACGGTCCCAAAGTCTTTTTGCAGTCTTCTTGTTGTGCAACATGTGGGTTGCCGCCTTCTCGATCTCGGACTCCATAAGACCCTGCAGACTTCTGAAGAACTCTCTCAGAAGAGGTCTCAGCGGTTTGAATTTGGGGACCTTGTTGTACTTCTCGAGCGTGTCGGGATCGATAAGATCCCCGGTCTCGTGCCTCTCGAACAGGGTCTTCCATTTCTGCCAAACCGCGTCGGCTGATGTGATCAAGTAGATCTCTCCTCTCAGCTCTTTGTACTTCTTCTGCTTGCGGCTTGAATTGTCGATGGAAGAGAACTTGTTGATCATGTGGTACTTGAATTGCTGCATAAGAGCACAGAATCTGTATTAGTTAAGAGTATGGACTGTCCACTTACAGAGGAAATATGAAGCAGAAATATGAAGAAGAAATCCAGAAGTTTGGGTCGAGCGACCGAAACTATGTAGCAGTTTCGGTCGCTCGACCCAAACTATGGGGTGCCTAGGAAATCTCACCTCCCACTTAGGATTCTTGGCTTTCGCATTCTCCCTTTCCCTTTGAGGTCTTCCGTAGAACTCCCACACCTCCCGCGAGGCCATGATGTTGCGAATCCACGATGCCTGGTATGGCCGCAACTTATTCGTTTTGTTGAAATAGCGGGATATGTCGCTGAGCCGCGTTTCGTCGTCAGACCAGACGACTAGCGCGTCCCATACCTTCACTTTCTCCTTTAGCCGATTGGGGTCATCCCAATTGGTCTTGGTCTGCAGTTTCTTAGCTGCCTCGACACTGTGCTGACCGTCAATCAGCCAAAAATCGCCTTTTGCGATGGTGTCCCACATATCTGGTGTGGGCATTTTCTTGTGCCCCTGAGGCATGAGAACAAGAGTCTGCTTGTCGAACTTGAACTGGTCTCCAAGCATCTTGGTGAGAAGCCATTCCACATATGCGTCTTCCTTCGCACGAACGCACATCTCCGGGGGAGCAAGGTGGCATTGGGAGATGTTCACCTTAAACATGAACTCCCTGCCCATAAAAAAATACTGTAAGCACTTTGTCTCGAAGGTCTCATTGATCTTCGTGATCTCCTCCGGCTCCACCTCTTCTCCGGCCTTAGGCATTTTCAGCTCAGGCGAAACAGGCTCCTCTGTCATGGCAGAGGACGACTCTCTATGTCTCTTGGACGGTGTAGTCTGCCGGCTTTGGGATGGCGTTGGTGCCTCGCTATCCGCCGGGGTTGCTGTAGGAGTTGTTCTCCTGGAGTCAGCGGGTACCGGACGGGGCTTCCTCAATGTTTGAGGTCTTGACGACCCTGCGCCCTCTTCGACAGTTGATTTGCGCCTCGTCGTGACAGCAGGTTTTGACTTGCTTTGCGCCTCCTTGTTGATCGCGTTGATTGCCTGCTTCAGCTTTGTGAATCTCGTGGCAATCTTGGTGATTGAAGTGGCTCCATCCACGAAGATGGCCTCCGGTTTGATGACCTCCGGCTCCTCGCACTGCTCCCTCAAGTACGCAGGATCAAACGGCTGGGCGACGTCCTTCATGAATACATGCGCGGTTTGTTGGGATGAATTCTCCAGGATGATGTCCACATGTCCTCCTAGAGCCTGGACTGATGAAACCTCCCATCCTGTCACAAGAGCCCATGTGAAAGACTCTTCTGTGCCGACTTTGAGGGCGAGCAAAATTTTGAATTGGGCTGCCTTGACCACAGAAAAAGACCATGCGACGAGAATGTCCTCCTTTGGCACGTAGGACTCATCCGTCGGTGTCTCGTACTCCTCGACTATCTCGAATGGTGCCAGCTCCAACCATCGTTCTCCAGGTCTTTTCTTGGGAGGCATCTGCAAGGAGAGGTAGATATGTTAGTTTCGGTCGGGCGACCCAAACTATTAACCCTCTTTTGAGCACATTTGTGTTTTTAGTAACAATTACTCACTCAAAGATATCGTGTAATGTGATAGAGGTTAGATATTTCGTTGTTTTTTAGATGTATGAGTTGTCTTCTGTAAGATTAAAATATTTTGTTATAGATAGCAGAAAAACACGCATAGTTTGGGTCGCTCGACCCAAACTTTGTGTCCTTATATATAAGTTATCTATGGCATCTAGTCCTTTTATATATTATCATGTAGCATGTGATTGGGACTTTGGGTCGTTCCACCCAAACTCGTCATGAGGTTTGGGTCGAGCGACCCATACTCTTCTGGAGTTTGCTTTTATGGGTCTAAAATTGTCCATAGTTTGAGTCGCTCGACCCAAACTCTGCAGCTGGTTTCGGTCGCTCGACCGAAACCTGCAGATTAGTGTGGATTGTTCAGCCCAAACAGTGCTGCTGGTTTCGGTCGATCGACCGAAACCTGCAGATTAGTGTGGATTGTTCAGCCCAAACAGTGCTGTTGGTTTCGGTCGATCGACCGAAACTAGCTGCAGAGTTTGGGTCGAGCGACCCAAACTGCGCTACTGGTTTCGGTCGTTCGACCGAAACCAGCTCAAGGGTTTGGGTCGTCCGACCCAAACCAGCTGCAGGTAGTTTGGGTCGGTCGAACGAAACCAGCTGCAGGGTTTGGGTCGCTCGACCCAAACCCTGCAGCTGGTTTCGGTCGACCGACCGAAACCATTAACATTGTTAATTATGCAACATATACTATATTTAGAGTGGGCTTAAGAGTTTTGAGAGTGAGGTTTGAGTCGTCTCTCCAAACTGTTATGAATAATGAGTTCTCTACAATGTGTTTGCGCAGCATATACAATGCTTATGCATTGTAGATGCTGCGAAACACTAAATGAGTTGGGTTAAGAAAATACCTTTCTTTGCAACCTAATGAAGAACCTGTTGTTGGAAGCTGTTCCAACAAGCTGGTCTTACTTGCTGATTGTAGAAAGGCTTGAATCTGGAAAACTGAAAACGCTCTGAACAACTATAATTTCTCCAAAACTAAAAAGGAACTGGACAACTGATGTAGTTCTCACAAACACTCAGGAACAAACTTCTCACTCTTCACAATCAATCACAATCAAGCTTTCACAATCAAGCTTTCACAATCAAGCTTTCACAATAAAGCTTGAACAATCACTCACAAACAAGCTATGCGAATATACACTGATTGCTCACAAACAATGTAACCCTGAAACTCACACACCTGAAACTCACACACCAGAAATAATGCACTCAATTCACAAACACAAAGACATTCTGTTGATTCAAAGCAAACGCTTTGATACAAAAACAAAACTACAAACCGCATGCTACACTCTTAATGCACACAATACACTCAATGCGCACTCAATACACTCAATGTGCACACAATACACTCAATGCTTCACTCTCAATGGACCAGAGGGAGGTATAGGAGAAGAGGAGAAGAATCAGAGAGAACAACAATGAGGAAAAGCGCCGCTTAGCGAGGGCGGCGCTACAAGGAGAGAAGGAGAGAAAGGAGAAGGGGAGAAGGAAGATGCGTCGCTTTCGAAAAGAGGCGCCATTTCCAAAAGCGGCGGCGCTTCCAGAAACGGTGCGTAGGGGAAAGGGTGGAAGCTTGGCGCGGAGGTGAGAGAGAGAAAGAAGGAGCGGAGGGAAGGGGTTAGAGAATGTGGGAGGGGAAAAAGACACGAAAGGGTGGGACCCATTCGGGAATGGGTCCGGCCTTTCGTGTTCGATGGACGCATGGCC
Organism: Polytrichum formosum; assembly: GCA_964035585.1. NCBI lineage: Eukaryota > Viridiplantae > Streptophyta > Polytrichopsida > Polytrichales > Polytrichaceae > Polytrichum > Polytrichum formosum. The sequence continues at coordinate 44,656,518 of OZ037940.1, read as the reverse complement.
GCCACGTGGAGCGGCGGCGCTCCATGCCCCAAACGCATACCCAATCCGGGCCATTGGAGGGCCTCTGGCCCATCGACGGTCCATAAGCCTCGCAAGTGGGTGTCCTTTAGCCACCTATCCCAAACCATTATTGAGGACACTCAATAATGGTTATAGCCTAAGGTACTGCACAAATGTAACACCTCCGCCAACTCGAATAATGATGGTTTTTATTTTAATGGTCCCCCGTAAGATTTGCTAGAATCAAACAATGAAACTGTATTAGTTTTATAATTTTAGTAATCTACACATATGGAATGAATCGATAATGATACATACTATAATCTACCCTCTATAAATGTTAACCCTCGGGAGTGGATCAAAGTTAACAATTAACAATTATGAAATTACTTTTTGAGTAATAAAAATCTTGACATTAATAAATATAAGCAATTGTGAAGAGTCCTTGTGGGAGAATATTATTCATACAATTGCAAAACCAACAAAACTTTATTGAGTATCAAGTTCACAAATCACGGGTGAAGTATGGATCAATTATGGTTCTTTGGTGAGATTCATATGCATGCCCAACTTACAAATATTTCTCAATCTACACCATAAACCCACATATTTGGACACAAAACAAAAACGTGATTGCATGTACCTTCGAATGACACCAAAACTAGATCGCAAGTCATTATAAAATGGAATAGTATGGTTGTATTTCAATAGTTTACATTTATAGAGTCAAAGTTACAAAGACGGGAGTACCATTTTGTTAATAGTTAACACGTTTAACATTTATAGTGTGCAATATATGGGGAGTAGAAGAGAGTTAACATTAATTTTAAAGAGGGTTAACACTTATAGGTGTAACATTTATTGAGGGTGGACTGCATACTAAGAGGAGTATTTGATAATTATATTGCAATCGTCATAGGGAAGTCCATGATGGTATAATATAATTATGGCAACCATTTACACATTGAATGGTTTAGAGTTATGTATTGCAATTATCTACGATGGTTGTTGGTAGAGGACAGGGCTCTAGCTTGAGATGGTGGATTGTACCATGAATTAGGATACTCAAAAAGCATTATACATAATGTACTCCACAAAATGAACACATTTGCCAACTCTAATTAAAATGGTTTTTAATTTAATGGTCCCTCATTGGATTTGCTAATATCATTGAATCCGTAATTTGTGTTATAATTGTGGTAATCTACACATATGGAATGGGTTGAAGGTGATACATAGTATTCTAAGAGGAGTATTTGATAACTATATTGCAATCCTCATAGGCAATCACAAGATCGAAAATTACAAGTATGGTAACCGTTTACACAATGAATGGTTTAGAGTTATGTATTGTAATGGTTAGCGCATATGGAACTATGCAATATTAAGTCTTGACACCTTAATATCATTATTGTTTGCCCAAAGCAACAAAGATGTTGTTCAATTTATAGCATCAAACATTAACATACTTATTTAGAATAGTACATATTTATAAGATGCACATATTTCGAAGCGGGTGTTCATATCAAACCACATTAAAAGGTCATATTATACAAAGTTGAGACAAGAGAAAGTCCAAAATGAACAAATATAGTGATAGTAAATGAGAGAAGCACCATTTACACAAATATGAAGTCATATTTGTACAAATATGTGGAGTTCGGCATTATATGAAGCCATTTAAGCAATCACTCTGTTGTTGGATGATCCCTCCACATATATTAAACAAGATATCATATTAGGAAATGAGGCACAAAGTACAGTACATGGTGTTCTATATGAAAGCAACCCTTAACAACTACGAGGGTTTAGGGTTTAGGGTTTTAGGGTTTAGGGTTTAGGGTAGGGTTAATGAACATGACTTGTTGAACCCGAAGGCATAAATGAATGGCGCATAGGTCAAATGAGGGGGCCAAGACGCACGTGGTTTTAAGTACAAATGTATATACTAGATATCACAACAAACACTATATTATTATGAAACTGAATGTTGGTTAGTTTTCATGTTGTGTTAAATTATTGTTGGGACATACAATTCAAACTTGTATGTCTAGCTTGCAATTGAAGTGGGCATCATGATAGGTTCAGTTACCATTGAAAGATGGAAGTTGAAAGGTTCATGTGTGATGGGATTCACATTTATGCCTTCTACATAGGTTTCCAAAAGCATACACCATTTTCCTGCCGATGGTTGCCACCTTTCATGTCATCTCATATTGGAGATCTTCTAAGATCTTTGTTTTTTATTTTATTTTCTACGAACACCATATTCAAACATATTACGTTTATATTTAACATTGAGTGCTTCGGTTTACATTTAATGTTAATTACTTTCATAATGGTATTGGTATGTCGTAGATGCATTTGTATATAGTGTAGCTAACACTAATATATATCTTATTTAATGTAGTGACACTAGGACACACAACCATGATTTTGTGGACATGTTCATATCAACTTTCATTGACTAGATAGAACAATATATGATTAGGTTTTTCATCAAACACTTGTTTAAACAAAATTATAAAGTTGGCTACATTTTATTCGCAAGCCAAATCAATTAAAACTATAGATGGAATACACAACTTCAAAAAGAATGATATTTACTGTTTGATACATTAAACACAACCACATACACAAAATATCAATAACCATAAGAAAGTAAGAAGCATTAAATGCAATCTCAAACAATAAATATCAGTTCTAATAATATGTGGAATACCGTATACATGTATGAACTGAGTGTTAGTAAGGAATGAAACGAATTGAAAATTAATGTTGACCATGGTAGGGTTGTAAGAACACTACAATTAATCAAACACTGACTTCATATTTTGTTTAGTTATTTAATAGCGGAATTAGGCGGTTAGTTCTCCAAGGTCATTTCATGCTTGGGGCCACGAAGAGGCCCTCTAAATATGGAAGATCTATTTACAACAAGAGGCGGGAATGTTCGTCAGAAGGTTTGAACAAAGGATTAGGGTTTAGGTTCGGGCGGGAAAGGGATCCAAAGGGGCAGGCCAAGGCGGAGGCAGGCAGTATAAAGTTCCAAGCCCCCTAAACTTCGGTCCTTTTTCCTCATCTCCCCATTGTGAAACGGTAGCAAGGTCTCTCAAGTACTGCTGCATTGCAAGGTTTGTCTAAACGTCCTTTGCTGAGTACCCAATTTCAACAGCCATGCACGGTGTGATTTACTACAGATAGTGTACAGGGAGGCGGATATGGATTATTTCCGCAATTGTAGGCGTAAATCACAGAGGGTTTGGGTCTGTCGACCGAAACCAGCTGAAGGGTTTGGGTCGCTCGACCCAAACCAATGGCTGTGAGGGTTTGGGTCGCTCGACCCAAACCAGTGCCTCTAAGGGTTTGGGTCGCTCGACCCAAACCAGTGCCTCTAAGGGTTTGGGTCGCTCGACCCAAACCAATGCCTCTAAGGGTTTGGGTCGCTCGACCCAAACCAATGCCTCTAAGGGTTTGGGTCGCTCGACCCAAACCAATGCCTCTAAAGGTTTGGGTCGCTCGACCCAAACCAATGCCTGTATTTAACCCTATTGCTTTTGTCAAATTTTTACAAGGTTTTGTGTTCATTTGTGTAGGTACAATGGATGGGTATACTGACAGAGGATATTCATCATTTGAAGACATGGGCACTTCTCCGTCTGCATCTGAGGACGAGCTAGACATTGTTGGGGAGGCTATCATGGATGGGAGTTCCGATGAAGAACAACTGGCTATACCTACACCTTCCGTGCCGCACACTCCCATTGTGGAGTGTGCAGGGCTTTCGAGAGCTTCATGGGTGAATGAGGATGTCTTACTTCTAAATGAAAGTGGGGTTGCTGTGGCGGAGGGGATTTGTCGTAACACCCATCCACAAGATTGCATTGATGAACACCCCCTTGGCACCGAGGACGTTGGCATTGTCATATTGGAGTCACTCGTTCATTCCGAGGTGGATCCCACTCATAGGTTCTCCCTCCGCAGGTGGCCATTGAGGAATGTCACGATTGATGGAGTGAGCTTGCGTGACCATGAGCAACGTCACATGGAACTCGAAAAGGAACTGCAATCCAACATGCGGCCACGCAAGGGTCTAAGAAAGTACGAGACATTGGCACGTCCTACTCCGTCGGCAACCGATTGTAAACGTCAAAGGTTGCTTGGTGAGGAGTCCATTCGTGAAGTTGCCACAAAGGATTGTTGTGTGCATCGTTGCTGCCAATTGTTTTCGAGGGATAAATTGAAAGCCATCCGCGAAGAAATGTGGCTTGGAGATTTTCGTCTAAGATCCACAAAAAAACTTGATGTCCATAGGGCTATACATGAGAATGGTACGGGGCGCAAGGTCATCACCATTGAAAGCATAGATGTGTGTTGTAAGGCATGGTACACCATTCACGGGGTGTCAAAAGCGGACTTTTATAGACAAGCGACTTATGCTAAGGAAGGCCGCCGGTCCCGACACCACGGGAACGTGGGTTTGAAGAAACCACGAGAAGCAACAAGGCAAGCAACGGCCACTCTAGCGACTATCATTGTCCCCCTTGCTGATGCAATGCCGCACAAAACACGCACACTCACAACCGGTGAGAAGGTTGTGGAGAAAGTTCTTCCCACAGGCACAAAATGGAAAGATATATTGCTCGACGTAAATGATGTTGGCGAGAAGGTTGGGTTGGATCCAATTTCATTGTCAAAATTGAGCGCAATCAAGAAAGCAAAATTTAACGAATACATTACTAAACGACGAGGGGACAAATTTGCTCGGTGCTCAAATTGTGAGAAGTTGAAGCGCCTTCGGGATGCACACACGATGGGAACAGAATCATATGTTGCGCATCAATTGAACTATTTCAAGCATGTAAACATGCAAGAGGCACACCGGAATGATTACTACACAAATAGAGCGTTGTCAATATCCAGGCCCTTGGAGGTTCTTACGGTCATCCATGACAAAATGGACCATGCCAAAACAGCCTCCCCATGTTTTGCAAATTGGATTAAGGCCACGGATGGATTTTTCAAGCTGCATGTATCGGTTACAGGTGAAGACCGAAAATTGTCGTCAGTCACCGTAATTGTTGTATAATTGTATTGTTTATTTTACCATGATGTACTTGACAACATGGATTCACTTGAAATGGTTTATTTCTATTCAGATATTAATTGCATTGAGTTGCCATCGCAGGAATGATTGCGCATGGACACGGTGATGTCAAGTACACTCATTATGCTCTTGATTTATATCCAGCGGATTCAAACCACACTATAGGGTCATTTGCAAGGCTTTTACGTGATCTGGAGAAACCGCCGGCCTATTCTTCGAGATTGTTATTTGAAGACACGGGTTCAACTCCTTTGTATGAGGCGGTGTTGGATGGAAAAGATGTGTGTTTGCATTCGTTGCCAGATCCGCCCAGTGAACCTGTGGTAGCGAAGAAGTTGCCCCCCACTTTGCGTGTGCAATTGGATAATTGTGCAAAGGACAATAAAAGTAGATATGTATTTGCATATTGGTCATTGTTGGTTGCGAAAGGCATTTTCAAGGAGGTTTTTGTGTCTTTCCTTTTGATAGGCCACACACACGATGACATTGATGCATCGTTTGGGCGGTGGAGCATGAAATTGCGAGAGGAGGATTTTCCAACAATCCCATTGTTGATGAAGTCATACATGGATTTGGAAAACGTTCCCGTCATCCCCCATATGATCGAGGAGGTGCCAGACTTTAAAGCCTTTATATTACCTTATATTCGAAGTGGGGCTCACCGATTGATCGGGCATACCAAGGCACAACAATTCCGCTTCTACATGCGCAATGATGGTAAACCCGCTATGCAATACAAATTGTTGTGCACGTCACAAGACTGGAGTCCACCGGAGGGTCTCCTTGTATGGCGTTTGGATGCGGATGGGAAGACGATGTTACCGGCTGGAGAGCCCAAGCCTTGCAAGCCAATAGCCATGAAGAATTTGGAGGATATTTTGAAGGGAATATCTGGCTTCATACAATATTGGGAGAGTTTGAAGGTAGCGGATGTTGGTGGATCAGCATGGCATCGTTACGGGAGTTGGATACATTATTGGACACGTGTTCGTGCCGCCTTAGCAGACCTCCACCAAGATAGCCCTGATACGTTGAGGCACGGGTTTTGGCCACAAACTCGTGTCGATGTACAAGCTTCGGATGCGTGCATGTTGGAAAACGGAGAGGTTCGTGAAGAATTCGATACGGACGACCATTATGTTGGGCCCGCTAGAGAACGTCCTCCACCATCTTTTCGCATTGCGGTTGATTGTGATGAAGGTTACATGCTTATTTTACGTCCTGGGGATGAGACATATGCGAAGCCGGTGTGGGTGGCAAGAGCATTGTCTAAACCAAACTTTACAACTTCCAGCGTACATTTTCGACAAATACAAGTGGAGTATTACAAACCCACAGCAAGAAATGAAGATGTGGTTCGGCATTATACAGGCTGGGATACCAACCATAACTTTCGGTGGAAGGTGGATTCTGAGCATGGTCCATCTTGGGTTGATACAGATTCCATATTCATAGCGTGGAGACCACGGAAAAATCAGAGCGGATCGGTGTCCATCCCTCAGAAGTATATAACCTTCGCAAAAGACAACCTTGCTCGGATCGCACAAGAAGAAACCCACGTTGAATGAGAAGTTCCGTAGGATTATGTTAGCATGATTATAGTTTCAAATATAATTCGTGCAATATATATTCAACATATGTGTGCTCATCAAAATTGGGGTAGAGTTTGGGTCGAATAGTTTCAGATATAATTCTAGCAATATATATTACACATATGTGTGCTCATCAAAATTGGAGTAGGGTTTGGGTTGAACGCCCCAATGTTATATTGTTTGGGTTGAACGTCCCAATGTTATATTGTTTGGGTCGAACGCCCCAATACTATATTGTTTGAAGAAATATGCATTTATTACATGCACTTTGTATGTTGGAAACCCTATATTTTATGGACCATGCTAATAATAGAAAGTAGGTTATATGTTTTTTGGGTGAATTGTGTTTGGAGTGCTCTACCCAATGTGTTTTTGTTGTTGTCAAGTGGTCTACCATATGTGCTCATGTCCTAACATTATAGGTTTGGGATGTTAGAACATATAATATTTTTGACATTGTTCACAATATAGTTTCGGACGCCTTCATGTTGTTGGATCCATATATTAATTTGAGACTAGAGAAAGTCTCAATTTAACGAATATAGTGTTCAATGAAGAGTCCACCCCTTGGGCACATATATAAGTTAAGCCAACAACTTACTTCAAGAGGAGTAATTTTTTGCACTACACCATTCATGATACTTAGTGTTACTTACTATTTGGAGTTACACCATGCTACATATTTTTACTTATTGGAAAAGTCATAGTATTGCATAATTTCAAATAATAAGTGACATTGAATATCATAAATGGTGTAGTTTGCACTTGAGCCATGTGACCAGGGAATACTTTGTTTTTTGTCATGACGTGGATCCCTAGTTAAATATATCCTTTAGCTATATCTTTTAAGATTGGGAGAGAGATACTACACTAAATATTGTATTTAGTGACATACGGTATTTTATGTCATTGTGGTAACTTTTCTAGTGACATTTCTTTTGAATAAGTTTATAAGTACGGTCATCGCAACTCACTTTTAGTTCATCCAAATACCAATTATTGGAACAAAGTTTGGTGTATTATTATACATCCTAACATTTGTGCAATGAAATAATGCCATATGTGATTGAAATTTTGGATGAAAATCACTTAGAAATTGACAATAATTGCAACATTGTAAATCAATAATGCCAAAATTCATTTACAAAGAATGACAAATAATAATAGGTTTACATTCAGTGTTGGTGACACTACACGGGCGGTTTATAATTAGTATTGAGCAACACAAATAAAATTGGTGACACTAAATACTACATTTAGTGTAGTGCGCAAATCAAGTATAGCAATCTCAAGCATTTGAGCTGAAATCACTATATTTGATACTCGGAGACTTTTTCATGATTTTGAGATTATTTAAGGGCATGGCTTTCAAATAAAGAACAAGAAAAACACAAAAGTATATTCAATGTGACTTGATAAAGCAATTTACATGGGTGGCACTAACCAATTTGGCACAAATACATGTCATCACAATAAGAAATTGAACTAGATAGTAGACCATTTGTATTTATTTTGAGACTTTGCAAAGTCTCTTATTAATGAATATAGTGATTGAAGTAGCAGGATGCACATAACGTTCATTCCAGGCTACAGCTCCACCACATCTGTAAGTCACACTCAAATCCCTTAGCCTATCCAGCTGCACCTTAACATAGAAGGCAATCTCAGGTTCCGGGTTGGAAGCATTAAGACAAACAATTGAGTTAGTACACACAAAAGCTACACCATTTATTGTATTTAGTGTCACATACATTATTTGCAAAGGGCCTAAAATAGTTGCCTACAAATCTCAAAGTATCATGTTCGCTACACTAATTATCCAATTAGTGAGGGAGGGTTAATAGTGTGTGTGGGAAATTAGTGAAGGTGATACTAAATTTCTCTACACTATAAAATTGATGCCAACAAAAGATCTAGAAAGGACTGCTCTGCCCAACACTATTCACTAAAAACACTATTCATAACAACATTATTCACTGAAAGCACCGGCACTATTCTTCCTAGCATTATTCATTGAAAATATTATTCATAGCAACACTATTCACTAAAGTACCAGCACTATTCATATTGGCGTCACTTTCTTCCTATTATCTAAGCTTCTTTCCATAAAAACAAGACAGTGGAGGCCCATGTCAGATGCTAAATATAGAAACTGAACTCAACCATAGGGTTGAGTAATGTCATGTTGACAAGAATGTGTTTGCATATTTAAAAAAATCATCAGTCTACAACACCTTAGAACACGCACTAATTTTCTTGAAATCTATGGTTAATGAGCATGTATTCAATGGATTTAGTATCACTCAGTAAAAATATCAACCCTCAATATTTTGAGATTTGGCTAAATAGTGTGTGTTTCAAGAATTAGTACCACATGCACTAATTGAAATAATCAGTTTAGTTGCCAATATGATATTATTCATCAACATAAGTAACTCTTTCAAGTGAAAATTCATGTACATCATGACATCTAGCGTAGCACATTGGGATACTTGAGATGATTAGTTTCGCATTTTAGTATGCAAGGGGAAGATAATGTATATATTGAGCATACTAATGGCAAGTGTCATGTGTTTACAGTTTAGCATGCAAGAGGAAGATATTCTTGAGCATACTAATGCCAAGCGTCATTTGTGTACACTTTAGTCAACTTGTAGGCCATTGTGTAACAGAGGCATACACCTCATGACAATATTAAACATACTTCTACCAAGATATTAGTAAATGCACTTGAACGCCAAGTGTCATGAGGTGACACTAATGATGAAGATGTGTTCATCAATGTAACCTAGCATATGCCTCAAAATAGGGTAAGTGACACTATCACGCATGTGACACTAAATACCATAAACAGTGTAGTACAACCAGACAGCCATAGAGATGCACCATGAAGGCTCATTCTGCTGGCTGGCTGTAGCTTAATGGGCACCTGGTTGAGACCATTGGGTGTCTGTGACTGTGTCACAATGAAATGGCAGACTCTGGAACCAAGTGCATCTCTTGAGATCTTCATGATGTGTTTTAAATCTTTCCATAAGTTATAGCTAAGTTAAGATCCATCATCCATTCCATCTATGATCCTCGTTCTCTTCCTGTGGCACTGTTTGTATCCAGAATCCAGTCATGTAGGAAGTCCTCACTTCTGGACAGTTGTTGACTCGATTATTACATTCAAAGAGAATGATAATGGAATACTCATGGATAATAAGATAACAAGAATAGGATACTGGAATTTTCCAAAGCAATCTCTGCAGGGATCATGTGGTCTTTCCACTAGAGGGTTTCATGATCTACAAAGATGGTTCATTCTAAACCCACTTTCTTTTTAGTGCAAGAGGACCAACGAATAAAATTGAAGGGCTATACCCCTTATTATGGGGTGCAGCCCTTCACTTTCCCTTCAACAGCTGGGCCAGCCCTTCAAAAGGGACCGGCAAAAATTCCAAGAAACCTTCAAAGGGAAGGGCATTTTTAAAACAACCGGTCCCTTGGGCCTTCATACCCTCGGGAGATCCGGCTAGCTCATTTCCCTGGAGGCTCCGGCTTGTGGCTGATGCAGTCTTGCAGATACGCTCATACCCTCGAGAGAACCGTAGATACCCTCCCACACCCGGTGAGAACTACATGCCGCTCTTATCCTTGGGGCCTGGGCGACGGGAGAATGTTTTTCGACACAAAATTGCTTTTGTTATGTGAGCTCTATACATGAAATAAATATATGTTCTAATCATATTTCTTTTCGGATTTTGTTCCATGTAAATTACATTTCACTTCAGTTTACAATATAACCTAAGATTCAAACATCACATTGTGCATTTTTGAAAGAAAAAAATTGTAAATATGTGAAGGGCAATTTTTGAAGTAACCCTTCATTTTGAAAGGCAAAATTTTAAGTAACCCTTCCCCATGAAATACGAGTAACCCTTCAAATTTTCTCGCTAAAGAGGACTACTCAAGTAAGACCTCGCAATTCCCATAGTGAATGCTGAAACAACTTGGAGACAGCTCAGAGATGAATTCTAGTTGTACGGTGCAACATTACAGAAGGATAAGGCAACCTCTCTACAGCTCAGCAAAGGAGGAAGAGAGTTATTGATTTGTGAATCTCAAAAGCTCACTCATGATAAAAGCCTAGCCAATTGATGCCTTTTATGGAATTCGGACTTCTAGATAATAGAATGAGTCTTCAGTCTACAACATAATAACACCTACATCTTGCTATTATATTGTCTACATCTTGTCACCAGAAACAAACACTGCCTTGGCCCTTCGTCTATGCCTCCTTGTGCCAATTTTGCACTGCAAACCAGTGTCCGAAAAGTTTTTGAAGTTTTTAAGGTTATTTGCCTACGTTTTTAAAAGGGCATAGGCTATTTTCCTCATGGCATAGGTTGCATCCTACAATATCAAATTTTTGTAAGTTGAAAACCTGTTGATTTTTTAAGTTACCCGCCAATTGCCTTCAAAACTAATTTTTAGTAGGTTAAAATCCTTCATATCTATTGATGTTGTAGGCTTTAAATTCAAAATTTAAGTACTAAAGTGGTATCCTTGGCAGGAATTGAACCTGGCTAAGCCCTTCACCACGTTTGAAGGCCAAGGATTAACCAACTCTTTTTCAAAGAGTTGATCATAAGTTTTGAAAGGTTGCTAAAATTCAAATGAGTTCAAGGGTGGAAGTCCTCACCATCTTCTGATTCAACCTCTAATCTTTCTGCAAGATATTTATCATGATTAGTAAACAAGAGTCGAAACTTTCTTGAATCCTTCCACAAAGATATAGCTTCCTGCAAAATAAACTCAAAGTTATTGGTTGGTCCTTCAATCGCAACCCGCATCACACTATCCAAGTGTGTTGTTGTCATTCGATTCCTCTTCTTCTGCTTGATGTTATTTTGCACAGAGAAAGCTCTCTCACAAGTAGCAGTACTAACACATTGGCATCTTGCAATGTCGGCAAGCGTTAGTAGGTTAGGAAATTTTAGTTTTAAAGAAGGACTCCAACTTATAGATGTCCATAAATCCTCAAAGGTACGATCACTCCATTCACCACTACCTTGCACTTTGAAAGCAAAGAATTCTTGCTTACAAGCTGCTCCATTTACCAATGGAGGATATGTTGTGTCCCCAATACGCTTTTCTTCTCCATATTGTTTCAAAAGCAAATCCAATTGCACAACTCCATAAGAACTCAAGCCAACTTGCCTTTGAGGCAAATTAGTAGGGCTCAAAATCTTAAAACAATCAATAATATCATTGTCAATAAATCTATTTTCTAATGCATCACAAACTGCTTGAGCATACAACCTCTGAAAAGACAAAGCAACTTCTAAATCAACCCCACTAGGATCCCGAATCATGTCTACACTATGAAATTGTGACCCTCTAATCTCGCTTGACAAACGCCTGAGAAATCCACCTGGAGGTCCAAATTCTGGAATAACATGAAATCCTAAAGAGGGATTGAAAGTTTCCTGATTCAAGTCACATTCATCAACTAGAAAACACATTCTAATAGTAGCTATTTCGCTTTTCACAATAGACCCCAAACAAGAAATATCCACAAGTTTGCATTGAAAAATCTTAGACAATTTTCCAAGCATTTGTAAAATGTCTGCTAGAAAATAGAGAACATAAATGAACTTGAACTCTCTCAATTTGTCATACAAAACACGAGTCCCGTCAACACTAGGAGAGGAACAAGAATCACGCAAATATACCAATACAGACTCTAACGAGTCACATAATGTTGTTACAGCATGAAATCTGGAAAGCCAACGAATTTTGTGATATCTCTTTAATGTTTTTTGAGCATCGTTCAATTCATCTTGTAAAGCTTGCAAAGCCGATTTTCTTTTAGAAGATTTGTTAAAATGACCAGCCACTGCATTCAATACATGATCAACTTCCAACGACAATTCTTTACAACCGTCTGTTTTAGAAGCTTCCAAAGCAGCTAGATTTGTTTTGTGAGCTACGCAATGGGTAGAGGTAAGGAAAGGATTCACCTTTTTCAAAAGTGTAGCCACACCTGTGTTCTTACCCACCATGGTAGATGCACCATCAGATCCAAAACCTACACACTTACTCATATCTAAACCCCAACTCTTTAAAGCACCAATAAGTAAGTTAAAAATCACACTTGAGCTCTTTTGCCCATCAACAATCCACAATAAACCAAGGAAGCTAGTTGTAACAACACCACCTTCCAAAAAAGTAGAGAAAATTACAAGATGACCCAAAACTGAAATGTCAGTACTTTCATCAATCATTATGCCAAAAAATCTAGAATCTCGAATTCGGTCTAAGATTTGTCTTTGGAGTATAGTAGAAATTGCAAACATCATCTCTACACATGCTTTTTCATTATGGTACAACTTTTCGGTTATTGGAGTTTTACAAGACACAAGCAATTCACACAAAGATGCAAACTTTGCACAAGGAATGGATTCTTTGCCTAAAAAATAAACAGCCTTGAAAAGTGACATTACAGCCTCATCACATGCATTGTTAGCTTTAGCAACACATTTCTCTAAAGCTTTTTTGCCCACATGTTTAGCATATGACAATTTTTTGTGTTCATTGCATTTAGAATGGTATTGTAATGCTGAAATTTTCACATTGGTTGATCCCTCACTTGCATACACAAATTTCCCACCTCCTTCTCTACAGGTTTTGCAAAACACTCTTCCTGACTCTTTGTTAAACTCTACCCAATCATATAAATCATACCATGCATCTTTCCATTCTTCATTGGCCCTTTTAATGTAATTTTCCTCATTGTTGTTTATAATTGAAGTTGATGGGTTGATAACAACATGTTCAATTTCTGACACGGACTCTCTAGGATTTGTCACTCTAACTAGCATGTCTGTCATCGTTCGTTGACGCTTTGCCATAGCACCCCAAAGACCTACTCAATACTTATCAATCAACAAATTCAACACAATCAAATAAAAATAAATAAATAAAATATGTTGGTGAAAAAACCTTTTCAATGTTGACGAAAAACCTGCTAACAAGACAAAACATCACAAATATTAGCATATTAACTACAAAGTTAGTATCAACTCATGCCTCTGACCAAGCTAGGTGAACTAACCACAAAAGCATACTAACCACAAAATCACTTGGCTGACCTCTTTCAAACATCTCCATAAGAACATGGATAAAGTCACACAAACATTGGAGAATTTTGTAAGATGCAAAAACTTTGAAGCGTGTGTTCACATCAAGAACCCAATTAAGAACTCATATCTAGATGGTTTAGGTAGGACAACCCAAACATTCGACCATGTTGTTGTGGTCCCTATATTAATTTGAGACAAGAGGAAGTTTCAAATTAACGAATATGATGATATAGACAACTTAACCCTGGGGCTGCAATTACAGTAACAAATGGAGAGTTAAGAATTCACTTCACAGTTCTTCAAAGTTTCAAAATCCAGAAATGCAAACCTCAAACCGGATTAGTCTAAAATTCTGGTAGCTCCACGAAATGCAGATATAAGAAAAGAGAAAAATGAGAAATCCAAAATGTGGGAGGTCAACTTTTACAAGCCTAAACCCGTCAACATTCTTCCTTGTGCATCATATTGTAGTGTAAAAACGGGGGATTAGTGGTGTCCATAACCTGGTTACCATAAAAATACACTACATTTTAACATGCTACGGCCAGTAGTAGCGCCTTACCTCAACAAACAAGCAAACAAACATTCAACCCCAAATACAATCAATACCCAGAAATGGAAGCCAAAACCAGTACACATGAGCCATAAAATTCAGGTAGTTCCACAAAATGCTGCTACAAGAAACGAGAAACCCAAATTTGGGAGGATCTAATATCTTCTTTAAGCTTGCCATCCACACTCTTGCTTACGCTAGTAGACTAAAAACGGGGGATTAGCAACGTCCGTTCAAAGTTCGCATCCAATCTGATTGCCATTAATATACACTACAGTTTAGCCTGCTACGGACAAGTAGCAACACCTTACCCCAACAAGCAAACACAAACTTGATTATAGCGGCACCAATTTGTTTCTGAAGGCCCGAATCTTGAGGTAAGGTTCGAACAACTCGAGATTTTGGGCACCAAAAAATAGGAAGGTTACAAATCTGTGCTTATGAAATCTAGGTCGTTTCCACACTTCAGAGCTTTTCAAAATTGCAAATCAAAAGTGAAGCGGATCCCAAATTCTAACTCAGGTGAGTATTCCAATGGTGAAGCTCACTGGTTTCTTGGGTGGCGCCAAAAACAAGCTTCCCATCCACATTCTCCTTCCCAATGCTCTAAATTCAAGGAATTGATGCAGCTTCAATTGCCATGATATCCACTTCACTTCAAACATGCTACGGACAATAGGCACGTTACCTCAAGACACAAATACAAATCCAACCCAAAACACTTCAATGTTGATTTCCCCCTAAAAATGCTGCTACAAGAAAATTTTCGAAATGCAAATGTGTGAAGTCAAGTCAAGTGAAGTGGAACCCAGATTCTAACTCCGGTGGGTTTTTTCAGTGGTGAAGCAAATTGGTTTCTGGGTATTCGTAAATTACAAGCTTCCCCTATCTACTGCATTCTTCCTCCCAATGATCTAAAAACAGGAGATTGAACAGCAGATTCAAATCCCATAAAAATGACCTACATTTTCACATGCTAAGGAAATGAGGCACCATACTTAGTAAAAACAATTCTACATCCAACCCAGAGCACAAAACACTTGAATGTCGACTCTAAGAACACTAACTCTTTTTCAACACCGAATCTCGAGCCAGACCCACATCAGAGTCATTTCCACTTGGAACAACCTAAGATTTCGGGCACCAAGGAATCCCAGCTCCTAACTTAGAACAATCTTCTCTAGAATACAGATCTCAATCACAACCATCTCAATCTCAATCACCATCTCCGCAGACAAAAGAATTTCCACTCACTCACTTGAAAAGCTGAAATTTCGGGAAATTTTTGGAACTCTCTGAGCTCCCAAAATCTCCGATCCACAGCAACCTGGGTCGCAAAAACTTCAAAGAAAGCAAGGTAGGGTTCAATGTCCGCTAGGGTGCTGCTTCTCGGGTGCAATATCGATGAGAGAGGAGTTGTGAACTTGTGATGAATGGTGCGGGGGGGGAGGGAGTCAGGGACTCATGGATATTATTGATACCCGCCTATGTGCCACCCAAAAGCCCCGGGTATTAGCCTAAAGATGTGTTCTTAGGCCAGCTAATTTCCCAATTCGAATAAGGATGAATGGCTAAAATCCTCTCTTTATAAAAAATTGTAGGCAAAATTTCCTACATGTTTTTTATCACATAGGTTGATATCCTATGTTTTTAAATTGTCCATAGGCTCTTTGTCCTACACTTTCAAAATTTTATAGGCTAAGTCACAAATTTTGTAGGCTGATAATACACTAGCCTTAGGCTCGTCGCGGACATTGCTGCAAACTGTCAAGTAGCACAAAAAAACTTGTAGAGGAAACATGCACATGTTGGCAGATTCATGTTGGCAGATTCGTGCAAAAGGACACTGGTGAAAATCATTATGACAGGTGATAGATCCATCTGCCAAATGGTAATAGCCGACATGCACAGAAACCAATAATTTATCAAAAAACTGTGCAACCTGCCTCTTTTACAGGATATCAGCAATGACTTCCATTAGTTGCTGCGCTATTGAGAAGTATCCTTACTCGAGGGAACAACACCCAAACTTCAAAAGGAGAGTGCCAAATACTCTAATCATCCTGATGAGAGTTAACATCATCATCTAATAATTCTGAAAACCAGGTACTAAACTTGGGCAAAAAACCTCTCAGCGTAGCCAGTGAACATCCTGGACAAGTTTCAAGGTACAAATTTCTCTTTTTATGGGTACAATCAAGCCCATGAGCTCGACTCTTGATAAAATATTGAGCATTAAACTATCTGACATAGTTACAGGAGTGAATAGAGACTCTTGATACTTCACCCTATTCCCCAGCAAGAATTTCTTCTTTGAAGATTACTAACATGTATCATGGAAGAATCTTTTGAGCTTTACAATCTGGGATTGTCTACAATCCTAGTCCTCTATTTCCATCAATTATGAACATGTTAGGGGAATGCCATGTCCGGCAGGCTGCATTAAGCTTCAACTGGCTAACAGAATTACAGTGCACGAATTGAAGTATTCTGATGCGATTGCGCATGTCCCATGAGCAGTCGAATGAATCCCTGATGTCACCATCGTATCGCCATTCAACCAAGGTAATTGACCACACCACGACCTTCGACACTAATCTTCGAAGCTTGCATATTCTTCTTTGTGGTCTTCAATTGCTGAAGCTTCTTGTTCATCTTCATGCGTTTTTCCTCCTGCCGCTGTTGCCGTGCCCTATTCTCCACCTCATGGGGATCCACCTTCGACTGAGGGCGCCTGACAAAATCGAGAGGAAGCGCTTCAGGCCTGGAGGCATGCTGCCTGTACCCAGCATCCCCTCTCTTCAGCTCCTCACTCTGCTGCATCATATCCAATTCATCTCCTCCTCTGTCCAATTGGGCGCGCTTTGGCACAGGCTTCTTCATTGGAGTCCTCCTTGGCATTGGACGCTCCTCATCATACGTACGCAAATCCTCATACCTAGTACTCTTCTGGAAAATGGGTCTACTCCACTTATCCACAAGATCCCTAGCCAACTTTTTATTAGTAGAAGTCTCCTCAGGCAGGCGAGAGAGGAACATGACCACTTTCCCTAACCCACTTTTCTTCAACTGCTCCCGCCTTTCAAAATGCTCCACGTCAATGGGCAGATCCGTGAGGAGCTTCAGCAAAGTGGTCCGGATGTTCATATTAGGCAACGACCCATCCGGCAGAGGCTCCAGCCAGTTCTTCAGGGAAGACAACACACCTCGATCCAGAAATTCCTGCTGCAACTGCCGTTTCTGCAGCACATTCCAGAGCTCCCCGAGCATCTTCAGCTTCTCAATCGCAGGCTTTGACCTACGGTTCAAATCCGCGTCTTGCTCCGCTGCCACATCCAGCTTCGCCATGAACTGCTCCACGAACATGGCTATCTCCTCTGGCGTCCTCTCCAGCTTCTTATTCTTCTTCTTCTTCCCAAACTCCTCCTCCTCCTCCCCTTCCTCTGCCTCCTCTGCTTCCGGTGGCGCTTCCCTTCTCCTTCCCCCTCCCCTCCCCCGATCCTCATCCTCCTCAGACCCATCTCCGTCGCTGATCACACGTCGCTCGTCCTCGGGAACTCCCGTGTCATCGATGAACCTATCGTCGTCCTCATCTGGGATGCCCTCGTCATCGTCCTCCCCTGATCTCCCCCGTTCTTCCTCCTCATCATCGCCATCTCCCGCCACCGACTCCCACATCTCTTTCATCTCTTTCTCCCCCTTCATCTTCTTCTGCTGCTTCCCTTTCCCTTTCCCAACCACGGCGGTTTCCTCTCTCCTCACCTTCTTCAACCTCCGCCTCCTCTCTACCTCATCTTCTTCTTCTTCCTCGTCTTCTTCCTCCTCTACTGCCACGCTCTTCTTTACCAATCGCTTCCGTGGCCGCCCTCCGGCTTTTGCACTGCTTCTCTCCCTAATCATCCCCTCCTCCTCCTCTTCCTCCTCTTGAGGTCTTCCTCCATCCCGGGAACCCTCCTCATCACTCATTTTCACAATTCACGCACCAATTCCTAAGCAACAAATCAACGCACAATTTAACTGGCAAAGACGTCTGCCTTCCCCCGAGGAAACAGAGCGAAGGAGCAAGGGTTTTCTCACAAACCACAACGCTCTTCCGCACCAATCCTTGTGTAACAAAATCGATGGCAGAAAGAAAAGATCCTAGCAAACACTTACATGTGGGCACTCTGCTGATATGACGAGGTGAAAACAAAGTGAGGGAACGAGGGTTTGCCCAAACCTCACGTTGCTCTCCTGCACCAATTCCTGTGCAACAACATCGAGACAGACAAAGACAAGCGTATCGCTGGAACGGCAGTGTCAAATGTGTGGACGCGGTGAGGATGAGGCAAAGAAGATGCCAAGCGAGACGAACGAGTGTTAGAGGAAGCCTAACTGGGAGTCACGGAGCCATAGCCATGGCTTTGATGTGTGTTTGGTGATGAAACCCTAACCCTAGAGAGAGAGAGAGTAAGTTAGCGCGTGGAGTTGAATTCGGAATCAGGAAGCCATGAGCCGTGACTCACCATTTATGCGTTGACTGAGAGGTTTCACAAGAACTTATATTGGGTGGCTTACTTTTTCTTTTTCTTTTCCTTAAAGGGCCATGACCATGAAACTCTAAGGACCCCTTAAAATCATCCCAATGCCATGCCATGGGACATAGAAATCCAATTATGCAATTGATGGGCCCTCAACCTTAATGTAAATTTAAAGTGAAAGTGAACCATGTTGAGGGACTGTAACATGTGTTAGGGTTCGGATCCCCACTATGGCATAATATTTCTAGGGCCCGATGATAATATAATTAATTATCACGGTCTCTAGTTTTGCATTCGATCCCCCTCTTTTTGATGCATCTAAAGCAATGTCATGTAGATTATTAAACAATATCCACTTGTTGCCATGTAGGATGTCATGTAGGTTTTTCATCCATAGAAATTTCTCTGGTCCTCGAGCCTTCAAGGTCTAGTGTAAAGTGAACCTGGACCATCTCTAGCTTCTTGATCAATCACATTATTCGTATATCATGAGCCAAGGGCCCTCAAGCTCTAGTATAAAGTGGCCCCTCCTTCTCAATTTTACTTTTGGCCGCTTATTTGGTGTAATGGCCGAGTAACAACCTAGTTGTCACACATGCATGATGGACCAAACATATCCACCGGTTTGAGATAATCGGTCACATCAAAAATCAAGATGGAAACGCCAAAACTATCGTAAGGTGCTTCTTGGTTCATTTTTATTTTTATTTTTGATGCCAAGCTATTATATTCACATGGATATGGATGGGTCTCATGCAATGTAAGAGCGCCATGTGGCAACGTTTCAAGAAGCCTTATCTTGTAACCTCAACAGTGAAAATAGGGATTAACATGTTAACAACATTTGCATTCTATCAAATGTATGTATGTATGTCTCTCTCTCTCTCTCTCTCTATATATATATATATATAATTAGGGGGATTGCTTTTAATTAGATTGATAATAAGGCTGACTATAAATTTATAGGGAAAAATGATATGAGATTGGTATTTGAGATGTAAAACTACCCAACTATAAGTCTTCTCATGTATTCAAAACCATAGTTTGGGGATATATGTTTGTCTAACAAGCTTCATAACTTATTGATTCCTCTTCATTTTTAGCGATCTATAGTTGTTAGTTAGTATAAAAGTTGTTACAAACAAACAAACAAACAAACAAACAAGGGTGTTCATTGTTCACCTCCAATATGTTAAAATTTTGTTGTGTAACTTATTGTGAGTAATTGGGGAGTAATCCATGTTTTCTTGAGTAGCACTTCCATAGATTTCAATTGTGTACATTGGATTCACATGCACATGCATCAATTATCTTACCATCAATCACATAGCAGGTGTGAAGACAAGATCAAAATGCGATCAAATAATTAGAGTAAGTTCACCATATAATTGGAATGAATATGCAACCAATCATGTTGAGTTGCATTGCCTCCCCTTGAACGTGATGTTGGATGGTGAAACCCACAGTCCCCACCACTTCCTTTGCATTTGCAAGCTCTTTATGTGTGTCAAGTGACAACTATGATAGGAGAAAATAAACACATTCAAATATCATACCTCAACCACATTCAGATGAATCGTCTATGAAAAGGGGGGGATATAGAATGATACTAACCATGTGATGCTACTTAGTAGTTAAATGCACCGAGTGATAGCAAGGATGGTGCCCTCACCTCTGGGAATCTATCCATCAAGTTGTCACAAGTCTCTGGTGCAGCTACAATGCCAATGTAACCCCAACATCCTTTAATATGGATATCAAGCCAAATGTGATCAAGTAGATTGAATTGGGTTGACTGGAAAATCGGAAAGGAACATTCAACCAATCATGTTGATATCGATAATTGTTGCATTGACCCGACATTGAATCCCCATTGGGCTTGGTGTGAGATGGTCTTTTCTCGAGAGGTGAAATCCATGGTTCCAACCTAGGTTGTTGGATACATGTACTTGAGCATGATTTGTGTTCTGTACAAATACATGTTGTCCTACATAATATTCTAACATGAAATAATCTTGATGATATAATGTATTCCAATATCTAAACTTTTAGTATCAAGGTGCAAGCACAGTAAAGTGGATAGCTCTTGATCCTTGCTCAAATTTAAGTGAAAGTGATCTAGAACTATACATTAATTTTGAATTTTATGAAATAGAAATTCATAAACATTTAGAAAAATATGAATCTACAAATCCAAGCAATTTATGTTCACAACAAACAATTTCAAACAACGTATATGTATTTTAGAAGACAATGCAAGTGGTGAAAAGTGGGTGATATTGAAAAGATAATTGTCAAAAATTTGTTTAAAATATAATTACATTACATTAAATTGATGAATATTTAAAAAAAATTACGATGACCTCAAGTTTACAACGAATTGAAGGAATATGAAAAAAAATCCAAGTTCAAAATATTTAAGGTCATGAAATTTATGTTCAAACTATATTTAGTTAGTTGTTTTTATGCATCACTTTTGATGCTAGGTTTTGAAGATCTCATATTGATATTCTATATTTGAGTACCTAACTTAACAATAGAGGTCATCATGAAAAATAATATATTTTAAACAACATTTTACTACTACTTATAGGCATTTGACCAAGAAAATCATGGCTTTCGTATACCGGAGCACTTTTTTGGTCCACTTTACTATGCTTGCACCTATCATTAAAATGAATCGTCAAAATGAAATGATTAGCTATTATTTATTATTATTTTATCAATAAATCAATATAATGGAGTAAATTTGATTCAATTGTTGTAGTATTGGTGTACTCAAATATGCACTCTATTTTACTTGGAATATGGAGAACATGTATTGCATGTTTTATGACCATTGTCCCCAACACTTCCTTTGCAATTTAACTTTTATTATAACATGGAAATTTTTATTTTGAATTTCAAGGTTAGAGTACTAATATAACCTTGGAAGCAGAGTAAAAAACTTTGAAGATGCATGCATTATACAAATTACCTAAAAAGTGATTTTTCATTCACTTGAATCCCATTCGTTCTTGAGGGATGCACCATTGTAAGTTTGTGAAACCCTAGGTGAATGCACAAAAGGAATATTGATTATAGATTTGTTGTATAAAATATATAAAAGGTGTGGATATTTCTCGCACTATAGTTTAAAGACTATATTATATATTATATTGATGTTAATGTGGCCTTTTGTAGGTTTTAGGTGGAAGTTGTAGTTGTATGGGAGGGTTGTGAGGAACTAAGAATTGTGTCTTTGGTTAGAATGGAAAAGGATAAAATTTGCAAATGACAATTATAAGCTAGAAACATTTGTTCTAGCGAATAGGGCATTTATACATATAGGGGCCATTGAGATAGGGTTGCAAGCCCCTAAGGTAGTTGTTGTCATAAGGACACTATGATGGAGCTTGGATGTGATTACATTGCGTGTTTCATGAATACACATAATGCTCATGGGTAGGCCAAGAAAGACAACTCCTACTAAAGTCTTGTTTGTCAGCCGCTAGTTTATCATGTGCATTGAAATATTGCCAATCGATAGGTGGAGTAAAGAGACCTAATTGATTTGATGGATTGTCCATGAAACAAGAAATCCATGCTTTGCTAGTACCCAAAGAGCACTGGTGAAAATTGGATTTGCGATTCGCAATTTGAGTGATAGTTTCATGATGAACCTCAACAAAATAATTACCTCAGGTTCAATGATGTACATTATTAAATGAAATTGATATATGTTACATCAAAACAATGTAAAATTACACTATAGTTTGTTGGAATGACACTATGATGTAACTTGGATGTGATTGCATTGTGATCAAGGGTGAAATGTCTCTCATTCATGCCAACTCACAGTTGGTGTCATATGTGTGTGTGATTGCGTTGTGTGTTCCATTAACGCATGAAACATTTAGAAAGGGGACAAGCAAGGCAGGTCAAGAAAGTCAATTCCTACTAAAATCTTGTTTGCCAACATGGTGTTATCGCATCCGAAGGAAATTTGCCAAATGGTGGGTGGAGCATAGAGACCTAATTGATTTGATAGATTGTCCATCGAACATGGAAACCACTCTTTGTTGGTACCCAAAGGGCGTTATTGGAAAATAGATTTACGATTTGAAAGATCGTTTGCATAACATTATTCGATGCAGATTGTATGTTGGGTGGGGCTAGGAATAAGCTAGATTTTATCCAGAATTTTATTATGTTTATTCTCTATGTTGAGCATGTTCAACCTGATAAACTCGAGTGAAACACTCTCACTTCTATTATTAGAATGGAACGGTTGATAGCAATTGAATAAAGTTATGTGATGATAAATCTTGAAATGATAATAGCTTTAAGTTCAATGATGCACACTGTTGAATCAAACTATTATGAGTTGCATTTAGATGATGTAAAAATATTGGATGATCTCACTAGTGGACACTAGAAATTTTAGTTTCATAACATTACTAAGCACCTATTGTTTGTTCAATGTGCCCTCGGAATATAATAGTTGGATGCTTGAAAATTGAGTAGGAGACTCAACTTTCCAAGCGTCCAATTGTTATATTCTGAGGGCCCACTGAACAAACATTGGGTGTTGAGTAATGTTATGTTATACATATGGCAATTTGTTTTTGGCCCACTTGGACAAATTTGATACATCCTTACTTCATTTGCTTATTTATTGTCAAAATGCAAATTATACTAATACTTAATAAGTTGTAAATTTGAGTGGCTCACTACTGTAGTTACAGTAGCATGGCAAGTACCGTAGAGGGCCCTCTATTCCAGCACAAATTCATTATTGTCCCCTCAGAATTTGCCATGTGTCATGCTCACATTCGCCATGACCCTTGTATTTCCCTTGTAGAAACCACATTTCCGGCACATGTAAAGATGAAATAGGGAGCCCTCTATGGTAATACCAATCATCAAGCGGCACTAACAACAACATTCAATATTGTGATTATGATTGTTGTCTTAGTACCTAAAGTGTGATAGCTCAGGGCATGTGTAAAAGGCATGAAATCAATGTTTGATGCAATTTGATAAAACACTTGTTTTGTACATTGTGAGAAAAAAAAACCTATTGTTCTATTGAAAAAATCCCCTCATAGGTCGTTCACAGAATCCAACTTTATACATAAGCAAGACTGTCAAATTGTGCAAACGTTTAGAGTCAAAGCAATATTTTCAGTTTCATGTAAGAAAATTTGACTCAAAACAAAGTTTCTAACATTGTGAGAGTTGTGAGGATTCGAGGAATGAATGTTTCACAAAAATTGAGTTAAGACACCTAAAATATGCAGATAGTTTATGTAGTTATATAGTTCATTTGCATCAATGTACATTGACATCAATTTGAGACTCAACCCAATAATTTTGACATTCTACCATCATAAGTTGGTCTTGTAGAGTGTTCTGTTACTATCCATGTGACAATGTGTAATCAAATATACATACATACATACATACATACATACATACATACCGCTTGTTCCTCATCTCGTGTGACTTGTGAGTCTGATTAATGTTATATGAATTATTTTGTTGACAATGGACTTAAAACACTCGTGTGTCCTGTCCTCTTCATGACTCAACAGATCGCCTGTAGGGTGTGCCACCATTTTGTTTTTGGAGATCTCAACTCCTTGGGGCTAAAATCAAGTAAAAACAAGTGTTGTCACTGATTTCTGTGGAAGTTATTTCCAACATTGGTCTTGTAGGTGAATGCATGGTATCAATATTTGACAACATCAATTATAGTATTAAAAAAAATCTACTGGTGGGTATCAAAATAATAGAACTAATCAGGTATTGATATTTGGTGGGTATGTCAAGGTGAGAGAGAGTCTTTGTATACCCAAGTTATCATTAAGGTCCATACCCTTCCAAACCATATCGATACTAGGACGATTTTACTAAGGTATGAAAGTTCTTGGAAGGATACAGACCCAAGTGGTATCGAAAACACAAATACCATCAAATACCATACTCTACTGGTATCAAAAAAACGTGACATCCTCATTTAAGATACCCAAATGGTATAAAAGAAGACGATACCGGTCCAACACTGGTAATTACCCCAGCGCCTCGTTGAATGTGCAGAGGAATCTGTTTCGATGTCTTAGCAACGTCAGTCATGAATTCATTTCATTCTCCAATACAAATTCTTTCCTAGGTTAGATCATCCATGTTGTCTGTGCTTCACATGCTCTCACGTGTTTACTTAGTTTGGACAGTTGCTGTAAAAAACTCAAAAATCTCAAAAGCCTCCCTTACAGGAGTACCAAAGTTTCCAACCCAAAAAAAATGGTTCTTACTTTGTGCTTTAAAGCTCTGTCACGTGTCTACCAGTACTATGATGATTAAGCAAATTTAAGCGCGAGTGTATGCTGGTAACACGTAAGTGACAAAGCAGATTGAGGCTAACACGGAGCCGAAGCTTTTGTCTACTTCCGACTCTTGGATGATGAAGTCTTCTTCAAAGCACTCGTACTCCTTGTCATCAAAGCGTCTTTGGAAGATTCCAACCAAGTCCTTCTTCAATATACTTTTCGCCTTGTCCGCACTTGCGTGGCCTTCATACTCTGCCGCATACCCTCCGATGTGGAATTTATCCCTCTTTCTTCGGATCTGCCGATGGAAAAACGAGTCCGTATTTGGTCACAAAATGTAATTAATAAAATAAAAATGTACCTCCAAAGTTTTAGCACTCGGCTGGATTGTGTGCATCTCTTTTCTTCAGTAATTTTTCACATTGACTCAATGATTGGAATTTGCTAATATATAAGTATTTAACAACTGTTTCCCCCATACGCAGGTATTGAGATTTGTCTATCACCTCCCAAAGCTCAATCTCAAAATTTCATGCACAGTTATCCAATTTGAAATGTAATGTCTCCAAAAAACTATATCATATAATGACTTCAACAACAACAGCCCCAAAAAGAACAATGTGGCCCACACTATTCATCGTTGACCCGCATTAATTGTGTTGCAATCAATGGGTGGCAACTGAAGAGAGTCACATGACACTTAGTAGTCAAACCTCCACTGATTTTATCACGAGTTCTTGAAAGTGCACACTCGTTGATTCCTTAACTAAAATGCACAGCTCCTCCCAAGTGTGTTCACTTTCAAGTCTGGAGTAGTACAAAGATGTAGTCCAATCTTGACTAAAACATGTGTCTTTATGGTGTACGTTCTTTGATCCTCGCCTAACCACACACTAATCAAATACACTCTAAAACTCCGTAATATCATGCTTGTGACAACCAAAGTGCACGTGACATTGATGAGTTCTAGAATGTTAACATAGATGCGTGATAAAAGGCTATTATTGTAGCATGTGACATCATGGAATAACGTAAAGTCAACATCACAATAATGACAATAATTACAGTGATGACAACATGATGTGTGCCAGTGTGTGGTTTGAATTCTTTGGTGATTTATTTTGATGTCAAAACCCATGATATATGGGATGGAAAATGTGACAACAAGGAGGGAGGTTTAAACTGAGAACATCCAGTCCCTAGGGTTTCAGGATACAAGAGGAGGAGTGACATTAAGGAGGTTCATACTACGGAGTTTAGAGTGTACAAGTATCCAATTCAGAAGAGTATCCAAACAACACCCACCCGCATACACCTTAGTAGTTGGGAACCACGACTCAATAATAAGTTTTGAGCCTACTTACCTGCACACGACCAACACCGGCGGTGATGCGGTCACCCTTGACGCCATGCATCACAGACATGATGGACTCCAGCACAGCTCCGTGTCGCAAGAAGGGCTTCGCCTCCTCCACCGACACTGCCTCCGCCTCAGGCGGAATCACCGACGTGTATTTTATGACGTTCAGATCCTGAATCCCTGCAGCAGCGACAACAACAACATTTATACAACCTCATGAAATTATCTCAGGCGGAATCACCGACGTGTATTTTACAATGTTCAGATCCTGAATCCCTGTAGCAGCAGCAACAACAACAACATTTATACAAGCTCATGAGATTGTCTCAGGCAGAATCACCAACGTGTATTTTACAATGTTCAGATCCTGAATCCCTGCAGCAGCAGCAACAACAACATTTATACAAGCTCATGGGATCATGTTGTACATACGATGACTTCATCTCCTCACTGGGCTGGCGTAAGGAAGCCTTACAGTGTCCGGGAAGATTTTTGGGCATAATCGGTTCAGATCCCAGTGTTTCCGAGTCCAACCAGTTACATCTCGACATCGTTCGGATTTTCTTTATTAATTTGAGGTATATTCTCCAAATTTCTCTAAAATAATCGGTAATTTTCCTGCAATCTTGAACTTCAACCGGTTATTTCCCAAACTCAGCCGGTTCATTGGCAACTTAGCGGTCGGTTCTCCCACGTTCATTGGAGCCTTATGTCTGTCAAGGTAGATGGGTCTTAAATAGTTACCTGTATTCTGACTAGCCCACTTCTCCTCCGAAATGAATCACACGATTTGGGCTTACGAGATGGTTAGCAAATCCATACCGAGGCTGCAGCTGCTTTCCTTGTAATTTTGGGAGCTCACATGAATATCTTACTCATTATCAAACCGACGGTTCTTGTGCTCATTAAAGGGTCATTAAAAAAGTCATATTGCGCCCCCTCCCCCAATCATGTTGACTATTGAGCCTAGAATGGTGATCATATTTTGAGTATGTAGTCCAATTTTTTTCAAACACATGTCTTTTTGGTATCCATACTTGGAGCCACACCTAACCACATACCACTCAAATATAGGTGTCAAATAAAGTAAAGTAACCAAATTAGGGTTAATACAACAAGAGGGTTTTATTGCACATGAGTGTACCTCTAGACTTTCATTAGACAACAACACCTAAGTCGATGGTCACATTCAAGTTATTATGGGCACGAATACGGCAACAAGTGGGCTTGCTCTAAATACAAGACTCCACTTAGAAACATAGTTACACTAAATAATATCTGATTGGACTTGGCATTGAAATTGGTGTGTTGTGTTAATTAGAGTGGGTTATCATGACTGCTCATACAACACCAAGTGTCATAGAACACACTCTCTGGTTCCCATCTAATGATTGCAAGGCACTTAATGTGGATCTTTGATGAATATGGTCTAGGTGTGGGCCATACTAAATCAAATGATTATTGTAGTTGTGAGAAGAAGACTCAATACCGTAGATGGCTCTCTATTCCGAGAGGAATGAACTTCTATTCACCCCTCATATTCGATCATGTGTTATTCCTACATCTACATTGATTGAGGCAACCAATTCCAAAGCAAGACAAGTGGTGACACCTAATTGGAGGAGGAAGTAAGGGTGGGATTGCATTAGGGTCCAGGTCCAAGAAACTTGGGGGGTCCAAAACATCCCTTTCATGGACCTCACTTTAGAACTCAAGATTGGACCCAAGCTTGAAGACCGATTCCTCAGAAATTCCAAGGAGTGTTTTCTCAAGTGAGAACTACAGTACCAAGCTTTGGCAGGAAGGTGCACTGATTATCCCAATTGGTGCGTGTTGCTATTCGAAGTTATGCAGTGCTATAACTACTTAACGAGAATGTAATATTTTACCAAGTAAAGTCATTTATGTCCTATAATGTCCGAACAACCTATTGAACTCTTGAGTACGACGTTATTGCACTGCATAACTCCGTAGAATAACATGCACTAATTGGGATAATCAGTGTAGTGACTGAGTCAGTGTTCGGATGCCACATTAGCGCCGCTTATTTTCAATACCTTGGAGGACCTAGACCCATTTTCCTCAACACATGCTCCCTTTATCACCGACCACGTGTCACTCCGGCATTGGTTGACATAACCATCCAACTGCAAACTCAACATGACACGTGGCGGTAGATGATAGGAGGAGGTTGGTTAGCTTGGTACCAGCATCCTCGAGGGCGAGGTCGTAGGAGCCTGTCTCCCAGGGATCGGATCCGTCGCCTTGATCGGTCTCTCCGAACCCTTTCACCATGAAGTAATGTTTCGGGATGCGCGAGCCCAGCAGCATGCCATGGCCGCCTCGAACGAGCTGTTCCAACTTCAACCCCGTCAGCTCGGCCCCGTTGTCCAGCCAATGGAGCCCCAGTTTGGGCGGCAACGATGGGGGCTTCAACGTGGAGGAGGAGTCGGTGTTCGATCCTTCTTCGCAGTGGTGCTCCACATGATTCGTAGGGGTGGATTTCTTCGAACGCCCCGCTCGCACTCTTAGCGTATGGTAACTCGCTGGGGCCTTCTTCAACACTCCTGCCCTGAGGTCTTGCGGCGATGATGATTTGGACAGGGAGAAACGTCGGAGCTGGTGGCTAGTTGAGCCACCGTTGTTCATCGATGCCGTTACATGGTGGCCGGGAGCAAGTGCCATCGCGATTTGGTTTGATCCCACTGCAAGTTTGGCAACAAGATGTGATTAGGGGTTAGGGTTTAGAGTTTTAGGGTTTAGGATTTAGATGTTGTAGTACCAGCAAGATCTAACCATGTTACTCCTGTGCATGAAATAGGTATACGCAATGTGATACATCGCGCAGTACAGCAATGTGAAAAACACACTTATAATTGGACTAAAGTGTAAAGTCAGCAGTGATTTGAAATGTGAGTGACCGGCTTATGAAGTATGAACCCAGAGGAAATGATGGGAGGAAGAGGAGAGGCTAATTGTGCTATCGTTCATCAACATAATGTCATGGCCGGCAGCGAGTGCCATCACAATTTGGATTGGCCCTACTGCAAGTTTGGCAACAAGATACGAAGGATTTAGTATTTAGGGCGAGGCCCAGAATTGACTCTAACAATTATTGGAGTACCGATAACATCAAGACCAGGGTTCAATGTCAGCGTCAAGTGCCGGATTTCCAAGCCAACAAGATCAAACCATATTACTCTCATAATAAATGAAATAGGTGTACCCTATGTGACATGACAAGAGTACACTTACATGTCGAACCCCCAAAAAAACTTGTAAAAGTTCAACAGCGATCTCAAATGTGAGTGACCAGCCATGAGAGGAAGAGGAAAGGCTAATTGTGCCATCGTTCATCAAACATGGTGCCATGGCCGGCAGGGAGTGCCATCACAAGTAGGTTTGATCCCACTGCAAGTTTGGCAACAAAATATGAAGAATTTAGCTGATCTAGCTATTACCAAGAATTGGCTCTACCATTCGTCGGAGTACCGATAATACCAAGACCAGGGTTGCGACTCGGTTCAAGAAATTCAGCCTCAAGTACCTGATTTCTAAGCCCAACAAGATCAAAAAATATTACTCTTTCGTATGAAAGAGGTATACCCAAAGTGACACGAGGCAGAATACAACAATGTAAATCATACATTCATAATGAAGATATAGAAGAAGAAAAACAACTTATATAAGTTCAGCAGCGCTGATGTCAAACAGCTGTGAAGTATGAAACCAAAAGAAACCCACGGGAGGAAGAGGAGAGGCTGTTTGTACCGTTCAACACGGTGACATGGCCGGCAGCGAGTGCCATCACGAACTGGTTTGATCCGTGTTGCAGCAACAATATATGAAGGATTTAACTTAGCTCCAGCTACAGCCAGAATTCTGTTAAGATTCAGTTCAAGGAGTTCAGCCTCAAGTGCCAGATTTCTAAGCCCAACAAGATCAAACCATATTCGTAAGCATGAAATAGGTATAACTTACCCGATGTGACATATGACACAGTACAGTGATGTGCATCATACACTCACAAATGGGTGAAAATGAAAGGAGGAAGCTTATATAAGTTCAGTTTGGTGATGTACGGCGACTTCAAATGGGAGTGAACTGAGAAGGATGAACCAAAAGGAACTCAAACAACCCTTTTCCTGGTGAACTGCAGCGTTGGATATTGCAGCGAAAGCATGCAGTGCATGCTAGGACTGACTCGTGAACTGGGCTAAATTGCACGGTCAGATGTGCATGCAGCAGGCCAAATGGCAAGGCGAGATGCACTCAAGTAGGATTATTGCCAAGTGGAATTACGCCACTTGTTGCTTCCTGATGGACAGTGACCTCTACAGTCTACTGGATTAGAGTCAAATCTACATATTTTATTGATGCATAAGCAGTTGTCACCTGTTCCACATTTCTCAAATGTGTTGTCACTGTCTGTTTGGTACAGATCACAATGACCGGAGCTACATTAGAAACCGCAACATTCAATGAGCCCTCCCTCTACATAGTTCCCTTTCTTAAATGGCATCAAAAAGGGGAGAATCTGCACTTACAGATACTGTACTTCTCATTTTTCCTACTTCAGCTTATCTTCATGGTATTTTATAGCAGCAACTCGTGAATATCATCTGGACCAAGTGAAGAGCAAGACCTTTCCAGCTCTATCTGGACAGGTAAGGAAGTAGAGTTGGAAGCCTTGAAGCAAAGGGTGAGTGATGCTATATGATGTTATGATCCAGGACGATTCCAATAATGATGCAACAAATTGGGTGCATACTCTGCATAAATTGAATTGGGGATAGAGCATATTTTGTCTCTAATTTTAAAAATCAGTCTTCATGATGTGCTGCTCAGTGGGCTGATGGGTACCTTGTAAGTAAACTGTTAATGAACATATACAGCAGGTGTACTCTCAATGTCTTCACATATGGTGAATCTGATAAGAGACAATATTCTCTATGTTTGCAGAGCAACAGCATCAAATGAGCCTCAACAACCATGAAATGAAATGAAATCGATTTTAAAGTCCAGGAAGCCGACTACCATGATGTAGAATGTCGGATTGTCCACTACCATAAATGTGTTTCTATTGCATGCAACTTAAACCCTGCCTACTCAAAACTGAAAACTGAAAGCTCAGGGTCATGCAGAGCCAATTGCTACAATTTAGTGCTCAAAACAATGATATCACAAGAGGAAGACCCCTTGGATGAAATGGAGGGCTTAAAAATAATCAAGGCAGGGAGAAGGAATTTGCTACTTTGAAAGCTTGGCTAGAATTGGAGCCATGATGGCAATCAAGCCGCTGGGATTGTCCGTGTGAAGCCAGTGGCCTGCATTCTCCAGAAGGTGATACGTAACATTTCCAGGTTTCTTCGACTCTGCCTCTTTCAAGCGTGCCATGATATCTGGTGTCCAGCGGTCACTTTTGGAAGCCCGTACAATTTCGATGTGGACACCTTTTGGCGGTTGCTCCAACACAGACCAATAATCGGTTTTCCTGCGAGCGAAACAATCATCACCAAATACAGTTCAGAGAATCTCTACATACTGAAATATAATACCATAAACCATGAAGACAGAAACTGACCACTCAAATATACAGAAACTGACCACTCAAATATACTTTCATTGTACACGATTGCAGATCCTGAAGGTAAGTGCACAAGGTATCTTTTTGAACCACAACAGACTGGAGGCATTTGCAAGTCTGCATCAGGATGAGTGAGAATAAGAGATTCAATACCTGTAAGAATGAAACATATCATATGCACCATCAACATTGAAGATCCATTCCATCTCCTCTGTGGTTGTATCGATTCTTCTCAAATTGCTTCCCAGCCAGTCAGCGAGTCCTTTCGAGAATCCTTGCTTCACCATATTTTCTGCCAGCCATCTGCTCTCAAAATGAAATCAGGAGAACAAATTCCTGCACCATCTGAAGTTTCACATTGCAAGGCCCTGAATGGGCTTTCAGAGACATTTGCAAGAAAGTAACCAATTGCAGCAACATTACAGCTTGCACTGCGGGAGGTGGAAACACTCTGGAACATACAAGCAGCACACCTGCGTGATGGGATCGGTTTGGGCAAGGACTTTAGTGTGGCCAACACTCGCTCCACCTCCCCATCTGAGTTCTCCATGGGCACCTCGCCTGGCACCGAATCCAGAACCCAAAGCTGTTGACGCACTTTCAATCAATACTACTCATTCTACCTCACCAGGGAGGGCAGTGAAATCTTCCAACTACAGTATCTCCACTTCCTGGATGTTCTCCAATTGGCTATGCAATGCTTTCAGTTCAAATGATAACTATACTGTGTGACATAAGATAGTAACATATCTCTGATCCAGTTTCAGGGTAGAATCGCCCCAAACCATTTAACATTTTCAATGCTCTGACTGCAAGATCTGGAGGAAGGTGAACTACCTGTTTTGGAAGACCGATTGCATTATAGGAGCCTGCAGCAGCTTTCTGAGCAAACTCGAGCACAACTTTTCCTCCTAAAGAGTGTGCAATCATGGCATCTGGAGCACCCCAACCCTCAGCTTTGATGAGGTCAGCAATGTCTCTGGCAGCTGCAGGGATATCGTGTGGTGGCTTAAAAGCAGGCAAGCTTGCTGATTGCCCGTGGTTTCGAAGGTCCACCAAAACCATGCGCCACCCTGCAGCGTCACTTTGACATCAACAGTATGACCATGTGTGACGCGAAGTGCAAACAGGAGATGATCAGAATTGCTGATTATCCCAATTTCCATAAAACTTTGAATGGAGTCTCACGACAGGAATATACCTCAAGGCTTCATAAGGTACGTGGGTGTTATTTGGTTCGTTTTTCATGTTCTCCAACTTCTACCAATTAGATTTACACAACAAAACTCGTGTTGCATTAGCAAATCTGCAATGAAACATCTGCCAAAACTGGATTGAAAATTGGACCTCGCCTGATTTAGTTATGGTTATTGGAAGTGCATGTTTGTTGATTTCTTAGCTGGATACATAGGTCCTCCCAATTGTGTTCACTAATGAGTGTAGAATAGTTATTAATATTTGAAGACATAGTCCAGTCTCTTTTGAACATGTGAGTTTATGATGTTTGCTCTTTGATCCTCACTGAACCACATACCAATCAAATCTAGGGGTCTGATTAAGAAAACAAGCCACTTAAGACCCATCTACCTTAATGAACCCTATCATGAACATTGACATGAGGTGAGGGGTTGAACCACTATAATTAACCCAACCAGTGAAATGACCACGTCTTGCATTTTTCCTTGCACATTGTGATTCCTTAAACCATCACGAGAAAATACAGAAAAGTTCCTGAGAAACTACATCATGGTTGAAATATCTCTCCCACTGTTATCATTGAGCAGCTAGAATTAAAGACATTGATAGCCTACATCAAGGTCGTGGGAAATTTTAACAAATTGTACCAAACACAGAAATCGAAGAAATGTGCTGAAATTGTTCTCCCCCGGTGGTGGCATTCATCGACAGGTTCAGCAAGGAAGAAAATGACGATTCTTCTGTCTCTATCAGACTACCTGGAATTACAAGTATCGAGGTGCACAAACCACCTATCTCTCAAGCTTCATAAATAACCCTATCTGACATTCAATGCTCATTTGTGCCGTTTATGAACACCCCATATGACATGGGCTCCAGAGGGGTTTTGAGATTTGAAGAAAATCTGTAACAACCATGGAGCAATGACCATGTACTGGACTTTCCTTGTAAATTATGAATTTATAAACATGAAGAGACATTATAGAATAGCTTTGGAACTAATTACATAGGAAGTGGAATTTCCTACAATGTTGTCCTTGAGCAGCTGGATGAGACACACAGAACTTCCACAGATGTGCTGAATTTGAAAATAACGATTCTTTTGTCTCTATCAGATGATTGGAACTGGAAAACTGGAGGTGCACAAATCACCTACCTCTCGAGCTTCATAACTAAACCCTATCTGACATTCAATGTGCAGTTGTGCCGTTTATGAGGATCCCATGTGACATGAGCGCCAGAGGGGTTATAAGATTGAATAAACCCTGTAATAACCATAGAGAAATGAATGTACTGGACTTTCCTTGTCAATTATGAATCCATAAACTATGAAGA
This sequence comes from Polytrichum formosum, assembly GCA_964035585.1. Taxonomy (NCBI): domain Eukaryota; kingdom Viridiplantae; phylum Streptophyta; class Polytrichopsida; order Polytrichales; family Polytrichaceae; genus Polytrichum; species Polytrichum formosum. Next base: position 44,621,826 of record OZ037940.1, on the reverse strand, counting down.
CACATCACAGAAAAGCTTTAGAAACATTTACATCATGTGTACCAAGTTTTCCTGCACTGGTGTCCTTGAGCAGCTGGATGAGACACACAGAACCGCAGATGTGCTGAAATCTGATCTCCTCCAGAAGTAGCGAATTCTTTGTTTCCATCGAGTGAATGGGAAATGGAGGAGTAGGCAGAGGATTTTGAAAATCACATACCAGGTGATCCTGGAGGACTGGAGTCGACGATATCAGACGCCAGGCGCTTCGAAACAGTCCGCCAATTGCGTCCTGACCCCATCAACCCATGAACAACCATCGCCGTCTTCACCTCCTCACTCCCTTTTCCAGGCACCACCAACTCCTCATATGCCAGCGTCGATTTCTCACATCTCTGCAACAACCCCACTCCTCCAACTCTCCCACTCCATACCCTAACACATAACCTTCCAAACCTACTCATGCCTCGATCCATCACCAACAAATTCCACCTCCACAATTACTCCACTGGTCACCTCCCAGCGGAAGAATGCGAGCAGCCCAATGCTTATGAGCCCTTTCCTTTTCCCAAGAGCATCCCAACCTTCAACCTTTTGTTGTCCCACGTTTGTCGCCTGATGGACGATTTCGTCCACTTTTCCGACGATTTCCGCCTCCGATGGACGAATCAGTCTTTCTTCGAACTTTGGGCTTGCGCTGGGGAAGTTGTCGTCGATCCATCACCAACAAATTCCACCCCCTAAACCACAATTACTTCACTCACCTTCCCACAGAAGAATGCGAGCAGCCCGATTTTATTATTAACTTAACCCTTTCCTTTTCCCAAGAGTCTCATCCCATCCTCCAACGCTTTGTTGCCCCCAAGTTCGTCGCCTGATGGAATTTCGTCCACTTTTCGGACGACTTCCGCCTCCGGTGGACGAATAATAACTCTTGCTTCGAACTTTGGGCTTGCGCGGGGGGAGGTTGTCGTTGGCACACCAGAGGCTCCTCCTCCAAACTCCAGAAGAGCGTGTACAGTTCATAAGTAACTTAATCATCGCACGTGAGATTCCGTAAGCTTCCGCCAACCTGGTGTGGTGGGTATTTACAGACAACATTCCCGCCGCCAGACCTGTTCTCTCTTCTGTTTCCTCTGTTTTCTGTGGCAGTTTGTCTCGTGTTTATTCTCGCAGAGGTTTTGCGAGGTTTTGGTGGTTGGGTTTTGTTTACTTTAGGATCGAAATTCAGTGCAGCCATTTGAGGGTTAGGGCCTGTACAGGTGGGAATCAAGGAGAATTTGAGCAATGTCGAAGCGGAAGGCAGGAGAAGAGTCTGACCCTTCGGACCAAGAAGAGGTAGTGCCACCAAACAAGAAGGCGGTCGCCTCTGGGGATGGGAATGGTGTGGTTGCTTGCGAGGTGATCTCCTTCTCACTTTCTTTCTTGCAAGATTCTTGCACATGTTGTGTAGGTAAATGTGTAACAAAATATAGGGCTCGTTGATAACTGTAGTATTGTAACTTTCTTATGTCAAAGTTAGCCTATCCCTCATCATCATAGCATAGCAGCACATGGTTTATGAATCACTTTACAATCTGTTGTGGTCACATTTGACCAGAAAACGGCGAAGCACCGAGGTTTAGTTCCCTCAGCTACACGTGGGATACAGGAGTTTAAAGATTTTAGTTCTTGTGAATGATTTGTTGTTCGCCATGCCAATGTCATTGCAGCTATCCCGGACCCGCAAGGTGGTTGTCAAGAAATTCAAAGGAAAGGTGTTTGTGGACATCAGGGAATTCTGGAGTAAAGATGGCGAGGATTTACCATCAAAGAAAGGTATGACTACCTTAGATTGAGGACCACAGAAGCATTTGTAGTGCTTTGCAACCGTATTTCCAATTTGTTTACTTGATGTGAACATTTCAATTGTCTGCTGACACATATGTGTCATCTTTTCTTGATGATGTCGGAGCTATATGTATTGTTAGTGTTTACCTACATGTCGATTAACCATTGCTTCTTTGGCTGCAGGAATCTCGCTTCCTCTAGAGCAGGTACAAACACCATCCTGCTAATTATGCAGTTTATTGTGACTTTGAGTTCAAATTTCCGAGATTCATGAGCATTATATTTAAGCGTTTAGTAGAGCATCACAACCAGCTTTCTGTTAACTCTGGGGCTGGCTGGCGGGATTGTTTTGTGCAGTGGAAGATGCTCCAAGATCACCTCAAAGATATACAGAACCTGGTGGACAGCCTCAAATGACACCACTATTTTCAAGCGCAATGCTGCAGTTCTGAAAGAGAATTCTCCACTCCGACCTCAACCTTAAACGATGCAATCATTGTTTGGTTTAAGCAGCGGTCCATCGTGACATCTTGAGGTTGTAGACAATGTTTTGTGATAGCTCAAAACATCTCATATCATCATGAGATGATGAGCACAAGTTTGAGTATGTGTACAGCAGATTTTATCTTCCCTGCTTGAAGTTCTGTAGCTCAATCAGGTCCAAATCAACGCTGCCCTCAAGACTAAGCCAAGACTGATGAAGATGGGATAAGTTCATGATGTATACATAGCTGTGAATGAATCATTTGAGGAGCCCCCTAATTTTTCCCTCGACTGTGCTGGTAGTCTTTCCTTCCTTGCATTCAGCACAAATATATGAGTTATAACCTTGAGAGTTCTTGAAAATTGTAGTATGCTCAAATCATCTGTAAGTCCAGCATTTTTTGATTGTGCAAGCAGTTGTAGATCATACCTAGCATGGGATTCAGGGTTAAGAGTATTCAAGATTAAAATTCAGGGTTTAGAACATCTAAATGTGAATGCAAGTGTTACAGGTTGTACTATTTTTTGCATAATGAGAGCAATTGTTATAGCTGCTCTTTCATTTAGCAAAACGTTCAAACATCAGCAGAAGTAACACCATCAGAGGCAAGTTCAATGATGACGTTGCTTGTGCTAGATGGAAAGTATGTGCTGCAAGAAGATCAAAATCTCCCACCCTAACTGAACTCACTTGGGACGAAATTCAACTTGTCAAATGTGAAACCTGTGTCCAATTTTACATCTGAACAATTTATCAGTATCTTCGAATGGAGACTCACATGTAGGAGGCTAATGTATGTGGCAGACGTTGAAAAAGTTCAGTGGATTTTACTTGAAAAGTGACACATCATCAACTCGACAAACTCACATGACTTGAGGAATATATTGAAATTACAGTACCTGCATCGGAGGATCTGGCATGCTTCACTTCCATAATCAATCCGCCACCATAAGAACCCCAAAGAAATCATTCAGTCCACATGCCTATAAAACTACCAATATCATTTGACATGACTCCCTACTGTGACAGTACATGATAATTCTCAGTGTTTAATCCTGTGAGAATTGTTTGTCACAGAATTGAAGAAGTCTTGTTAGTTTGGTGTTGCTATTGATGGAGATGACTCTTCTGTTGGATATCCGGAGACTCCATGGACCAAGGAAGATCAGAACACACAAACACACCTGATGAGTCATGACTTATAATTCAAGTATGCTGTAGCTTTTATACGGAGTAATTAAAGTGAGGCAATCAAAGTGCCGGTGTATACCTACTTTTGTCTTTTTGTTTCTTTTCTTTTGGAGAGGGAGTGAAGAGCTGCACCTGGATATTGTCCCTTAAGTGTTGAGTGCCGGAGAGCACAGGAGGTGAGTATATATTGCGAAGCGGAAGAGAGTGTAAGCATACCTTTCTCGGCCTTTTGGCTAAGATCAAGTGTAGTATCTGTTCTTATCAGTTTAATATCTGATACGAGGCTCATCGAGTCTCATGATATTAATCTAATTTTTCTCGGGTGCGGGCTCACCCGGCAGCTTGCTGTCCGAGCCCGCGAGCGTCGCCTTGGTATTGCAGTACTTCCTTGGCTGGCGCAACTCTTCCCTTCGGGGACCCAATTGATAAAAAACAGGATTGTGCAATATTACTGTTAAATGAAATACCACCTGATTTGCAGATTTATGAATATCAACCGGCTGCCAGGGTTTGTAGTGGCAATTATTGTATGATCCTATATCGTCATTGAATTCCAGGCTTTGATGTCTTTGTTCGTAGAGCATAACGTGCATTGATCCCAAGCCTGCACTAGAATATCTCTCTTGGTAAATTAGGGTTTGAGGAGCGACCGGTCAGATTTTCTCGCTACCATCGGGTTTAGAGGCTTTGACTTATAAGGAATGACGGCATGCTTGTCACACCATATCCAAGCAAAATTCCTCATTGCCCACCGATTATGGCTAAGAGCACCTCTCTTTGGAGGCATTAAAGTTATCCTTAAAATCCCAGCCTTGGGAGACCTGACTTTAGACCTGTACCTTGAGTTTAGGTGGATCAACGTAACCTTAAGGAGCCTGCCTGCCCCATTTTGCCGGAGCTTTAATTAGCCCGGTGCAGCCTGCTAGCACAGCTGCTTGCCTACATTTGGCTCAGAAAGGGGTAGGGTGCCTCTAGAAACAAAGGAGTCAGGATCAAAAGTTCCCGAGGGTCCCAACTCAAGGTTCCCAAAGATTGACCATGTCATTATTTTTAGTCTACTGACATGAGAAAACAAACCCTATAAATATAGAATAGATCTCTCAACTCGGGACTATAGCCTGACCCGACATCCTGAGACTTTAAGGATAACTTTATTGGTTGATCAAATATAAGTGCATAAGGTAGAGGGTGCTAAAAATAACACCCAACCCAAAACCAACACTTATAAACGCCTCCCAATCACCAACACTCTACTACCTTGAAGCGTTTAGGTGACATTAGTGGCGCCACCTCATAGCGACCTCCACTACCTTCATGTAGGGTAGGTAACGGGCTCCACTATCTCGGGTTGGTTCAAGGTGGGTTTAGGGTGGCTTGTTAATGCCTATTCTAGCCATTCTATACACTGTAGGGGGAAGGGGTTATAGCCATTCTATTCACAAAGTCACAGAGGTAGGCCCACAAAGCACAAAGGGGGTTGGTACCCAGGATGCAAGGTGATGGTTTTGCAAGCGAACTAGGTGGGATCATGGAGGTGGCCATGTGGCTTTGTGCACCGTTACTAGTTGGTCGTTGATCTAGCTTGGGTCTAGTACCCAACTGTGTTGTGTTGGTTCTAGGCAATGAAAGTGGGGGTCCCCATCATATCCAAGGTCGTCATACACGGGACCTATTGGTTGAAGCTAGTCGTCATTAAGGGAGCTAGTGGTTTTGACTTTGAATATTCATCAAATATCTAATTGTGGCTAAAAATAGTTTTTATTTCTTTATACCTATGTTTAGAAAAAAGGCTAATATGAATATATATTATTTATATCAACCATGTAGCCATATGTATGTGCAATAGCTTAAAGTGTTGGTTTAAGCACCCTCTACCTTATACCTGGCCAAGACCTCCACCTCTTAGCCATGATAGTCTTCCGGGATGAAATTAAGGTGATTTGCTGAACAGAATTTTGGTTTTGAACAGAATATAAACAGATATCGTCTAACGACAATGGAAATAAAGCGTTTCATTTGTCAATCACCTTAAATCAAAAAAGAAAAGAAAATACGTGAAGGATTGGGAATCAAGCAATACATATTCTATCTATATGAGACCAGCCATTCACTGATGAATCCTCCATTCAAGCGAAGGAAAGTAGAGGTCATTCATCTGACATAGCGATAGTTCATTCGAGTTTCAAACATTTTTTGTCTAACTTATGTCACTTCCATGTGAGAAAGGCCAACAAACAGACAACACCTTTGTAGGATTTGTCGCTCGGAATTCCTAGTTGACTTCATGTCATTGCATTACAGTTTGTTCTTTCTGAAAGAAATGTTTTGTTATAGAATTGAAGATATCTTGTAAGTCTGCTGTTGCTATTGGAGGAGAGGCGTCTTGTATTGAGCCTCCGGAAACTCCATGGACCAAGGAAGTTCGGAACACACAAACAAACCTGATGACCTATAAATCAAGTATGCTGTAGCTCTTAGGGCTGCTTCACACTATGGCCGTCCAAGTCGAGAGGCCGTGGGATTGAGTGGCCAAACTTTGTTGAGAGTCCAAAGATATGGGCTGAAAATAGCCAATAAAATATAGTAATTGGAGCCTTCGGCCGGGCATAGTGTGAAGCCTCCAAAGGCCAAGCTCAAAGTCCAAACCCAAAGGAGCATCCCACTTTATTCTTTGTTCAAAATAACCCCTCCAATCTAACGGCCAAGATCTTGTCTATCATTGATTTTTTAATGAAAAAAAACCGATGGCCTCTCGACCATAGTTTGGGTTTCCATTCCCGTCCGACCCAAACTTCTTTCAAGAGTCCGTCGCCTTCTTCAACAAGTAATCATTTTAAATTGCGACGGCCTTTGGACTTTGGCCATAGTGTGAAGGGTCGAGAGGCCGAACTCTTGGTTTCTTGCAATTCGATTGGTGGAAATTAGACGGCCTCTCGACCTTCGGCCATAGTGTGAAGCGCCCCTTATTCGGAGAAAGTAAAGTGAGGAAATCAAAGTGCCGGTGTACCTGGAGAGGCAGTGAAGAGCTGCACCTAATTATTGTCCCTTAAGGTTTGAGTAATGGAGAGCAGAGGAGGCGAGTATATAATCTGAAGCAGAAGAATGGAGAAGTATACCTTTCTCGGCCTTTTGGCTAAGATCAAGTGTAGTATCTGTTCTTATCAGTTTAATATCTGATACGAGACTCATCGAGTCTCATGATATTAATCTAATTTTTCTAGGGTGCGGGCTCATCCGGCAGCTTGCTGTCCGAGCCCGCGAGCGTCGCCTTGGTATTGCACTACTTCCTTGGTTGGCGCAACCCTTCCCTTCGGGGACCCAATGATATCAAAATAGTACAATGAATTTTAAGACCTTACTTGCACTTGAGTTTGTACAATCACATCTTCGGCTGGCGGAGAGTTCCTGAACTGTGTATTTGGCGAAAAGTTCCTGAACTGTGTCCTGTGAAGAGTCCCTGAAGTGTGTCTGGCGAAGAGTTCCTGAACTGTGTGTCTCATGGGCTCTTGAATTTAGAAGCGGCAATTGCCGTTTAATTCAATTCCTTCATATTGATTTCTACGCCTGACGTTTTTGCTCGCAGTTTAAAGAGAGCGCAACTCGAGCAGGAGCCGCATTGAATCATATTAACCCTGCTCTCGAATCCCATTGTTGATTAGGGTTTGAGTTGACCCTCTAGGGTTTGTATTTCCTTCGCCGTTCTTCTCTAGTACTTAATTCTATGAAGACCCTCATGGTCTCTCATTCTCTCAAGGGTGTGTGTGTGTGTGTGTGTGTTGAGAGTGATCAGTGAGTAGTTTGCGCGTCTGGTGGTAATCTTAGGGTTGTAGATAGGTTGCTCAGAAATTGCCGCACTTGATAACTGTGGTTTGTAGAGAGGTTTTATTGACGGTTTTTGTGTTGTTTGATGTCAAGATGTGATCTAGGCTTCTGGTATCTGGTGCTGTGAGCATGCCTTGTTGTAACAACTCAGTACCTCATAAACGAAGCCGACAGAAATCGGTCAGGCGCGACGTGGGTTGGGTCATGATCCTTCACCGTTACTTTTGTCCTGTTCACAGATCTCAACGAAGTTTAGACTATAGTTTTCTTTAGGGTTGTTGATCGAAGTCGTACTGAATGTTATTGAGTTATCTAAGTGGTTTTGAATGCGATGAGCAGCAATTGTCGCCCCAGTCCTATGCGAACACTTATTAGTGTCCATGAGGATTGACACTTTGAAATTCTGATTCTACTTCTAGCAGAAAAACTTGGAAGGGAAGGGATGACGCATACCGCTATGTCCGAACATATCTATATGTATGGATTTGCGAAACATGATTTGCACGTCAGTCTGATCCCATCATTCTGCGATCGATCCTTATATTGATATGTGAAGGTTTTCTACAGCTTCATAGCATGTTATTATTTGGAAAAGGTCGGAGGATGATTAACACGTAGACCTATTCTGAGAAATTAGTGAGGTACAAAATATGCACTACCAATTGACGACCTTTTCAATTGGACTCATCATTGTCAACTACTGAAAATAGTGTTTGTAATTAGTTCTTGAAGCCGCATTCTTGTTATTACCGTGTTGTGGAACCAAATTTTAGTGAGTTCTGTGCATGGATCAGGCTTTTTATTCTCGATGTGGCTGATGATGGTTATTTCTGGAGCGCAGTTGCAGGTGGTGCTGAGACCTTGGTTGACAGCGAGAACCTCCTCGGCAAACCTCTGCATTTCTGTGACACAAAACTGTAGATTGAAGCCTCTGTAGAGAACTTTCTGAAGATGTAATATACATGCTATAAAGCTGCTAGTGAAGATAAAATCCAAAACGTCTAAAATCAATGATGTGAAATCAAATTCGCCATCTTTCGACTGAGGCATCACATTGAGAGTTGAAATGCAAGGTAAAGCAGGAAGATGATTCAAGACGGACCTATTCTGAAAAAGCTTCTGAGAATTGAACATGCACTACCAGCTGACAGCCAACCCTTGCTTGAAGCTTCTGCCTTTATCTTCATTGAGATTGGATAATGTTGAAGCTGCTTGCAATACACTGGACCATGCTCTCAAATAGTCCATTTTTAATTTACTCCTTTGAAAGTTTTAATTTACAACTGGAATCATCGTCATCAATTGAGTTAGAATGAGAAGATAGTGACCGTTTGTGTAAATTAGAGTTGTTTCAGCCGATTGTGTCAAACGTGCCATCTACAGCATCCAACTGTTTGATGACTTGGATTTGACGAAGATGAGAGTTCGAGTTCTGAGTGTTGAGGTGCTCGACTCCGTGTTTACTTGATTATGGTACAACAACCTGGTGCTTCCAAAAGAGCTCATCTTCCTGACTCTTGCCGTTTCGATTGTAAACAACCGCACAAATTAACCAAATACAGAGGATATTTCCTACCAGGTAAGGCAGGAATAGCATACTGACATAATTTTGACAATCTCAAAGTTCAAGATCAATTAAACCTTTACGAATGTGCATATTAATAAATATCCCGGGCCATCCCACGCCGTGAAGGAAGTAGATGTAAAAACATCCTAACCCTAGCCCATTGTTTCATTTCACGTAATTAAAGAAACCCTAACCCCTCGCCTAAGCCCCTCCCCTACCGTAAGTTCCCTTCAGAGCATGAAGATGCGATTAGCTCATGACTCTGAATATTGTTGTGAACGAATCATTTGAGGACCCTCCCTGATTTGGGACTAGATGCTTTGCTGCTACATTTTCTTATCTACCCTACTTTCAACACACAAAGATCAATTTGAACCTTGAGAATTCATAAAATCTGTTACATCCTTCTTGAATAATCTGTATGTGCAGCAGCATTCTTTGATTGTCCAAGCAATTGTAGAATCTCAAATAGCATGTGGTTGAAAGTATCGCAGATCAAGATTAGAGGTATTTATGTTCTTATTCTTACAAGAAGAGAAGGATTGTAACTGTAACACATGTACACATTGCAGAAGGCAGTCATAGCCGCTGCTGATTCATTTCTAATTAGCACAAAGCTTCTATAACCAGCAGAGGCAAGTTCTAATAATCAGGTTGCCTGTAAGCTACATGAAAAGCATGTGCTGCAATCTCGTCAAATACTCCGGACCCACTACAACTTAACATAACTCACTTTGGGATAAGATAATTCAACTTGTCAAACTTGAACTCTGTGTGCAGTTTTGCATCTGAACAAATGACTGGTAGCAGGCCTGATCACAACAAATACCTAGTGCCCTGACAAGAAATATAGAACAATTGCAACTTCTTTCTGTGTTAAACCTTCACATGTAAGGTAGATGGCTCTTTAAATAGTTACTTTTTCCAACTAACCCACTTCTCCTATGATAGGAAACAAGCAATTAGTACAAGGTGGTTAGCAATTGTGAGTGGCCAAAGTCGGGGCTCTTCTTAAAGCATTTTTGCATTCTTCTTTCATAGCTACTATGAATGGCGAAAGTGGTGTTATTTTGTACTTAATGCCGCATAAGATTAATCACTTTTAACAATGACTTACTTGATGGCACTTGTGCACTCACTTGTTGACAATTTAAGAATGAAAAATAGGTGTCATCAAAAGGAAGGTGTTACTTTAAGGCATTGCAACTACCTTACTAGAAATTTGTTGTGTATGCAACATATTGTTGTTTGCTTGGAGAAGGATATTTAAGCCTCACGTTGAATTATGAGTTTATGAGCATTGAAGCATCGTTTATTGTTTTATCCAATTCCATCATGTTGGTCTCCATGCCAGTCGTCTTTGCTTGTAAGTTGGTCTAAGGGCCAATTCACACACGAGCCAAGGACCATGACCATGTAATTGTAAGGGCCCTCGACTCTCATCCAAAGGCCATACCAGTTGTTTAACTGACATGGACTACTAGAATTTGCCTACCTCTTAGAGGTGGGGCTTGAGAGAAATTATGACAGACTGTGAAACATTATCCATAGTTTGCCATATAGAAATCCGTGTAGACTTTTCATCCATGATAATTTCCATGGTCCCTTAAGCCTTCACCTTCTGATGTGAAGTGAGCTTGGAGGTGTCGGCCTTTTCAACCAATGGGAGATCTTAGAATGCAATGGTCCCCCAATGGGAGATCTTAGAATGCAATGGTCCCCCAATGGTCACAGGCATTCAGTCTCTTGTGTGAAGTGGCCCTAAGCTTAGAGGGTGCAAGTCTCAGCAGGAGATACATCGACAAGGTTGCCTCACACGGCTGGCAGCCCATTTTCCATCCACCATCTAGGGAGATTTTTGGGCGTAATCGGTTGAAAACTTGAAATCCTAGTGTTTCCAAGTCCAACCGGTTACATGTTGACATCTTACGATTTTTCTGTATTAATCTGGGGTATATTCTACAAATTCCTCCAAAATGATGGGTAATTTTCCTGAAGTCTGGAACTTCAACCGGTTATCTTTCCAAATCAACCGGTTTATCTGTAACTAGCAGCCGGTTCTCCCCGTTCGTTGAGGTGGAAATGGTGGCAGTTTTGGGATTTGGCAGTTCTAGAACCCAGTGGCACACATGACGCTCCCATGACGCCACGCATTGGAGGTCAGCGTCGTTATATAGGGCATTGATGTCGGCATATCTTCTACAAGAACCGGTACTAGAACTACACTAAATAGTATATGTAGTGTTAGATTACATTCGGAGTTACTTACTCCTATATCTTTTTACTATTAATGTAATTTTATACCAACGAAGGTCGAATTGGGTTGTTGGACATTATAGAACATTAACATCTTTACGTGGTAAAAAATTACATTAATAGTAAAAAAATATAGGAGTAAGTAACTCCGAATGTAATCTAACACTAAATATACTATTTAGTGTAGAGGGTGAAATGACAATACCATTTTTTATTGTGGATTCGGCCTACCCAATACTTGGACATAAAAGACGGATTTGGTAATAATTAGAGGCCGATGGAGGGGTTGCTTAGAAATTGGTGCAACTGATAACTGCGTCGAGGAGTTTTTAGGGGATAGGTTTCTGTGACGGTCTTGTGTTTGTTATATGACGAGATGTGATCTAGGCTTCTGGTATCTGGTGCTGTGAGCATGTCTTGTGTTGTAACGACTCAGTACCTCGTAAACGAAGCCGACAGAAATCGGTCAGGCGCGACGTGGGTTGGGTCATGTCCCTTCACCATTACTTTTTTCCTGTTGACAGATCTTAATGAAATTCAAAGTCTAGACTATGGTTCTTTAAGGGTTATTGATGGAAGTGGTATTGAGATGTTATTGAGATATCTGCGTGGTGTCGAAGGTGATGAGGAGAAATTGTCGCCCGTCCTATGTGTCCACGAGGATTGACAGTTTCAAACTCCGATTCTACTACTAGCAGAAAAACTGGGAGGGGAAGGGATGACGCATACCGCTATATCCGAATATATCTATATGTGTGGATTTGCGAAATTTGATTTGCACGTCAGTCTGATCCCTTTGTTATGCTTCTGGCGATAACATCTGATCGTTGTGATTTATTCTTGTCACCGTTCTTCGATCGAGCCGTTGATAGACATGCGATGTCTTTCTGACATGTTATTATTTGGAAAAGGTTGGAGGATAATATAACACCTGTTCTGAGAAATTGGTAAGGAACAAAACATGCACTACCAACTGACAACCTTTTCAATCTGATTATCATTGTAAACCACTTTACACTGTAAAATAAATGTTTTCAGTTACACCTATCACCTCCGCTTTCTTGTTAGTACTTTGAAAAAATTTAGTCTGAGTTGTTGTGGAGATGTCAGAATCTTCTCCATGTGGCCGATGATGGTTACCTCTGGGGCGCAGTTGCAGGTGATGCTGAGACCTTGTTTGATAACGAGAACCTCCTCCGTAAGCCTCTGCATTTCTATGACGCAAAAGTGTAGACTGAAGCCTCTGTTGAAAACTGAGAAGTTCCTGACGGTGTATCATACCTTATGAAGCCAATGATGGAGATAAAATCCTAGAACTTGTGAAAATCAATGATATCTAATTAAATTCACCATCTTTCGACTGAGGCTTCACATGAATAGTGCAAAATGGTAATGTTAAAGGAGGACGACTCAAGACATAGACCTGTTCTTAAACTTGCGAGGGTTATTCTATCCATTTGTGTCATGCACTCTGCAGTGACTAGTTCTGTAGCCGTGTCATACACAGCCAAACAGTCGGTTTCGATTGAGAGACATTACCATCTACAGCACCTATATGTTTAATTACTTGGATTCGACGAAGATAATGGTTCGAACTGTTGAGATGCTCGATCTTAATTATCAACAGAACAGATTGACCAAATACAGGGGTGATCAATGATCAGGTCATTTGTATTGAATCAGAGCATGTGGTGACTCAGAAAATGAACATCTCTCATTCTACCTTTTAGGGGTGAGATCAAACCTTTTCGCTCAATCTTATTTCACATGTGATCACACTTAAGCAGGTTCTTTTTTTTTCTTTTTTTTGGGAGACAACTGAAACAAGCTCTATTCCATTGCCGAAAAACAGACAAGGCCACCGGGACCCGATTGAGCAGTTTGCCACATGTGATCACAATCGAGCAGTTTGGCAGTTGAAATTTGGGAGTAGGTCATTCAATATATATTTACTCCTAAATTGATTAGAAGTTTGACATGTTTGACACCATTAGAAACACGAAGAATTGAAGGTTGACTTAATGCTATACAACTTCAGGCTTTACCTGAAACACAAGAATGGTGCAGTCCATAAAGCTTCGAACAGGATTGAAAAGTATCAAGTAACTCTTGTCAAACAATCTATTGAGAGATTATAGTAATAATGAAAACACGCACAAACATGTTAGCTTATGATACATTATGAAATCAATACTAATGATTCCCCTAAATTATGTATATATGTACCTCTTAAACCTAAATACTACCCTTATAGTTCACAAGATTAGGTCTATATGCTGTTGCGAGTATACTTTGCAACATTAGACAGCTCAAATTGCCCTGGAATTCTAATAAGATCCACGTTTAAGCGACCACTTGGGTCCACTCAGAATGGATGACCTTCAGAGCAGGTTTATCCATATTTTTCACTCTGTCAGTTAAGTCTTTTATGCTCATGTAATGCAACCTCTTTCGAAACGGTATGTACTTTTCGACTGGCCAAATATACTTGTCATCCCTGCACTTTTTGAAGAGCCATATCAAAAAACTTTTTTTCTTCTTCGAAACACTCATCTTTATGATTTCCGTGACATCCTTATGATAATCGTACACCGAAATCTCTAAATTTATGTTCCGATATTCCGCATGGATCCGCTTACTCTCCGTCTCGGTAAAAAAGAAATCATCCTCGTGATCAATCTCGTCCTCGCCTTCCACAAGGTCATAGATTATCGACGTTTCAAGCAATTTGTGATGAAATGGATGACAATATATCGGTTTCAAGAAATAGAGAGGGCAAGGCGAGAAAGCACTGAGCGTCTCGTAAATGAGGTTGTTGTAGCGCGGAATGCCGTAGAGGATTATCACCATGACGATTACCGCGTAAAACAATGCAAAGATTATAAATGTCTCGTTCTGCAGGGTCTGCGAAAACAGACAAGTCCGCAGGAATTGGGTTTGCCTACAATCGAAAACATATCTCACCCAATAAGCCGCCGCCCCATAGTACCTAATATCGCCGAACGTCGACGTGAAACAATCAGGCACCAAGGAGGTCAAGTTGAGGTCAACCACGGAGCAAAAGGTGTCCTTGTAAACCGCCATCTGCTTGAGGTTCGAGTAAAGGGAACTGAACGTTTCTCCGGTATCATTGTGGAATATGATCCCGGCGCAGTCCGTTCCTTTGCAAAGAGTGCAAGTATTTGCCGGATACGGGTCGTAACAGTCGTTGGGCGCGTAGGCTGACGTATAATTAATGCCCACAATGAATGCGCACCTGAAGTTTTGGATCCCGGCCGGGTCCCCTTTCCTTGGGAAGAAGCAGATCGTTTCCGACGCCTGTGTGAACACTTGTCGGATCGTGTTCACGATGACGAGAAGAGTCAACAACTTGAGGAAGTAAACGTTCTCGTAACAAAAGACGCGGCCCATTGTCGAAATTAATCAAGAGGGTCTATTTTCTCAAGTTCAATAAATGGATAGAGAGATAGACAGACTGACTCTTCTTGGAGCAAGCATGAATGAAGAGTCTTTTCACCCGCAGGCTACAACCCCTTTTGCAGATTTCGATGTATTGTCGGATGTGGCTATGGGATTCGTTGGTGTATATGGTGGGTGAGAATTAGGGTTGCAGGTAGGAATTTAGTGCCACCTTGGGGTTGAGTAGGACAGTTGGTGGGTACCTTGGTTTTTCCAAATGTGACGGTCCAAGTAGTTCAAATCCCGGGAGGCCCCTAAAACACAGATATATATAGAGATAGATAGATAGATATAGATATTGGTTCCAGTAGGAACAAGCATGAACAAAGGGTCTCTCCGTCCCACAAGCTACCGCGCCCCTTTTGAGAGGGGGCGCTTAAACTTATCCAAGGACCGGTAACCAAACTGATAGGGCAATCAACGTCAAAAATCAAGAGCCAACTGGTCTGGATGACATATATTGTGAAGGTGGTCGATGGGGGCGTCCTAATGCACTTGTGAGCAGAGAGAGAGCCGACACCTACCCAAGGTTGGTGTGGATGAGGGACGCTTCACCCTTGTTCATTGCCGCACGCTCATACGTGATGAACCCGAAACGGATCACATATGTTTATCACCTTGAAACTCGTGAACATGAGTCTGTCATCTTGGACTTGCATGGGCCAGTTGGTGACATGCCGTGTTTAGGAATGTTGAAGGTCCAGGTTCAAGAAGTGCACAAGATAATACATGAGATGATCTCAGAAATGTTTACAGTACTGGTCCACCTCAACCGGGAATTTGAAGCTTGTATTTGAGAGTTTGCAAGGAGAAGCAACTTTCGTTGTGTACCAATTGATCACTTTGAAGCCTGCAAAAATGTATTGCCCTATAAATAAGAAATCTTTGTAGTATTCAGAAAATTCAAGATGGAGCTCAGGACCACAAACTTAGCTCAGGCACCAGAGTTTCATAGAATAAATGTCCTCCTCTCCTCATGTGGGTCCTCAAACTCGGCTTGCAGCTGAATTTTTCCTTAAGAAGCAACTCACAAAAAAATTGCCAAATTCAATCATGTGAATCTGAGAGAGATGACGACAACCACACGTTGGCGTGAATGAGAGACGCTACACCCTTGATCAAATCCGCAAATTAAATGTTAACCCGAGGCGGGTTTACGAAGCATGGCTAAGGGACTCGCACTCAAGTGAAGCACAACACTTGAAGCTTCTAGTACTGCCACAACTAAATCCTCTTTATGTCACAAAGATTGAAATCCTCTTGAGTAAGCAATCAACTACTAAATGCAAGTAATTTGCCTCCTGGCTCATGAAACTTATAGCCCCTCCCCCTTCCTCCCAGAACCTTGCAAAGTCAGGGCTGCACTTATTTGAGGCGAATCCTCAAGTGCTGAAATCCTCAAGTCACCAAGCATTTTGTAGCAGGGTAAGGAGAGATCTTATCGATAGCAACAATGCACAGGGACAACCGACCGCTAGTTACAGATGAACCGGCTGAGTTTGAGAAATAACTGGTTGAAGTTCAAGACTTCGGGGAAGTACCGATCATTTTAGAGGATTGTATAGAATATGCTTCAAATAAAATAAAGAAACACCGAAAGATGTCAACATGTACCCGGTTGGGCTTGGAAACACTAGCATCTTGACCGATTATGACCAAAATCCTCCCCCAACACTGGACAGGAATATATCTCGCACTACTGCGAGTGTTCTGTCAAAGCAGGTTATTAGTATTACTATAGGGATTGATATTAGTTTGTGAGGTATTAGAAAGGTCCATAGGTAGTACGTACAACGAGAGAGGGAGTTATTGCATTCGAGCGTACCTCTTATCCATCCAACATAATAACTTGACCCCAATAAGCTTGTGGTTGTTTACCTCCAATGACTTGTCTAGATTAAGTTTGATATCAAATCAACTGAAAATTAAACATCAAAACCTCCGAGCTTCATTTTTATTTCAGGGTTTATATTATTCAAGGTTTTATGTTGGATGAATGAGAGGTTTGCTCATGCGGCGGTAGGTAATTTTCTCTCTCTGTAGTTCTCGGGGGTCCAATGTCAAATCACATCAAATCCTAATTACAAACATGATTCCATCACTAGACTCATCTTTAGTTAAACAATATGAGGAGTAGATGAATGCAATTATGATGGAAATCCATATTATATATAAATTAGATGATAGAGTCAAGCCAAGCTTTGGAAATCTAGCCCGGGGTTTAGGTACCTACATTGACTATCCCGTAAGTCCGAATAGGAACACACAAGCTATTTAGGATAATAAATGTAGTATCCATGTCTAGGCTTGGGGTATAATCTGATTGGACCTTTTCCAAATACTATCATATGTTACCATATTGTGAAGCACATTTATTCACAACCACAACCTTAATTTGACCTTATTGGTAATTTGGTAAGAAGTGTAGTAACCCGAAACGGGTCGCCACATACCCTTACCCCTACCCCAATTTCCTACCCCTATCTTAAACCTAGCTTTTGTGGCCCAATTGCGCCCACCTCCCTCTCCAAGTCCTTGGGGAGCACTCAATGTTGCCCTAAGCTTACAATATCACATGGGTGTACAAAAGGGTTTTTTTTATTAAAATTTTGGTTTGCAAAGTACACGGGGGTTGTTATTTCATGAATACTCTGACATGAGCATGCTCATATCAAAATGTATGGACAAAGGTTTCATAGGTCTCTGACACATGTACATAGGCGGTGCATTAGGTGTATCGGGTGGGGTTGCCCTTCAAAAAAAGGTGCTAGGATGTCCAATTGGAGCATCGTGCAAAGGTAATCAATAATATAATCATAAATAATAAATATCTTACTTTGGTTGTTCTAGAATGCAAGTTGTTCTTAAAGACTTCCAATACCAAGTGACCAATTTCATTTTTAGAAGTTTGGCTACTTGTATTTCCAATTAGTTGCGTGCATAACCCATAGTCTTGGGAACATGCTAAGTTCTTGTGATACCCAATTCTAAACTGCCCCAAAGAATATGTCCAGAAGTCAAAGAGTTGTTCAATTCTTATCCTCTTAGAAGAGCTTAAAGAATTTGAATTGTTAAGCTAGCCCTACAGTGTTGAGCAATTCGTTTGCCAACTTTGGCTCCTATTACAAATTAGTTGCACGCACATTTGCAAATATGAAATTTGATCTTATGGCTCCTCACATTTTTTGATGATGGATAATATTTGACACGTAACTAAACCCACTACTGCACGGGGGGGTCACTTAGTGCATTTTAAAAACGACGTGCAGCATAATATAGGGAGGATTAAATTCGTTTGACATAAAATTTATAAAAGAATTCCAAATAATGAAGGGTCCATTAAAAGTAGACAATCATGTTACAAGTAAGGTAGATAGGCATAAAATATGGGCCATTCTTTTTTTGTAAAAATAATATAGGGGCTAAAAATAAGGATTCTAGGATGTATGTTTAGTAGAATCAATCTTGTAGGCATGCCTCACGAGGGATGGATGAAAAATGACTCATCGTTTACCAAAAAATGGATGAAATTGTAAGCCTAACCCTAACTCTCTTCCCGACACCTCTTAGTGGCTTCTCTCCCTTCTCTCCCTTCTCTTGGTGGCCTCTCATTTTTTGGTGACTTCTCTACTCTGACATCGTCATCTCCAACATGTATGTCCACTTCCACCACCACTTCTTCATAGCACACGTTTTATTTAATGTTGGAGTCTTTGTGATTTGCATGTTGCCCTTGCCATATTCGCCCAACTGTTCAGTTTTCTTTATTTTGCGATCTTTTTGCAAGATCATTGTGACGTTGCCTTCAATCCAACTTCTATCTTTGATCGCTCCAAGCTCTCTCTCATCATGCAATCTCAACATCTTGTAGGTAGATTTTTGCACTCTCTAAATGTGTTGACATATTTTCTTTGGCGTCATGAGAATATAGGGTTCATGATCAAGTTTGGAGTGTTTCACACTATGTAAATATTGTACACTATGGTTTTGGTCTTCATTAGTATGTAAAGTGACTTTGAATGAAGGATTTTTATGGAGTGGGTGTTGTGTTTGTGAACACATGCTCACTCTTGTTGTGTTTCTATCCTAAGCCTTCTTGTTGTGTTTCCACTTTAAGTTTTTGTACTTAGTTTTTGCAATGATATGTATTCTTTATACATTTTCGTTGCCATGTTTTTTCCCACCACTTTTGCATAGCATACACTTTTAAATCAAAAAATTTAATTAAAAGGAATGTAGACTACAAAAAATTGCAATGACATGGGCATTATAAGTAATGGTAGGATGCAAAAAAAAGGTCATTTTGGAAAATTAAGTAATTATAGGGAGCTTTTAATTCATGCCTTGGAGGTAAATAGCCCCTAAACAAATACCCCTCTGCCGCACGTGGTGCACAAAAATCCTATAGAGTGACCCCCCCCCCCCGTGCACTACTATCATTGGAAGATTCGGGCATATCTCACCTCCAACCTCTCTTGGATGTCTTCATTGTGTAACTCTGCATCCGGGATAAAAAGAATGCCAACTTGCATCCAAAAGTTTAACATGCCACAATAGATGATCTTAGAATGATAAATATATATATATATTCCCACGAGCTGAATAGATTTAGAGATAAATAATACAAATTCTAAAATAAAAATTGAGGTTTATTAATGTTGTACATGAGAAGACATTAAGTTTAACTACCATTCAATCTTTAGGGCAATAACATTCTTTGAAGCTCAAGATAAATGTTGATTTTTTTTTTGTGATCCCCTTCAATGCTAAGGAACTCAAATTAAAGTCATCAACCATGGTGCTAAAAGATAACAACATCATTTAAAAAAAACATTTGTTGAATCCAACAATCCTCCATCTCTCAATGATGGCCTAGAATTGAATGCATTTGTATGTTATGCATTTTGCTTCATGACAAATGCAAAACATTTAAATGAGCACATCTCCATCACACAAAATGTAATGAAAAGGCGTTAATGATATTATTAGAGTTTATGTATCTATATGTAATGAGAGATAAAGATCTCATTGCCTCTCAGGGGGGTGACTGGCCGAAAAGTAGAAACGACGTGAGAACAACTATAGGCCGTTTTTTATTCATTTGCAGGAAAAAGTATAGAAGATTTAGATCTACCATAGTCTACTTAAATTGCAAAACATGTGATTATATATGATTTAGCATAAGGGGGAAACCCCCACTTTAGGTTTGAGGCAAAAATAAATTAATATGACAAAAATAATAGAGGGATTTTTTTTAAATAGAATGAGTATATTCACATATAATACTAGAAAAATGGATGAAATTGAACGACTGGGTTATGATGTGTACACTCTTCTTTCACCAATATATAGCAGCGTGGAGATACACCATGCCATATTGGAGTCTTAAGTTTGCCTTCATACGGAACGAGTAAATCAATGTTTTATAAGTAATTTAGCATCACTTGAAATGATCTAGGTTTTCTTTTATAATTACCTATAGGGCGTTGAATATTTGATGAAGTTGTTTTTTTTCTACTTAAAGGGTTCCCTAAAGTCCAAATGAGGAGGTAAAAAGCCCGCATAACAATACACTTTGTACGCACGTGGTTACATAACACAACAGGGAGTGACCCCCTCGAGCATTGCCTAACATGGATATATTTACACTTTCATGTATTTTGAAAGAATACTTATTCACAAAGGAAAGATTTCTAAAACATGTCCAAATGGCCAAGGACCTCAAATCCGGAATTATGCATCCACTTCTCCATGTCAATTCTTTGAGTGATATGTGATGTGCAAAACACAAGAATAATTCTAATTTCACAAAAAATTGTGTACTGTATAGAAAATACAATTTTAATACCAAATGTTGTACTTACAATACCGATGACACGATATCAATGGATCTCTCAAGGATGTTATAAAGGTTGGATGAGTGTTTACCAAATTGGCAATGTGAACCGAACATGTCGCTAAAGCAAGAGAAGATCTCTTTGTGATCTTGTCCGCAATCAACTCTAATTCATGTAAATAAAATCAACTTGGTTTAAAGATTGGAAATAAAAAGCCTCAAGTGCAAGGCCTAGAGCAATCAACAAGAAGCTTAAGGCCAATGGATGCAGAGAAGACCAAAGCCACAATAACCAAGAATCAAATTGAACTCAAACTCAATGCTTAAGAATTTAGCCAAGAAATTAAGATAGCATTCAATGACACAAAAACCAATGGCCAAACTGTGAAAAAAACAAGCCACGAGCACAAGGCTTGAGGCAAATTCAACAAGTTGAAGTCTCAACAAGCAAGCAAGAGATTTTCTAACACACCACACCTTCATGACCCTTAAAATGATCACCACGATGTGGTGTGGAGGCAAAATCCATGAGTGTAAAGGAAAGAGTTCATGCTTATTGCCAAATAAATTAAAATTGGAAATCTTTGGACTTTTGTATGAAAATTTGGAGATTGAGGCGTTGAAGCACGCATGAGTATTTCACAATGTTTGTCTTGAATGGCAAAGTTCCTATATATGTAGAGGGGAGAATTACATCAATATTTTGAAGAAAAAAACTTGAAATCGGAGTTCATTTGCATGAAATTTTGGAGATTGAGGGCATATGGTTAGCATTGACACTACAAAGTACTAGTGTTGAATGACAAAGTTGATTTTGATGTAGAGGATGGAGTTTCATCGATAGTGAAAAGAAAATGAAAGAAAAAAAATTAGAGTTTGTTTGTAGTTTATATGCAATTTTGGAAATTGAAGCTTGAAATCCACACTAATACTGCATATGAATAGTGTTTAATGACAAAGTCGGTTTAAACCTAGAGGAGAAAATTTCATCAATATTGAAAAAATGAATTATTGAAATCAGAGTTCATTTGCATTTTGTATGATATTTTGGAGATTAAAGGCTTGAGGTCAACACTAAAACTGCACAATAGTAGTGTTGAATGTCAAAGCTCATTTGAATGTAGAGTAGATTATACCATCAATATTTTAATAATAAAAATGGAAATCGAAGATTGTTTGCACTTTATATGAAATGTAGACATTTAGGGCTTGAGGTCAGCAATTGTACTACATAGTAAAAGTGTTGAATGAAAAAGCTCACATAAATGTAGAGGAGAGAATTTCATCAATATTGGAAACATAAAAAAATGAAAATGAAATTGGAGTTTGTTTGCAATCAGTAAGAAAATTTGGAGATTGAGGGTTGAGGTTGGCAATAGTACTGCAAATCTTGTGTTGAATGACAAAGCTCATACAAATGTAGAGGGGAGAATTTCATCAATATCGTAAAAAAATTAATTGTACAAACTAAAATTTAAGTATATTTGGACAAACCACTTGACCAAGAATAATAAGGGTTGTGCACTTGTGGGGACAAAAACATCAAACAACAACAACACAAACAATAACACAACAACCACAAATTCAAATGTTTGTATTCCATGTTCACCAACCACCATATTTGTGTAGTATTGTGATTTAGTGTACTTCATATTGAGGGTTGGTTTTGTCCAAAATTCATGCATAAATCCAAATCTACCTAAGTCCTAGTTCAATGCTTTGTGTGTGAGCCAAACGCCCCCCCCCCCCCACAAATTTTTTTTTAAGAAAACAAAAAACAAAACAAAAAGAGAATAAAACTAACTCATCAGGACCTTTATGTGAACCACAAAGGAAAATGATTGAAACTAAAAATTTAACGTCAAAGTAAATCTCAATTGGTCCAAAAAAATGATAAAACTTCCCAACTACAACCACGGGGGCACTTGATGAATCCATATGCAAATCATAAAATATGAGTTTTTGAGCTAAACCGTATTAATGTATAGTACTAGGGTTGATCTCCTAAGATCACAAGGTTACCTCAATCCTTGGGACCTTTATATAAGCCAAGAAGCAAATATTTGAAAGTACTAACTATTGAAAGCCTTACTCTGAAATGGTCCAAACAAATTTAAAAACCCCTCAAGTTGTAGCTAAAAGGGCGGGGGGCAATTGAGGATTTCGGAAACAAATTACAAAACTTGTTCCTAGTGACATGTGAAAAGTACAAAGACTCGGAATAGTACAATGTCTTTGCTAGTGGTCAGCTGCATCCAATAGAAGTTGCAATTTGTGGACAGTTCTTTGCTTCATTCTTCCCTTTGGCCACATCCTCTTGTTCTTTGAAGCTCGCAAAACCCACCAAAGTAGTATTAGGATGGGCTTTGTTTTGCCTCCCATTCCAAATGACCTCTTATTAAAGCGCATTTTGAAAGTGATTATGGAAGTGTCGCGGCCACCTTCAACAATTAGCCTTAGACAGTGTAACCCGTTGCTGACCGGTTTACATGAACATGACTCTCACCAAAATTAGACTGCTCTAGGTTTCCATTTTCTTCGAAGGTGGTCATATGCATGCTCATATTGGTACTTAATTTGGTATGATGTTCCTTGTACGAGTTCTCAAGAATCCCTGAGGGATAGATGTCCTAGGTTTACAAGTTTATGTTCCCCTAAATCCTATTGTCAAAATTAAGAGTCTTTGGAGTGGAAGTTGTTCTTATATCCAATATCGTATGTATTTACTCTTACATCTTTCATGGTTTGAATGACTCATAACAATAATTGTTCAATTTCATTCCAAATGTCAAGGTCTCAAGATCTGTACAATTGTAGTTTTAGTGTTTCTCTTATTGTTCATACCTAGTCAAGCTAGGTTGGTATGAGGTACGTTATGATATGAAATCTTAATTCACAAGTATGGACGAGATGAAGTATGACCAAATTCGTTAAATTGAGACTTTTCATAGTCTCAATTTAATGCTTAATTTTATGTTTTTCATTAATTTCTTGATTGAATCTATATTTGTAAGTGATTTTTTGACTATATATGGGAAGATTATCCTCGATTCGAGGATATTCTATAATTAAAAAGTCAACAAAATATGAAAATTGTCTCTAAACAATTGTTGAAATTGTAGGCAAAAGTCTCAAAATTCTAATATTGTCTCAAAATAACGAATTTGGTCATAAGCATGATATGGCCTTTCATGAAGCATCTTTCACTTCGTACTCTTTATTCTCTAATGATGGCTTCCGTCCATTCCAACTTGACTTCATCCATCATCCTTGAATCACCTCTTGAGGTATCAAATCTGTGGTTTGGTTGAGAAGTGATTTGGAGATCGGCAAGTTATGGTTGTAAAGTCTTCCACATTTTCATCTTTCGTGATGTCCGGCATAATTTCAATTCCTTGATGAGTTTGGTATTTTCTAACTCTTTGACCTTATATGTCTTTGTTCAAAATGTTGGATTTGCTTGATATCTCTAATTTCAAGTTGTAGAACATCCTAACACTCCTCTTGTTGGGATTTCATGTCTCATTTTGTTGTGAGGAGTAATTCTTTTTGTTTGGTTTCCCTATTTTCACCTAGGTTGACCTTTCGGTCATTCTTGTTTCTTTTAAGTCTCTTTAGTGTTCAAGTATGTTTCCTCTTGAGTTCTTGAGTTCCGGTAACTTTTTAAGATGTCTTAAATTTTCATGTGATTTCTTGATTCAAGTATTTTTGCAATATTTCTAAGTGTCATGTAACTCCGTGATTCCAGTCCTTTTGCTATCTCTCTAAGTTTTACGTAATTTCATGATTCAAGTCTTTTTGCTTTCGGTTGACCCTTCGGTTGTTTCCACTATATTCTAATTTGTTTTGACCTTTCAGCCCTTTCAAACTATCCTCTTCTAGAATCCTAGTGTTTGGCTAAGTCTTCAAAAGAGACTTCGAATAGGTATTGAAAATAATGCGCTCCTGATAAGTCTCCGCGACACTCACGTGAGTTATTCGTTGAAAATAAGGTGTCTTAGGTGCCCTATGTGCCCTCCTTATATAGGGTCTAGGGTCTACGGATCTCTTGATTGGGCGGTTACTCTTCCTTCCCCTATTTACAAATGTTCAAACTGTCTATTTTTAGAAATGTATGCACATATTTACTAAATTTGTCTCTGTTTATCTATTTTAGAATTTAACTAGTTACTACTTAGCATGTACCCGTGAGAGACATAAGAATCATTTCCCATCCATGCCTAGATATTGCTGTGGGGTTCCGTTACACCCCATGAAATCCCATCCGCCACGTTCATTCAAAAGTAGTTGAGATAGTTATGTCCATCCAAAAGATTGTCATAAATTTGGGCATGTTCTTTCATCTACTCATCTTCATCCCAAAAAGTAATCCTATTAACTAAGTGTTCACACTTAAGTTTTCGCTATTTCTACTATGCTTGTGTGGCCGTTTGCGTTCCCACGCTCGTTCCCTTAGGGGCTTCGCGTTTCCGAGTTGGTCGTTCCCAGTCGCGTTCCCGAGCAGCTGGCCGTTCCCGGTCACGTTCTCGGTTTCCAGGCTCCGCTGCCCGGCTCCCCATCTCCTCCTTCGGCCAACTCCTAGTCTTATCCTCCGCTGTGGGCTCTCAGTCTTATCCTTCGCTCCTAGCCAGTCTTATACCTGCTTCGGTCCGCTTCCGGTTTCCTTCCTCGTTTTTCCCAAACTTTTTGTTGTTACACAATGTGAGCCAGGTGACTCCACAAGAAGGTACATTTAATGAATTCACTACTCAGTTGTCAAAGCTTGTGAGCAGTGACTAGAGCCGGGTGATTAGGAATCATCCAAAGTGGCTTACCCGATTTCAGGCAATGCGAGCCAACCAACACTATGCAACGCATGCTATTGTTTATGGTTTGTAGGTTATGGGGGAGAATCCGGAGCCGAACCTAGGAAATGCAAGACTACAACTATTTTGTCCAAACATGTGCAGAATTGGCTAGGAACGTGGTTGTTTGAAGGATGTTGCTACTACAACATGGCATCCCCAAGTTTTCATCCGTGGCTAGACCTTAGGGTTTTCGAGTTCAATGAGGGAGCAATGTTTTGGACCTTAGAGTTGGAGATGTTCAACGTAGGCCAAGTTTTTTCTTGCAAACATTCAACAATCCAGTGAAGTTGTTGGTTGTTTTCAAGAGCACTACGTGTGAACAATATGTGCCATGCCCTTGGGCCTCAGGACTGTGCATGTTGTAAACATTCGTCATTGTTGTTTGTGTTGTTCATTTCAGTGCATGTTGTTTGTTGTTGTACATCGTTGTGGGGATGTCATGTGTGAAATAGAATGAGGGCCAACTTCAATATGTAATCCATATGAACCCTAACATGTAACTTAACTCCAAATAACATTATTCGGGCAACCAAAAAGTTCATTTGGACAGCCAAAAAGTTCATTTAGGTAGCCAAAAATTTCCTTTCGGCAACACATAAAGTATATTGGGCAATTACCTCTACAACATGGTTATAGGGGTTGGTGTGGCCTTTAAAATAGTCCCCCAAAAGGCGAGCATGCCCCCATGCTCATGATCTAGCTTCTCTCTAAGATCACATATGGGAGGGGTATTGATTCATTTTATAGTTTTGCACAAATAAATAGGAAATTTTGAATCTTGGGGAGATGTAAGTATACCCTAAGGTTTCTCACAAGAGTATATTTCATATTCCAAATTTAGCATATATCCCCCAAAAGTTCATATGTGCTCAATTTCAAGAAGGCAATAATTGTCATCCCCCTACATCATACTTCAATGACTATCTCAATACAAAGTGATTTTCATGCACATATCCAAGAAGCGTCAATTGGTTTTTCCAATTGCTTATATTTGTATACATAATCGAGGCAATATATTGTAGGAGTTCAAAGTCTATTGTTTACATACATGAGATTATTATGTAGGCTATGATTTGTATCTACAGTCTCATTTTTAGTCATGAATAAGGGGTCCGCCCAAGCCCTACATAAACTACTGTGGTGTTCATCCATATTCCCATTCATTTTGGATATCAATTCATATCAAGAAACAACATCTCTTAAGTTGTAGATTTTTGCAAATTGCTTCAAACAACGACAACACATGGTCTTCTTTAGTTAATAAGGAAATTATTTGAAGGTAAGAATCTTGTAGGCTTGAAAGGATGTTCAACAATGAGAGGATAACACAACTTGGAACATGTTGAACCATATCAAAATTCAAGCCACTAGTCACAAGACACGGTTGCCATCAACAACTCACCACCCCAAGTCACCCATGCATGAAGTAGTAAAATTAATATCTATCTTGAAACTTAAGGATGTGATTAAGTGCTTGCCTAGTTTAGTAAAAAAAATTAATATCTTGTAATTAAAAAAATGTTATATCATCACATTATTTCACATTACACATAATTGTGGATACAAGAAACTTAATGTGGATTACATTATATATATATATATATATATATATATATATATATACAAAATAACATTCTACTACAAAATAAACATTTTTTTGTGCTAATAGCCAAGCTTCAAAAGTTGGTAGCACAAGGAGAATGTCATTTTCATGTGTGAGTGTTGTGGCGGGCAGGGGTGTGACGGCAAACATGTTAAGATTGTGGTTGATGGGACTATGTGGTCCACCCAAATCCGAGCCCAAATCCCAAAATAATATGGCCAAATCTAATTATTGTGCGCACTCATTGAAATAAAAGAGTAATTTATTCATTTAAAAATTTAAAATTAGAAGAAAAAAAGAGCTCAACTTGATCTCCGATTTCAACTTTGAGCATCATTTTAATGTATTAATTTGGAGTTATTTTGTTACTTCAATCCTTGAAATTATTCGCAACTCACCCATTATTGCAAATTATATGGTGCAATAAATATATTATGGGCATGGGTAAACCTCCTCTCTTATGGTATACCCTATCAAAATATTTAATTTTGGATTATGCAAGAAAGAAAGACTAACCATGCTTTGCTATATTTAGCATGTGAGCAAATGGTGTTTGGAGTCAAACAACTCCAAAGGAAGAATTGGGCCAGACAACCCTAGAGAGAATGGTGCACAAGGGTTAGACAACCCATGAAGGAATTGTGTACATGAGTTAGACGACTCCTGATTGAAGATCTTTGCGTTGAAGTTAGACAACCCCAACTGGGAGGTAGACACCTCCCTCTGGAATACCTTTGTGTTCGAATTAGACAACTCCAACTAGAAGATATGAATTAGAGCTAAACAACTCCCAATGGATAGATGTTATTAATTGGAGGTAGACAACTCTCAATGAATAAAATCTAGCTGGAATTAGACGGTTCCAACTAGAAGAATGGATGAATGAACCTAGTTGGAATTAGAAAGTTCCAACTAGAAGAATGGACAAATGAATCTAGTTGGAATTAGACAATTCCAATTAGAAGAATGGGTGAATGCATCAAGTTGGAATTAGATAGTGCCAACTAGAGGATTGTGAATGAGCCAAAAATAAGAAAGGATAAAATGGTGAAATGATCTATGTATAGAGATAAAGAAGCTTCAATCTAAATTTAGTCAAAATTGACACTTTTCAAAGTATCTCTTAGATACTATGGATAAAGCTGAATAAGACTAGGAGTGCCTTTGGTATAAGAAAGCTCAGGTGAGGAGAGAGGATCATCTTTTGTCTCTCTTATGGTCAGGTGGCTCGAGTTCATAGCAATCACAATATTGTGTTAAGTTGGGAAGCTTTTGTAATGTACAAAGTTTGAAACTTCTCATATTGGTGTCTCGTGTATTCATGATTGTATTATTCTTGTGTAAAAGAGGAATGTGATATCTCTCTTTGCACATCCACACTTTTGAAAAAGAATGCACATGAACATGAAAGAAAACAAACATGCATAATCTCTTATATTTCATATTTTTCTTAATAATAGGATAAGAAAAAGAAAAACACAAAATATTATCCTTTTGCTAGTGATAGGTGTGGATGCTTACCATTGGAGATTTTTTCTCTCTCTTCATTCCCATTTAAGTATTACCATCACTTACTTTTGACTCGAAGTTAATCCTGAAAAGTAAATATGTGTTTTATATCTAGTAGAAATTGAGGAGAAGTATGTATTCTTGTTATTGATCCAAAATCTAGCTCCAATAAAGAGAAATCTAGAGATTCAAACATGTAATGTACATAGAGATTGGAAGTTATGTTAAGGCACAAAAACCAGAGAAGTTTCTCAAAGAATATCATTTTAATTTGTTATTAAACATATGCAAATATTATTATTTGGCAATTCAAACAGTGACATAAGGCTTATATTCAACCACCCATGCTTTGCATGAGTATTTCTTGGTGGCAAATGGATTTTTATTCATGCAAATCTCAAGAAGCACTTTTGTTTCTATTAAAAAAATTATAAATCTCTTAGGGTCAGTTTACACCATGGACCATGAAGTTAGAGCATGGAAGATGGCCGTTTTCTATGGTCTGACTTGATGGTCCAACTTCCATGGTTTGACTTTACAAAGCCTTTGGGCCCCTCACTAGGTGTAAACCAAATGTGGACCAAGAGCAATGTTCAAGATTGAAGACCTCATATGAGTTTCATTTTGAAGGGCTCTCAAATTTCAGCCCTTCAGAGGAAGGTCTGGTTCAAATCCAAGACGTCAATGCAAGAATATAGAAATGAAATACAAAACTCATCTTTGTAATAGTTGACCACAAAATGGGCCATACTACTTTTATGAGGCGCTTGACCTAGTGTTCAAGATTGAAGCCCTCATATGAGTTTCATTTTGAAGGGCTCTCAAATTTCAGCCCTTCAAAGGAAGGGCTGGTTCAAATCCAAGACGTCAATGCAAGAATATAGAAATGAAATACAAAACTCATATTACACTTGTGCATGAATTATATGGTACATGTTTCCAGTACAAAGTGAAGAATTAAGAATCAACCATCTAACTCCACTTCTTGTAGTGACAATGCCCTACACTTGTTGGTTTTGTGGCGGACACAATATATTGAGGATTTCAAGTGACGTCTTCATTTTCAATTTGGGGTTGCGTTTTGAAGGGTTGTTTTGAGAGAGGTATATTTTGAAGGGCCAAATCACGTCTGAAGGGCATTGAAGACTTCAATCTTGAACACTGACCAAGAGGAATGACCATGCACCAAAAAGTGAATGTGCTGATTTTTTTAATGTATGCCCAAAAAGGGCAATTTTGAAAGAAAATAATAATAATAAACAAATAAATAAATAAAAATCAAGTTTGCTTCATGTTTGGAAGAATTTGTTGAATGTTTGAGAACTTTGAAGGTAGAAACATGTACATGTGCAGACTATGTACTTGTTGTGCCTTTTGATGATAAAAATTTGATGACACATTAGCCTACTATATAGTTAAGCTGAAGCGATCAAGCTTATTTGAGTACTGTGACAAGGAAATGCAATCAGAACATATTTTAGAATTGATGTGTTGCAGGGCAATGGGTTTGAAACATTCGAAGGTGGGCGCAGGGAATCTGGTGCAAAACTTGGAGACCGACAAGTTAACTACGACCAGCACAGAGGTCATGACCGCTACAGAACTCCAATTCTTCATGCAAAACTCAAAAACAACTGTTGTACGTGACCATCCATCTAATTTGGTGCAGTCTGCCCATGAACAAATCTGTCAGAAGACAGGAAATACCTGTTTCAGCAGAGGCTTGCTTTCGTGCAGTTCAAATTGCAGCACGTTCAGACTTTTGGAGTCTTACAATGCTGATAAGGATGCCATGATAAGGCTATATTATCAAGTGCCGAGACCTTGCTTAGCATGCACACTTGGGAGGACATTCAACGTTAATTGGAAGATTTTTAAAGTTCATTGTAGATGTTGATCCACTTTCTAAGCTTGCTGGATGTACTGACCTGATTGTAGAAAGAAGCAATCTCTTTTCATTTGTAACTACGTCTTTGAAATGGAGCCTCAATTCGTGGGCTTCCTGTTTTAACTAAGAATCATAATGTACATATGCTGCTCAACTTCTGGACTTTTACCATTTGCAACAATAAATGGGCTTTTCTATTGGCCTTGGGAGACTTATCTTAGAGTTCAATTCTAGAACTCTAGGCCAGCTTCACGTGCTGCATCTGCCAACGCCTTAATGCGGCCATGGTACACAAAGCTCCCCTTGTCAAAGGACACCTTGCTGATTCCCTTCTCAAGGCATGCCTTTCCAATAAACTCTCCAACTTTCTTGGCGGCATCCTGCACAGTCTGCTGGTAATTGAATTGGAAAACTTCCAAGAATCTGAATAGGAAGACCCTGAATGAATTCATGAATTCAGGTTTGATGAATCCTATACCACGAGACTACTACTGCTATCTACATAGCCTTGAGTGGTTGACAATAGAAACTTCCCAAGAATCTCATATGAAGACTTTTGTTCAATGAAATTGCACATCCTCTCTACTGATATTGATATCATGAGATTGCCAAACCTACTAGTCTGTGAGTGGCTAACAAAGAAATGGCTTCCCAAGAATCTGATAGCAAGATCATGCTCAATAAAAATCTTCACCATGGGACTGACGGTGCCACTTTGTAAACTTCAAGGGTTGCTGTGAGAAATACTTGAATGTTCATTATTCTTTCATTGGCATTGATCATTATGCACATGTACATCATGATTCGTTATATGGACTCAAAATGCCTTCATGCAAAATAAATACACTTGTCAAGTGGAAGAGGGCCTGCAAGTGAGAAGACACAAGTGGTCCACATATTCTATGAAACATATCTCTACGGTTCCAAAGAATCTGATAGCAATACTCATCTGATTTTCATTGCAGTCTCATGGAATGCCTACAAGTCTTGAGTGGGTCACGCAAAACAATTCCAAAGAATGTGCTATATGACAAATTGAGAGGTTCATATGCCAAATTGAGAGATTGAAATGACAAATTGCAAAAGCATCTGATAACATTACCCTTGCTCAGGTGAATATTCTCTGTGAATGACACTACAACTAGACTTCAGCGGTTAATGTGGAAAGCACTGAAAGAATCTGATAACAAGACTCTCGTTCAACCAATGTAAGATTTATACCATGAGACCGACCTTGCAGATGACATCACAAAAACCTATGGCATGTGAGGCCCAGAGAAGTGTTGGGTTTACCATTGTTGGGCCTGCGGAGTCAGTAATGTCTTCCCGAATCTCCTTGGAAACAGTAGAGCAAGCAGCCACGGTTTCATTTTTGGTGTCGTCAATCACTTGAGCATACAGATGTTGCTTGGATCGGAACACTGCCAATCGTGGCCTTTCGCTGGTCCCATTGCACTGCAAGCAAAGCAAAGTAGACTAAACTAAACCATAAAACAAATCAAATCAAGTTCAATCCAATACAGCAACACTTCAAAACAGGGTGAAGGCCTCTCTAAGAGGACGCCCTGCATTACCTTTTTCCTCTTGCGACGTTCGCGAACCTTGGCACTTTCCTTCTTAGTTGGTTCCCTGGCTTCAATCCTCAATGGGAGCCATACAGCAGCTGCAATAACCCCAATCCCAAATTGAGCTCAAATTACATCCCACCAAACCCTTGTTATCCAAGACTTCGGAACCCTAACTAAATTCTGGATCTCCAGATATGTTGATGCCCAGGAATATATAAGTGAAAGCATGAAGTTTATCAAAAAGGTATATGTGCAAATATCAAGTAAATATCATTATTGGCATTGAAGGATGTGATACCATCCGGGTCGGGTATTTTATATCCATACGACAACATGGATATATTTGCTAAAATTCCTCAAATTGCGCCTTCAAAAAGAAGGCTAGAAATTTCCAAAGTTTTCGAGTTCAGAGACGTACCAGAGCGACGAGACGGAAAAAAGGACTTGCAACTGGAAGAACAGGAGGCAAGGTGACCGAATTCTTGGCCATTTCGCAAAGACAGCGACGCTATCGATGTTACCATGGCCATAGCGTCTCCGCAATCTGATGAATCCGTCGTCCCTAACACTAAAAAGATGTCACTAAGCATTCGAAATCTGCATTTCGGACCACACTAGGACCTACATTCTATATTTCAGTCATGTGCACACTTGAGAAGTTAAGAAGGATATGTAACCAAAACCACCAACCATATGCAACCATGCCACTGATGAATTCGCGAAATTAACAACTAAAAGATGTCAACAAGGATTTCAGAATTCGGTACACACAAGGATACAGAATTTTTCTAACCTTGGAAACACGAGCCATCTGTACACTAGGAGAGTTGCGAACGATGCACAATCAAACTTTCTGCCTCCCGCCACTGTACTCACAATCGAGCTTGTTGATTCGATGCAGGAGCGCTTCGAAGCGATCGCAAACGGAATTAGGGTTCCCTGATGACCGGCTTGGTAACGGTCTTTATACCCGGATAAGCCCCAGTTTTGGACTACGATACCCTGTTGAACATCCGGGTATGAACAATGTAAAGAGACCAGTCAGGTCATGTTTCAACCCGTGTATGAGGAGGACCTCAATCATAATACCTTACGTGATGGTCAGATTAGGCGTACATTCATTTTTTCAGTTTTTTTGAGTGACACGTGTCATCGTGTCATTGTTTGGAGACATATAAAGGTGACATGGACCATGAATTTAGACAGAGCCGCGTCCAAATAGACCTGAATATATGGTAAGCGGCACATCCTCCACCACAACTTTGATTATAAGTTTTACACATAAAAGTGGAACTATAGGTACACTGTTTTTTGAATTTAGTGTTGTGTGGCATTTAATGTTGTTACTATTCATTTACCTGCAACATCCTTGACCAACCACTCGACAAATAGTGTTTCCTATGCCGCCACCTTCTAGTAGTGGAGATGGTGCAACCATGCGGCAACAAAACACAAAACATAAAAAATATTATAACACTAATTGTGGACATGTAAAAATCTGAACATGGCATTTAGTGTTGTGGTTCGTAATTATTGTTTACAACACTAAATGCAAAAAACAGTGTAGTACTTGTCTATATTTATAAATCAAAGAGGCAACACAAATTTATGGCTAATCTGGGATCTATGAGTTTCTTTGTTTGTTTTTTTTTTTGAGACAGAAGGCCGACAGGCCGGCGTCAAAGCACAGGAGGTAGTTGACCACCTGGCAAGTTTTTCTGTCAAGTAGAGAGGAGATTTCACAGCCGGGAATCAAACCACCAACCTCTTCCTTGAGATTTGGGTATCTCTCCACCATCATCCAGTAGTTTAGGGTCATCTCGAACCATCTATGAGTTTGTATTGGATCTACAAATCAAATTCAAAATTTTAAACAGTTTCTTTTAAAGGCCGTGTCATTGCATATACTTCATTGGACATTAAAATTCAATGATTGTAGAAATGAGTCCCCTCCTGACCACTTGGCATGGCCTCCCATAACATGCTCATAATCAACATAGGTGGCCTCTACCCATGCTCCAACCATTTTAAATCATTTTATTATCTATGTATTGATTATTCTTGTTATATTTTATTATTATTGTGTTGACCACAAGCTTCTAGAGAGATATAAATGCCGACTCTTTGTGGAGCAAGTACAAATGTACAAGCCTCTTGATTAACTTTGGGGTCTACGAGTTTAAAAATTTTAAGTCATGTTCATCCAACTACTATCAATGTAATTGGCGTACTATTTTCATTTCTTTTCTTTTAAAAAAAAAGAAACTAAAGTCAAAGAGTATGCTACACCTTCAATTATTCACTCTCTGCAAGTTACACAACAATATGTTGTTGGAAACAAAATTGGTTCTACCTCTCGTATCTTGTTGTCATGTGTGTCTATCATAGGGAAGAAAACATCAATACCATCAATCATGGAGAATAGCGTTGATACAAATCTAGTCTTGCTTGAGACTTTGGATTTCATAAAAAAGGCTAGTTTCATATGTTTAATATTCATTCATTCATTTAATCGTTATGTATTTTTCTTTTCTCTTGTACAATACATTGTTTTCTTGTTTGCAAGTGTTTGTGGGTGGCTCTAAGTTTGATCTCATTGTTGCTAACCTTCTTGAAGGCCTCCCAGTACCCAATGTTTCCTCCCTGCCAGAGTCCATTCCTAATTGGAACAAACATAACTCAAGCCACATTGAAGCTTTGTTTGAGTTTGTGTATGCCTACCTCATTGATAATGCATGCATGCTTATTATGATCCCTAAACTTAAAATTCTTAGAGGGAATGTAATGACTTATGCTGCTACTTGCGAATCCAAAATTGCAAAGGAATGGTGGGATATCAATGATGTACCCTCATGTGTCAAACATGGATGGATCTCACACGGTAAGTTTTATAACTGGTATTTATTTTGTTTCAATATTGTGTTGTTAATTGAGTGTCGTTTTTATTGATGGTAATGTTGTTTATTCTCATGTCCTCCACACCATGCATTTCCGCATCATTATGTTCGTGCACAATAAGATGTCTTCAGTGAGATTCGACTTTCAAAAACCTGATGGTACATCGACCTTGGATATTGAGGGCATCGATGTGTTCTTTGACCTAACTAAAGTGGAAACAAGTTGTGACCTACTGGTAACTGTGGGGATGACGTTGTTAAGGGTCAATGGTGGCAGTGGAAGGTTGGTAATGCATGCCATTACATGTTGTCGGTAGTTGCAGCGAGGACCCGCATCCATTTGAGGGGCATCTGCCAATTCATTTCACCCATGAAGTCCATAGTTTTCAGGTTGAATCTACTAACTCAAGCATATCATAAATAAGATGCATGGATGTATTCTGACATATTCCTGACCCCACCCAACCTTCTTTGTCATTTAAATAATGTTACTCCTTTGGTAAGATGACTGCACGGAAGTGCAAACTCAAATTTTTAAAGGCTCCAAGCTACTTCACGAATCTTCCAACCCATGTTACCGGAGTGTTCTACCAATTTCATGAACCTTCTGAATTACTTCATGATTCTTCTAAACCGACTTGACATGTGCCACACCTCAAGTTCATGATAGTGGACCTTTACGTCTAGCAACTTCATGAATCTTCCGACCCAATTTCATAAATCTTCCAAACCAAATGGTTCTCATATTCTCAACTTCTGGTCTCCTTGTTTCATAGTCCTTGCCTTCTCATTTCGCAACATTTGGTTGTTGGTAAGCCTTCATATATTTTCTTCGTTTTAGGTCTAATTGTAGATATGATTTGAAAACGAGTATGTGAGCCCACATACAACTTTCTAGTTCTCTAGCAATGATGCAATTCTCTAGTTTTCTAGTGTGTTGATCAAATTCTCTAACATGTTTGAGTTCCTTTTACGAGGTTTTGTAATGATTCCCTGCCTTAAAGCCTCTTTTGCACGACTTAACATAATTGATAGTTTGTTTTGTTGTCCTGCTTGAATATGTACTGTAACACAATATTTTGCTACACCCAAACTAAATTAAAGCTTACATGATTATTCACTAAGAGACTAGAAGTTAATGTTGAACAAAACGTTCCAAAAGTCAATATTCTTGTGATCCAGGTGCTATGTGATAATAGAAAAGCACACGATCTACTGAAGAATGTGGCTTCTATTGGATCATTGATAACACCCTTTGCTTGTTACCTTGACTGCTCTTGCATCTACCTTAGAACAAAAAGAGTGTAGGAACAAATCCTCAATAAGTAATTCTATGTGACTTAGAATTAAACTATACTCAAACAAACCTAACAATGACATAGTAGTGTTCATAACACAATATTTCAAGGAACATTCTTTGATATTTCCCACATTCATTTCCAAAACAATGTTTTGTGGGACTAACAATATTCCAAGGAATATTTCCACAATTTAAATGGAATGTGGGAATATTGGGGAATATTCTCTAGAATATTGTTAGTCCCACAAAACACTGTTATGGATTTGAATAATGTTATGTTGTGCCTTCTGTTAGTGCCCATATTATTGCTACACCTTAGATGGAATTGCATCAAATTCTTTGCATTCTCTTTCTTCACAAATTATGATACTTACTTGTGTTCGTTTGTATTTATGCTAATGTTGTAAACAATACTACTGTTGTCATTGCATTTTGAAAAAACATGGTCAATTAGTGCCCAAACATGTAGGTTGGTTCACAATCCAATTTTACAAGATGAGCACATTTAATAGTTAATAGAGAGGATTGATGCAAATCACTCTCGGGGGGGGGGGGGCAGTGTGTTAAAAAATTAAGGATATAGGTGCGAACAACCATTATTTTATAGGGGGGTATTACTTTCAATTCTCTTCTTTTTTTCACATGCTATCATTATGTAAATTTCTACTTTGGTTTAATAGAAAAATGGCTTGCATTACTTATAATTCTAGATTACCTATTATTCCATACCCTATAGTACTTTAAAAATGTCCAGTGCCATTTTTGATACCCTATATTACTCTTAAGTCCAATTATATTTTTTAGCCCCCATGTTTTAAAAATACCCTATCATTTGTTCGCACGTATATTGCTACTCCAACCAATGACTACCCCCCCCCCAAGAAATCACTGTAGAATCTCTTCAGCGTAGCTTAATGAAGTTTTTCAATTCCCATGACATGTATCTACCAATTGTGTTTCAAAAGCCATTCGAAATCAAGATGGATTTACCTTCAAGTTGACACGTTATGAAACAATTGATTATAACAATGAAGAGCATCTTAGAGGATGTATAGAGTGGTCTAAAAAGTACTTAGAGGTTGGTGGCAATTTGGTTGATGTTGTGTACGTGGATGAGGTGGGTTTCAATTTACATTTGACACATTGATTTGGAAGGGTTTGTCCATGACAAAGATGCCAACGAATTTGTCCAACTCAAAGGGGTCAAATTTATCTTTGGTGGTTGCAATTGGTCATGAAGGTGTCATTGCACACAATGTCACACTTGGTGCCTACAATACAAACAAGTACTTTGAGTTCATTCAGACTACGGTCATTCCTAGCCTTGATAAACAAAAGTTCATCCTCATGGACAATGTCCCATTTCACAAATCTCGTGAAATACAACAAGTTTTATACATATGTAGGACACATCAACTTATGTTTGCCATCATATAGTTCATTTTTCAATGCTGCAAATTGGGTATTTGGACACATCAAAAGCCATGTCCAATGAAATGATCTCCAAAATCAATGAACATTATTAGGCGAGTCACGTTAATGATGATGTACAAGCAATCACTGCAGAGATGGTCCAAGGTTGGATAAGAGAGGTCAATCCAATTTTTGCTAGAGCCAGTCATGGGGAGCGATTAGGAGAATCTTATACTTCATGTATCACTCTTTGTGAAATAAAGTTACATAATTCATGAAATTGATTTTGTGAAGTTGTGAATATGGGTACCAAATCTTGAAAATGTTCACAACATGTGACGAAATTGGTTGAAAGTTCATGTTAAATTGGTTGTCTATATAATGAACTTGGTTCTTGATTCCAATGAAATTGGTTGGTAAATCATGAAGTTGAGTTTGCACTTCTATGATTTCATCTTAGCAAAGGAGTATGTAAACCTATGGTTTCATTTGCTTTATTTTACAGATATTTGTAATTGGTCTTTGAAGGACAAATAATCCAAGTTCCAATATGCAATAGTTAAGATTCCATAACATTATTCATCAATGGAATTGAGTTCCATTGCCAGATATTGGAGCCTAAAACCATACTTAAAGCAAAATGCAATGTCAAGGGTCAAAGGAATTCAATTGTTTAGTATGAATCTAGGGAGCTCAGAATATCTCATGGTTCGTCCCAACATAGCCCCTCTGTGTCACTGAGGTGATGTGAATGCCTCCCTTGTGGTCGCGCGCTAGGAAGATCTTGGCCGTCGATTGTGATTTGAGAGATCTAAAGGCTCTTATACTGCCTCAAATTCTGGCACACAAAATCCCACACAAATGCTCTCATACAACTGGATGAACAATCAACCCCTTCATCTTGCCTTCATGATTTTTCATCCGTCGGATTTTTTTTCAGGCTGCCTGAGCATTTTCAAAGACTATAGGATGGGGTGTTGTGAATGGATGACTTGGATGTAGTTTTCCCACGAAACCACACCCTCCATTCACAGCGCCTCATTGACATGGATAGCCCCTCACATATTCTTGGGGCCACCAAAGTGGGTTTCAATGTTGAATAATGTTTCCCAAATCAAGGGGACAAGAAAATGAAGCTTTCAAAACCCCGTACATTATTTAGCCACGTGGGTCAGTTCCTCGACCTTGGAATAGGTCAATTATATTCCATGGGCCCCTCGAAAAAACTAGAAATATTCATTTACTGTTCATACATACAGCTGGGATGGAGTTATGCTCTTAGCATTAAGCACATA
The DNA here is from genome assembly GCA_964035585.1 of Polytrichum formosum. Taxonomy (NCBI): domain Eukaryota; kingdom Viridiplantae; phylum Streptophyta; class Polytrichopsida; order Polytrichales; family Polytrichaceae; genus Polytrichum; species Polytrichum formosum. The sequence continues at coordinate 44,583,082 of OZ037940.1, read as the reverse complement.
AATGATTGTTCATCCCATGAATATTTGCATGAAACCATTAGGGGAGGAATGGACTCAAAAGGTTGTTGCCCTTGTAATATCCCAAAAATCCCTTTCTTAGTATTTATGGTACCGTAGTACAAGGGCGTACCTAGTTGCTCACATGGCACATAAGGCGCCACATGGTTTTGGACCTAGGGTCCAAGCCAATGAAGTCATGCTCATCGTACTTAACCTCGCCGATGTGACGCCATATATACATTGTGGAGGACATAACAACATCACAAGTACCGGAGGAGTACACGATTCCATTTGAGTTTTAAAGCCAAAATATTAGAGAAAATCCTTTTTTGAGCCAAACTCGTGGGCACCTTTTGAGTCCATTCCTCCCCTAATGATTGTCCATATCAGTGTTATTCCCTAAGATTATAATTAATAGCCGTACTAACATTGAAAAATTGACATTATTCACAATATTCTTATTATTCAAAGTGATACTATTCATTATTTGTACCGGTGTCAAGTTCTTCCTATTTTTTAAGTTTCTTCCCATGAAGATAAGAAGAATGCCGGCTTAAGTTGGCAAGTGAATGCACAATGCTTGGTGGGTAATGTTATGACATATTTGTTGACTTATGAACTTAATATAATGTCCAATTGTGCTTTGACAACTTGACAATGTGGTCCAAAACTCGTTTGTCCTCTCCCCGGTGTGAAGAATCTATCTATTCACCTTTACTAGCTTTAAACTTCTATTTGAACATTTTATTGTCACTGGATGATTCCAATGAACTTGGCACTTTCATTCGACTCTTGATGTCAAGGGCAATTCAACCCACTATTACCTAAATATTTTATGATCAACCACTTAAATGTGGAAACAAACTCTATTATGAAGGGTTAAGCAAAAAAATCTATTTGTTTCAACAAAATTCAAGAAGACATGAGAGTCATAAAGTTGAAGTTTACAAGTTAGAACAACTTCATCATTTGTGGTATATAGTGTCACGTACATTATTGGTGAACAATCTAAACTAGATGCCTAGAGGCCTAGTATTGTCATGTCTACTGATTGTCAACATGTCACAATTCGTCAACATAAGTGACTTTTTGAAGTGCATAACTATTCATGGTATGATGTTCAACATTGCACATTAAAGAAGATAGTTTCATGTTTCGGTCTGCAAGAGAAAGATATTATTGAGCGTATCAATGTCAAGTGTCACGTGTTCACACTTATGGTCAACGTATTGACCATTATGTAACCTAGGCTTAAAACTAATAATATTATTGAGGATTATATTGCCAATATCAATAAGCACACTAACGCCAAGCGTCACGAGGTTACACTAGGTAATGGTCAAGTTGTTGGTCATTAGTGTAACGTAGGATATGCCTCATAATAGGGTATTAAGGCACATTATTATGCATGTGACACTAAATACCATAAAAGGTGTAGTGAAAACCTTGTTTTAAGAAATATAACACACACACACACACACACATACATAGATATATATATATATATATATATAAACATTTCAAATATCAAATTTGACCATGTAATATTTAAAAATAAAATTGTAATATATTGAAAATTAATTTATCACGGTGGTTGTGTATATGATACTATAAAATTCTAAAATTAATGAAAAAAAATACTTAATTCACCCTTCAAATAATACTCATAAGTTAAGTTGCCAAATTTGTGTTTCATGCAAGTGTTTCTTATACTAAAATGAATAGTTGATTTTTTCCAATAAATATGTGCATACAAATATGTTCTAGGTCATCATACAAGAATTCTTAATTTAATATGTTATTATGAGACTATTTGTATGTCACTTTCAACCACTTGCAAATCCTGATAGGTTTGCGTAGGTGTTGAAAAAAGACATATAGATATTCTAAAACACATGTTTTCTTCACTTTTCTTTCATTCACTTGATTTCTATACTAGTGTACTATAAGAAAAACATTTCTATATCCTTAAAAGAATCACACTTATATTTAATAGTGGCCACTTTCTAATGACACCTCCAAATTTATGTTGGGTGAATGAGAGGTACACCGTGTGCAATGACTCCTTCTGGCCCTTCAAGTCTAAGCGCCCGTCCACTTTAAAATCCAATAAGATGCAACTATCGAATTAGATTAGCAATAATTTTATTAGCATATGATGGTCATATTTTTGAAAACTTTTGTCGTACACTAAATATTGCATATAGTGTCACCGATTCCATGTGTCTTGCTCAATACTAATTGTAAATTGCATGTGTAGTGTCACCAATATTCAATGCAAACCCAACAGTATTTGCCACTCCTTCTAAAAGCTTTGGGCATTTTAAATTATAATGTTACAATTACTATCACTTACTTAGTGATTTTTCATCCAAATTGCAATCATCCATGACAATAATTCATTACAATAATGTTAAGTTGTAGAATACACCAAACTTTGTTTCAATAATTGGCATGCATTTCATGCATTATGCCACAAAAGAGTGGGTGAGCAAGAGTACACATGCCTCCACACATCAACAACTCCATGGAGTAGGTGGGGTTTTGGGCAATGGATGCACTAAAAGTAAGTTGGGGTGACAATACTTGTAAGCTTATTTACGACAAGCATCACTAGAAAAGTTACCACAATGACATACAATATCATATGACACTAAATACAATATTTAGTGTAGTATTGTTGATCTATAGGGGGTCCTAACCGTACCATTTGCTCAAAATTTAAAAGCATTTGGAAGTCAACACTCCATTTCATTGCACAATAATGATAATTTTAGTCTATTAGTGTGTGTGTATATATATATATATATAAACTTTTTATGATTTGTTGATGGCGAAGGGTACTAAATGGTATACAAAAACACGCCAGTACATGCTAGAATGATTGTCATGTGAGAAACAGAAAAGTATGTACAATTTTAATCTATATGCACATACAAGACTATAACTAAGTCTTGTGGATAGTGAACTTTGACATCCATTTACTCCCAAATCATACATGCTTTTTTATTCAAGGTTTTTGGGATGACACTATACATCACATATCAAACTTTAGTATTTGGAAGGTTAAGTTTTATTGCCTCATCATCAAGCTATGAACTGAAACACTTGAATTTTGTGACTCAATTTTGCGAGTCACTATATGTATGCAAATGCTCCCTTCCATCGTGGACCCCCCATCCATGCCCATAGCTTATGAACTCGAAATTAAATATGTATGTGTGAAGCTTGGGTACAAAGTCACATTGCATCATATCAATTTGTTGCAACACAAGATCTCGAGGTGATTCCACAAGAACGGGTTGAGAAAGCATGCAATGTAACTTTCTCATCATTTTCTCCCATTCGCATGGTAGGGTCCATCCCATTTTCATATAGCCTCTAGGCTTTCCCTCAATCAAACTTAGCACACGAATGATGTCACAAAGAGTTGGGAAGGCGTCGTAAGCATGTGAAGCCAAGGGTAATTGTATAAGTCACAAAAGAAATCTCTAATTAAAGTGAGCCATAGCACAGAAATAGTTATCAAAATGTTGCTTGCTACTCACGAGTCATATGTCGTGGGGGCACGTTAAACCTCCCTCTATGAGCTTTTCGTTGGAGGTGGATATGGGCAAGGGCAACCCCCCCCCCCAAAAAAAATCAAGATTTTATGGACTTAACCGAAAAATTATGTCTGTCCCGCCTGACTTCGTAAAAACCATTGCCTTGGCATTTTTGAAGGCCGCTTATCCACAAATTCCACATTGAGTGCATTTCACTTTCAAGGTCTAAAATCCAATATATATATACTTCCACTTCGTAAAGCAACAATTTATTGGGACTTCATTCCGGAAGTGAAACTGCTAAAAAGCATGTAATTAACTCAGAAGTCAAAAATATTAGAAAATCTTCGTTAGCATTGATGTTATAACTTTTGTGACTTACCATTTGAATGGGTCTTTGTCATTCTAAAATGAAACTTAAATTAGTGTGTTGATTTTAGTATGTATATTTTATAGTACTTAGCTTAGGTAATGCCCTCTACTTTCACAATTATTCATACGCATTCAAACTAATTAATCATGATTGAATGTAATCAAGCCTAATTATACCAAAATTAATTCAAGTAAGCAAAATTATACCTGAATTTATACCAAAATTAATTCAAGTAAGCACATATAAGTTTGTTATGTTGTCTCCAATTAATGGCCTGACCTATAAGGTAGTTTTTTTTAAATGCACCCCATGGGCACATTGTAACAAAGGTAAGAAATGTTAACACTAGAATTGGAAAAGTTGTAACAACATTTGTGCCACCATCATGATCAACAAATTAATCAAAAATTTAAAGTTCTTGAAAACAATGGGAATTTGTTGAGAAAAACATATTGGTATAGTTGAAAAGAAAGACGGATAGTTTGGTGGCCAAGGACACCAAAGAGAAATTCAATTAAGCATATTGAAAAAATGCAATTGGAACCACATATTCATTAGTCAATGATGCAACATGATGGTTTGCATATTGCAAATAGGTAGTGAATTTACACAATAGTACAATACACTCATTAATTATGGCCAATATATACATTAAATTTGTGTAATATGCAATAATAGCATGTACTATGGAAACCAAAAACGTGGTGACAACTTTAAACATCATGTCAAATGGATATATTGTAAAAATTAAAACGTCAACGTGATTAGACAATGTTTTTGTTGTACAATGCAATATTGATGATTCATTCAAAACCATAATTCATGCAGAGCCTCATAAAAAAACTCTTCAAATTTGATTAAGTGATGAAAAATGTAATAGAAAATGAAGTCTTACAACCCTTGATGACCAAAATACATGTGTTTAGCATGCTACAACAATGGGTCAGAACAGAGTGTGGTAGCTCCGTTGCAAGACTGTAAACGAGTCCACATGGGCAAATTGCCTAAGAGCATTGCCACCAATAGTGGATTGAATTGCAAAACGGATGTAGAGTAGTTTAGTTCAGTTTGGAATTGCCCCACCCATCTGAAAATTGGATGAATTGAACACCGAATGCAGCGTCAGTGCAGTGATTGTCCTGCAAAACGGAGCAAGTTTTCAGTGCACCAAGCTGACCTAAACTCCAATGAATCGAGAATAAGACAAGAGTATTATACTCCTCCAAGGAGGGTAAAGTGGTTTTGCACCCCCTTTTGTTAATCTCGCCAAGCAATAGTGACGCCTGATTGATTTGAAATCGGACTCAAAAGCGAGTTTGTGGGTGGGGCACATACCTCCTACCCAAACTGAACCTGGATGAATCTATGTTTTGTGTTTAAACTTTTGCAGTTCAGCTTCATTCATGGGTGGTGATGCTCTAAGTGTAGAACCGTTGCTAACTGGAAGCCTTGCTACTAGTCATTACAGCTTTATAAACAAGATCACACCTATTACATAGAAACGGCACACCCACCGCACACAAATTAACATCAACACAAATTTTCATTTCACATTTCACCCGAGAATAATCATCACTTAAACTCATAATGAACATCTTACACCATCTGATATATCATGGGGTAACTATGAAACTTCTTGCCGATGGGGTCTCATTCACACAAGTGTAAAATACATCGACGTTGCTTTTCCTTTTTTTCTTGTTGAGTCTGTCGTGGATTACAACTCCAATTTGATAGGACTCCAATCTCCTTGTTTCTTCGGAAGTGCGATGTGGACATTCAAGTATGGAGTCTCCGGAAGCACACCGGAGGGTGTCCGTTGCGCCCAGTGGCTATGGACATAGTTAGCAACTGTGGTGCCGACTGTTACAGCATCAATCACTGATTTGTTGAAATGTACGCCTCCATACATCCGTGCCATTTGTGTTTTGTGCACCACATCCGAGAAGCCTGTGTAATGCACGGTGTACACACCAGACGGGGTGCACGAGGGTGAGGTGGACCCCCTCTGAAGCGAGAAAGGGATGTCATCTCAGCCAAAAAAAGTTCGCAGAACGGTCGCACCGGTGGCTGTGCTGGTGACCGAGCCGCTGGGATACTCCGCGTGTGGGGGTGTTTCAAGAAATGGGGTCCAATCCGGGATCGGGGCATGGTCGGGGTCCCCAGCTCGATATGCCATTATAGGCCGCCAAAACCAGAACCCATGTTGCAGGGTCGTCAACACAACCAGTGCATCATGCATTGCCACGCTGAGTTTCGCGAACAAGACGACCGTGTCGTAAAGGCTCGTGTGCACCGGCAACACTTGTCTTGTGATTTCCGCCCACGTCGTCTCGATTCCGCACATGCCGGTGGAGGGTACGTAGCCACATGGCGAGATCGTCTGGGCGCTCAAGTTCCAAGCACGGGGGCGGTGCGGCCCCGCCTGACCGATGACCTTGAGCATGTTGTATTGCTCGTCCCACTCCTTCGAGGGGACTTTCACAGGTTTGATCTCGCTCAGATATGTTGGGATGAATTCGGTAATTGGGTCTGGAACCAAAAAAGGTTTCACAGTAGTCATTGTGTAGAGGATAAAAGTGGCGGCATCTCGGCCCGCGGGGGTGTCGTTCACGTATCGGTATACTCCAGGAATGAGGTGCTTGTCACCAGCATTCAAGGCCGCTTTGAAAGCTTGTAGCGAAAATTCCCTTGCCGGAATGTGTTTCTGGATTAGGGCAAGAGCTACCGATTCGCCCAGTCGCTTCCCGAGTCTCTCTTCGGACTCCGACAATTTCAGGGCATTGAGTTGGCTTAGAAGCAAAGGGTCAATCAGAGCATCCAAGTCGAAAGGGAAGTAATTCGCCAGTATTTTGTGGGAAGCGTAAGCTACTACAGCCTGCCAAGTTTCAGATGGACATGATTAGTCTTCAACTTCTCTTGAAGAATTTTGAATGTAGGATCTACAAACTGCTACACATTAGAAAAATAAGTACACATTTGCATCGCTAATTTTGCAATAGAAATGTATGGGTGTTGCAACATTTAGTTCCAACACTCTTACAGCACGCTCGTCAGATAGATAGAAACTCCGGTCCCTTTTTAGCAAGGGGCCGGCGTGAATAAAGTGTCCGTTCGTAATGCCAATGACCTGATGCCCACTGGACAAGGGGACATTGGGACAATACTACTCTCCCCTTTCGAGGATGGACACTATAGTGACACACCATACTAGTTCCTAGCTAGCCACTAGTGCCTTGAAGATACCGGACATGGTATCCCCCCAAAGGGCTTTGAGGTACCCATACAACAAGGTCCAAGGACCCCCACCATAGTTGGGTGGACTAAGGTGGTGAACACCACGCCGGCATGGGGAATAGAACCCACAACCTCCTCATTGGGGGCCATGAGCCCTAACCACCAAGCCAAGGCCCGTGGTGCCTGCCGCTCGTCATTTGTAACAAGCATGACAGATACAAGACTTCGTTCATGTATCTACAATCCAACAATTTGTATTGCATTTGGGTTGACATATAACTCAATATAATTCTAGCAAGATTGCATACAGGGGTTAACTTATTGTTGTATGGTATGCATGCCTTAATCAAACACTGGCTAGTCTTATGTGGACGCCATATTTGAGTGGTAAATGCCAAGGCTTGTAGTTACGGAAGACAACCAAAACAAAACCAAAAACAAGTATTACAATGAGATTGGACTATGTGCTCAAAACAAGGACATCATTGTAGGCTCAGTAGTTAACCCAATTGGGAGGGCCTATGTGATCGGTTGATGACAAAGAAGAATCTTAAATTTTGATTTTGACACTTGAATCAACAATCTTAATGATTCTCAATTGTTAGCCAGATGACACAAATTTGTGATCCCCATCCAACAGCCAAAAATGTATTTGGAGTTGGAAGTGTCCAAATACCTTACAGTTAGGTAGAGTATGCTAGAATCAACACCCCACCCAAAATCAACACCCTGAAATCTTGCACTATAACTACATATTGATTTTTGAGAATTCCATCACCTTTAACCTCATGTTCCGATGTTGATTTTGAATAATCTACCAATAAAACTTTGAACCCTTATTACTTTTGCATACAAAATTCAAATTAGGCACATTGCTTTGGATAATAGATTTCCTTTTCAATTGCTAATGAGAAGTGTCTAGAACTTTATCAATCTAATAATAGTAGATACACTCAACACTTAAATTGATGGTTTAGCACCTTCTACATTAGATTGCATAAACCTAAAGAAGATAGTTCATGTATTGGTATATAGGGATGTACACCTGAAACCAACACCTAGAAATCTTGCACAATGAATATATATTCATTATGAGGATGTACACCTCCTCTACATCTAATATAGGTGTCGGTTTGAGGTGGCCTACAAATGCAACTTTATGCCCTTATGACTTTTGCATATGGTATCCAAATGATGTGATCTTTAAGATAGACACGCCTACATCAAACACAATAATACTCTGGACACCTACATTTGAGTGGTATGTGGTTGAGTGTGGATCTAAAATTTGATAACCAAAAAAGATGTGTTTGTTGACCACTTATTGAGCATACGAATCTTCACTTTAATAATGAATAAGATATTCACATGAGCACCAAAGATTGTGAGGCAAATGACTACAAGCACGATGTGGAGTTTCTAATCATCTCGCACTAATGCGTGTTGCACATCCTACGAGAAGCGGGTGCAGAGAGAAAAGTATCTGAAAAACGTACGTCGACCTTACCAAGCGATGCAATCTTAAGTGCATTAGAATCCTCATATCTTGCAAACGACAGATTTCCAAGTAATGCACGCAATGAAAAAACCACTAAATACAACACACTAATACAAACAATTAGAAGAGCTGGCTGGCAAGTTAACCCCCTCGTCACCATCGCAGCAGGTGTCAGAGGGGCTATTCATGAACAACCAATTAAAGAACTAGAAAAACTAAAAATACCTAAAACCGAGATTAAAACACTTATGAAACACCTACATCAAATTGCCATCAAATACCTTACATACTTAATACTTAACAAACGCAAGCTAGACAAAAAACAACCCCCAATAGACCCCCCTTAGACCCCGGCTGGGGATTCGTGGCACTCACTAAGGAACATCCATCCAAGATATCGTGGATGAAGTGGCTCCAATAAAAAAAGCCCCCCTATGGGGTTGAGGGCCGATTCATTCGAATGTGACATCACTAGATTAATTCGGGGCCTTTGACTCTATTTCCGGAATCAAATTGCCTAAAAATAGTCATTTATATGATTCATGCGTTTTTTTCATCCGCATGGATGATTATACTTGAGTGCCACGAATCCCCGGCCCTTAGACCCCCCCATGGACCTCAGTCAGATCTTTATACCCTCACATACCCTGTTAGATGGTAGATACTACACTATTCGGAAACTATCGGAGCCCACCTCCTGTACTCCTACGGTGAAGCTTGGTTAAACATGAACACGGTAGTGAGAAACGGACTCCCATTCACGTCGGAGTAAAAGTGAAACTCTTATGTTTATTTTATTTATTTATTTATTCAAGCAGGACGACAAAATAAACTATCAATTATGTTGAGTTGTGCAAAAAAGGCTTTAAGGCAGGAAATCATACAAAACTTCGTAAAAGGAACCCAAACATGTTAGAGAATTGGATCAACACACTAGAGAATTAGAGAATTGCATCACTGCTAGAGAACTAAAAAGTTGTATGTGGGCACACAAAGTCGCTTCCAAATCAATTCTACTATAAGACCTAAAACGAAGAAAATATATGGAGGCTTACCAACAACCATATGTTGCGAAATGAGAATGCAAAGACTCTGCAACAAGGAGACGAGAAGTTGAGAATATGAGAACCTCTTGGTTTGAAAGATTTATGAAATTGGGTCGGAAGATTCATGAAGTTGCTAGAGGTAAAGGTCCACTATCATGAACTTGAGGTGTGGCACATGTCAAGTCGGTTTAGAAGAATCATGAAGTAAGTCAGAAGGTTCATGAAATTGGTAGAACACTCCGGTAACATGGGTTGGAAGGTTCGTAAAGTAGCTTGGAGCCTTTAAAAATTTGAGTTTGCACTTCTGTGAAGTCATCTTACCAAAGGAATAACATTATTCAGCCAAGGGAGAAGGTTGGATAGGGTCATGAATATGTCATAATAGATTCAGGCATCTTATTTATGATATGCTTGAGTTAGTAGAGTCAACATTACCAACCTTCCTCTACCACCATTGACCCTTAACAACGTCATCCCCGCGGCTACCAGTAGGTCGCAACTAGCTCCCACGTTAGTTAGGTTAAAGAACACATCAATGCCCTCAATATCCAAGGTCAATGTACCATCGGGGTTTTGAAAATTGAATCGCATTGAAGACATCTTATTATGCACGAACATAATGATACGGAAATGCCTAGTGTGGAAGACATGAGAATAAACAACATTACCATCAATAAAACGACACTCAAATAAAAGCACAACCCAACCCAATATTGAAACAAAATAAATACCAATTCTAAAACTTACCGTGTGAGATCCATCCATGTTTGAACACAAGGGCAGGTTATTGATGTCCCACCATTCCTTTGCGGTTTTGGATTCATAAGTAGCAACATAAGTGATTACATCCCCTCTAAGAATTTTAAGTTTAAGGATCATAATAAGCATGCACACATTATCAACGAGGTAGGCTGAGGCAAACTCAAACAAAGCTTCAATGTGGCTTGAGCCATGTTTGTTCCAATTAGGAATGGACTATGGCGGGGAGGAAACATTGGGTACTGGGAGACCTTCGAGAAGGTTAGCAAGAATGAGATCAAACCTAAAGCCACCCACAAACACTTGCAAACAAGAAAACAACGTACAAGAGAAAAAGAAAAATACACAACGATTAACTAAATGAATGAATATTAAACACATGAAACTAACCTTTTTTTATGAAATCCAAAGTCTCAAGCATGATTGGATTTGTATCAACGCCATTCTCCATGATCGATGGTATTGATGTTTTCTTCCTTATGATAGACACACGTGGCAACAAGATAGGAGAGCAATAACCAATTTTGTTTCCAACAACATACTGTTGTGTTACCTATTGAGAGTGAACAATTGAAGGTGTAGGGGTGATTGGAACAGAAGGTGCTTGAATTGAAGAAATTGGAGTTTGTGTTACAACCTCCAATGGTGCTGACTAGCTAGGGGCATGCTGAGCAGGAGGGCCAATTTATTTTTTCCCATGTTTATGGGATAGCGCAACTTTTACTTGAGTATCATCATCCAAGACGTATGTATCATCTTGTGTTTGTAAAAACCTTGCTCTAGACCTCTCCAACTTCTCCCCTAGTGGGTAGAAAGAGCAAGGATAATCTAGGAACTAAAGGCATTACAAGAAAGTGTCATTGTCCTAAGTTTTCAACTGAGATCTAGTAAACATGAAAAGATTACCCTCATGTGGCCAAGTCAACAAGAATGTTGGCAAGGATGTTGACACCACATCCCCTAATGGTACTAGCTTTCTCATGAGATACCTACAAAGACAAAAAAAAACAAAAAAAACACATACTTTAATTAAATCTTGAAGATCCAATACTATCACAAACCATGCCAAAAGAAAATTAAAAGATTGCATTGAAAAATACATGTAAACCACACACTTAATGGTGGGTTCACCCTCCGGGTAATAAACAAGGGAAATAAACTTAATGAATTTGTAAGGTGCCCTTGACAACATTAGAATACCTTGGTCCACAACAATATTCTACATCTTCCACGTAAGATGTAGGGAGTGGAATATGGTCACTACACTCCATCTCATCCAATTCACCTTTTATACCCTCAAACTCATTCACCATGGCCACCTTCAACTACAAGATTTTTTTTCAAATGAGAATAAAATATATCTAGTGAAAACATCAATCAATAAAGAACAATGAAAAGAGTTGTACTACTTGCACCCAAAATGAAGCTCGAATAACCTAGTACTCAAGGTTAGACTATTTTACATCACTGACTCCCTTGTCATGGAATTTGAATTCCACCAATGCAACCATCGAGTCTTGTACTTTACTTCTGCCATTATAGTTGCAACAATTTGCAACTTCTCCAGTGTCATATCGGGCTTGGTTGTAACACCAAAGTGTTTATTAATATACATCATACCCATCAATTGATCAAACATTAATGATGATACAAATGACATATTCATAGAGGGATGAATGTATAAAAGCAAAAAATGATACCTCTGTAAATAACTCCTCTCCGTTTGTGGGATTTTCTACCGGGAGCAATTTCTCTAGTTCACTACTTTTGATAGACCCAATTACCTTAGTCGTAGCAATTTTCATCACCTTCTAAGCAAATTTTCTAGTTCTAGTTTCCAAAGGATGTTTGTCATTGTATTTACACATGGCATCTTCAGTGGTAGCTATTTTTTTCACACTACACCACAACCATTCAATTTTGTACGTAACTATAAACAAAGTCGTAACTAATGACATGTCAATAAAGACAAATGTCAAGGGGTTGGACTCACCTTATACAAAAAAAGTTGTAAGCACCTCCACTATTAGAGGATACCAACAAGTTTTGTTACAGCAATTCCCGCATTTGGTAATCATTCGTGGAGAGGAGATTCTTATAAGTTGATAGTTTTAGAGTCCCGAATTTCCGCACATGATGAAGTTTGAGAGCTAAGTTTGTTTTGACATGATTGCTTTCAGTGGACTTGCATAAAAACACCGACACACATGAAATATATATATAGGAATTTAAAAAAAAACACATACATGTTCACTTGTGCATAGCCTCCAAAAGACTTCCCACTGAGTCCCCCAGGTCAAAGAGTATACAATCTACTGAATAATGCCAATTGGCATCATCAACTTGATGATGGTCTATATACCTTCACCACGCAAAGATCATGTGATTACCCCCCCCCCACATGAAAAATATACTACCACAAAACTTTTGCAAAATCTTGTCTCTGGAGAGTGACAACTCAAAAATATCATTGGATGATTTCCAATGAGCATCCCTTTCCTCAGTAATCAAACCGGTAACATCCTTCATCCCACCCTCACCATCCTTCATCCCACCCTCACCATCAAACACTAAAACATGTAGTACATTATCTCCCTCATGGTAGCCATTCACGAACTCATCCTCCAACTTCATGACATCTATCTCCAGTATAGGTCTTACCAATGGCAAAGGTTTGTGACGACATAGAGGAATAGACAAACAAGACTTAGACAATGGTTTTATACTCAAACCATTAATCAAAGAATTGAAGTTTGTGGTTTGAAGAGTGTGCATGCACACCACACAATCTTGGGCATTGTCAAGATCATTTGGGAAAACAATGTCTTCAATAACATGAAGCATGGCTCCACCACAAATTAAACAACATCATCGCAAACACTTAGTATATCTCACCCTCCACGGAAAAACTAAACTGGTTAAAAATAGAAGTTGGGTTGCCTTTGCTAAAAATCGAGTTTTATTGTTTGCTACATTCTTGACACCCTTTTGGACGCGTGACTATGTTTAGCTAGTTTACTATTTCCTTTGCTAGAAATCGAGTTTTATTGTTTTACTGCATTCTTGACGCCCTTTTGGACGCATGGCTATTTTTAACCAGTTTAGTTTTTTCGTGGAGGGTGAGATATACCTCACAAGGACTAAGCAATGACTAGCAAGGACCACTCCATAATGGCCAAGTGGGGGGGGGGGGCATTCTCCAAAAAAAATTGAATTTTTGGACTGGGGGGTTTTATGTGGGCGCCCTCAATTTTTTTATAGTTCCATAATGTAGTCTAAAATGGCCAAGCGGGGGGCCCATTCCCCTCCAGCCTCTCCCCCTTCTAGGTTAGGATCACATGGTTGTTCGGGTGAGGGGCCATGATCTCACCCATGGCCTCCTCCATGCATGCGTTTAGTGCCCATTTAAGGGCCTTGATGGGGGGGGGGGCTAATTCCCCTCACTCTCCACTATGCAAGCCTGGCCTATGCCTCACATGGCTTAACCCAACACTGAGCAAGGGTTTGAATACAAGGACCTATGCGTTGGAGGGGTTTGAATTGTTTGGATCAACCAAAAGAAAATTGAATTTGCCACCCGGTGTGAGTATGATGATGATCGTCCAGACAAAGTGAATTACTCCATCTCCCACTCTAACACAAGATCCACTAGGGCACACATTGAGGAGTCCCTCACACATGATGAAAATGTGGTGTCTCACACCACCACCCGCGTTCAAGTGTCCATGATACCAATGGCACATTTCTAGATTGCATTATCTGTCAAAGAAAGAGTGCCATGCATTGTAGACCAACGCATGGTGTCCATGCAAGGCCAAAGTGGGGAAGAGTAAACATGGCACATCCACACCAACTTACAGAGACTTGAAAGAGAAGTTTTGTCGACGACCATGTTCCTACAAAACTTTGGTTTTGTGCAGATGACATTAACCATTGCATGAAGGGTAGCAAGAAGAAGTGGGTGTTTGATTGGCCAAATCTTTTGACTATGTGGTTGGTGAAGGTTGGGACTAACCTTACATGGGATGAGGTTTTTGCGTTGGAGGACGTTGGTTTTCAACTTTAGCAACGGGAGGCCCTCTCCCCACCTTGTCGTTTGGGTACAATTCCCAACCTCTTGATCACATTTTTGTGTTCCATCAAATCCACATGCTCACCCCACCACATGGTTTTCCGAGGCAATTCGTTGCAATATGGCGGCACAATTGCCGAAGCACAAAAATCAATGGGAGAATGCATTACATATGGATTGTTATTATGTGGTAGGAGTGACTGCCACCTCATACCGTGGATTTGGTTGCATCATAACCATAGTCTCCAAGGAGGAGAGGACTTACCTCGTGTCCATGGCAAATAACCCACATTGCACTTGCCTTGACTTTTAAAAAATGTCATCAATGGCAGTGGGGAAGAGGGGTTGGTGGATTTCCTACAAGCATTTGTACTATGTGTTCAGGTATTTGTGCATGGTTGACTACGCCATAGACAAGTTTATTTACACACCCACATTTAACTACAACGAGGTGATGCATCTTCTGGAGCTCGCGGGTATCGCTGGACAAACTTAGTGCAGCGATAGTGAAGGCCATGGAAACATAATTTTAAGACATAGATATGTATAATTTTTGCCTCGAGGAAATGTAGTGCACACTGATGCTAGAATTGTTTGGTTGTTTGCCACAATAAGGCACTTAGCATTCCCTATGCATGTTTGTCATTTCAATAAAGTACTCATAACCATGGACCATCATTCACCCTATAATCTATGGTACTAGGGTGCAATCCAATATGTATTGTCTCTCAAACATGTTATATCCAACATTTATGACTCAAGAGCATTGCGATTATTGCTTAAAATAGTACATTGTTGGACATTGTGTTCCTCACTACTCACATGTCATTGCTCACCACTCGCCACTCACATGCTAGCCTCCCTCGGGGAAGGGGGGGAGGGAGCACTTCATATTCTATATAAGTTCATATATAAGTTCGTGAGCTACATGTAGGCATTAATCAAAATGTAAAATTTGAAAATCTTTATAAAATTGGGTTGATATCATGTAAGATTCATTAATGATATTTGTGATACACATGGATTAACATACTTAATGTTCGGTTATGCAAGAAAGAAAACTAACCATACTTTGTTGCACTTAGCATGTGATTAGATGGTATTTTGGAGTCAAGCAACTCCAAAGAAAGAATTGGGTCAAACAACCCAAGAAAAAATTGATGTACAAGGGCTAGGCAACACATGGAGGAATTGTGCATGGGAGTTAGATAGCTTCCGATCAAAGATCTTTGCTTTTGGAGTTAGACAACTCCAACTAGAAGATTTGAATGGGAGTTAGAAAACTCTAAGTGAATAAATTAATCTAGTTGGAATTAGAGAATTTCAACTAGAAAAATAGACAAATGCATCAACTTGTTGGAATTAGATAGTTCCAACTAGAGTATTGAAATTGAGACAAAATATTCATAGTAGATTCACTGAACATACAATGAAACGATCTATGTATATAGATAATGAAGCTTCAATCTACATTTAGTAAGACTTGAGACTTCTAAAAGCATCTCTTAGCTATTATGAACAAAGAAGGATAAGGCTTGGGATACCTTAGGTATAAAAGGGAGCTCGGGGGACGAGAGAACATCTTTGGACTCTCTCCTATGGTTGGGTGATTCAAGCCAATGATTGGGGAGAACTGATGGATCTTTACAAATGAACCAATTGCTATGGACAAATAACCGGATATGGAAGAGGGTAGTCGGATGGGCATCCAATCTACCAAGGGAGGAAACTTGATATGGACGGGTATTAATTTTGAATTTCCTAATAATTCACGGGTCGAAAGGTGTAAACCCCGAATACTAACCGTCCCCCTGAGGGTATTGGCGGATACCAGGCGACCACCAGGGGTATGTGCCGGATCTTAGCCATATATCGGGAAGGTCATGGGGGAGATAGTGGTTCCCTCCCCCTACCATTTTTCCACTCAATTCTCACTCTCGCCCTCGCTCCTCGGCTCATTCCCCCTCACCCTGCTCCTCCCCATCCTCCCCATCCTCCCCATCGCCATCACTCCTGCTCCTCGGCCTCCCTCAGCGCCGCTCTGTTCCTCTCCCACTACGCTCTTACTCCACTCATGGCCTCCCCCTTCACACCACTCAAGCTCCCATCGCTTGATCCTGGCCCCCACCGCCCCAGCCGTGTCCGATCCCGGCCTCAATTGCAAGGTAGGAGATCAAAGTTTGTCGGTTAGCTAAACGATTATTTGTTTTATTGTGTGTGTGTGTTGAATGTAGAGCTCGTTAGAATGCGCTTTGAATTTGACGGCGTTAAGGATTTGAAATCTTGACACAACACTACGTATACATTGATATATATAAATCCTTGTGTTTGAGTAGAATATCAAGAGCTCATGGATCGGGCCTCAAGTTAAATTTGGTGAGAGAGATCAAAATATGTATCTATTGTGGATGTAATCTCGGCACCGCTTGATGTAGGGCTGATCGGAACGTAGGAGATCCAATTTCTATCAGTTTGGGTAATGAGAATCGTTATGTTGTGCACTGAAGCTTGTTAGGATAGTAATGCTTCGAGTGTAAGTTGTAGCCGTCTTCACCTCTTGCGCTTTACATATGTGGAGCGCAATTTTGACAAAGTTGAGAGAAATGATATCTGATACAACACATCATACACACAGATGAATATAACCCTTTGTGTGCAAGTGAAATATCGAGAGCTTGTGGATTGGGCTTCAAGTTAAATTTGGGGAGAGAGAGAGAGAGATCGGAATCTGTTTGTATTGTGGATGTAATCTTAGCACTGCTTGATGTAGGGTTGATCAGAACGTAGGAGATCCCGGGGGGTGCATTCCATTGTCAAGTTGAATACCACGTGCGATAAAAAAAATCTACTTTTTATATAAAGGATCACCAAAATGGGTCAAAAGTTTATCATATTTTTTTCGTGAGTAGACATACATGATATCTAGTACATAGTAAAAAATGGCAACAAAATTTGATGATTTTTTAAAATAAAACATACCGTTTCTAACTAGAATGATGCAGAATTGAACTAAAAACATTGCTACAAAAATGAAGATAACTAAATTTTTTAGAAAAATATACAAAAGATATTATCAATGGTTATGTATATGTAAAAAATTTACAAAATTTAAAATTATCTATGGCATATAATTAGGGTATCAAACTTTTTATCGCACGTGGTTATGAAATATTGTCGTGGTGAGAGGGCTTTGCTATGGGAAAACACGGGGTTCCTGGCTGCAACTAGTCTATGCCCAAGGTATGGAAGAATTCATAATTGCTCATGGTTGCTTATGCATTTGAAAACGCCAAATTTATGTGTACAATAAAAAAACACAAACCGTGTAGAGGCTTGAACCCTTCATAGTTACTGCTAGCATTCAAATGGATGTCACAGGTGCATTACTAATCCAAATAATATGCACAATAGTTTTTCGGAAAGCCAACACAAAGACACACATATAATAAAATTTTCAAAAGAAAGTGATTTACCGTTTCATAGATATGGCATGCCAAAGTTGAGGCTTTAGTTTTTGTAGCAGCTATATACCTCTCCGCTTAAGAAGCCATAACTTCTTCATAAGAACTCTAAATGATGTGAGCCATGACTCTTTGGAAACCCAACTCTATTATCTATGCTAACTAAAATTTTGAACTTAAAATTCAAATATACTCATCTTCTATGGTTTTTAAAACACGGACTTCCCAAATTCAGTGGCAAATCTACACCTTCACGCTTCTATGATCATAATTTTCTCATTCTATGTCCAAATTGAGAGCTTAATAGTTTTTTAAAAAGCTTAAAACATGATTCAAACACTCCTAAAATATGAGAACAAACAAAATAAATCATATTTCACATGCTCTCAAAGCACCTACTTTTAGATTCCGATGGCAATAAAATTGCCTTCATTCTAAAACCCATAATTTTCTCATAACAACTCCAAATGGAATAATCTATACATCATTGAAATTACTCAAGCAAAATAAACATGCTCACAAATTTTTATTGAAATCTACGCTATACAAAATCTATGGTTCTTCCTCAAAGTTTTCTTTCGAAACTAACACTCTCTATATTTCTAAAATTGGAGAGAGCCCCCTTAGAGAGAGGAAGACCTCCCTCCTTAGGGGCACTTTATATTAGGGCCCATTTGGCGGCCGGCCCATTTGGAGTTGAGCCCACTTGGACTTGAAGTGGGCCTTAACTTTAGCCCTACTTTACAAAGTGGGCCGTTGAGTGGGCCTTGCAATATAAAGTCCATAGGCCCACTTGTAGGGCCCAAATTGAAAATTTTACTTTAAAGTGGGCCTTCCAAATGGGCCTAGGGACTTTATATTGTAAGGCCCAATCCACGGCCCACTTTGTCTTAAATAATATAATAATATAATAATAATATACAATAATATAATATAATATAATATAATGAATTATGCCCTTGCTTGAACTAAAGTCATAAAGTCATAGAGTCATAAATGACTATATGACGGAAGTTGGGTGAAGTGGGCCGAAGGTGCGAAGTGGGTCTCCATAAACCCTCGACCCATTTTTTTGCCTTCAGCCCAATTTTTTCCCTCTAAAACGCCGCCATGTCACCCGCCACGCAAGCTTTAGGAGAAGTGGGCCGACTCTCAATATAAAGCCCTTGGGCCCATTTGGGCAATCTAAGCACTCTCATTGGTTGATGCCTAGGGTTTGGAAATGGGCCCTAATATAAAGTGCCCCTTAGTCTAGTCACATGGGGGACACATCTGCCCATAATGGGCCTAATGGGCACCTGCATAACCATTGGGTGATCTACATCATCCCCCCTTAGTCATATCTATCCGTATTTTTCAAACATAAAGCCACAAAAGTCAACAAAGGTGAAAAAATCTTCACCTTTCCTTTCGACAACAACTAAGTTCAAATCAAATAAAAACTAACTCTAATGACATAAGGTTTTCAAAATCAACAAAGGTTGTGAAGATAATCACGATTACCTTCTCTATTACTTTATTAACTATAAAAATCAATGAAACTAAAAAAATAACAATACTATTTTTTTTTACATTTGTAAGAGCTCGCTTCACGACAACGTAAGGGGATGTGATCCCCCCAAGTAGGAGATCCAATTTTTGTCGGTTTGGGTAACGAGAATTATTTTGTTGTGCACACAAGCTCGTTAGGATATTAATGCTTCGAGTGTAAGTTGTAGCCTTCGCCTCTTGTGCTTTGTATATGTGGAACATAATTTTGATAAAGCTAAGAGAATTGATATCTTGACACAATACAATATACACACGGATAAATATAACAAAACATATGATGCGTTTGAAAACACCTTGAGCACCTTCACACGGCTCGAGAACTTATTCGACTTTGGTCCTAGATTTGTTAACGCGTACACAACACTCGACTTCAGCCTCATCTTCAACACAAGTGAGTATACTTACATTCTTGAGCATTCTATATATTTGTCCAAGGCTCGTTTTGGTAATTTTTTTCTCAATTATCACTTGATTGGATTTTGAGTACCCCATTTGTTTGCACTGCCTACCGTTGTCGTGAAACAAACTCTTACATAATGTAAAAAAAATAGTATTATTTTTTATTAGTTCTCACTGGCTTTCATAAAGAATAAAGTAATAGAGAAGGTTTAAAAAAATCGTGATTATTTTCACGATCTTTGTTGATTTTAAAGACCTTATGTCATTAGAGTTAGTTTTGATTTGATTTCAAGTTAGTTGTTGTTGAAAATAAAGGTGAAGGTTGTTTCACCTTTGTTAATTTTTTGATTTTATGTTTAAAAAATATGGATAGATATGATTAAAGGGGGATGATGTGAATCACCCAATAGTTATGCGGGTGCCCATTAGGCCCATTATGGGCGGATGTGTTCCCCGTGTGGCTTGGACAAGGAGGGCGGTCTATCTTTCCCTAAGGGACTCTCTCCAATGTTGAGACTTAGAGTTTTAGTTTCCGGAACTTTGAGGAGGGATTATATATTTTGTATAGCATTGAATTCAATGAGATTTTATGAGCATGTTCATTTTACTTTAGTGATTCCAATGATGTATAGATTACTCCATTTGAATTTGTTATGAAAAACTTATGAATTTTAGAGTGAAGGCAATTTTATTACTATTGGAATTTAAGAATAGGTGCTTTGAACACATGTGCAAATACAACATATTTTTTATTTATCTCATATTTTAGGAGTACTTGAATAATGTTTTAAGCTTTTTAAAAAACTAAAAAACTTTTAATTTAAACATAAGATGTAAAAAATATGATTATAAAAACGTGAAGGTGTAGATTTGCCACTGAAGATTTAAGAAGTTATGGTTTCTTAAGCGGATAGGTGTATAGCTGCCATAAAAAACTAAAGTCTTAACTTTGGCATGCCATATCTATGAAATGGTAAACCACTTTCTTTAAAAAAATAAAATTCTATGTATGTCTTTGTGTTGGTTTTAAAAAAAGCTATAGTACATATTATTTGGATTACTAATGCACGTGTGACACTCATTTGAATGCTAGCAGTAACTTTGAAGGATTCAAGCCTCTATACAATTATTTTTTGCATTGTGCATATAAATTTGGCGCTTTCAAATGGCATAAGCAACCATGTGTGTTATGATTTTTTCCATACCTTGTGCATAGACTAGTTGCAGCTAGGAACCTCGTATTTTTCCATAGCAAAACTCTCTCACCTTTACACCATGAATATTTAAATTTCATTGTTTGGGGTTAAATGTAGCTAAATACTTAATGGGTTAGGGTGTTGGTTTGCTTGCTTTGATTTGTGAATGTTTTTGCTGGTTTCGTATTTAATGTGGCTAGATGTTTAGTGGATTAGGATGTTGGTTTGGGGGTACTTAGTTGTTGATTTGTTTGTTTGTATTTATAAATATTTTTGTTGGTTTGGTGTTTTATGTGGTTAGATGCTTGGTGGATTAGGGTGTTGGTTTGGGAGCACTTAGTTGTTGGTTTGTTTGTTTTGATTTGTGAATGTTTTTGCTGGTTTGGTATTTAATGTGGCTAGATGCTTGGTGGATTAGGGTATTGGTTAGATTTATGTTGTTGGTTTGTTTAGATTTAGGTATGTTTGTTTATTTTGGTTTATGGTTTAGGCTAAAAGTTCTAAAACTTCTTTTTGATTGGGTGTACAGGTCCATGTTATTGCATCAGTGCATGGGCACATTGATATTAGGTTTCATTTGTGAATCATTTTAGGTTAGGTGTTGATAAATTATTTGCAGTTGCTTTTTTTTTTTTGGTTGTGTTTCTATTATGGTTGATTTGTAGTGTGAGGTAAAATAGGCACCTTCTAGATTTCCAAGCCAAAGGGTTGGTTTGCACTTACCCTTAGTTCACAAATAATATATTCTAAGATTCGGAAGTTTTGTGAGTGAAAAAAGTTATAATTAGCCCTCTTAAATGTCTAATTAGTCCAACACAAGCTTACTTGCCGTGGAATACGCAATTAAAACCCTTTTAATATAGTTATTCTACTAAAATTTAATATAAAATAGCCTAAAATCTAATATGATATTTAAAAATTCCTAACTATTTGAAAGAAAAAGATAAAGAGAGAATATTTTTGTGAGCTGCTTCACGAAAATGCTTATAGCTTTTAATAAAAAAAAGAATGAAACAAAACTAATTATACTAAAAATATAACTTCAATATCTATCTAGAAATATAAGAGTTACAAAAATGGACACTCTAGCAAGCCAGGGTGTCCCCCTTGTGCCCATGGTGTTTCAGGCACTCCTCATAGAGAGGTACGCGACAACGTCACAATGATCTCGTAAAAAAATCACAAATTAAGGAAAACTAAACAGTTGGACGAATATGGTAGGGGCAACATGTAAATCACAAAGACTCCAACATTGATTAAAATGTGTGCTATGAAGAGGTGGTGGTGGAAATGGACACGGAGAGAAGGGAGATAAACGCCACCAAGAGAAGCTAGGAAGAGAAGGGAGAGAAGCCACCGAGAGAAGTTGGGAATAGAGTTAGGGTTAGGCTTACAATTTTATCCAATTTTGGGCAAACGATGAGTCATTTTTCATCCATCCCTTGTGAGGCATGTGCACAAAATTGATCCTACTAAACATATATTCTAGGATCCTTATTTTCAACCCCTATATTATTTTTACAAAAAGGAATGGCCCACATTTTATACCTATCTACCTTACTTGTAATGGGATTGTCTACTTTTAATGCACCCTTTATTATTTGGAATTCTTTTATGAAATTTATGTCAAACAAATTTAATCCTCCCTATATTATGCCGCACGTCGTTTTTAAAATGCACTAAGTGACCCCCCCCGGTGGGTGTAGTGGACACAAAGCATATGTTTACATGATCCCCCAAAAATGAATACCAAGTGGAGTCATAGCATGGCCTATGTGCACACACGGCAAGTGCATTGTGTTGATGTATAGTTAGGGTTTAGGGTCCAACATACTAGGTAAGACCATGTATTTGTCAATTTTACTTCAATGAACTATGTGTAAGGCATCAGAAGCAAGTGTGGCATTTCACTTGTGGTCCAACATTCTCATAATCATGAGGTGTTAGGCAAGTCCATATTAGGTTATTCAAAGAAGCACTTTATCCCTTGCAAAAGGCAAGGCATAACCACGATGAGTTGCACAAATAGATAATTGCCCTTGTGTGACCACAATGGGTCAAAGATCACTATATTCGTTAATTTGAGACTTTCTCTTGTCTCAAATTAATATATGGACCACAACAATATGGTCTAATGTTTGGGTCGTCCTACCTAAACCATCTTGATATGAGTTCTTAATTGGGTTCTTGTTATGAACACCCGCTTCAAAGTATTTGCATCTTACAACATTCTCCAATATCTGTGTGATTTTATCCATGTTCTTATATTTGTGACTATCTCAAAATGCTAAAAAAGTCCCAAATTAAAGAATATAGTGATAAAGGAACTTTTAACTAAAAATTTGAGTTATGATTTAATATTTCAAGTTTAATGGCTTCAAATCCACTTCAATTTGTTGAATGAAAGATTAAATAAATTTACCCCAATGAGAAGACTGAATTAATTGGATCACTCTAACCACCCAAACTTGCCAAAATGTCTTGAATAAGTACGATTAAAGCACGCATGTCTTGTTTTATTACCTTCTTAATCATACACCTATATTTTTGAGTGGTGTTTGGTTTGGTGTGTTTAATAATGAACACCAAAATGCATATATTTAATAGGGATTGTACTATGGTGGACATGCCTAATTTGGTCACTTATCTCATTTGGACACTTATATATGAGTGGTGTTTGGTTAGGTGTGGCTTCAAGAATGGGGATACTAGAAACGTATATGTTTAAAAGATATTGGATTATGTGCTCAAATTATGGATAACCATTATAGACTTGATAGTCAACTTATTTTGGGGGACATGTATGATTGTTTAATGAGCACAAGAATATTCACTTTGATAATGATTAAGATATTCATATGAGCTCCAAAAATTATGAGGGAGTGGTTATGGCCTCGTTTTAGATTTGGTCACTATCTTGTACTAATTGCATATTTCTTATCGAAGGAGAAGTGGGCTAGTTGGAAAAAGCAACCATTTAAGACCCATCAACCTTGTGTGCTTACATCTTTAACCATTCTAAGCTCAATAGTCAATCTTATTTGGGAAACCTATATGACCATTTAATGAGCTTGAAAATTTTGAATTTGATAATGATGAGCGCCGAAATTTATGAGGAAAATGGGGACTGTGACCACAATTTGGATTTGTCAAACATCTCTCACTAACTGAATTGTGTGTTTCGTATCATACAAGATGAGGGTGTAGAGATAAAAATGTTCATTTAAGACTTGTGTATCTTAGGGTGGATTTATGTTAGGGTTTGGGTCCAAGAAACATGGGGTCCAATACACTCCTTGATGGACCTTGCTTTCAGACTCAAAAATTGGACCCAAGCTTGAAGTTTGGTTTATGGAATGTATCATTTTGAGTTAAGACCATTGAGATTTGGCATGAAGGTGATGCCATATCAGTGCCACTTCATTTTGTCATGCCTTGGACTTGGACCCTCATGTAAATCCCTTGTGTCCAAAGTTTAGTTCTTGACCAACATGATCACCCAATTATGAAGTTTCTTTGGTCTTGGACCCTAGTGTGAAATCCCCCTTACCTTTAGGGCATGTATACACTAGTGACCAATGACCATGACCATGACCACCTCTTTCTAAAATCTCTCATTGGTTGAGAAATTAGTGGCAGACCAAGTTTGTTTTACATAATGTCACCAAAATACAAGTTGCCACGAGTGAACATGTCATATAGCGAGTGAGAAAGTAACATGAAATCTTACATGTCCAAATTGGATAATATTTGGCGATCACCTGAATTTTGCGGTGAGACAACCCAAAAAGCAACCATGTTAGAGGACAACATATTTTAACAATTTATATAATACAATTTTAATTTTAATAAATTTTTAAAATTTGTTTTCTTTGAAAACGCTTCATACTATGTCCCGTGACTTGGTCACGGTCTTCAGACAGCCGACCATGACCACGAGAGATTGTAAATCATTTTTTCTCGCGGCCCTCGGTCACGTTTGTACTCGATAAGGGGGAACGAGTTTCCTGAAGGCGCTCTTTCCGTTCGTTCTCAAGGCTTAAACCCTAAAGCTCCTTCCCACCCTTCTCCACAAACTCTCGAAAATCCTGCCAGAGGGATCGCTCGCAGAGGCTCGTGGAACGATTAATTGAATCATCGACGTTTTTTTTCCTGGTTATCTGAATGGATTAATGTTGTCAGTTCTATATGTGCTCGATGTGAATTTGGCAAATTCAGGATGTGGTGTCATGATAGGTGAGGTTGAGGTTTGAGCACTCCAGGGGTGGGGTTGAGGGCGCAATGGAGGAGAAGCGTGTGGCGTTGGATCTCAATGAAACCGTCATGCGGAGTATGGCCATTGGTGCCACTTTCAAGGATTATGTATGTTTTTATAATCTCCCTTTGTTTTCAGCATTGTCTTGGGGCATGGTCGCGAGCTTTGTGTACAATTCGGAGTGTTCGCAGTGCCATTCGTTTCTGAGAATGAATGTTATTCTTCAGATAATTGACTCCAGCATTTAAAAAACGTGCTTAATTTTTTATCGTTCTTTGAGGGAGGGTATTGAGTGTAGCTTGCACCAAATGGTAATCATGGTACAAATGGTGGCACTAGAGCTCGTTATGGTATCATCAATGTCTGTTTGAAAGTATTCAAACTAGATAACGTTGTCGGTGTGAGCGGCTTTGATCAGTTCAGGCCAATGTTGAACCGGTATACAGTATTCAATATTAATAATGTTATCAATAACCTACCTGACTGGTAAGAAAATTGTAATACCAATCAAGTATTGATAACTGGTGGTTATCACAAGCTGAAAGAATCTTCGTATACCCAATACATTACTTGGACCAATACCATCCTAAACCGTACTGATACTAGGGTAGTTATACCTAGTTATCAAGGTCCTTGAAGGGTCTATGGGCCCCCAATGTTATAAAAATAAAAATACATACAAATACCCATATCCTACTGGTATTCCAAAAATGTGAAATCCCCAATGTATATATTCGAATGGTATCATAAAAAGATGATGCCAATGCAACACTGGTTCAGACCAGAATTCGTCATGAATCACGTGACCAAGTAGTGAGCTGTGGTACTCATAATCTGTGTAATGCTGATCTTCCTGATAATAAACAAAAAGTCTGCATGAACAATAAATTGTTGTTGTCTGATAGGTAGGGGATATTAAATTTTCGGGCTGAATCATTCTCTTTTAACCTCCCCAAGAAGAGGATAATCAGGAGACACTCCACAGTAGGTTTCATGGTGTATATGTGATCAAGAGAGTACTGGAGACAATTATTGCGAGGCAGCAGAATGGTATCATGACAGTTTTATGGAGATTAAATTATAGATATGGAAGGAGTGTCCCCGCATATGCATAGGGGTCAGGAGAAATATGATTTGGAGAATCTGATCATTCCTTTCCTCTATTTGGAATGGTAAGGAGAGTAAGGTTGAGAGAGGGCACTGAAATTGAGGTTAATTTCAACTTATTGTATGGTATTCATGTTTGCTGTTAATTTCAGGGAGCAAAAGTCAACTCGTTAGATTTTCATCGAACTGATGACCTTCTTGTAACTGCGTCTGATGATGAATCCATACGCCTTTATGATACTGCAAACGCCACGTGAGTTACTTCTCTTCTTATCCCTGCAATCCTTAACCTCAAAGTATATTGAAATATTGTATTGATCAACAGCTCAACATATACAGGTATGAAGGTGTAGAAGTTGCTTTTTCTTTAGAGCAGAATTACAAGCTAATGATTACTGGACTTCAGCTACACTGATGTCATAAATGTAGTAGAAGAATTGAGCTCTCAAACATGGCGCTAGATGAAAAAAATATCATGATTTAATTGGTCTCTGAATTGACGGATTTGCAGATTAAGCCATGCAAGTCTCATAATTTAAATGGTCACTGAATTGACTTTATAATACCTGTGATTCTACAATATATCAAGACTAAATGATTCTTGTGACTGCAATGTGTACGTTGTTCACTAAAGCCATGATACTAAATGCTCTGGTGAAGGGTGTTGATATGTAGATTTTGTATATTGTGTACAAGGTTCTGTCTTACTTTTTAGATGAAAAGTTCTTGTTTATTATGTAATTTCCTCTCCAGTCTCACAACCTCCATATCTGTGTTATTTGTCCGCCAAGCAGGTTGCTGAAGACAATACACAGCAAAAAGTATGGGGTAGACCAGATCTGCTTCACCCACCACACCAGCTCTGTTGTCTACTCTTCCAAAAATGGTTGGGATGGTAAAGATCTTGAAATACTCCCATGTGCCTTGGTTCTTTTGCTGATTGTGAGGCAAGAAACCAATTCTTGGTGATAGTTTTATTAAGGCTGTCTCATTTGGTGCTCTGCAGAGTCCCTGCGCTACTTATCATTGTACGATAATCGCTATTTACGCTACTTCAAAGGACATCGTGACAGGTCACGTCCATTTTTATAGAAAATTATTGTTAGCTCTTAATGGTGCCATTTTTTTCTTGATCAACCTCAATTTTCTGTATCACCAATTTCCAGGTTTAGTGACATCATACTTGTGAGATGGTAAAGTTCAAGGCTCGAATCTGAAGCTCAAAAATGTATGATGCAACACAGGGTGGTATCGTTATGTATGTCACCCAAGAATGATAGTTTCATGTCTGGTGCACTTGACCACACCGTACGCCTCTGGGATCTGCGTACCAATGTGTGTCAGGTAAGGTTACCTCATTGGGGAGTCTGTTGTCCAGAATCCTATCTTTTTAATTTGTTCCTGTCATAATGTACTAATCAGACAGTTATTATGGTTTTCTCTCTGTGTGAAGGAAGAAGTGAGTCTGAGTAAGCATGATTTTGTCATGTTGGTCTTATGGTGGTCTATATAGTGACTTAACAGCATGGACCATGGATTTTCTGTTTCAGGGATTGTTACGTGTGAGAGGAAGACCAGCTGTGGCATATGACCAACAAGGACTTGTATTTGCTGTGGCTATGGAGGGTGGTGCTATTAAGCTCTTTGATGTGCGTTCTTATGATAAGGTCAGTGAGTGTGTATCAACTTATTATATGGGCTCTATTGTCCTTGTATTCATTGGTGTGTGTGGTCTGGAACAGAAGCATAACTAGTATGGCTCCCAGTTATTAAATTTTCAAGTTATTTGTTTATGCTTGACCATAAATTTCTGAATTGTTCATATATTCTCCAAATACATGTCTAATATTTTTAATTGTTGGGTTATATGGACCTGTAGGGACCTTTTGATACATTCTTAGTAGGTGGTGACACGGCAGAGGTTTCTGGTATGAAATTCAGCAATAATGGCAAGCTGATGCTTTTATCTACAACCAATGGCCATGTCTATGTGGTGGATGCCTATACTGGGCGAAAGGTATGTATTTGATGCTCAACTGATTCCTGTGAACATAGCTGAAATGCATGTCTTTTCTTGATACTGATGAATCTGGACCTGTTACTTTGCAGCTACATGGATTCACAGTAGAGCCCAACGTGGATGGGGGGGTTCTGGAGGCTTCATTCAGTCCAGATGCACAGTTTGTCATTGCTGGTGTGTTTCACAGCACCAATTATGGCTCAGAACCATTGTTGTCAGAAGAAGTTTCCAATTTCTAGTAGTTCTGCATTCATTCTCTTATTTTATATCAGACTCTTCTCGAGGTGATATTTATTATCACTTGAGGACTGGGTGTTTTAGTCTAATTCCTCCAGCTGTGTGATTGGAAATCTTCAAATATGTATTTCCAGTAATTCCCAACAGTGGATGCACTTACACATGTTAGGCATGAACACTGCAGTCTGTCAATCTAGATGATTAGACATTACTAATAAGACACCATTTGGTAGGAGGAGAACAAATTGTAGGAAGTGGAGACCCTCTTTTGTTTTGAATGTTCATATTTGTTTCATGCATTAAGTTTGTCCCTCGGAAAGCAGATTAATTGATGTTGCTGCTGTGCAGGATCTGGCGATGGTAGTTTAAGAGCTTGGAGCACACAGTCTGGTGCTGAAGTAAGTTTCATCTTTCCAATATACTGTGCACAAGTTTTGGAACTGGGCTCTGGAGGATGAGTTTGGTCATGTGAACAATCAAGGTTACAATATGCACAGAATTGACCTCAAAATTTCAAAATCAGCATCATAGATGCACTGATTTCATACCATTATGTTTTGGCTCTCTCAGTATAAGCTTGCTACTTGGGTTTTTAATAAGGGAGTTTCACCGAAAGTTTCAATGTTGGGATCTAACAATTCTAGTGGCTGATATTTGCAGATTGCATGCTGGACCAACAATGCAGGAGTGCCAGCGTGCATCAAATGGGCCCCTCGTCGACTCATGTTTGCTAGTGCCTCCATGGCTCTCCTCTTGTGGATCCCAGATTTGGCAAAGCTTCAAAACCCAGAGAGTGGTCCCTAGATATCGACCACAAAGGTTGTATTGACAACCACCTTTACAGGCTTGATCTCCAACTTCTGATTGTTTGAGGTGCAGTGAAAATCCTCATAGATAACAGTTTTGTACCATGTTTAGAGCATAGGATCACACGAGTGCATAGAATTCCCAGACCATCAACAAACTGAGAGTGGAAATTCTTGGAACAGTCAAAGAACGTAACAGCTAAAGTTCGCATGATTCTCAGTATGAGAGATGTTTGAATGTATTACTATTTCATTGGACTAATCTTAGTGCAATTGGCATCATTGTTTTTTGTATCTTGGAATGATGGTGGAGGGAATGTGTCAAGAGATATATTGCATGGGCCTGTGACTTCTTGGGCTACCAAAATTGAGAAGATACTTTTAGAAAAGTTCCTAGCTCCTCAGTTGCTTAATTCTTGGAATCCCTTCACAAGGATGATGGGGATTACAAGAATTCAGCTTATCAAATAACAATCAAGGCAGAAATCTTGGAAGTCCCTACAACTTACAAGATATCAAAGACTGGTTGAGGATCGACTTCCCAGGGGCCACGACATTGATTTCATTCCATTGTGAATTGGGTGAGGGTGCAAAAATAACTCCATTGTCTGTGAGCTTTGTACATAATGAAGTAAAATTTGAAGCTCATCCATAATTTATATAAAGTTGTAGATCGGTATATTTGGAAGAAAGGAAGTTGTCCTTATATGTTTTTCACTTTCTTTCATATTTTTTGAAACTCCAAAATCAGTAAATATCTTAAGGTTTTTGAAAAGTATCTACATGGCAATTCTTACTTTCTTAGATGCAAAAATTGAACTATCTCAAGTGTTTAAGATTGACCTAGGAGTTTGGGAGTGTCTTTTAATTGGTAGAGAGCATCTTAGTGGAAAAAGACTTGTAATTAGGTCATGCACATATATAAATCACTCAACATCTGTAAGTGAAACTTGATTGCACCAGATTATAACAGCCCCTCCTAAGAGCCACAAGTTGCAGCCTCACTCTCATCATAGGGGACAATCTTCAAATTCCATGTAATACACACAACAAATTGTTCACAATAGCCCGTTTTTTCTTAACACATAAGTGATGCATTATCACATTCTCGCCCTGTGTCAAATCTCGATCCCCCTTTTCCCCCAGTGCCATCCCTTGACTTCTCCTCGCCATGTCTGTAACTTGAAGAATTGAAGCAAGTTTTAACACACTTGGAAGACACGTATATTTGCAACATCATGTTCACAAGAGAGCACACCAAAAGACCCCAGTGTCTGGGGAGATTTTTTGACATAATTGGTCAAGATCCTACAATTTCCAAGTCCAGCCGGTTACATGTTGATATCTTCTGGTTTATCTTTGTTAATTTGAGATATATTCTATCTTAAATGATTGGTAATTTTCCTGAAGTCTTGAACTTCAACTGGTTATTTCTCAAACTCAACCGGTTCATCTGTAACCAAGCTGTTGGTTCTCCCTGTCCATTAAAAGATCCAAAACCCCAAGAGAAGAGCACTTATATACCATGCCCACATACTTAGAGTAGAACTACCTATCCCCAATGAGGACCCCATCGGGAATCTATAGGGTGTTAGAATTTCAATTATAGTAGAGGTGCCTATTTCCGATTAGGACCCCGTCGGCAATCTATAGGGTATTGTAAATTCGATCAGATTGGGATTCAATTTCGATTAGGCTGAAACTAATAATGCCATGACACATGTATTGGTTTTGAGTGCTGAAGTGAGGACAAATGAGTGGTTTAAATGATCGGTTATGGTAGACTCTAGACATTGGTAATATGTTCGAGCCAACTTTTGACTTCATAGTAATTTCAATTTAAGGAATAAAATTACCAAAAAATTTGCAGTCCTCCCGATTTCTGTCTTCCTACATGGGAAAAATTTGCACAGCCTTATGCTTCTCCAAACTTGGTGCAAAATCTCTTAACTGATCAGTTATGGGTGCCTCTACTTTAGGCTGGTATTGATTTTGGTAATTTCTTTTCGTGAGTGGTTAAAATAAGATTCCATGCATCATGGTTCTAATGGCTAGTTTCCATGTAGGTCGCTTCGCCCACTAGATTCTAGTGGGAATGTAGATGTCACTAGGTGGAATCTACATTTCCACTAGAATTTGGTGGGTGGTGTGGAAACCAACCTTAAGTCTCCAACTTCAGTTATGGTATCATCAAGGAATAGATAGTGCCATGACACATGTCTCTAGTATTTGAGTGCTAAATTGAGGAGGAATTTGTCTCAAAATGAGTAGTTATGGAAAACCCTAGACATTGGTAATGTGTTCGGGCCAAGCTTCAAAAATTCACAATAATTTCAATTTAAAAATAAAATTACTAATTTTTTTGACACTCCTCCTGATTTCCATTTTCCTACATTGGAAAAATTCGCACCACCTTATACTTCTCCAGATTTGGTGCAAAGTCTCTTAAAAGTGATCAGTTAATGTACAAATACCATAACCCGTGAAAATAAGGTGATTCGCATTGAAGATCTGGTCTTACAATCATGAGATAATTTTCCAAGATAGACGAGAAGGATTCATGAAGAATGCAAAGTTGTTTCATATTTTTCTACCCTGTACAAAAAAAATCTACAATTTTTCAAAGTGGAAAGTTGTCAAACCCCCTACTCGTTCACTAGATTCTCCCTACACCGAACACGGTAATCCGCATTTCCATACAGAACATCACCTAAACCGGTTAACTCATGAGTACATTAAACTTGACTCCCATTGACTACACTAAGTGTAGACGCATTGAAGTTGCCGCCTCGCCATGATCGGTTTCAGAAATGGCACTTCATTATTATGACAGCGGTCTAGTGCACGGGTAGAGGGTGGTTAACCGGTTTGGGTATTTCTACCTTATGGGGGCCTCGAATATACTTACTGATCATCAATCCAGTGAGCACTACACTAGGAAACACCCACCCCGTGACCATTCCCCAAAAATAGACTCATTATGTAAGTTTCATGGCAACCTGTATCACTCGACTCAACTCTTTTCCTATTTCCAAAGACAACCTTTACGAGGGGAGGGGGGCACCAACTTACCACACACGCCATACATAAGCTCAAAGACAAACACAACGTCAATCATTTTACAACACTTGGTTTTCCCCACAAAACCCCCACCCCCCCCTCACACCTACTAAGTTTAGGCTAAGCAATGTTGTCACCCTACTAGGTACATGTCATAAATGCGCAGCCATAGGGCTTCCTCTTCCCCCCGCTCTAGTAAGTTACTAGTAAGAAGGAGGGGCCTCCGACCAACCACCGCAATTCCTTGTCTTCTCCTCGCCGTCTCGCTCTTGGCTCTCTGCTTCCCAATCTGGTCGTCTGTCCGTCTCCATCATCACTCCGAGCTTGCAGATCGCCATTCCTCCACATCGCCGTTCCGATTCTCATCTTCTTTGAAACCACCCGGCGCTTCCTCCAGTGCTCCGAGTGATTCGGGCGTCATCACCATGTCGACCGTCGCATTTTCTGGAGATGAAGTCGCTCCCTTCTTCGGCTTCATCGGAGCTGCGGCTGCTCTCGTCTTCTCATGTACGTCTCCATTTGTATTTGGTTATGGCTGTATCGATGTTTCTTCAGGTGGCTGTGCCGTGATCTGGAACCCTTAAGATGTGTAACCCTTAGGGTTCCGCGTGGGGGAATGGGGGTTAGGGTTTGGAATGCTTGGGGATGTGATTGGAAACTTGCCGATGTTGGTGATGAGCCTGTGATCTGTTTTGAAATCAAGCTCAATTGTCTTCGATAGTGAGGAGTTGGTTACTATGCGCCGGTGTTTGAATCTCGCGGTTGGGTTTTAGGGTTCCGTGTAAGGGAGGTCGGTAGCTGTATACGAGAACGATTTTGAAGAAATTTTTTTGTTGATGGATCTTATATTTTCATAAGCACTGTTGTGAGTCTCAACATCTGTGAGTATGTGACCTTTACTGTGGGTTTGGAAGTGTTGGCGATGATCTTGATGTGTTTCACCTGATGGTTAACCTTATTGTGGTGATCCTGTCCGGTGTCTTATACGGTGCTGATGATTGTTGTGCTTGTGATCGAATTTAAGTCATCAACTTGCCCTTTGTTTGGTTTGCCTGCATACAATAGAAATTCATCAATTTTGAGATGTGGCATTGTACCTTTGCACTTGGGCCGCAGATGCTGTCAAGTATGTTGACAGTACCTGGAATATCAGTGCTCAGTGTGCTCATCGATGTTGAATTTCTGGTTTGCAATTCAGGTTTGCAATGTTCAATTTCTGATTTGCAATTCAGGTGTCACCTGGACTGTCTGAGTTTTGCTAATAAGGAACTACATGTTGCGCCTGGAGAGAGAGAGAGAGAGAGAGAGAGAGAGTTTTTGACGAGAGTGGAAGAATAGAGTGGTGCTCGTGCATTGGTAGATCCAGGACTAATTGCGATTTTTCTATTTTGGCTTGATGCAGGCATGGGTGCTGCCTATGGAACAGCCAAGAGTGGAGTTGGAGTTGCCTCCATGGGTGTGATGCGACCTGAGCTTGTAATGAAGTCTATTGTACCCGTTGTCATGGCTGGAGTGTTGGGTATTTACGGGCTCATTATTGCCGTTATCATCAGCACTGGGATTAACCCTAAGTCTAAGCCCTACTATGTGTTCGATGGTTATGCCCATCTTTCTTCTGGTCTATCCTGTGGGTTGGCCGGTCTCTCTGCAGGCATGGCAATTGGTATTGTTGGAGACGCTGGAGTCAGGTATTGTTGTTTTCCTTTCCTGGTCATATGTTGATCGTTTCTCTTAAACTGGAATGCTACTTGGGAGATGCTTCAATTGTAGTCAAAATTTATTCATGTATTGGTATTTTTTTTTTATTTGACGATAGTGGGCTGGTATACTACTTCTCCAGAGGGTGTAATACCTAGTTTGGTACTGGAATTGTCTTAGGTGTTCTACAACTGGGGTTCACTAACACTTATTCCAATGCATCTTTGGCCATATTCTATGTTGCTGGTGATTGCATGCCAAAACATGTGCTGATAAGTAGTTATGTTTTGTTGAGAAGTTATTTCTGCTTACAGAGGTTCTGACCTCATTGAGGTGTGTCGTTTTTGCAGAGCCAATGCACAGCAACCCAAGCTTTTTGTTGGTATGATCCTTATTCTTATTTTTGCTGAGGCGCTTGCTTTGTATGGACTGATTGTGGGTATCATTCTGTCCTCCCGTGCTGGCCAATCACGGGCTGATTAAGTCGACCATCACGTCCCAGCTTCATCATTGGTGTGGCCAATTGGATGTGACCATGTCCTGGAGATTAGCTTACAACCGCCTTTCGACACATGAGGTGTATAATTAGTGGTCGTTGCTCTTGTGGAAGAAAGAGATCACAAGACTGGAGGCAGGATCATGGGTTAGGCCTTGGCTGGCAATGTGGATTCTCTAGATTATTTTTGTATATGTAGATCAATAAAGGATGTGACAGAAGTAATTCATCAACTTTTATGACGGTCTTTTGATGGCATTGCTAGAGGAATTCTGTAGCAGCTGTAGTTGATGCCATGTGTACATGATTGTTGGACTTATGAAGTGGACTAGAGCTTGTAGTTTGGGTTCACCATTCTGTTGAGGTCTGGTATGGAGAATGTAAGGTGTACTCGTTTGTAGGTTTTTGTTGTGTATGCTGGTTCTGAGCGAGTATGGGTGTGTTTCTAGTCACAGCATGGTTTCTTCCATATGTTTTTTCTTTTTCATATGATGTGCAATTTATTTTATTTTTTGTTTCTACCATGTCTAACCAAATTGCTAAGCCAATCATGCATCCTACTAGTCTAAATAGAGCCCAAAAATAAGCTAAATTAGCCATAGGGTTGGTTTGAGCAACCTCTACCTTACCAACATTAACTTAACCAAAGTCGCATGTTTATAAATCTAGGCCTTTATTTTTGGGAAAGAATAAATTGTTTAAAAAAATAGAAGAAAAAGGAGGAACAAATGATTGGTTTTCATTCAACTTCAGATTTGTCCTAGCAAGCATAAATGGAGCAGAAATCATTAATAATATACAAGAGTGAAACTAATTCCATATATTGGTTATATGGTACCAACATTAATGTAGCCAAAGCATTTAATGTTTATAATCCGCAGACTTGTTTCTTTGCAAAAGAAAAATGTATTCAATAAGATTCAAAAAATTAAAGAGAAAGAAAAAGAAATGATTTCTTTTAATTCAACTTTAAGTTTATCTTAAAAACAACAAGAAAAAGAAAATGATGTGGACTCCCTTTATGTCGATTTATATAGATGTTGTGCTTTGTAAAGATTAGTGTCAAATGTTTTTGGTGTGTATAGCTCGGAAGATATTGTATATGCATTACATTATAATGGATTGCAACATTTGTCTTCAATCACCCACTGATCCTGTTATAACTACATGTGGTCACTTGTTTTGTTGGCCATGCATGTATACTTGGCTCAACTCTAATCTTCAACTGGCCTCATGTCCTATGTGTAGATCCCACTTGATTCAACATTTGAACATCATTCCAGTGTATCGGAGCAGGGACAATAATGTACGACATGCCCTAAACACCAATTGTGATGGTGATACAATCCCTTGTCGTCCTAACCCCCCACACCATCTGCAAGAAAGTGTAAGGAGTGAAGTGCAACCATCTATACATGATCAAGAATTGGAGGAACGTATGTACACCGAAATGGCAGAAGAGTTGGAGAGAAACATTAGAGAATCTAGACAGCGAGTTCGGGAGCGTGTTTACATCGAAATATTAGGAGAGATAGAGAGAGAAGTTAGGGCTTATAGAGAGCAATTAAGAGTTCGTTACAACGAAATGATTGAAGAGTGTGAGATCGAACTTAGAAATTTTAGAAGGCGATACCTATATGGGAGAAACAATTCTCCACATGCCCTCAACATTAATCGTGATGGTGAAGCAATCCCTTTCCCTCATGACTCTCCACACCTTCCGCAAGAAAATCCAAGGAGTGAAGTGCAACCATCTATGGCGCAAGTACATGAGGGTCTCCACAACGAAAGCGAAGAAGAATGTGAGATCATCAAAGATGTTGAAGCATAGTTAATGTTTGCTCATCTACGCTATAGATCTAAAGCAGGATGATATCATGATAATATGGGTAAAATGTAGCTTAAAATTTACAACACAATACAAATTATATGTTGAAAAAGCATTTGAAAATTTGCATTTTGATACATTACATTAAATTACATGTGAAGATCCAACTTTGAAAACACAAGGAGCTTGGATTGTCCTTTTCATCCATCTTTGCTAATCATGTTTTAAGTGTTGGAGTTGAGGTTTGATTTATCTTCTTCACTGTTGCAATTTTTATAAAATTATTTTCTTTCTTTCTTCTTCTTAAAACCTCACTATGTGCCTTAAATCTCTACATACAAATTCAAGGGGCATTTATACACAACCTTAATGACATCCACAATGGTTGACGATTGTAGTTTATATTCTTCAATTCTTTATGTTTTAGGGATAAGATAGGGTTTGGTGCATTGATGACAACTATAACTGCACTAAATAGAAACACATACACTAAATATCAATAACCCTATGAAAGTAAGTAACATTAAATGCAAACTCAGACACTAAATATCAACTATGGTAATATGTGGAAGTTACATGTTTGAATTTAGTGTTAGTAAGAATATGAAAAAACAAATAACAATGATAAAAGGAGAATTCCAGCACATCTTCTAGCATATCTCCCAACACTAATTGTCAAAAAATTGACAATTGGTGTTGAGCAAGGTAGGGTGGTAACAACATTAAATATAATCAAACACTAAATATCCTATTTAGTGTACTCTTCCTTAATCAAATACAATGCAAGGTGTTGTTGCAGGTGGTTGTAGTGCATAATTGTAGTTTATTTTCTTTGGCTCTAGTTTTGTTTGTTGTTATCATGTAGCACCATTGGTGAACTTCAAGGCCACTTCAGCATATATTAAGAGAGGGTTTTGAAGGAGGCATATACTATTAAACAAAATTTTACAATAGAAAACATAAATCATTTGTCTCCAATTCAATTGTTGTTGGTCTTTGAAGCATGTGTGTGTGTGTGTGTTTGTTGTTTTTTTCGTTGTTTTGTTTTGTTATTTTTCTTCCCCCCATTGAGGTCTGTCAGTAATAAGCTCCGAACTGACATGGACGTGTGACCAATGGTGTTGAATTACATTCGTTTGACAAATCCATATGAAAGGTTGAATGCATTTTTAACTGTGCCAGGACGGAGCTAGGATGGCCTTGAACATGATGCTCATTAAGTTACAAGTATTTCATAGTCACCACAATCACACAATCCAATGAATCAGTTTGAAAACTAAAATATATTGCATTTCACATCAATCATGATGTTGAGCATTCTACTCATTTGGCATTTCCAAGAATTGACGAGAATCTACGCTACTTGCTTTGCATCCCTATGATTCCTTGGGGTTAATCAGTATCTTGCGAACCCATCCTTGTGGATTGCGGATTCTTGAGAATGTTGCTGTGGAAGCAAGGCCTTGACCAAACGAGTTACTCCAACTGCAATCCTACTCGTCCGCCTCCCTCTGCGACTGAAGGCCCCTTCCAAAGCTTGTCTGCGCCCCCCTTTTCTCTCGCGCCTTCTCTCCCTCCTGGTGCAACTAGAATATGATGCTTGCAATTGGTGCCCATGGCTTGTCAAGGGATTGGCCATGACGACTGGGTAACCAATCACAGGAGCGCCCACCTCCGGAGCTTGGTAGCCCCATTCTTGATGAGCATCGTGCGTGTTGTAACTCATTTCGGGAACTTGTCTCGAACACTCGTCGCTAATTCCTTTGACTGCATCCTCCTGACGGGCCGCGAGTCCGTAGCCGAGCACATCATCGTTCTGCTTCGACATACTCACAACTTGCTTCAACAACGCTGTTCGCGTCACTCGATCGCTGTCAATAAATTTCTTCTTTGCCAAAAACTCAACTTTAAAAACACTTCAGATTCGTCTCCGAGTTAGTACATCAGATTATCAGATGCGCTGCAGTTGAGGTTGTGGTTGTGGACTGGTATACCTACTTGTTGTGTCCAATTCCACATATATTGCATTCGGCTGCCGTGTGAAATCTATTGCTGATCCCACAGGAAGGTAAAGGGGAGCTCCTGAGGTGAGTCGTGACGCGTCGAGGGCCAAGGCAAGAGAAGGCAAGTGAGAGGCAGATTCTTGGTAGCTATGGCTTGCCAGGACTTGCGACAGGCTTGCTGAGTGGGCCATAAAAGGTTGACTTCATTGTAGCTTATCCTTCTCTTTAAGGTATAAATTTACCCTTATTTGGTTACTTTCCGTATTAGGACACCTATATGTGAGTGGTATGTGGTTAGGTGTGTCTCCAAGAACGGATAATAAAAACACACGTGTTTGGAAGAGATTATTGGACTATTATAAGTGCTTGAAATATGATAACCATTCTAACTTCACTAGTCAATATAATTGAGGAGACATGTCTACATGATCACTTAACAAGCATGGGAGTCTTCACGTCGATAATGAAAAAGACAGTCATATGAGCTTCAAAAATTGTGAGGAAAGTGGGTCTGTCCTTGATTTGGATTTGGTGACCATCTTGTACTACACTGATTATCCCAATTAGTGAGGGACTCTAATAGTGCGTGTGGGAAATTAGTGAAGGTGATACTAAATTTCTTTATGCTATGAAATTAGTATCACTAAAAGATCTAGGAAACATTGTTCATCTTGGCATTAATCACTGAAACCACTATTCATAGCAACCATATTTATTGAAAGTACGGGCAATATTCACTGACAAGTATGTGTTTGCATATGACTTTTTTTAATCACTCTACAAGCACCTTAGAGCACGCATTGGTTTTCTTGAAATGTATGGTAAATGAGCATATATTCATGAATTTAGCATCACTTAGTAAAAATTTCAACCCTTGCTAATTTGAGACCTGGAAAAATAGTGCGTTATCATATAGAGAACTTTGCTACGGGAAAACGTGGAGTTTCTAGCTGCAACTGGACTAAGCTAAGGATGGGGAAAATCAAAACTCGAAACTTGAAACTCTTGACGGAAACATGAGAGAGAGGAAACTGTTCGAAGGGGAAGAAGACTTCCTTCCCCCCACCTTTATATATCCACTCACATTTTAGACAACCATATAACTAACTTAAGATAACTCACTATCTTTAGACAACTAGGTGATCACTCCTAACTTTTCCTTTTACTATCCTTTCTATGAAATCAAACGAAATAACGATATCATTTTTTTTATATATATCTT
Source organism: Polytrichum formosum (assembly GCA_964035585.1). Lineage (NCBI taxonomy): Eukaryota > Viridiplantae > Streptophyta > Polytrichopsida > Polytrichales > Polytrichaceae > Polytrichum > Polytrichum formosum. The sequence goes on along the minus strand of OZ037940.1, from coordinate 44,543,213 downwards.
GTAAAAGTTTGCTTCACGACAACGTGTTTCGGGAATTAGAACCATATGCACTAATTGGGATAATCAATGTACTAATCTTGTGTTTCATATCATATGAGAAGTGGGCTAGTTGGAAAAAGTAACCATTTAAGACCCATCTATAGTAGAAGTGCCTATTCCTAATCAGGACCCAATCGGCAATCTCAATCAAGCCAGAACCAATAGTCTCATGACACATGTCCTAGGTTTGAGTGCTAAAGTGAGAAGGAATGAGTAGTTATGGCATACTCTAGACATTGGTAATAATTTCAACTCAGGGAATAAAATTGCCAAAAAAATTTACAATCCTCCTTATTTCTATCTTCCTACATGCGATAAATTTGCACCGCCTTATACTTCTCCAAATTTGGCGCAAAATTTCTTAAGTGATCAGTTGCAGGCGCCTCTACTCTACCACAGTACCGTCGTGGGTGGATCTACATTCCAGGGTCTTACTGAGTCCCTCAAAGGCTGACGTCAGATATTGCAGCAATTCAGGCAAGCAACATGCTTCATGTAGAAGAAGTAACTTATTAGCTGCTTCCCTTGGCATGCAGTTTCTGCTCTTCAAAGAACAATCCATGACTTTCCCACACGCCCTTGGAGTTGTGCTTATTTTAGCATAAGTTATGCAACGTGCTCTTTTGACCTCTAGACTTTGATCCAAGCCTTCCGTGTCTGACAGGGATGGTCATGACTCATGACTGCAGGAAATTAGCACATTTTAAAATATGGTTACTTATAGGACTGCTTTGTCTTCAAAAGGAGGAAGAATGTGAACCATAATCTCTCATAGATTGAAACTCTGCTGGTTTCTGGCAATAAGCTTGTGAAAGACTTTGCGCTTAATCCGAGTGTGATTTCTTTTGTGTGAAGTAAATTTTACTCTATTTGTGATTGCTAAAGGGTTTGGTGGATGAAGAGTGATTCTTCAGTCCATAGTCTATTTATCAATTCTTTTGTATGTTGGAGATCTGGATTCTGAAGTAATCTTGCTCTGTGTGTGTAATGGACTTAGTGAGTAAGTCTATGGTCTTTGAAATACTGTGTGAATTTGACTTATGAATTATCTGGGAGACTGAGATAGTCTCTGACAGTAAACGATTACCAACCGATTGTATATGCATGGATTATGAATCTATTTTTTTTTGGGTGAAAGAAATTGAGACCAACAGTTGAAGAGGTTGGGACAATTGACTGCGGAGTAATTGAAGAAAAGGCAATTAGAGGGGTTGTGCTGGTTTGTCCAGAGGTGGAGCCAGGGGGGGCTGGGGAGGGGGGCTCGGCCCCCCCTGAGATTAATAGTAGAAAACTATGCCAAAACGACTATGGATTTTTTTTGCGACTACAATGTTAAAAATTTCAGGACGTGTAATACACCGTTGGAAAGGTGTTTTCAAGACCTTTCCAACGGTATATTACAAGCCCCCAAATTCCTAAATTTCAGTTGGTAAAACCAAAAAACATCTATAGTCGTTTGGTGACTGCAGAGCAGGTTGGTCAAAAGAACCGCAATGGGAAATCGATAGTGGTTCTTTTTCGCAATGTTTTCCTCGAGTGCATTGAAGGAAAGTTGGACATATGCTTACTATTGGCGATGTCTATTAGCGATGATTGGATGGTCGATCTGATGATCATCTATATCGAAAAGACCATTGCCAAAACTTTTGATATTAACGATATTATCAAAAAAATCATGGGGATGTCAGCTCAATGAGTGCAAATCTCTCAATAAATAATCAAATTCGACCACCTATTGAAATTCGAAAATCAAATATACATTGGATATTTCCATATCCTGAGGTCAGCCCCCCCTGGGTCAAAATCCTGGCTCCGCCCCTGGGTTTGTCCATGGTTTTGTGCAGTGTTTGCGAGTGATCCACCCGAAGTTGTGTCTCTTTGATATGAGACTTAATATGAGGACAATAGTCTGATAAGAAGTAACCCTAGGGAGAGTGTGAAGGGTAAAAAACACAGTAAGGAAACTGTGAGACATGATATCGCAGTGGGAGTGCCCTGTACTAGTGCAACAGACTCTGAATGTAAGAGATCATGGTTAGTAGATTGAACCCAATTTCAATCATGTTGTGGGAGTCAGTGGGTGAGATTGGAAAGGATCTACTTTTTCAATAATAACAAAGATAACCTGGATGATTGTCACGAGTGAGGAGTATTTTGGTGTAGTCAATTGCCCACAAGACTGATTTGCGAGTGCTTTCTTAGGAATTGCATCAATGAAGTGGGATGTGGAATGAGTAGTGACGAATTTTAAAGAAGGAATATGGTCAGTTAAGAGTTATATGATTTCAAGTGCGGGTAATCTTATTGTAGTATGTGTATGAGACACTTTGAATACGGACTGGGAAGAGTCTTGATGAGACAAGTGCCTGGAATTTCAAGAGGCTATAGCCTGGTGCCGGGTGAATACCTCGGGTGCCTGAAGGGTCAATTGGTGGATCCGGAGTTCGAAAAGACAAGAGACTAAGACCCCTGGCCGTTCATTGAAGTGTGAAACCGAAAGGGCCCCTATGAATGAAGGCAATGGTCTATCACATCTAAGTAACACTATTTACTATAATATATCGATCCCATCAAATTTTGGAATAAAAAATGATTACATGGTGCAAGCATGATAAAGTGGACCAAGAAAATGCTCCAGTCAATGTAAATTTGGAGGTGTCATTAGAGAGTGACCACTATTAAATATAAGTAAGATTCTTCATAGGATATAAAAATGTTGTTCTTATATTACACTAGTATAGGAATCAAGTGAGTGAAAGAAAAATGAAGAACACATGTGTTTTAGAATATCTATATGTCATTTCTCAACACCTACGCAAACCTATCAAGATTTGCAAGCTGTTGAAAGTGACATATAAGTAGTCTCATAATAACATATTAAATTAGAATTCTTGTATGATGACCTAGAACATACTTGTATGCATATATTTGTTGGAAAAAATCAACAAAATTATTCATTTTAGTGTAAGAAACATTTGCATGAAACATAAATTTGGCAACTTTATTTATGAGTATTATTTAAAGGGTGAATTAAGTATTTTTGATCATTTATTTTGGAATTTTTAGTATCATATACACGAAGGTCATGATAAATTAATTTTCAATATATTATAATTTTATTTAAAAAAATTACATAGTCAAAATTTGATGTTTTCTGCAACAAAGTGTTTGATTCACTAGTTCTAATGTATAGACCACTAGGAATGCAAGTGACATTAACGAGGGAATCATGAAAAAACATTCAAATTCTTATCATCATTGGAATCCAAGGCATAAATCAAGGAAAATCATGCAACTTGGGAATCCAAATCTAGCAAGCTACAATCATCCATGGATTGTTAAGCTTCACATGGCCATTAATAAATTTGAGATCCTTTCAATTTTAGAACCATTGGGTCCACAAAGCATATCAAGTAAGGTTATAATAAATGTATAGATACTTTACGTGACATAGAGTGGAATAAAGGCTCATGTTCCATGTGGTTCCCTTTTTGTTCTCCCATGTTCTCATGATATCAACAAGTGGTGAATTTACATACAATAAATGAGTGCAAGAATAAAATATTATCCACTTTTACGTGCTTGCCTCTCACAATAATGGACACTCAACCTAAGATCATGGATTGACTGCCGTACACTAATGAGATCATAATTTATTAACACTACAACCCTGAAAAAGGAAATGAACAGACCTTTCAAGTTATACTAAAAGAGTTAGTTAACCTGAGACAATTACATAAACCAAAGTGCCCTTGGCTTTACTTAAGAGACAAAAATGAGATACTCATGCAAGACAATTGACTATAGTTGCGCCTATGCTTGTACACTGCATTTGGTCCAATTAAAACGAACTCATTGCTAGACTATTGTCTAGGTATTTAGCGTGATCGAGGGACTGTTATAATTGTATGTATTGACATTGAGTGATTTTAAAATCTTTACTCTCTAAATCACAAGATAATTGTCAGTTTAGACCCAAAATACAGTAAAATAATCTTGTGTTGTCCCTAAATAAACTTATCTGAGATACCTAGAGGATACAAAAATCACCTTTTAAGTCTTTCTTGAGTATTCCCCTGGGTTTGTTTGTAACCAAAATCTAAATTACAAACCCCACAAGCTCCTCAACATAACCTTTAATAAAAGATTTGAAATTAGCAACGTCTTGAATCAAATTAAAAATGAATGAAAGGAATTGTGATTCCATGAATGTTTTCATGAGGTCAGCAAGGACAAACATTTTTGTTGTTTTGAGCTGCTTGGACAAGTAGTTGAAATATTCTTCTATGTTTTCACAAGTGTGACCAACGAGTAGGAATTTAACTTGTATCTCTTGGAAATCCTTTAGAGGCATCAACATGGATAAAAACTTCATAATGTATTGATTTTTATTATCCCTAGCCAAATTGTCCGTTTGTAGATGTAATTTTCTTGGTAGAAGTTAGACAACATCAGGATGATCAATTGATGTTGGGATTGAAGAACCATATTTGGAGGCCATAATGTAAGTGTTGAGAATTATGATGGTATAGTTTGCATCGGGAGACCTTTCAATCAATACATAAAATTTGTAAGATAATTGACAGTGACTAACATTAGGTCCAACACAATGCATCGAGAGATCTCCTAATGCTTAGGTTTGAAAAAAAAACGATTCTCACAAAAATAAAATACAAATTCTCACTTGGATTTGCCCCATAAAAGTTTTTCAAAATAATTGTTCAATGACGGTTCATTAAATAACTTATTGATATTTCGCATAAGAGATTTTTCCAATGCGCAAAGGCATCTCGCCATAAATGATGTAGTGAAGTTCAAATCTTTAGGCCACAAATCAGTTGCATAATGAGTGTATGCACCATCGCCGTGACCATGAGTGACCATGCTAGTGAGGCTTACATGTAGCTAGAACAATCCCGCAATGATGTTTATTGTCACTTGCAAACAAGAAATATTTATTTTGTTGGTGTCCATTCCATCATGGATGATTGCTAAAACTTCTAGTGGATTGACTTTGAACTGGTGGTGCCATGCATGGTATAGATTACAGCATGAACCCTAGTAAATACTCGGGGTGATTACACCTCCTTACGTTTCGTAACCACGTGCGATAATGACGTATTTAATGGGGGGATATTTATGCACCTCTCAATATTTTCCCCCTCCCTATTTGTAGAGAAAAAGCTACTTTGATGTATTTTTTAGCACCCTATATTTATTTGTAATTATTTAGAGAGGCTAATTTTTGGCACATTTTTTTTTTTATAAATCGTACAAGTACCAAATAGTGGACGGAATACTATAGCATTGCGAAACCAACTATGTGAGCAACAAACATTACATATCATTCAAATTGTCATTTATTTGGTTTCAATTAGTAATACCAATCCTAAACCATTCAAAGTATCATTCAAAACATAACCAATAGCACTTGGATACTAGTTAAAAGGTTACCAATAAACATGGAGATAACAAAATATACAAGTTGAAATAGGCAAATTATAAACACGGATAGAACAAAACAAGAAATACAATCAGTTGTGACAAAGTCATAAAATTTCGCACAACTACCTACTCCAAAAAAAATATTGCATTCAACTACAAAAAATTAATAAATTTTTTACTTTAATGAGTGTATACACCTTGATCATTCATCATTCCTATGCCAAACCATAAACCTAAATTTAGACATTGCAAGACCATACCCAAAACCCCAAAAATAACTCATAATCACAAAACCAACAAAGAAGAGACGAACCATGAAAGCTAAATCCTAAACCAAATACATGTGAAAAACATTGCAAAGGAAGTGGCCACTTTGCATCATCAATCTGCATGAAAGAAACCCTAGAAAATGCTAAAAAAAGACATGAGCTTGATGATCAAGGACTAAGGTTGTGACAAAACCAAAACTGGTCATAGGAAGCAATTGAGGGTGATAGTGGAGGTTGTTAGGTTTTAAGCATCCATCGAGGTCCCACATGTTCAGCGTCATTGCAAAACCAAATGGCCGTTGAGGAGCGCCAACACATTCCTTCCCCCCAAAAAATCCCATGATATTTCGCTCCATTCTAACGTGCTTGATTCAAATTTGGACAAAAACTACATACTTTTTCATCCAAGTATTCAAACCCATAATTATTTTATTGATCCTACTACACACTTTTAGGGGGGATCCTATGTCTATGATAAGTGGATAGAAAGCTTACATCAATCGATATTGGGACATAAATAAAATTTGAAAAGAAAATATCATAATATTCCATGAAAAAAAACTTATATTATAGAGGATTTTTTTAATATTGAAAAAGCCTTCAAATACAAGTTGAAATAAACACAACAATGGCCCATATTAGTACTTGGAGGTCTTTTATGATGTCCACTACAACCCCATGCCATCAATTCCATGAAGGATTGTCGAATGCCATTCTATTGTAATTTATTTATTTTTTGACAATTTGAATTTTATTGGAAGCGTACAAATGCCGATTTCCATTGATAAAGGACACGTGCATGTTTAACATAATGTTTGACACTACCATAGAGGCAGCATGCCAGAAGTTTGGCTTCGTTCGAAGTCTTGTATGTTTTGAAGGCTTTCTAGACAATTTCAAACAATACTGAGTATTTGAAGAGCCAATTTTGACATTTTATATCTTTCACACCCTAATTAATATCCACTTCAAACTTTTTGGCACTATGTAGTACATCATGTACTACAACTTTCATTTGAATGCACTTGGATCTTGCCCACTCATGCTTATGCTATGATTTTTCAAATGAAAGTGAGTCAGAGTTGTACTCGGTTTTGTTTGTGAGTGTATATTGGATTTTGGACCTTCAAGGTGAAGTGGATTCAATATGGAATTTTGGACAAGTTGCCTTCAAGAATGCAAGGGCAAATTTTTCTTTTGAAATTGAGCGGGGCGGATAGTAATTTTCGGTTGAGAAATTCAAAAAAGATTTTGGCAGGGGTGCTGGATTGCGGGACTTGGCCCTGATGCCCCTTCCCCTCATGATGGAGTCATGGCTCAACTAGATGGGGCCTGCCCATTTGGCATGAGCTCTAGCCCCGGCCGTTCTTGCAGCATCCTTCTTACACTGCTATTATGAATGGCCAAAGAGGTGCTATTTGACACTTGATGCCGCATATGATTAATCGCTTTTTAACAATGACTTACTCAATAACACTCAAGTTGCACTCACTTGTTGATGTTTTAAAGACGAAAAATAGCTGTCGCCAAAAGGGAGGTATAACTGTAAGGCACTGCTACCGTACATCACTAAAATATGTAGTCTAGGTGTCCAATTATGAAGAGTGATCACATAAGGCAAACAACCGCCAGCTTATGTTATAACTTTTAAATTTTACTCACTTGATTTACATTTCACAGAAGATACAAAACCATCACAATTTCCAAGGCGCCTCATCAGCCATCGCAATATCGTAAATTCTCCACTAGAATCATCTACAGTTTGAACTTCTGTCCCTATTTACATGATTTCATGTGGTGTAATGTTTCATGCTTGTGTGGGGGTTTGTGTCACCAAGAATTTCTGATGCAGATTCAAGCAGGTGGGAATTAGTAGCTCATTCTGATTCAAGTTTTGTTGATTGTGACTGATAGAGATGTGAGTTGCTTCTGGTCAAGTTGATTGCTCCTTCGTTGTTGCAATAGATTCACTGATTCCGATACACCGGCTTCAAGTACTCGAAGATTCAGCACTTCGAAGCCAATTTTGAGCTCTTGTGTAGGTCTTATAACATAAAATTTGCAATTGTGGGTGAATTGTGTGATGAGGATGTGACTTAGTCTCTAATGTGGTCAAGTTGAATGCATTGAAGCATGGTTGCCGAGGATCTAGTCCTGAGAAATTGCAGGAACGCAATAAAATATCCGTTGTAAGCTCTTGCAGGAATTCGGTCAACAGGATCAGCTGCCGGTATAGAATGGTACTTGCGCACAAGTGATGCAGCATTTTGTAGGGAAAATTTGCAGAATAGTTAGGGATATGAGTACTTCTTGGGTTCATCTAGTGACTGGTTCAAAGTTCCCGCAGAATGACTCAGAAAATGTGGTTCAAGTGGATTGGCACTAGGGAAAGTAGTTTTTGTGCTTTCTCTGAATTGTCGCAAGCATTCCTTTGGAATTGTAGGTTCCAGAATTGTGTGATGTAGCGTCTGATGTCATCAACTTGTCGAATTGCAGAGGACCCAGTGATAAATGGCTGCGTGAGCCCAATATAAATCCGTTGTAATCTCGACTGGGAACTCAGCTCTCTGCAAGCTGCTGGTATAGATTGGTTGTGCACAAGTTACGACGTTGCAGCAGCATTTTGCAGAGAAATTTGCTGCCGATCAGCTAGGCATGCACTCACCTGTCTGGATTCCTCAATCGACTGGTATATTCAGATTGTTGATGACTCGGAAAATGGAGTTGAAGGGGGTGGCAGTAGGGATATTGCTACTCTTGTCTCTGCAAATTGTTGCAGCAACTCCAAGTGGGTTAGGTGGTGATGGGGCAGCTACAACAACAGGTGTGAGTGAAGCATTCTCGCACGAAGACACAGACACGATTCTGTACTCCTCCTACAACTACCTCAAGTGCACTTCCGACTTGCATGTCACTCCCACCACCACCGAGGAGGTGAGTGAGCTCATCAAGCTGCACTCCGCAAAGGGCAGCAACATTAACCCTGTCAAGATTCGTGCCACCCGGCGTGGGTTTCACAGCTCCGCCGGGTTCGTGTGTCCCGGAGAAAGAGACAACAGCAAGAAGGAGTACAAAAACAATGATTCGGAGAGTCAGAAGGATGATGCAGGAGCTGCTACAACGATCACAATGCTCATGCACCGATTGAACCATGTCGTGGAAGTTGATGCCGAGCGCCACAGGTAATTGATCGCCACAGGCTCAGTGAAGACTGCATCACTTGATACAGTTTATAGGATTATCGGCCGCACCTTCATACATGTGAATTCGAGACTGAAACATGTGCTTCGGGCACTTTTATAGATGTGAAATTGAGACTCAAACTTATGATGCTTAGGGCACATTTACGGATGCATATTTGACACTTAAAGTTATGATGCCGAGGATGACTTCATAGATGTGATTTCGAGACTCAAACTTATGGTTCGGGCATGCACCTTCATGAATGTGCATTTGAGACTCAAACTTTTGATGCTTAGGGCACCTTCATAGCTGTGAACTTGAGACTGGAGCTTGTGCGAATTCGGTCTCAGGATTACGGTGGGGGCGGGGATGACGCAGTTCGACCTGGCGAAAGCAGCCGAAGCAAATGGCTTGTCGGTGCGAGCTGGTGCGTTCTCCATTTACGGCAACTTGACAGTGAGTGGGGTGATTCTGGCCTCCGCGCATGGATCTGGGTTAGGTACCATTAACAGCCTGGGGAGTTTGGTGACCAAAGTGAAGTGGGTGAACGGGAAGGGAGAGATTCTTCTGAGCGATTCCGCAACGGAAGCTGGAGCGGAAGAGGTGAAAGCCTTGGTGGGAGGGTTAGGGTTGCTGGGCATTGTGACAGAGTTCACTCTTCAGCTGGAACCTCCCTCTCGCACCGTTGTGGAAACTCGGAACAACTTGGACGACACATACATTGTGGCGGATGTGAGCAAGATGTTGGAGGAGGAGACTTCTCATGTGATTGTGTGGTGGCGCCCTGATTTCGGCACTTACAGGGCCATGATGTGGACGCAAGTACTCGATGGGAGTGTTTATAATCCTGCAGGAGGGTCATCCGAGGAGCCAGCATTCCGATCCAATGCCAGGTCTAGGTACACGGACCCTCCGGAAGACCAAATGGCCAGCGCTTTGAATAAGCTCATGGCTGCTTGGGAGGAAGACACCGCAGAAGAATCCCCCATCGCCGATGAGCTCAATTCAGGTACTCATCGTCATCATGCATCAGACGAATTTAATTCTCTCATCAGATTCTTTCTTCACAGCCACACGCAATCAAAACGGAATCTCTGCAATCAAAGCATCGTTTTAACAACAAGCCGCCATAGCCAAGACTTGATGCGAGGATATTCTCAAAACATGACAACCATGAATTGCTTAAGAATCTCATTAAGTAACTACGCTTTTGGCTTATAGCAACAGAACATGAACACGTTAAATTTTGTGACGGTTTTGCAATGGTTTGAGGATTTTTTTGTTTGCTGAAAATAAGTCCATTTACAACAAACGTGTGGTCGTTCTAATCAGGAGACGTTCCACACTGGCCATCACATGCATGTTTGTGACGCCAGTATTACTTAAAATTGTTGCAATTCCCTCCATTGTGACTCCGCTCACCAACCGAATTTGAAGCTTCATTTTCTGTAATCATGGGTGATTCAAATGTGACATGGGTTTTTTCATACATGCCTGGAATTAAAGTCTTCCACAGATGAAAAATTTTGACACTTTATGTGTTCAATAATGCCTGTAACAGTGTTGCTAGGGGTGCCGGTAAGTCCACAGATGCCATTTGCAATAGCTGTCCTTGCGCAATGGTTCAAGTAAATCTTCAAATAAAGTATTCAAGTCTTCGTGGGTGACCTTGCAATGTATAATGTACCATGGGATGCTTACTCATATTAATTGTTTGCTACATGTCAGGCGTCTGCGAGGCAGGAAAGCTGATCCACAGCATTCCCATGTTCATAGATGGCGAAGGGACTCCCATCATCGAGAAAGCGGCAATTTCCACCAACTTTGCAATGCTATCTGCAGAGTGTAGTCCGAAATGCCTGTTTCAGCCGCGGTTCATGGGCATTTTCGTTGAAGACATGGAGTTCACCATCAAGATGTCTCAGCTGGAGGATTGGGTGAAGGATGTGAGGCTCATCGTCAAATCGGAGCTCGCCGAGATCCAAGCTCGACTCGACGAGCGCTACGGCAAAGGCAAGGTCAAGCGGTGCATGCCTCCCGGCAACTTCTGGCTCCGGTTCGGGCCGCCTTCCGAGAGCCTCCTGTCCACGAGCGCGGGAACTGAGAATGTGGTGTTTGTGCAATATGCTTCGTTGCACTCGGTGCACGTCCCAAACAAACCCCCGAAGCAATCGGCCGTCGTCCAGACGATTGAGCAGCTGAGCCTCTGCAAATACAAGGCCCGCCCGCATTGGGGCAAGAACCATGAGCGCACGTTCCGCCACCCAGAGTGCCATGTGCGAGACAACTTCCCAGAATCAAATATCGTGCAGTTTCTCAAAATGCAGGCCAAACATGACCCCAGGAAGATCTTCGAGCCTGCGCTTTTTAGCCATGTCCTGAGACGGAGTGGCCCGGATTACTCCGAGCTTTGTGCTTTACACTCCTGGTGCTACTGTCAGGAAGATGCTCATTGCTCCCATGGCCATGTCTGCCAGCCATCCCCTGTATTCCCCGAGTACAAGGTCTGCAGATTCTCAAATTCTTCTATCAGCAAGAAGCTGCTGCACGAGGAGCTTTGAAGTTCACAACATGATGAATAACTTTATCTGCTGCAAAAAGCGTCGTATAGTTTTAGATTCCAAAGCATTGCAGAAATGAGTAGATATGGTGGCGATCTGGGTTTTAAAACACAAGGAGCTTTGAATGTATGATTTGCAGAGAAATCCTATTACATTCCTGAAACTTTTGTAGCGCATTGAAATTAAAGGCCCCTGAAGACCTTTTAGAGAACATTCTTGTGCTTGTGTCAGGAGGATGCTCATCGCGCCCATGGCCATGCTTGTCAGCCATCCCCTGCACTCCCCAAGTACAAGATCTGCAGATTCTCGAATTCTGCCACCAACCAGGAGCTTTGATCATATTTTACCTGCAAAAGCATGAATGTATATTTTAGATTTTGGCACAGTACAGTAATAACATGTGGCGACCTGGCTTTGCAGAGATTGATTTGCAGAGAAATCCTGTTGGATTCCTGGAAATATATGTATCGCTACATTGTAATGGAAGGCCTCCAAACTCTTTATTGTATTACAGTAGACTTTTTGCTCAAATGCGATGAATCAGAGTACTGTGAATCCATGTCACAACAGGATCAAAAGTTGCGACCCATTGAAATTTTGTGCAACCTGAACGCTCGGAAACTGATCACATTCTAGAGTCACGACCTAGTTGCTGAAATGAATATCAGGAACATCAGTGATTGCCCATTCTTTACTGGTTATAAGTACGATACATAAGGTATGTGGGTGTTATTTGGTTCGATTTTCGTGTTGTCCAACTTCTGCCGTTTAGATTTTCACAATGAAACTGGTGTTGCTTTAGCAAATCTACGATGAAACATCACTAAAATTTGGATTGAAAATAGGACCTCTTGAGATTTAGTAATAATCGAACACAACATTACTTTACAATGTAGAGAAATTTAAAGTGTAGTGTGCAAGACAATGTATTTCATAGTTCAACGTTGCCCTAAACTCACAAGCAAACACCTAATGGCAAAATAGAAATCTAAAACACATTCTTCACATCCAGCATCCAGCATCAAGGATTACCATGCCGTCTTGGGATTTTCAAAGGTGTTGTTCACTTAACCCTTAACTTCCCAAGCCTATGAGAGGGTTGTTTTGAGCGCATTTCACTTTGTGTTCGTCGTGGGATATTCATGGACAAGTTTTGAGGTTAAATTGGGATTTATCCATAGGATCTTGAACATGGAGGTGAGCTATGTCAGGGGGAAATGGGCATCAATGATCTTTTGGATTTTTATATTATAGCAAATGAAGGAAGTGATGCACAAGAAAATGCCATGTTTTATTCCTCCTAAAAGACCTTTGACTAATCAAACAGAATGAGCATAATGCTTGTGTGATCCTCTAGAGGGGAACAACTCAATAGTCGAGCACCTCCACTAATTCTCATGCCAAAATATGCAAACCACAATAGGTTAGACACCTTGTATTTGGAGTTTGTAATGTAACCCATATTTCAAACCACATATATACAAAAAATTACTTGATGAAATCGTATCTAAGTGTCCACATGTTAAATTGAATGGTCTATATGAGCACAAAGGCTATTTTTCATGGAAAATCAAAGTATTTCACTTAAATTACCAAGAACAACATCTTTAATGTTCATGCAAAGTTTACATTGAAGATGCCTTCCTCACTGAATTTAGTAATGTCCCTACGTATCCTATCAATGTCATATATCAATTTATCCAACATCCATTCCTTTCAGTGTCGTCCTAACATATTCCAAACTTGTTATATAATCCTAAAGAAACATATGTAACTCTTGGTTGGATGTCACGATCTTTCGTTTCTTGCTGACATTACCTACCCTGTGCCTAGAACGCTCCAAAAAACTGGGATGTCATCTTATATTATTGTCGCATTCACCGGGCTGAAACTGTGGTTGCGATAGTGAATGCAATAGTCATGCTTGGGCTTTAGCTTGTCTGTCAAATATTTTACCTCTGACATTGTTCACATAGGCAAGGGCAAATGATATCAACGCCATGTCCTGAGTGACCAAGGATTCTATCGCACACAGTCCCTCTAGGAATACTTGGAACCAGTTGTGTAGATTGTTTCGTTCTGCAACTGTAGAAGTGTGCATATTTTTGCCATCTCTAGTATTCACCATCCTACATCCTTGAAACGTGTCAATAATAGACTTGTCATTTCCACCTTCTATGGTACCCTTCAATGTACCGGCATGCCTTATTATGAAAGCGTCTTCAACTTTTGGATAAAGTAGCTTGAAAACCTTTACTGTATGTTTGCAAATGTTGCCTTGCATTCCCATGGGACGGTCACACTACGTCCAGATGGAATTTTGGACATGTCACTATCCAAACTGCAGGGTAGTTGTTGACAGATATGACCAGCGCCACATCCTTCTTTTCAGGATACATGAAAACATAATTATCAAGAATCTCACGAGCTCTTAGGACAGCTCCAACGACAATATCTTCAACCTTTTGATTTTTAATAAAACCATACAATTTGCATTGTACACCATACCAATAATGGGTGAGCACATCCCCAATCAGATGATACAGAAGCCAGTCCATGCATCTTCCACTCAGTTTTTGTCTAGTTTGGGTCAAAATCGATTTCAAATTTGCATGGTATGATTCTATGGCAGCATTAGTGTCATGTTCACAATGAGAAAAGTTTCAATTGTCCATTACCCACATTGCAGTCTTTCCACTCCATGTTTCTTTGAAGTAATTAATAAAACTGCTAGCATGTGGGAAAGCATCCCGTAGGCCAGCAATTTTTAGTTTTGCTCGTGTCACTGTAGCCTCTCCTTGAATAAGGTCACTGGAATACATGATGTCCTCCACAACCTTCAAAACCCGAACACGTAGGGTCTCATCCTTTATCTTTTGAACCGCATTCTCTTTCCAGGCCTTTTTAACATGCCAAAGACAAAGTGTGATGGGAACACCAGGCCAAACCTTTCTACAAATATGCCAATAGGGAATGAGATCACTAAATGTATTAAATTAATATGGAGGACAACATTTTTATGCTGGGGCATGACAATTATGGAAACTTACGCTATAGCATTCAACTTGGCTTGTGCGTTGTCAACAATCACTGATCCTGGTTGCCAATCCAGCTGGACAGCACAACAACGAGCATTGAGTTCCTCGAGCCATGGCAGAATGTCTTTCTCCTTTGACTTGACTACTATGACGAAGGCGATTGGGATACCATTCTCCCATTTGCCAAACACCATGACTGTATACAAAGGATACTGCAAGCAAATAAATTAACAGAAAATAAAGACCACAAGAAGAAGGTGTGGACTTGTCATAGGGCAGTGAAAACATGTTGACAAATGTGACAAGTGCGATTAGTGTAAAATATGATAGAAGGCACATCAAACAAACCTTGGGTTCATTTGTTCTGAATGTTGCATCTATTGCGATTTGCCTCTTGTATCCATATTGCAGCAGCATCTCAAGCTGCCATGGTGTTTGAATGGCCAAGCATAATGGTGCTTCTTCCTCGTGTGGCAGCGGTGCTGCTTCGTTCATATCAATATTCCCAAAATCATGGTAATGAAAGACGATGTCCTCATTTTTTCTTTCTACATACAAACGCGTAAGAGGTCCCGTATATGTTTTTGCCACAATTCTCTTGCATGCTTCTTGCACATGTTATACACATCATCGGGCATGATAAAGGTATGTCAAGTACAGGGCCTTTATTCGATAGCACATTCCCATACCTCTTTTTTGTAAGAAGCCATGATTTGGGTTGGGGAAAAACCTTGCTCTAACATGGATCGAATCCATTTCCTTGTTCGCTAGGACAATCGGGCACCCAGTGAATGCTTAAAGCCAACAAAGGAACTACCATGACAAGGTTTTCCGGCCTTGTTGAAATGGTTAATTTTGTAGTACTGAATTTCACATAAAGTGTTGTCCATATACATCTGCTTCGCCACAAAATTGCATTGGCATCTTTGCTTGGAGGTTAGACCGGCTTGCAATCTATCTGCCCTCCTTTGCTTTGTCGGTCCTTTTGTTTTTGGCAGCGGTAGCCCTGTTAGAGATGTAGGACAGCTTCTATCATAGTCTGAAGCTGAAGAAACAAGTGGGACAACTAAAGGTGGAATAAAATGTATCTTTCTACTCGTTCGTTCTTCCGTCTTCTTGGCATCTAGGGCAGCTTGCTTCGCAAATTCTTTGTCGGCCTTTTTGTTTTGCTTCTCAACCCGTTTCTTGGCTTTCTTTTGGTTTGTAGATAGCTTTTACTTCAAAGCGCTTATAAATATCTTGTCAACCTCCTTATTTGCCTCAGTTGTCCTATTTATTGGTCCGTATTCGTAATGGAATCTATTGGATAAACCATAAATCCATGAGAATAGTCCACAAAAACAGTCCCATATCATGGAAAACCCTAAATCCTATTCATCAAAATGTAAACTTCAAGTTACTTAATGGACATGACACATTGCAACTTACTTAATCTTTTACAAAAAAAAAAATTTTGCATTCTCCACAATACTTTCCTTGTGTTCTAAATTATGAACCTCATTGAAAGTGTATGGAAAATCTTGCATATTCTGTTGTGAGCCTCAGAATTGCCCCTAACGGCAAAGAGGCTCACAATTGAGGTGTTTAAGCAAAATCATTAGATTAGTAATAAGAAAATTTAGCCAAAAAACCATTTAGATTAAGGTGGATTAGAAAGAAACATCCTACAAAGTTGGCTAGGTGTGTTTTACCCTTGGGGTAAGAATCTTGAGCAAGTATGAGCTCAAATTCGTGCTCACAATTCGAGTAACATTTTAAAAACATTAAAAACATAAAAATTAGTAATTATTGATTTAGTTGAATGCCTTGTTGGGGGTGGATTTCGGGGTTAGATTTAAGTAGAGTTAAGGGGTTGAATTGTATGTTACTGAAGGAAATTAGAAATTGGAGTAAGTGTTGTTTTGTGATCAGGTTATTCCGGGTTGCAACGGCTAGGGATGGGTTAGTGTTCGTTTAAGGCATTGAACTTGGTTGTCTAAGGGAGGGGGAAATCCCTCCAACTTAGGATCAAGTCCTGGTGCGGGATGGGGCTAGGGGCTCCGAGGATGCGAGTGGGAAAGGTTCAGAAGAGGAGGCGGCAGAGAAAAAGGGGCTCTGGGAGGCAGGGACCCTATCTCGGAAAAAATGTGGAGGTGGGACTTGGATCCAGGGGGTTAGCAGCTTAATTCTAAGGTTGCAGCTGGATTCTGAGGGCGAAACTGGTTTCAGAGGCTTCGAAGTCTGGATCCTAAGGTCGCAGCTGGATTCTAAGGTCGCAGCTAGATTCTGAGGGCGAAGCTGGTTTCAGAGGCTTCGAAGCCTGGATCCTAAGGTCGCAGCTAGATTCTGAGGGCAAAGCTGGTTTCAGAGGCTTCGAAGCCTGGATCCTAAGGTTGCGGCTGGATTCTAAGGTCGCAGCTGGTTTCCGAGGTCGGAGTTTGAATCTAAGGTCGCAGCTGGTTTCTAAGGGCGAAGTTCTATCCAGAGGCTTCGAAGCCTGGATCCTAAGGTTAGCAGCTGGATTCCAAGGTTGCAGCTAGTTTCCGAGGTTGAAGCTTGGTTCTAAGGCTTCAAAGCCTGGGTTTTAAGGTTGCAATTGCATTTTGAGGTCGAAGCTTAATTCTGAGATGATGAGTGAATGTGAAGCTAATACTCCCAACAATGTGGCAAGGAAAGGATTGGAATTAGTAAGGGGCACAGTTAAGTAGGGTTTAGTGAACCTCTAATGTGTAGGGAGATGCCTTAGGGTGCTAGGAGCTAGGTTAATTAGTAGGATAACACATAGATTATATGGGAGATTAGAATGGGAAGAAGATGTTATTGTAGTCGTGGTGTAATAATTTCCATGGGTGCATGAGTATTTTTCAATGCTAATGCCCTGTGGGGTTTAATAAAAAGAGTGTGTTTTATATTTAAGTTCATTGGAGCATGAGTATGGGGTTTCCGAGGCTAAGAGTCGACAAAGACGTGTGAGCCATAGACTTCCATCTGGACTACAGACGCAAAAGGGTGGGGGTTTATGGCTGACAGCAAATAGGAAATTAGGAACGGAAGGGGTAAAAAAGAAACGTCTTTTATCCGAATCGGAAATGTTAAAGTAATGGGCTAGTAAATCAGTAGGTTAAATTAAGAGCAACCAATTCAAGCAAGCAAAAATCAAGCAGAGGCAAAATGAGTATTTCTAGAAGCGGTTAAGGAAGAAAAAAGAAATGACAACCACGAGCGTAAGGATTTTTGGCAACTCGGGCAAGGGGACCATGTTGCCACCCTTGCCAACCAAAATTGAAATTCAATTAAAATGGGAAATATTTTTAGATGCTTGGACAAGTGGAGTGCGAGGTGGCATTCCCCCCTCCCTTTTCACTATCGAGGGTTTGGTTGTCACCGTTCAGGAAAAATGTCCCCTTGATGAACGGGAGGAAGAAAGGGCTTAATCCTTCATTTGAAGAAAGATAAAAATTCCCTCTTTTTTTCTTAATTCTCTCTCATTTCTTTCATTTCATAGGACGAAGCCCTCTAAAATTCTAGTTATGAAGAATTCCTCTCCAATTCTTTAATTCGCAAGGCGAAGCCTTCTAAAATTCTAGTTATGGAGAACAACCAATTTCATCTCAATGAAAAAAATATCTTTCTTCATCTTTTCATTATAAACCTAAGTTAAAATTCTTGTACTTGGGATTCTTAAGAGTGAGGTAGTGTATTTTTGAACACACCACTAAATGGCTGCGCGAGTGTCATTCGAATGTAGTGGACGCAGAAATTACAATTTAATCTTCAAATTTTAATTGAATCTTGTCCTTGAAATTGGTTTTTTAACAAGCTAGGTTCATTAAAATCAGAGTTAATGAGTAAAAGTTATGAGTGCTTGACTAAAAATATCTCAATTGCCTCTTAAATCATAAGCACTGACTTTATAAGCTCATATCTATAAGAGAAAATATGCAATTACTTCAATATTTGGAAGAGTTGTAAATATTATTTTGAGATTTTAGAAAGTATAAGGTTGCAGAAATATAAGTTAATGAATAAAATTTATGAGTGTTGGCATGAAGGTGTTTCAACTATCTCCAAAATTATAAGCGCTGACTTTATAAGCTCATATTTACAAGAGAAAATATGCAGTTATTTTAATATTTAAACAGTTGTAAATTTGATTTCAAGATTTCTAGAAGGTATAAGCTTGCTGAAATATAAGTTGATGAATAAAATTTATGAATGTTGAAATGAAGGTGTCTCAACTGCCTCCAAAATTATAAGCGCTGACTTTGTAAGCTCATATCTAGAAGAGGAAACATGCAGTTATTTTGATATTTGGATGAGTTATAGATCTACTTTTGAGGATTCTAAAAATGTAAGCTTGTTAAAATCTAAGTTAATGAATAAAAGTTATGAGTGTTGGAGTGAAGATATTTTAACTGTCTCTCAAATTGTAAGCACTGATTTTATATGCTCATATCTAGAAGAGGAAACATACAATCGCTTTGATATTTAGATGAATTATATGTCTTATTGTTAGTTTTTTTGAAAACTAAAAATTATCCCAATTAAAGTTTGTGAGCAAACGTTATGAGCATTCAAGTGAAAGGGTGTTTGCTGCCTTACAAAAAGAGTTTCGTCCATTCAAGGTTGGAAGATACGAATTGGTGCCGTAGACGGCCAAGAATTGGAGTAGGGGTTCCGCACCAACTATCGCCAAGCCAAGATGGGAGTCAATTGATAAGTTCTTTAACCGTATATTCATCAATTGAGGAATGGAGGGAGCGCGACTAAGGTAAAATTCTAACCCAACCCAACTATCCATGTAAGACTAGGTAGGCATCAGCCACCTAGCCGCCGAGGAGGATTCCAACTCTCGTGTGTGCGGAGCCTCTCGGTTAAGTATTGTGGTAGTAGCTTTTTCATTCATAGCTCGTTCGTGTATAATGGAGCCGGATTAATCACCGGTATGACCACTATGTGTGTTGTAGGTGGTAAGGTGGAAGTAATGACCCACGAAACCACCATCATATTGTTGGCCCCAAGAATTGAAGGTGATGGCTCCAACCCTTGAAGATTGTGCAACAAGTTGAACACACAGGTTGTCTTATTCTCCGGTCCCATTAAGTTGAAATTTTGTGGTGAACTGTATTAAAGTAATTAATAACCAACAAAATTCGTACAATCCCCGTTGATAAAAAACCAACCGGGAACTTAACTCGGAGGGTTGATACTACCCCCCTTCCCCCGTGGCGGCAAAGATCGGAGGGTATAAGTATCAATTAACCTTCAAGAGACCCACACAAGGCCTTGAAAGGCCCGGGTTAGGGTGTGCACCAAACAGGTAGGTGGTGATGCCATAATTTATGAACTTAGTAACGTAGGCTTTGTTCAATTAACCATAAACTAAGAAGGAAGGTTGAGAGGGTGGAACTTAATTAAGGTCCCCCCGTTTAGATAATTTAATCCATAATAAATAAGGAATTTAGATGTGGTCCAAGATAGGATGTAAGGTTATTTCATTCATTAGGGTTAGGTTGCCTTAATCCCAAGGTTGGTACGTCTGCGCTTAGACTAAGATATATTAGGCATTAGGTTAGGAAAATTTGATGTAACTTAGATAATTACCTTAGGTACTTATAATCTAGGCACAACCTACCGGAAGGATACGATATGATTACCAAATCCCTCCACAAACCCAAACACTCATTAAATATCATAACATCCGGGTTCGGCTTGGACACCTGCCAAGACAAGCCACCCTCACCGAAGGGCTTGTGCGATATTTTTAGGCTCCCTCGGAGGGGGTGCCCAAAAGCACCACATCTACTCACCAACAACAAAATCTTATAGCCTGTCCCAAAGAATTATGGCTTTGCATGTATTCTTGTTCCTGCCCCGTCCTTGGTTGGTTTTCTCCTCCCAAGAAATGTCAGTCTTGTCAAAGGGCTGGGGGCGGGATCTGCAACTTCGCCCGCATATTTTCGAGAATGGTATCCCACACCCTACACCTTTCCTGCACACCATATTTCAAGCACATATTGTTGTCCTTCTGGGCAATTGTACCTGCACGAACTTCCAGATCGGAAATTGGCGCATTTCCATCCCCTAAATCCTCCGGTGCCTCCTCTGCGACAAAATGAAACCCTTCCTCGAAGAAGACATGTTTAGCTCCTAGGTCCACAATGTTGACCTCCATGGCGAGCAACTAGGACAGCGTCGACCGAAGTTACAAATCTTCCAAACCCTAAACTAGCAACATGACGCCTAGAATAGGTGCTCAAGAGCTCCGGAGCTCTCCTACGGCGTGTGGGAGGAAGAATGACGGAGAGAGGGCTCGAGGTGGGGGGGTGGGGGGCTGGACAAACGGACGGACGACGATTGAACGGACGGAAGGCCGGGTTGGGCAAGAAGGCCAAATTGGGCAGACATGATAGGAATGGGCTGCCCAAGGATCAACGCTGCCCGCGGGAGGCATCCTACAAACGCTCATAGCGCTAAATTACGAAGATCCAGGTAGTAGTGGTATTATGGTCATATACTTGTATAATTGAGTACATTCATACCCAGTGGTAGGGTTTGTGAGACCATTGCACTGTAAGGTAGAAATACCCAAACCGGTTAACCACCCTCTACCCGTGCAGAAGATCACCATCAGAATAGTGAAGTGCCATTTTTGAAACCGATCATGGCGAGGCTAGCAACTTCAATGCGTGTACACTTAGTTTAGCCAAATTTAGTCGTGTTTAATGTACTCATGAGTTAACCGGTTTAGATGATGTTTTGTATGGAAATGCAAATTACCGTGTTCGGTGTAGGGAGAATCTACTGAACGGGTAGGGGTTTGACAACTTTCCACTTTGAAAAATTGTAGAGTTTTTTGTACAGGGAAAAAAAAATGAAACAACTTGCATTCTTCATGAATCCTTCTCTTCTATCTTGGAAAATTATCTCATGATTGTAAGACCATATCTTCAATGCAAATCACCTTATTTTCACGGGTTATGGTATTTCTACTTTACACTCTATAGTTGATACCCAGACTCCAGTCAAGACCCGATATTATACGAGTCCAACGTTGGACCTTTGTTTCAACCTTTTGCCAAGGGTGAAAGACATTGTCAATGCTTTCTTTAATCTATCTATCAAGGTAGACGTGTGTTATTCGTTTGAAAAGGGCTCACCACCACGACTTGTCTTAAGCCAGCTATTTTAGGTTGTATAGACATTAGAGTTATCCTTGAAGTCTCTCAAAAACACATGGTTTGGGTGTAGGGAGTTTTGGTCACTCTTGACATTTTGGGTTGACTAAGAAGTGTTCAAGTGGTGCCAAAACCCCCAATTTCTATGGAATGAAGGGGAGGTGTTTGACTTTGGTGAAAAGATAGCTAATAGAAGTTGAAATTCATGGCAAACTTTTGAAGGCACCTCAAATGGTACAGTCTGCCCTCTATATCTATTAACAATGGGGAGTGGAAATTTTCTTAACACATATTAACATTTTAACATATACAAAGTTTAATAAACAAGAAGATAACACTCATAAATGTA
This sequence comes from Polytrichum formosum, assembly GCA_964035585.1. Classification (NCBI taxonomy): domain Eukaryota; kingdom Viridiplantae; phylum Streptophyta; class Polytrichopsida; order Polytrichales; family Polytrichaceae; genus Polytrichum; species Polytrichum formosum. The sequence continues at coordinate 44,521,172 of OZ037940.1, read as the reverse complement.
AAGCAAGTAAAATTCTATTGTAAATTTAATGAAGTTTCAAAATACAAGTGGGGAGTTTCACTCCTCTAGTTCCATTCCTCTAGGATGGAAGAAGTCATCTATCTACAAAAAATAGAACAACACCCTCAAATTATACACCATGTACATCTCATCATTGTTTGTCACATATTATTTTCTTTATTTCACTTCCTTTTTGTAATGACTTGTAATAAATATGGATCCAATATCTCACACTAATTAAGATATTAATCGAATGTTAAAGGGTCATACAAACCGTGACGTAGCTCGTATAAATAAACAACTGGTCCTTCATTAGTAGGAAACATGGCCGAGAACACACTTCCCATTTCACATGGGCGGCCCTTACCACACGACCCTGATGACTAAAGTCAAGTGAAATCCAAAAAGTTCATAGATTCAAACGAGGGCCTAAGACTTTGAACAACAAGATTCCACTCAGCACACTAGGTTCAAATTTTGTGTGGATATAGGTAACCGTATCGAATGCGTTTGGCACCTCATAATTGCATCCAACTCATGATTCCAATTACATTCTACTTATAATTTCTTCTAACTCACAATCTTAATTATGTTGTCCCCATAATTCCTTTCAACTCACAGTCTCAATTATTTTCTAAAAGTTTAAAACCTATACAAAAAATTTCAAACATTGCACATGTTTCAAATAATACTGAAAAATTATGACATGAAAAATATCCAGAATCAACTTATACAAATGGAGCATCCACAACACATCCTAGCTTAGCACATCTTGCACGTCCATCCAAGTTTCGGAAACTTCTGATGATGCTTTTCAATTTTTCAAAGAGGCTGGTACGTAACACTAGTAGAAAATAGGGTCCTTTCTTACACCAAAAGGACAGTAAATTGACATTTTTCAGCGACCACCACACATGTCACAGAGGTTGCAGTCATTATGGAGATGGTGTCTTCTTGGACCGATCTTATTTTTTAGTAAACGGAATGTCAAAATTATGTTGTGGTATACGCATGTGCATATTTTTACCACGATAGTAATTTTTATTATGGGTAAATTTTGGTGGTAAATTTTAGAGACAATTTATGAATTTAATATTTATGTATATCTCATTTAAAATCATACATAGGTGGTAGGTTCCCTCCTACTGTACCCTTGGCACACAAACACCTACCTTCGGTACATGACCACCTGCAAGGCTAGGCTAGTGGCGGAGGCCAAGGGGATTCAAATCTTGAACCTCATGGCTCCCACTGAGGGGCGGTTTACACCATGGACCATGAACTTGTCCCACGGCCATCCGAAGCTTGTGATTGGATGTTGAACTCGTCCCGGGAGCAGTTCGGTTTACACCAAGCAAGAAATGTCAAAGAGCCCATAGATATTGAGGTCCCCAAAAAACAATATTTAAGCCCTATTCTATCCACTGACATGGTCCAACGGCTTTTCCGTTGGGAGGGGCAAAAGAGGTGGTCTGGGAAAAACAGCCAGGGGCCCATGGCAGAAAAATTAAAAAAGAAACGCATACAAAGTAGTATGCAACCATGCTCCCCGAGTAGGCTATTCTAGCCACATCCTTCCATTGGCCCCCACTAGGACATAACGGTGCCCAAAAATTAGCTAAACGTATTTTTGCAAAGATGTTTCACTAGCGAAATTCTTATTTCAGCTCAAATATGCCTTCGAAGGAGGATCTCAATGGAATCATGCGGGAACCACCCTACACATATTCTTGGCCCCACAAAACTTTGTGAGATATTACGATGTTGCATGAAAGTTCGCCCTCATACTTTCATGGGCACAAACTTTAAGTCTCAAAATTTCGACAATCCCGTAATATGAGAAAGTTGGTGAGTTGGAATGGATGTTGAATTCATGAGAGTCACCATGTTCAATATCTCTTCATATTCCTTATGTGGATTGTCTGTGCTTATGATCGAAATAAAGGCAACCTACAATGTGCGTGGTTAAGGTAGAAATACCATAGCCCGTGAAAATAAGGTGATTCGCATTGAAGATCTGGTTTGACAATCATGAGATAATTTTCCAAGATAGACGAGAAGGATTCATGAGGAATGCAAGTTGTTTCATTTTTTTGCCCTGTACAAAAAATGCTACAATTTTTCAAAGTGGAAAGTTGTCAAACCCCCTATTCGTTCACTAGATTCTCCCTACACCGAACACATTAATCCGCATTTCCATACAGAACATCACCTAAACTAGTTAACTCGTGAGTACATTAAACATGACTAAATTTGGCTAAACTAAGTGTACACGCATTGAAGTTGCCAACTCGCCATGATCGGTTTCAGAATTGGCACTTCACTATTCTGACGGCGGTCTACTGCATGGGTTTGGGTATTTCTACCTCAGATACAAGCCATTCACTAGATAAACTCTGCATGACAAATGTATATTTGTATATATGCTCATAAAGAATTTATTGACAAAGTATTTCAAAAATTATTGTCTCTGGATTAAGCTCATACATTATTATCTCCACTATATGAGATGCCAAGGCAATGATGGCATTGAACTCTATTATTACATGGTCTATTGAATGATGTGTCACATGGCGCCATTGATATTTTGATACCAACAAAGACCTATCTCCATATGAGATTGGCAGTCCCTGAGGTCGATTGGGTGACTACTATATATTCTACCCACCAGTTTTCAAGCCTCCTTTAGAGCCTTCCCACATACAGTGACTCACAAAAGTACTTGGCCGCTGCCTGTGATCATGAAAATTGGATAAAAGCTCTTAGACTAGTGAGAAATAATAAGCAAGATTTGTCATAGATACCATACAAGTTGTCAAGAACATGTTATCAAAAATTTGTGAAAAAAAAATCGAAATGGTAAAAAGAAATTGAAAGAAGTATGCAAAAAGCATGGCCAAGAACTTATGTTGATTAAGTAGGAAATCATGATAACACAAAGAAAACTCAAAATGAAAAGCTAGTTAGTAGCAAATGCTACATATGTACAACAATTGCATGTCTACCAACGTGTGTATCCACCCTTAGCTGCAAGAAGATCAACCACCCTTGTTGGCATTGTGCAGATTAGCTTCTGTACAAATTCTACTTCAATGTTTTGCCAAACAACCTAGATCTTCTCCCACAAGTCATCTCTACTTTTGGGTGAATCACTAAACAATCGTAAGCGTCTATCTACTTCATTCCACAAGTGTTCGATAGGATTTAGGTCGGGAGATTGTGGTGGCCACTCCATCACAGAGAAATCTTGTTGACCTAGCCATTGTTGTAGAAGACCAGATGTATGCTTCGGGTCGTTATCATGCTGAAAAATCACTTCTGCCTCATCAAGACCTTGTCTCTCAATAGTACCCAACAATTGCGAATGTAAAATGTCAAGATAAACTTGTGAATTCATAATGCCATCAATGCGGTGAAGGTTTCCTACACCTGCCCAACTCATGCATCCCCATACCATGATGCTACCTCCACCATGTTTAACCGTATGTTGCACATGACAATCACAAAGAGGCTTGGTAGGATTTTTCCAACACCATTGACGGCCATCTGAACCAAAAACATTGAACTTGGACTCATCTGACCAAATGACATGACTCCAATTTTCTACATCACAGTCTTGTGAAACCTTCGCCCATTGTAAACGCTTTTGCCTATGCCTCTTTGTCAATAATGGTTTCTTCCTCTTCACTCTAGCACCAAGCCTTGCCTCCGAAAACTTCTACGGACAGTCTCATCAGACAAACAAAGACCTTGACCTCTCAAACTACGACCTACAGCTACCGCAATCCCTGATTTCGGCTGATTGAGAGTCCTCACAGCAAGCCTCTCATCCCGAATGCTCAAAAGACGTGGTCTCCCAGATCTTGGACGATCAAACACCTCCCCATTTTCTCTGAACCGAACTAGAATGTGGCCAACTGTGCTACGAGGAATGTGAAGATGGCCGGCTATGAAACGTTGTGCAAATCCTTGCTCACTCAATGCTATGACTTGGGAACGCTCATGAAAACTTGTTTTCTTCATTGTGACCGCTAGAAATGTGAAGAATCTCAACTTAAGATTATTGGAAGCTCTCAAAGATCTATACACTCAATGGAAACACAAGTGGAAGAAGAAGTCACTATTGTCAACAAATGTATTTGGCCACCCTTGAGATTATTTGAACCACTCCCACAAAAATGTACCACTTGGATTACCCAAAGGAAGCTAGAAGAAGAAAAAGAACTCCGGTCTCCGGAGGAGGCCGGAGTGAATAGAGTGTATGTTCATGAAATAAAGGAAGCCACCTAATATTGCATTAAATGATGTTGATTAACCCTAATTAATTTGAGAGGCGGCTTCATTAACCTCTCTCTACAATTGCATGCCAAATGGATTCACAAGTAGTGGCTAAGTACTTTTGTGAGTCACTGTATAATCACACTGTCAGTCATTCAACAAATCTAGGAATAAATCTTAAAATATTGAAGGTAATCATAAATTTGAAAATTAACATAGATCAATGAAATATAAAAACATAATAATATTAATATTGTTGAAATATAATTTTATTAGAATACTCTAATAGAAATACATAAATATTTTATATATTTTATATGATATAAAATATACATGACAATGAACACAAGATAGACTATCTTTTAAAGTTAAATCATCTTGTACTAGATCGCTTATCTAACCTGTAATTGGATAGGCATGATGAATTATAAGATAGGGAATATATAATAAAAACTTTAAAATATACTATTTAATTTTCTAAAATATAATCATCATAAATAATTTTATAATATAGTTAATATTAGTTCATTTGTGGTGGTAGCAAGATATTCAAAATGATAAGTAACGCAATATTTAGATATAATTTATAAGATAAGGTATCTAAAAATCCAACAATATATTTTGTTATCTATTACATATAAAAGGAGTTGAGAAGACAATTTATGTAATAACATTGAGATAATGTATCAAAAATAAAAATGATAGATTAATGGAAGTATTTATCAAATGACCCAAGTGAAATAATGAAGATAATATATAAAACATAAAATAACAAATAATCAATAATATATAAAATTTATTTTTTAGATAATAAAATATGAGGTATAATAAATGATATATTACTTGGAATTAGACTTGTGGAACAACATTATGAATAGGGTATACTCAGAAAATCTCAAGTTTCTGACTATAGGCTATCCTAGTTATTGTAATATTTTATTATCATCACATATTATATTATTTCTATAATCAGATGTTACATATTGGTTCTCTTCAAATAAATCGTATTATATTGTTATATATATTTATAATATTTAATTGATTTTTTTAATTCACCAATTTAGCATAAGATGATATATATTATTTTGACATATTAAAAATGTTTGAGCAATCACACCCGTGTAAAATAAATGAATTGTGAACCCAAAAAAATGGTTGTGACAATACATCATAACCACATGTTGCACACGTTGACAACTTGCGATATTTATCAAAATAACCATGTGGAATCCAAAGCCACATCGTGGCCTTGGAAACAATTCATGGGAGGTTAGAAAATAGGCTTAGAGCATCCAAAGCCACATTATGGCCCCTTGCCAACTAATTGATATTTATAAAATAACTAGTAGTTCACAATAGCTGTGAGGGAACAAGGGGGTCTTATGTGCCAACTCGGAGGCACTTCACTAAAGTAAGCTCCATCCGAGCTTCTTGATGGATTCATCCGATTTTTGTTATTGGATGATTTTACTTGAGTGCCACGAATCCCCGGCCCAAGCCAACCTCATTATACACTCATGATGTTGAGTGCTATAATTGAGGAAATCCATTGCTTCTTAAATTAATGTGCACCACATGTGACCACATGGTTGTAAGAAATTTTTTATGTATGTATATATATATATATATGGAGAATTGGCCTTTGTACATAAGAAAAATATTTATTTGAATCATCTCTTTTGCATTTAATTCTCAAAGGTGCAGTTTTTGTGAAGATAAAAAATAATGTGTGTGCATCACCCTCAAATACAAAGGCGAACGGGCTCACATTTATGTTGGTGCTTGTGATATCTAGGTTAAGAGATTTAATGTGTGGTTATATAAGATTGAAAGACTAATCATACTTTGTTGTACTTAGCATGTGAGTAGATGGTATTTGGAGTCATGATACAACTGTAAAAGAAATAATTGGGTCAAGCAACCCAAGGAAGAGTCAGTCAGCTAAAGAGAAAGATCCTAAACCCTAAACCCTAAACCCTAAACTAGGTATATGGTATACCAACCTTACCTTCAACAATATCCCTCCTACCCTAGGTTGATAGCCGGTCCGATATTTAATTAATTAGACAAGTTTGTTAGAATTACTTTAATTCACCTTATATTTTTGCTAAAATATGGTAAATACTCACTCTACACAAGCTTATGTAGTGTTAATAATCCATTGTAAGGGACTACATACATTTAACCCTAATGTGTGCAAAATAAATTGCACTAATTACCTTAAATTTGTACTAAGTACATATGAAAGGTCCATATTTGATAGTGGAAGTGGTTTGAATAACCACTCCTTTGGTAAGATGACTTCACAAAAGTGGAAACTCAATTTCATGAAGGCTCCAAGCTAGTTCATGAACCTTCCAACCAATGTTACCAAAGCGTTCTATCAATATCATGAGCCTTTTAAATTAGCTCACGATTTGCCTAAACTGACTTGCCATGTGGCACACCTCAATTTCATGATAGTGGACCTTTACCTCTAGCACCTTCATGAATCTTCCAAATCAATTTCATAAATATTTTCGCACTCTAACTTATGGGATTTTGTATTCTCAACTTCTCAAGTTCTCGTCTCCTCATTTCACATGCTTTGCCTTGTTTGTTTATTGGTTCCGCTTTGTTACCGTAACACCATAGCAGGTTCGCCACCTGGCGAACGAATATTTAATTTTTTTGAAAAAATAAGGTTCGCCTCTCAAAAACTGAATTTCTCAATTTTCGTTTTTTAGCAAAAAATAAGTAAAAATGACCCTAAATAGCTTAGAAATAGCAAAATATTTCAAAAACTAATTTATTCTATTTTCGTTTTTTTGTCTTCAGAATTTTCTAATTTTTACGTTTTTTATTTTTAGAATTATTTTAGGACGAACCTGCTATGGTACTACGGTATGTATTTACTTGGAAGCCTTGAGCCTTGTCGTTGATTTTTCTTTGGTCTTTCATTACAATACCTCAAAGCTAGAAGCAAGCAATGCCGGTTCTTACCAAAGGAGTATTAGGTCACATTAATGATAATGTACAAGCAATCATTGCAGACATGGTCCAAGGTTGGATAAGAGAGATCAATCAAAATTTTGGTAGAGCTAGGATATGACACCATTCTAGTGAATCAAAGCTAACACCAAGTTAAACAACAAATGACAAAGCCTAATGAACATCTCTCTCAAGCCTTAGAGCATCTCCACCACCACATGGGGGGTCACTTCTTGGGGAGGGTGTATATCAAGTGCAACCTAGGGTAATTATTGTAGGCGGTTAAAATGGTCTTGGTTTCGGGTTTAAGTCTAGTTTCAGTGTATAATCTAGTGGTTTCATGTTTATAGATTTTTGGATGATTAAGGGCCGCTTCACACTATGGCCGAAGGTCAAGAGGCCATTGATTTCCACCGATCAAGTTGCAAGAAACCAAGAATTCAGCTCTTGACCCTTCACACTGGAGGCCAAAGTCCAAAGGCCGTCGCTCTTCAAAATGCCTACATGGCAATACTTTTTTACCAAGGCGACGGACTCTTGAAGGAAGTTTGGGTCGGATAGGAATGGAAACCCAAACTACGGTCAAGAGGCCATTGATTTTTTTTCATAAAAAATTTAAAAACTAACAAGATCTTGGCCGTTAGATTGGAGGGGTTGTTTTGGACAACGGATAAAGTGGGATGCTCCTTCTTCCCCTCTCTCTTTGGGCTTGGCCTTTGGAGGCTTGACACTATGACCGTCCAAGTCAAGAGACCGTGGGAGTTCATGGCCAAAGGTTTGGACTTTGGGCTTGGCCTTTGGAGACTTCACACTATGCCTGGCCGAAGGCCCCAATTCTTACATTTTATTGTCTATTTTCAGCCCATTTCTTTGGACTCTCAACAAAGTTTGGCCATTCAATCCCATGGCCTCTCGACTTGGACGGCCATAGTATGAAGTGACCCTAAGCTTAAGCTTGCAGACTCATCCGTTTGGAGTTGGATTCCATTGTGTGCTGAGCACATAAAAACAAATCTCAACATGTAACCGGGGGGGGGAGGTGTTAAACACCCATGGCCATGAAATTTTTGGTGGAGGTAGATTCGGGTAGGGGCAACCACCCAGAGAGAAATCCATATTTTTTGGACCCGACTGAAAACTTTTTCCCGCTCGCCCGACTTCGAAAAAACCATTGCCCTTGCATTCCTGAAGGCCACTTATCCACAAATCCCATATTGAGAGCACTTCACCTTCAAGGTCCAAAATCCAATATATATGCTCACTTCCATTGAGTAAATAAGCAATTGACTAGGATTTCATTATCAAAATTAATTAGACTTAATTACATTCAATCACACTTAATTACTTTAAATGCATATGAATACTTTGTGAAAGTAGAAGGTATTAACTAGACTATAATATATAACATACTAAAAATAAAATAATATTTAGTTCCATTTTAAGAATGACAAAGACCCTTTCAATAGTAAAGTCACAAAAATTGTAACCTCAATGCTAGTGAGGGTTTTGTAATATTTTTGACTTCCAAGTTAATTACATGCTTGATTGACGGTTTCACTTTGATAATGAAATCCCAGTCAATTGCTTATTTACTCAATGGAAGTGAACAAATATATATATATATATATATATATATATATATATATATATATATATATATTGGATTTTGGACTTTGAATGTGAAGTGCACTCAATATGAGATTTGTGGATAAGTGGCATTCAAGAATGCAAGGACAATGATTTTTTTCGAAATTGGATGAGTGGGCAGAAGTTTTCGGTCGGGTCCAAAAAATTTGGATTTCTCTCCGGCCGGCTGCCCCTGCCTGAATCTTCCTCCCCCGAAAGTTCGTGGGGGGTGTTTAACATCCCCCCTTAACCGGGTGGTCTTTGGAAACACTGGGGACCTTGACCGACTGTTGTGACCAAAAATATCCGCGGACACTGGTCCAAAGGTGAGTCTTCTTCCTCGTGGTTCGGAAACGGCTTTGCTGACACTTCACTGAATGAAAAGTACTTTTGGCCTCATAAACAAAACAAACCTCTCCACGACTCTGCCAATGCTGGTGACTTCAGCAGCACACACGTCCAATATTGTCCAAAATTATAAGCTATCTCAAGTATCATAAAGTACATCTATATCTTGACAAACTCCTAGGGTTGTCCTCTATGCATGCCACTTTGTCAACTGCAGCAACTACAGTCTGAGATGACCCTAAACTACCGGATGATGGTGGAGGGACACCCAAATCTCAAGGAAGAGGTTGGCGGTTCGAATCCCGGCTGTGAAATCTCCTCTCTACCTGATGGAAAACTTGCCAGGTGGTCAACTGCCTCTTGTGCTTTGGCGTTGGCCTGTCGGCCTTCTGTCTCAAAAAAAAAAAAAAAAAAAACTGCAGCAACTACACTAGAAATATGATACTTGGTGTCACCAATTCTAATGGTCTTGCTCAATACTAATCGTAAACCGCGGTATAGTATCACCAACATTATGTCTTCCTTGTAAATTCCTTTGGGGATTATAGATTTACAGTGTGCAATCACCGTCACTTACTAAGTGTTTTTTCATCCATCATCCATGTCAATAATTCCTTGTAAATTCCTTGGGGGATTATAGATTTACAGTGTGCAATGACTGTCACTTACTAAGTGATTTTTCATCCGAATTTCAATCATCCATGTCAACATTTCATCACAAGTTGCTGACAAGAGAAGGTAGGGTTTTTGGCCAACGGATGAACTCATCCATCATCTATGACAATATTTGTAAACTTATACGGACGGAGTGTCATCCGAAAACTTACCATATAACACTAGACATGATATTTAGTGTAGCCGTTTCAGAGCACCTCGTGTTTTATAAGTTGTCGTCTTCCAGCAATTTATGCAATACTAGAGTCAACTTCAGAGTCCATGCATGTGTGAATGCATGCATGGGCTTGTTGCAGATACCGGGGGTTGCATTTTTCATGCCGAGGCCATGTGATAGGATAGGTGCGGCTATGCTAGCGTACAAGTTCCAATGAACCACACAAGTTGGATCACCACTTTTGTCTAGAAAGGTGGATGGGTCTTAAAATGGTTACTTTTTCCCGACTAAAGCCGACAATATGAAACCCGCAGTTAGTATGAGATGGTTAGCAAATCCAAATGCATAACATTACTCAGCAATGTTGCTAAGTTTAGTGGGCTCACAAATGTTAAGGTTTTTTTGAGGGGGAATAGACCTATCAAATTCTAACTATTATTTAGGTAATTCCAGACATTTTGATCAATTCCAAACAAAATTGGTGGTTGACGTCATCTTCCAAATCCCTCCAATATCTTGATTTCTTCCCACAACTTTGTGTGGCTTCTATTGGTTTATTATCATGTACTTATGAACATATAGTTGTTTGATTACATTAATCACTATATTCGTTAATTTGGGACTTTTTCAACATTTTGAGACAGTTACAAATGGATAAAATCACACAGATATTGGAGAATGTTGTAAGATGCAAATACTTTGAAGCGGGTGTTCATATCAAGAACCCAATTAAGAACTCATATCAAGATGGTTTAGGTAGGACGACCCAAACATTAGACCATGTTGTTGTGGTCCATATATTAATTTGAGACAAGAGAAAGTCTCAAATTAACGAATATAGTGATATTATGCTTTTGTTTGTTTTCACACAATGTGTGCATAATACCAAATTATCCGAAAGTCTAGAATTACCTAAATATAAGTTATTTCTTCAGTTAAATGAGATTCAAGTTTGACACTTCAATTTACATCTACACTCCAATGATCAATTGTCCCGTCATCCAATCATCGTCACCTCTCTAGTTGGTTAAAGTCCAATATAGACATGCATGCTCTAACTAGTTTCGACAACATGTGCCTATGTTTGGCCATCATCCCTACACAAAGGGTCCCATGAGGCATTGGCACAAAACAATATATTTAACAAAAAAATAGAGTTATATTTGACTCTAAAGGTTAAGACAAAAGACATAAGAGTTAATGTGCACAATAAGATGAGATGGAAAAAAATGTCTATATGTGGGCAATAAAATTTCAGTAGCCCTCCCAATGTATGATTGGAAAAAAACGCATTGTTGCATTTTAAAATCGATCATAACATCGCTTATTAAAACAAAAACAAGAATATTGATACCTTAAAATATAAGTTTATAAATGTCAAATGATTCCCATGTATTAGTGAGCCAAAAGACTTATGCAACTTACAAGAAAAGGTAATCCCAAATGGCTCCATGAAGTTCAATAGGAAACTTTACATTAAAACCATTGGGAGAGCTCCCGATGTTTCTCCTATATTGGTTGCATAGAATAGTTCGTTGGTTCTAAATTTTGTTGGGTGTGTTCTTCTCAGATTTTCCTATTTGCACAACAGAAGTGTCGTTTGAGTTTTTCCAAACTTTATTGGAATAAAAACACAAAACTACATCCCATCCACATTCAATCACTAGAAGAAATCTTGTCCATTTCAACCCTCCTTTCGACTAGGCCATCAAGACTAAACCAAGAAAATGCATAAACAAATCAATTCGGTTGGGAATCGGGGGGCACCTTCCATGGGTACACCACGGGTACCTTCCGGTTGCCTACCAATTGAATTGTTTATGCATTTTCTTGGTGCGAGTCGCGATGGCCAAGGGTTGAAATGGACACGATTTCTTCTAGTGAATGCTATGGAAGCCGGATCGCACTCCCACTACCATCCCACACTCCTCTGTAACGTTTGAGGTTTGAAATTTCCTTTCCTTTGCTAGGTCTTCAATACTGAATTTAAAATTGACCATACTAAAAATAGTTTTTATCTAGCTGCACAATTGTGAGTGTTTGGCCCATCCACACAGGGTAGATATTAATGTTTGGAGGACATACAAGAACAAAATCACCTAAAATAACATTTATGCAAAAGGGTTGCGGGAGTTCTCTTGGTTTGTCGCATGCAATTCCACAACTTGGGTGTTCCACTTAAGTGTTAAGTGTTAAGTGTAGTCTTTGTAGTCTCCCCAAGAAGTTGAAGTTCCACTTAACACTTAACACTAAACGTCTTTGTAGTCCCCAAAATCAATTTCATTTCATTGACGGTTTCACTTTAGGAATGAAATCCCAATCAATTGCTTATTTACTAAGAGGAAGTGAACATATATACATATATATACATGTACATACATACATACATATATACATACATACATACATACATATATACATACATACATACATACATACATACATACATATATATAAATTGGATTTTGGACCTTCAAGGTGAAGTGCATTCAATATGGAATTTGTGGACAAGTTGCCTTCAAGAATGCAAGGGCAATTTTCTTTTGAAATCAAGCGGGGCGGACAGTAGTTTTCGGTTGAGAAATTCAAAAAGATTTTGGCGGGGTGCCAGATCGCGGGCCTTGGCCCTGATACCCCTTCCCCTCATGATGGAGTCATGGCTCAATTGGATGGGGCCTGCCCATTTGGCATGAGTTGTAGCATCCTTCTTACACCGCTACTATGAATGGCCCAAGAGGTGCTATTGGCATTGGATGCCGCATATGATTAATCGCTTTTTAACAATGACTTAATTGATAACACTCAAGTTGCACTCACTTGTTGACGTTTTAAAGATGAAAAATAGTTGTCGCCAAATGGGAGGTGTAACTTTAAAGCACTGCTTTCGTACATCACTCAAATATAGTCTAGGTGTCCAATTATGAAGAGTGATCACAAAAGGCAAACAACTGTCAGCTTATGGTATAACTTTTAAATTTTACTCACTTGATTTACATTTCACAGAAGATGCAAAACCATCACAGTTTCCAAGGCGCCTCATCAGCCATCACAATATTGTAAATCCTCCACTAGAATCAGCTACTTCTGTCCCTATTTACATGATTTCATGTGGTGTAATGTTTCATGCTTGTGTGGGGGTTTGTGTCACCAAGAGTTTCTGATGCAGATTCAGGGGCGCTTCACACTACTGCCGAAGGTCGAGAGGCCGTCGATTTCCACCAATCAAATTGCAAGAAACCAAGAGTTCGGCCTCTCGACCCTTCACACTATGGTCAAAGTCCAAAGGCCGTCGCAATTTAAAATGATTACTTTTTCAAGAAGGCGACGGACTCTCGAAGGAAGTTTGGGTCGGACGGGAATAGAAACCCAAACTATATATGGTCGAGAGGCCGTCGATTTTTTTTCATTAAAAAACCAATCATTGACAAGATCTTGGCCGTTAGATTGGAGTGGTTATTATGAACAAGGAATAAAGTGGAATGCTCCTGTGGGTTTGGACTTTGGTCTTGGCCTTTGGAAGCTTCACACTATGCCCGGCCGAAGGCTCCAATTACTATATTTTATTGGCTAGTTTCAGCCCATTTCTTTGGACTCTCAACAAAGTTTGGCCACTCAATCCCGCGGCCTCTCGACTTGGACGGCCATAGTGTGCAGCGGCCTCAAGCAGGTGGGAATTAGTAGCCATTCTGATTCAAGTTTTGTTGATTGTGACTGATGGAGATGTGAGTTGCTTCTGGTCAAGTTGATTGCTCCTGCTTCGCTGTTGCAATAGATTCACTGATTCCGATACACCGGCTTCATTCCTCGAAGATTCAGCACTTCGAAGCCAATTTTGAGCTCTTGTGTAGGTCTTATAACATAAAATTTGCAATTGTGGGTGAATTGTGTGATGAGGATGTGACTTAGTCTCTAATGTGGTCAAGTTGAATCCATTGAAGCATGGTTGCCGAGGATCTAGTCCTGAGAAATTGCTGGAACGCAATAAAGTATCCGTTGTAAGCTCTTGCAGGAATTCGGTCAACAGGATCAGCTGCCGGTATAGAATGGTACTTGTGCACAAGTGATGTAGCATTTTGTAGGGAAAATTTGCAGAATAGTTAGGGATATGAGTAATTTTTGGGTTCATCTAGTGACTGGTTCAAAGTTCCCGTAGAATGACTCAGAAAATGTGGTTCAAGTGGATTCGCACTAGGGAAAGTAGTTTTGGTGCTCTCTCTGAATTGTCGCAAGCATTCCTTTGGAATTGTAGGTTCCAGAATTGTGTGATGTAGCGTCTAATGTCATCAACTTGTCGAATTGCAGAGGGCCCAGTGATAAATGGCTGCGTGAGTCCAATATAAATCCGTTGTAATCTCGACTTGGAACTCAGCTCTCAGCAAGCTGCTGGTATAGATTGGTTGTGTACAAGTTACGACGTTGCAGCAGCATTTTGCAGAGAAATTTGTTGCCGATCAGCTAGGCATGCACTAACCTGTCTGGATTCCTCAATCGACTGGAATAATCAGATTGTTGATGACTCGGAAAATGGAGTTGAAGGGGGTGGCAGTAGGGATATTGCTACTCTTGTCTCTGCAAATTGTTGCAGCAACTCCAAGTGGGTTAGGTGGTGATGGGGCAGCTGCAACAACAGGTGTGAGTGAAGCATTCTCGCACGAAGACACAGACACGATTCTGTACTCCTCCGACAACTACCTCAAGTGCACTTCCGACTTGCATGTCACTCCCACCACCACCGAGGAGGTGAGTGAGCTCATCAAGCTGCACTCCGCAAAGGGCAGCAACATTAACCCTGTCAAGATTCGTGCCACCCGGCGTGGGTTTCACAGCTCCGCCGGGTTCGTGTGTCCCGGAGAAAGAGACAACAGCAAGAAGGAGTACAAAAACAATGATTCGGAGAGTCAGAAGGATGATGCAGGAGCTGCTACAACGATCACAATGCTCATGCACCGATTGAACCATGTCGTGGAAGTTGATGCCGAGCGCCACAGGTAATTGATCGCCACAGGCTCAGTGAAGACTGCATCACTTGATACAGTTTATAGGATTATCGGCCGCACCTTCATACATGTGAATTCGAGACTGAAACATGTGCTTCGAGCACCTTTATAGATGTGAAATTGAGACTCAAACTTATGATGCTTAGGGCACCTTTACAGATGCATATTTGACACTTAAAGTTATGATGCCGAGGATGACTTCATAGATGTGATTTCGAGACTCAAACTTATGGTTCGGGCATGCACCTTCATGAATGTGCATTTGAGACTCAAACTTTTGATGCTTAGGGCACCTTCATAGACTGAAACTTGTGCGAATTTGGTCTCAGGATTACGGTGGGGGCGGGGATGACGCAGTTCGACCTGGCGGAAGCAGCCGAAGCAAATGGCTTGTCGGTGCGAGCTGGTGCGTTCTCCATTTACGGCAACTTGACAGTGAGTGGGGTGATTCTGGCCTCCGCCCATGGATCTGGGTTAGGTACCATTAACAGCCTGGGGAGTTTGGTGACCAAAGTGAAGTGGGTGAACGGGAAGGGAGAGATTCTTCTGAGCGATTCCGCAACGGAAGCTGGAGCGGAAGAGGTGAAAGCCTTGGTGGGAGGGTTAGGGTTGCTGGGCATTGTGACAGAGTTCACTCTTCAGCTGGAACCTGCCTCTCGCACCGTTGTGGAAACTCGGAACAACTTGGATGACACACACATTGTGGCGGATGTGAGCAAGATGTTGGAGGAGGAGACCCCCCATGTGATTGTGTATTGGCGCCCTGATTTCGGCACTTACAGGGCCATCATGTGGACGCAAGTACTCGATGGGAGTGTTTACAATCCTGCAGGAGGGTCATCCGAGGAACCAGCATTCCGATCCAATGCCAGGTCTAGGTACTTGGACCCTCCGGAAGACCACATGGCCAGCGCTTTGAATAAGCTCATGGCTGCTTGGGAGGAAGACACCGCAGAAGAATCCCCCATCGCCGATGAGCTCAATTCAGGTACTCATCGTCATCATGCATCAGACGAATTTAATTCTCTCATCAGATTCTTTCTTCACAGCCACACGCAATCAAAACGGAATCTCTGCAATCAAAGCATCGTTTTAACAACAAGCCGCCATAGCCAAGACTTGATGCGAGGATACTCTGAAAACATGACAACCATGAATTGCTAAAGAATCTCATTAAGTAACTACGCTTTTGGCTTATAGCAACAGAGCATGAACACGTTAAATTTTGTGACGGTTTTGCAATGGTTTGAGGATTTTTTTGTTTGCTGAAAATAAGTCCATTTACAACAAACGTGTGGTCGTCCTAATCAGGAGACGTTCCACACTGGCCATCACATGCATGTTTGTGACGCCAGTATTACTGAAAATTGTTGAAATTCCCTCCATTGTCACACCGCTCATCAACCTAATTTGAAGCTTCATTTTCTGTAATCATGGGTGATCCAAATGTGACATGGGTTTTTTCATAAATGTCTGCAACCAAACTCTTCCACAGATTAAATTGTGACACTTTATGTGTTCAATGATGTCTGCAACAGTGTTGCTAGGGGTGCCGGTAAATCCAAAGATGCCATTTACAATAGCTTTCCTTGCGCAATGGTTGAAGTAAATTTCCAAATAAAGTATTCAAGTCTTCGTGTATGACCTTGCAATGTATAATGTACGATGGGATGCTTACTCATATTAATTGTTTTCTACATGTCAGGCGTCTGCGAGGCAGGAAAGATTATGAACAGCATTCCCATGTTCATAGATGGCGAAGGGACTCCCATCATCGAGAAAGCGACAATTTCCACCAACTTTGCAATGCTATCTCCAGAGTGTAGTCCGAAATGCCTGTTTCAGCCGCGGTTCATGGGCAATTTCATTGAAGACGTGGAGTTCACCATCAAGATGTCTCAGCTGGAGGATTGGGTGAAGGATGTGAAGCTCATCGTCAAATCGGAGCTTGCCGAGATCCAAGCTCGACTCGACGAGCGCTACGGCAAAGGCAAGGTCAAGCGGTGCATGCCTCCCGGCTACTTCTGGCTCCGGTTCGGGCCGCCTTCCGAGAGCCTCCTGTCCACGAGCGCGGGAACTGAGAATGTGGTGTTTGTGCAATGGACTTCGTTGCACTCGGTGCACGTCCCAAGCAAACCCCCGAAGCAATCGACCATCGTCCAGACGGTTGAGCAGCTGAGCCTCTGCAAATACAAGGCCCGCCCGCATTGGGGCAAGAACCATGAGCGCACGTTCCGCCACCCAGAGTGCCATGTGCGAGACAACTTCCCAGAATCAAATATCGTGCAGTTTCTCAAAATGCAGGCCAAACATGACCCCAGGAAGATCTTCGAGCCTGCGCTTTTCAGCCATGTCCTGAGACGGAGTGGCCCGGATTACTCCGAGCTTTGTGCTTTACACTCCTGGTGCTACTGTCAGGAAGATGCTCATTGCCCCCATGGCCATGTCTGCCAGCCATCCCCTGTATTCCCCGAGTACAAGGTCTGCAGATTCTCAAATTCTTCTATCAGCAAGAAGCTGCTGCATGAGGAGCTTTGAAGTTCACAACATGATGAATATCTTTACCTGCTGCAAAAAGCGTCGTATAGTTTTAGATTCCAAAGCATTGCAGAAATCAGTAGATATGGTGGCGATCTGGGTTTCAAAACACAAGGAGCTTTGAATGTATGATTTGCAGAGAAATCCTATTACATTCCTGAAACTTTTGTAGCGCATTGAAATTAAAGGCCCCTGAAGACCTTTTAGAGAACATTCTTGTGCTTGTGTCAGGACGATGCTCATCGCGCCCATGGCCATGCTTGTCAGCCATCCCCTGCACTCCCCAAGTACAAGATCTGCAGATTCTCGAATTCTGCCACCAACCAGGAGCTTTGATCATATTTTACCTGCAAAAGCATGAATGTATATTTTAGATTTTGGCACAGTACAGTTATAACATGTGGCGACCTGGCTTTGCAGAGATTGATTTGCAGAGAAATCCTGTTGGATTCCTGGAAATATATGTATCGCTACATTGTAATGGAAGGCCTCCGAACTCTTTATTGTATTACAGTAGACTTTTTGCTCAAATGCAATGAATCAGAGTACTGTGAATCCATGTTACAACAGGATCAAAAGTTGCACCCCATTGAAATTTTGTGCAACCTGAGCACTCGGAACATGATAACATTCTAGAGTCATGACCTAGTTGCTGAAATGAATATCAGGAACATCAGCTATTGCCCATTCTTTACTGGTTATACGTAGGATACATAAGGTACGTGGGTGTTATTTGGTTCGATTTTCTTGTTGTCCAACTTCTACCGTTTAGATTTTCAGAATGAAACTTGTGTTGCATTAGCAAATCTATGTTGAAACATCACCAAAAATCGGATTGAAAATTGGACTTCTTGAGATTTAGTTATGGTAATTGGAAATGCAAGTTTATTGATTCCTACATATGTTCTCCCAAATGTTTTCAATTTTAAGTGTGGCGTAGTTAATAAATTTTGAAAATGTAGTCCAATCTCTTCACAACATGTTTTTTTTTTGGGTGTT
The DNA here is from genome assembly GCA_964035585.1 of Polytrichum formosum. Classification (NCBI taxonomy): domain Eukaryota; kingdom Viridiplantae; phylum Streptophyta; class Polytrichopsida; order Polytrichales; family Polytrichaceae; genus Polytrichum; species Polytrichum formosum. The sequence continues at coordinate 44,502,584 of OZ037940.1, read as the reverse complement.
TGTGTTTTGATCCTCATCGAACCACACAGCAATAATATAGGGGTCCGATTGAGAGAAGTAACCGAATAACACCCGCATACCTTAGACATCTGATTTCATGTGGCCCACAGTATGCATTCTCGACCAGATAGCTCAGAACTTTGTCCATAAAGCTCAGTGGAATATTGATAAGTGGGTTCATGTTGAGTGGTTTCCTAGAATGACGAGTGGAACAAACAACCAACATTGTTTGCAAAATGTCATTCATAAAGCGAAGCTTTATGACAATGTTGGTGTTTGTTCCACTTGTCATTCTAGGAAACCACTCAACATGAACCCACTTATCAATATTCCACTTTTCAGTGTATGGTGTATTTCTTTTCTTTCGAAAAGTGGGGGGTCTGTTATTTTGTGGCCAGTGGGTGAAAATCCAAGCTAAGTTAAGCCGAACCAGTAAATCTTAGACTTCAGCTTTTCTAAACCCAACTGTTTGTGAATGTGGAGTCCGGACCTAGAGATAACAACTCAATGATAAGTTAGAGAGGTTGGTGACTCGGACTCAGAAACAAAACTTATTTATGTCCTTTAAAACTGAGTGTATATGTTATAAATTACAATCAATTAGGTTGCTATCACACAAGCTTTTTCCAGCTTTTATATCTAAGCATCCCCACTCGTTGAGCCACAAACATGCCTCTATCATCGGCATTTAAGAATTTGAGAGGCAAGATCGCATGTTCCATCCTCCCCCAAAGGGCATTGTATCTCAAATTCATACTACCCACCAAGTATATTATAGAGAGTTTTTCATAACATAATCAGTGGGCACTAAGAATTTAGCATTTATGTAGGTCTTTAGGGAGGATGGAGCATGCAACCTTGTCTTGAAAGGTCTAAAAAGTTGATGGTAGAGGCCCTTTTTGTGGCTTCATGAGTGGAAATGCTCTCATAACTATAGAAACCATTATACCAAGTATATTGAGGTATGTGGCTCTAGTACAATGGGCACTTTAGCTCCACAAACAAATCTAACCCTTGGACCATATTAGGAATAGGGTGCAAGCACGGTAAAGTGGACAGCTCTTGATTCATGCCTAGTGTTAAGTGAAAGTGATTCAATTTTATGTACTAACTTTGAATTTTGTGAAGGAAAAAATCATAGACATTTTAAAAACATACTCATCTACAAAGCCAAGCAATTTATGATGACAACAAAAATTCCAAGAAAAGTCTACATATTTTAGAAGATGGTGCAAGTGGTGTGCAAGTAGGTGATATTGAACAAGTGACTGTACAAAATTTGTTTAAAATATGATAAAATTACATTAAATTGATGGTTTTCTACAAAGTTTTGTGATGCTGCCCTCAAGTAGATCATGAATTAAAGGAATATGAAAAAATTCCAACTCCAAAATAGTTAAGGTCATGAAATCTACTTCCAAAACCAGACTCAATCATTTGCTCTTGAGCATCACTTTTGATGCTAAGTATTCGAGATCTCAACTTGATATTCTACATTTGAGTATTTAACAACACAACAATGGAGGTCATCATAAAAAATCCAATTTAAATAAAGCTTTGCTACTACTTGTAGGCCTTTGACCAAAAGATTGATGGTTTTAGTATACCGGAGCACTTTTCTGGTCCACTTAACCATGCTTGCACCCAATAGTCCTCTCTGGTTAGCTATTGTAAATCAAGCCAAGTGTCATTCAAAGTTAGAGTTAAGTGAAAGTGATGAGAGGTCCAAGTGAAGTTTTTTTTTCTCTTTCAGTGGCCATATATAGACCCTCCCAACTATGCTAACAATTAAACCAAATACCAATGTCTATAATTTGAGCATAATGACTAATCTCATTTGTAACATGTGCTTTTTGGTGTCTATTCCATTCTTAAAAAAAACCTTGTCATTCTTAAATACATACCACTCAAATACAAGTTATGAAGAGAGCCCACATAAGGCCAAGATACTACGTTATATACCAATTTTGGTCTTCTCTAACTACACTGTTTTTTGCATTTAGTGTTAGTTACTATTCGGAGTTACTCACTCCTATATCTTTTTACTATTAATGTAAATTTTTATCAACAAAGGTCGAATTGGATTATTGGACATTCTAGAACATTAACATCTTTACATGGTAAAAAAATTACATTAATAGTGAAAAGATATAGGGGTGAGTAACTCCGAATAGTAACTAACACTAAATGCAAAAAACAGTGTAGTCTACCAAGTACGAAATTTGAAGTCATCACAAAGCAATCTCCAATTCTCAACTCTTCTAAATCTTGTCAAGAGTGTGATATTTGTACGGTGCTTATTGCATGCAAAAGTACTGTATGAGACAAACAGACATTCTATTATATATAGCCACCCCAAACTAGGTTGTCTCTCTAACATACAAAGAAGATGGTTTGTCAATAATGGCAATTGTGGTCCGAGACGACCCTAAACTACCGGATGATGGTGGAGGGATACCCAAATCTCAAGGAAGAGGTTGGCGGTTCGAATCCCGGCTGTGAAATCTCCTCTCTACCTGACGGAAAACTTGCCAGGTGGCCAACTACCTCCTGTGCTTTGGCGTTGGCTTGTCGGCCTTCTGTCTCAAAAAAAATAAAATAATAATGGCAATTGTTTTTTTATATGGAAAAAGTCATGCTCCAAGGACTCACCCCGGGTACAGTCTACCCTCTATAAATGTTAACCCTCGGGAGTGGATCAAAGTTAACATTTATAGAGGTGTTAACAGTTAACAATTATAAAATTACTTTTTTGAGCAATATACAAATCTTAACATTTATAAATATAAGCAATTGTGAAGAGTCCTTGTGAGAGAATATCATTCATAAAATTGCAAACCCAATCAAAACTTTATTCAATATCAAGTTTACAAATCACGGGTGAAGTATGAATCAATGGTTCTTTGGTGAGATTCATCTGCATGCACAACTTGCAAATATTTCTCAATCTACACCAACAAACCCACATACTTGGACACATCACATGAACGTGATTCCATGTACCTTCTAATGGTACCAAAACTAGATTGCAAGTCACTATAAGATGGAATGGGTTCCACCTCACACTCCTCTCCCTCACAATCATCATCTGAGACATTAGAAGTCCCACCAATAGAGCCTAAAACATCCCATACATCCTCTTCGGTGACCTCATATGGATTGTTCAAATGGGTGGAAGCATGGTAAAGTGGACAGCTCTTGATCCTTGCTCGGGTTTAAGTGAAAGTGATCCAAAACTATATACTAACTTTGAATTTTATGAAATAAAAATTCATAAACATTTAGAAAACATATGAATCTACAAAGCCAAGCAATTTATGTTCACAAAAAACAATTTCAAACAACGTATATGTATTTTAGAAGACGGTGCAAGTGGTGGTGCAAGTGGGTGTCATTGAAAAGATAATTGCCAAAAACTTGTTTAAAATACAATTACATTACATTAAATTGATGAATTTTTGAAAAAAAAATTACGATGACCTCAAGTTTATAATGAATTCAAGGAATATGAAAAGAAATTCCAAGTTCAAAATATTTAAGGTCATGAAATTTACGTTCAAAACTATATTTAGTCAGTTGCTTTTACACGTCACTTTTGATGATAGGTTTTGAAGATCTCATATTGATATTCTATATTTGAGTACCTAACTTAACAATAGAGGTCATCATGAAAAATAATCTATTTTAAACAACATTTTGCTACTACTCATAGGCGTTTGACCAAGAAAATCAAGGCTTTCATATACCGGAGCACTTTTTTGGTCCACTTTACTATGCTTGCACCCAAATCAAAGTCTAATTCGTATTGCACATACTCTTGTGCCTCCATTCTTGAACTTCCATCACTAGAACTATTAGTAGCCAAACTTAGTCTTTCCAAAAGACTAGTTAACTCCTGCAATTCCACTTGAGGATTTGGAATGGAAACTCCATTCAAATCAGGTAGTAGGAGCATACCGGTATGTCTCCAACAATGATAAATCACATTAGATGTGACTTTCAACCTCCACGCACATTCTAGCATTTTCACCGCTTCATAAACATCAATCTCTGGGTCCTCATTGCTCATTAGTTGTCCAACTTGTGCTCAATCAACAACTTGCGATATTGAGCCTTGAAAGAGTTTATCACACCTAACGCATGGTGAGTGAGAGAGGAATGTAATTGGATGTGTAGTTTTTATCATCCATATTATGGTTGTATTTCATTCGTTAACATTTATAGAGTCAAATTTACAAAGAAGGGAGTACCATTTTGTTAACAGTTAACACGTTTAACATTTATAGTGTGCAATATGTGGGGAGTAGAAGAAAGTTAACATTTAGAGAGGGTTAACACTTATAGGTGTAACATTTATAGAGGGTGGACTGTACTTCACTAGCAAAAACATTAGAAATAGGGTGCACCCTAATATAGGGTACTCTTTGTTTGTGCAAGCAATTTTTTTGGAAATATTCAACGTAATATAGCATCATTTCTATTCACATACTACATTATGTATACTATATGGTAACTTATAATGTCATGTATTACTTTCTTTTTTGAACTACATATAGAGTACTATGTTTAAGATGGTACAAACTTTCTAGACGGTCTTCCCTGGGATGTACATGATGTGGATGAAGATTTGTAGGTGGCTACTCATGTCATCTAGTTCAAACTCTCCCGTACAAGCCATGCTAGTTGCAAGTGGTTTAGGATTCATCTACTTTCTGTTGAAAAAGGTAGGTTCAAGGTGTGAGCACGGCACCTCTATTTTGTGTGCTCCTCAATGATGTACCTTTTTTTTACCTGGCCGTCAATGTTTTGAACTATTGTAGTGTCATGTTGACTTTAAGTGGAAAAAATCTAAGTTCAAACCACCAAATGGTGCAAGACAATGGGACAAAATAGAGGTAGAAAATATTAGAAAAATAAAAATATTGGATAAATACCCCCCCAAAAAAAGATACAACACACATATATGCATAAACTATGAGATAGTAAAGCACCCGGGGGACTCACTATGCCACGTTTAACTTATTCTGTGATGTTGTCCAATCGCAGGACTCAAGAACCCCAACAATAACATCTATAGTCAGACCACCTATTCCCAATCAGGACCCCATCGAGAATCTATAGGATGCCATAATTTCAATAAGGTTGGGACCGAATTTCAATAAGGCTAGAAGCAATAGTGCCATGACACATGTCATTCTTTTGAGTGCCAAGTGAGGAGGAATGAGCGGTTAAAGTGAGTTGTTACGGCAAACTCTAGACATTGGTAATTTGTTGGGGCCAACTTTTGGCTTCAAAAATTCACAATAATTTTAATTTAAGAAATAAAATTACCAAAAAAAAGTTGCAGTCCTCTTAATTTCTATCTTTCTACACATAAATAATTTGCAATGCCTTATACTTCTCTAGATCTAGTGCAAAATCTCTAAAGTGATCAGTTATGGGAGCCTGTACTCTAAAGTATGAAATGTATGTCGATGGGAGGCATATAACTTTTTTGTCTACATGATCACGAAATTATCCCATGGTTTGGATGAACTTCCATCTTGAAAATTGCGACTATCTTGATTGACCAACTAAGCTTCAGAAGCTGGTGGACCATGTCTTAAGAATACTCTCCATCATACCTAGAGGTATTGAAATTTAACGGGACCGAAGTCAACATAACATTACTCAGATGATGAGCTGAGTTCAAGGGACCCGCAGTAGATTTGAGAATAAAGCCTTTTGATACCGGAATCCTAGTGCTTTAGACTGAATTTGAAGGTAGGGCAGCTGAACACAACTCATTGGCTGAGTGATGTTATGAAAGAGGAGAACTTGATGAGAAAGACTATAACTTTGAGAAAGTTTAATATATGATAGATCATACGAACTATCCATCACTAGGATACTAGATGGGGTAAAAATAAAAAATGTTAGTACTATAATATTGACTTGAATATAAGCATGTTATCCTTATTCTAACCATAGCCTAAACTTGGCTTTCCTTTTAGAATTAGAAGGGCTCTGTATATTCCTGGGGGTGGGGGGGGTGGAGATGTTTATAGTTTTTAGCTAGGATAGATGGACAACCTATAGGTATTCATGAGTTACATTTCTCACATGGGGCCAAGGCCCAAGACAAGATGATAAATTCTAACCTATGACTTTCTCACCATGGGAAAGAGAATCATGTTCACTCTAACCTCTCTAATATCACACCTATGGCAAGAAAAATGCACGTGATATTAAGGAGGTTTGTAGCATTAACATGGATGTGTGATAATAGAGAAGCTAGTGTAGTGTGAGACACTATGGAGCAATGTTGAACTTGATGATTCCATACATGGGACACAGATAATGCTAGGATATGCCCAAAAATCTCCACACACGCAAGCTCAAAGGCACCGCTAGTTACACATGAACCAATCGAGTTTCCAAAGTAATTGGTTGTTGTTCAACACTTCAACAATCAACATAGAAGAATATGTGGAGTATACCCCAAATGAATAAAGAAAAATTGAAAGATCACAATATTCAACCGGTTGGACTTGGAAACACCAAGATATGCCCAAAAATCTCCCCGCACACATGCTCAAAGGCACCACTAGTTACACATGAACTCCCCCACACACAAACTCAAATAGAGTAAGCTCTCAACCTAAGCACAAAACACTACACCAAATCCTAAGTTTACTATAACATCAATTGATGTACTTGGAACAAGAAAAATAGAACTACATCACCATGAACCTGAGTATGAGCCAATGAACAGGAAGAACCAACTGCTAGTTACAGATGAACTGGTTGAATTAGAGATATAATTGGATGAAGATCAAGACTTCAAGAAAATTACCAATCATTATAGAGGAATCTATAGAATAACCCTCAAATTAATGAAGAAAAACCAAAAGATCACAACATGTAATTGGTTGGATTTGGAAACACTAGGATCTTGACCAATTATGCCCAAAAATCTCCCCGGGCTTTGGTATGAGCTTAACAAATGGCTTAAATCCTAACCTACCAAATCTCTCCAAGCCTTTGTTCCAAGAAAGGTAAGCTTTACAAAAACGCAAATTCACTAGTATGAGCTAAACAAATGGATTAAATCCTAACCTACCAAATCTCTCCAGGTCTCTATTCCAAGAAAGGTGAACTTTACAAAAACGCAAATTCTTGTGCCCATCAACGCTCGGGGAGATCACTCCATTGTAGAGTTGAACACCACGTGCGAACAAAGTTTGCTACCCCTATATTACGTGTCATAAATAATTTTAAATTTTACGATATTTTTTCTACATATACACAACCATTGATGGTATCTTTTGTATATTTTTTTGAAATTTTTAGTCATATTCATTAATTGTAGCAATTGTTTTAGTTCAATTCTGCGTCATTCTAGTTAGAAACGGTATGTTTTATTAAAAAAAAAATCATCAAATTTAGTCACCATTTTTTACTATGTAACATGTACCATTTATATTTACTCATGAAAAAAAATTGATAAAATTGTGACCCATTTTGGTGATGATTTTTACATTTTTTACATTTTTTACATCTAAAATGATCGCACGTGGTTGTTCAACTCTACAATGGAGTGATCTCCCCGAGCGTCAACGTTGTCACCTTCTTGTTCATTTTCTGTCAAGGATAGCACTTTTTGCACTTCCAAAACCAAGCAATCTTGTACAATCTCAAAAACATTGCATACTACACGATTTTGTCTAATTAGTGTGGGTCACACTAATTCCCAATTATCCACACTATTTTTCTTATATAATTTGAATTGGCCCATTGTAATCTCCAAAGTGGAAAATTAGTGTGGACTTTGTCATTTGCAGATTTGGATGATATTTCAAGGCAAGGCAAGAACTATAAAATCACTAGTGTTAACCAAGGGAAGTTCTATAAAATTATATGTGAGCCACACTAAATTCCAACCCACATGAATTTCCCACCCACACTAATTAGACACAATAGTGTACCTTAGCAGAACAACAAGAATGGTGGTAAAGGAAAAAAACATCAAGATGACCTAAATGGGTCTCTCAATCAACATCCAAGCATGCTTCAAAGGGCCATGCACTAGGATCTTGACCGATTATGCACAAAATTTCCCTGGACACTGTTATGAGCTAAACAGATGGCTAAAACCCTAACCTACCAAATCTCTCCAACTCTTTGTTCCAAGAATGGTAGCTTTGAATCAGGGTAAGGTACATGCCGTGATTGGACTTGGAATCACTAAGATCTTGACCGATTATGCTCAAAAATCTCCCAAGACATAGATGTCAGAAACACATGGTAGGAAAATGATGTGCAACCCCTCGAACGTGTAGGAGGTTAGTGTGGAGATTGAATTTCATAGTTTCACAATTTTCCAAGTTCTTGCTCCCACTATCTCAGAGCTCTTTGACAAATCGATCGATGATATATATTGAGGTTTTGCTTCCCACGCATGCTAGCTTCGTACAACGGAATGCATGGCAATTGAGCACTTTGTGCACCAACTACATAGTAGAACACAACTTCTCTTCACCAAACTCCCCACGATCAATTGTTTTGCAAATTTAAAATCACGCCTAACTGCTACAATTGTAAAAAGAATTTAACACATATTGTCAAAATTTTGCAAGTTCTCTAGGATGAGTATTGAGCTTCAAATTCTTCCTAAACTTGATCTGTCCAAACTTCCTCATCAATTGCCTCCAAACTACAAAACCTTAAACCCTCCTTTGCATCACCAAAACCCTGACACACCAGTGATCACCAAACCCCTCAAAATATTGATCTAGTTCGAAAGTGCAAACATGTGGAGCAATGCGAGACACATGGTGCAATGTGAGACACGTGGCGACATGTGAGGGTATGGGTTGATTTCTTTGGTGGCATACATTAATAGTAAAACCCATAATATAAGGAAGAGAAATGTGACAATTAGGAATGAGATTTGAACTGAGAATATCCATTCCTTAGGGTTTTGGGATATTAGAGAGTGAGTGACATTATGGAGGTTGATATTACAGAGTTTAGGGTGTACAACATGACCGATTGACACCTTGCAACTACCTCATAATAAATTCCTGTTGACACCCCACAATGAACCCTGAATTGATCTCCACCCTTGTATTAATTTTTTTTTTGGCCACTTCCCTCCAACATGATGCTTGACACCTGCATAAGGTAGAAATACCATAACCCGTGAAAATAAGGTGATTCACGTTGAAGATATGGTCTTACAACCATGAGATAATTTTCCAAGATCTCGGGGAGATCACTCCATTGTAGAGTTGAACAACCACGTGCGATCATTTTAGATGTAAAAAATGTAAAAAATGTAAAAATCATCACCAAAATGGGTCACAATTTTATCAATTTTTTTTCATGAGTAGATATAAATGGTACATGTTACATAGTAAGAAATGGTGACTAAATTTGATGATTTGTTTTTTTAATAAAACATACCGTTTCTAACTAGAATGACGCAGAATTGAACTAAAAAAATTGCTAAAATTAATGAATATGACTAAAAATTTCAAAAAAATATACAAAAGATACCATCAATGGTTGTGTATATGTAGAAAAAATATCGTAAAATTTAAAATTATTTATGACATGTAATATAGGGGTAGCAAACTTTGTTCGCACGTGGTGTTCAACTCTACAATGGAGTGATCTCCCCGAGTCCAAGATAGATGAGAAGGATTCATGAAGAATGCAAGTTGTTTCATATTTTTTTGCCCTGTACAAAAAATTCTAAAATTTTTGAAAGTGGAAAGTTGACAAACCCCCTACTCGTTCACTAGATTCTCCCTACACCGAACATGGTAATCCGCGTTTCTATACAAAACATCACCTAAACTGGTTAACTCATGAGTACATTAAACTTGACTCCCATTAGCTACACGAAGTGTACACGCATTGAAGTTGCCGCCTAGCTGGTCCGAGATGACCCTAAACTACCGGATGATGGTGGAGGGATACCCAAATCTCAAGGAAGAGGTTGGCGGTTCGAATCCCGGCTGTGAAATCTCCTCTCTACCTGACCGAAAACTTGCCAGGTGGTCAACTGCCTCCTGTGCTTTGGCGTTGGCCTGTCGGCCTTCTGTCTCAAAAAAAAAAGTTGCCGCCTAGCCATGATCGGTTTCAGAAATGGCACTTCACTATTATGACGGCAGTCTAGTGCATGGGTAGAGAGGGTCGTTAACCAGTTTGGGTATTTCTACCTTACATGTTGATCACTCAATACTTCCACCTTTAAAAGCAAAGCAAAGTTAGACCAATCTTACAGTCAAAGGATGTTGAGTCTGCAGTTTCCATGCTTCATCCGGTGATAATGGGCTTTGACTGTCCAAGTCAAAGTCTAAATCAGTGTCTCCATTATCAGCTTCGGAATCCAAGTTGGGAAGCCCTTCAGCATCTACCTCAACATTATTGACAGGAAAACCGCTATCATCTTCTACATCCTCCTCCAACCTGTTCATTCTGTGACTATAATTATCTTCAACCTCCTCGTTCGCTATGTGCAGCGAGAAAATTTGAAGGGTTACTCGTATTTCATGGGGAAGGGTTACTTAAAATTTTGCCTTTCAAAATGAAGGGTTACTTCAAAAATTGCCCTTCACATATTTACAATTTTTTTTTCAAAAATGCACAATGTAATGTTTGAATCTTAGGTTATATTGTAAACTAAAGTGAAATGTAATTTACATGGAACAAAATCCGAAAAGTAATATGATTAGAACATATATTTATTTCATGTATAGAGCTCACATAACAAAACCAATTTTGTGTCGAAAAACATTCTCCCATCACCCAGGCCCCAAGGATAAGAGCGGCATGTAGTTCTCACCGGGTGTGGGAGGGTATCTACGGTTCTCCCGAGGGTATGAGTGTATATGCAAGACTGCATCAGCCACAAGCCGGAGCCTCCAGGGAAATGAGCTAGCCGGATCTCCCGAGGGTATGAAGGCCCAAGGGACTGGTTGTTTTAAAAATGCCCTTCCCTTTGAAGGTTTCTTGGAATTTTTGCCCTTCCCTTTGAAGGTTTCCTGGAATTTTTGCCGGTCCCTTTTGAAGGGCTGGCCCAGCTGTTGAAAGGAAAGTGAAGGGTTGCACCCCAAAATAAGGGGTATAGCCAGGGATTACACGTCACGTCGCGTCACGTCGCGTCACGTCCTGTGACAGCGACGTGACGGCAGACCTGAAAACGTCACGTCCGTTTGGGGGGGGGTAAAACAGTTTACCCTGTCGTCACACAGGGTAAACTGTCGTCAACAGTGTCGACTGCTAGTGGGCAGTCGACGAGTTACAGCGACTGCTACTAGGCAGTCGACACACTGAATCGACTGCTAACACTAGAAGAATCCTTGTCCATTCCGACCATGCTATCAATGACTATTTGTCCTAAACAACTTATTAAATGACTACGGCGCAAACCGGGTTCACATGTGCTGACGTGTCTAACATGGTTGTCATTTTTAAGTCATTCAATTGACTCATTGATGAACTATGTTGAAGACCTCACAACATAGTCATTTTCTGTCCAGCGTTCATCATCCACTCCATCCACTCGTGTATGACTTGGATATGGGATCATGACCTAGTTATTCATAAGTCATTCTTTTGTTGTCATTCACCGACGATGTCTAAACTATCACTTTATATTAACATTCATTTTTTACGTGGCATTTAGGGCTATTGAATGATGTGGAAAATAGGAAATCTTATATGAGCAATGTGGACAGTAACAATGACGTGTCATAATAATGACTGTTGTGACAACGTCAATGACTCTCAGAGGTTTAGGGTGATGAGGTGGCATAGACTCCTCCACTCTATACCCAATACTAGTTGTTTCCGTCTCGTTTTCATGTTGTTCTTGTATATGTGGCATGAAGTTTTTTACATACTATGACAAGTCATTATTAAACATGCTACCAGATTGCAAAATACTTTTATTTTAAGTGTGGATTAATTCCTTCCTACTATGCCAACGACCTCCAAATGGCACGAAACTTTTTGAGCATACTACTAGTAAAAATACGAATATCCTATAAGGAAAAATATTTGACGTGCCTCATTAATTGGGCTACTCTTGAATTAGGATTATGGATCAATTTATTTAGGGTTTAATTAGGGTGGACTTAGGGAGGGTGTGAATATCATTTGTAGCATTTGATATCGTGTATGTTTTAATCATTCATACACACATGGCGTGGTGTCTAGAACATCAATAACCTTCATGGGTCAAGGGTGAGCGTAAAGATTGCTTCTGCATAACAATTTAGTATCCCAACCGAATTGAAGATTAACTCATTAGTCTTATATTCCATGCCACGTAATCAATGTTATCACTAGGAATAGTGTTGTCGCAATAACGTCATAATATTGACATATTTGACTCATAGTGTAGTCATACACGGCTACTGCAATTTCTAAGTCATTGTTGAGGATGATAGCACAAAAACTACTGTAGCCCATACAAAATATAATGTCAACTTAAAACTTTGCGACTGCCAGCAAATTATCTTTGTCTGATAATTCAATGGCACCTACTAGAGAGACAGTTTTTGGAGGGGGGGGCACATGAGCTGCAGCACTCATGCGTTGCTCTTCTAAACTAGTTGTTATGAAAACATCAGATGTGTCTTGTTCTTCCCTCCTTGAACGTGCTTCCGCTCGCAATACTACCTTCCAACCGGGTTTTCTGAGATCATTGGAGAAAAATACTTGTGTGGCTTGACTTGGGAAAATGAACGGGTCCGACATCTTGGGTTCTTTGTGCCGAGAATTCACCACCATAAACCCCGCATCGTCCCGTACATAAGTTGGATTTCCACGATTATCTTCTCTTTTCAACCAATCGCACCGAAAAAGAATCACCGGAGTTCGCAATGGACCATAATCCAACTTCAATATATCTTGTAGCACTCCCACATAGTTTAGGGATACCTCTGATTGAGAGTCAAATGTTGGTACTTCAAATATAGAAGCAATTCCACTGTCGTATGTTTGCAACAATGCGGACTGTGAATCTTCCACTCGAAAGTGGTACCCGAATGCACGCATCCTCGTGTAACGTGTTGCTTTTTGGGATGGCCTACTACACAGCAAAATTCTATCCATGTCGTCCCCGTTGTTGGGATCGTGTGGATGGGTGTGCACTGCTTTCCTAACCCAAACATCAAATGGTTCCATGTTGCGATTTGCATCATGTGCATCCCTCCATTGCCTGAACACAACATGGATTCATTAGTATGCGACTTGCGGAGCAATCACACAAGTGTAATATAAAATTGTCATATTACAGTCATTGAACCTCCATTAGTGCATGCCCACGATGATGTAGTCCTACTATAGTCATATTTCAGTGAAAACTAACTACAGAGTGACTACGCAGCATCATACTCACCGATGCCAGGGTTCCAAGAGTGAGATGTTTGTTAAAACATATTGATGAGCAAGTTCTCTCAAAGGAGGAGTCATGACATAACTGGACCCTGCCCCCTCCAGAACCTCCTCTGCATCTCCATATTCTTCATCTGCGTCCCAAACTCGTCTGTCTACAACCTCAAACCTCTGCAAGTATTCTGTGATGAACCCAAGGCATTCATCCTTCACGTAACCCTCTGCCATGGAGGCCTCTGGTCTCGCCGTGTTGCGCACATACTGTTTCAATGTTTTCATGTACCTCTCAACAGGGTACATCCATCTTGTAGAAACAGGTCCACACAAATCCAGCTCCTCCACAAGGTGATACACCAAGTGTGTCATAATATCAAAAAACGATGGGGGAAAATGCATCTCTAAGAGTGCCATGCTCCGAGCAACGTCAAGACGAAGACCCTCAAACTCAATTGGATTCCACACTTTGCTGCAAATTCTCCGAAAGACCTTCGAGATCCTCATCACTGCCAATCTAGGGCCTGGTTTCAACAAACCCCTTAAGCCTAGCGGCAATATTTGCTGCATGAGTACATGGTAATCATGCGACTTCAGTCCCCCAAAGTTCTTCTTCCGTATGTATTGACCTATGTTGGATATGTGGCCTGAAGGTGTTTTCAAAGACTCAATGGTGCGGGCAAATATGTCAAACTCCTCGCTGGTCAGTACATAAGGGGCTGCTGGTTTTAACATTTTTCCAGAGTTTTTTGGGTTCATGGTTAGCCAAAGGTGTTTCCTAATTCCCCTACGTTGTAGATCACGTCTAACTTTCACAGTGTCCTTATGCCCCGTTATGGTCTTCAATATGTTCTTTGAGAGATTTTGTTCGCAATGCATAACATCCAGTGTGTATCGAATAAGAAGGTCCTGTTTCATAACAACGAATCAAACATTAAAGTACCAAATTAATGCAATTGCAAGAAGCAACATACTCTCTTCATGTGCAGTTCCAGATTAGTCATTTTGTTGCCTACGTGTACAATATGATAGTCATTGCATAGTCGTCTGGGGTTTTAGCTGGACTTAAATATAGTCATTCCACAGTCAGGAACACTCATTGTGAGATTACATCATTGCAGAGTACAACGTAAGCAACAGATGTTTGATGTGGACTCTGAACCTGCAACATTCTATGACAAAATGGATTCGAGTGGTTCTCTGTTCTCAAATTGCTAGCCTGCTGGGTTAGGGTGCAGAAAATTCAAATGGACTGTGAATAAAAAAATACCTTCCAGTATGGCAAATCATACAGAATGCTTCTCCGTTTCACTCCATGTATTTTTGATGGATCTCCATCACTGCCATCTCTGTTCCCATTTGCAAGCCACTCTTGGTATTGCAGACCCCTTAGTTCTTGCTCTTCTGCAGTGACGACTCTAGGAGGACCTCGTTCTTCCGTGCGGCCGTTAAAGTGATCTTTCATTCTACATGATTTCCATGGGTCACCTTGTGGAAGCCATCTTCGTGTGTCCGTATACGTCTGTTTCCCAAGCTCAATGGAATGTTCCCCCCTAAAATCAGGCCCACAAACTGGGCATGCAACGTAGCCTTGGTGCGCAACACCTGCCACTGTTCCATACCCTGGAAAGTCGTGGATTGTCCACAATAGGATTGCTCTCAAATTGAACGTCCGAAACCCGACCTCTTTCGAGATGTCATAAGCTAACACCCCTCTCCATAACTGTTGCAATTCTTCAACTAATGGGGCCAAATACACGTCAAAAAATTGTGCAGTAACAGATTGTTTCCCTGGAATAAGCAAGACTAGCATGATAAAGAATTTCTTGGTTGTCAACCAAGGTGGTATGTTGTAGTTAAGCAACATCACTGGCCATGTCGACCAAGTAGAGCGTTGAAGCTTGAAAGGATTAACACCATCAGCAGCAAGTCCCATGTGTACATTTCGGGCGTCATGGCCAAAAGTGGGATCTACATTATCGTGCACATGGTGCCAAGCCTTGGAGTCACATGGATGTCTAACCATGCCATCTGAGCTCCTATTTTTTGAATGCCATGTCATGAGTTCGGATATTGCGGGTGTTCGAAACATGCGTTTTAGTCTAGGAATCAATGGGAAATGTCTAAGGACTTTCCACGGTCTTTTATGTTGTGCCACGTCTTTATACCGTGGAGCATTGCACTTAGGACAATTTACAGCATTTTCAAGTGGCCCTCTAAACAACACACATCCTCCTACACAAGCGTGAATTGTGTTATAATTTAGCCCCAACCGCCGAATCAGTGATTTTGCCGCATGATAATTCTTGGGTAGTCTATTCTCACCGGGAAGAAGGTGTAGGCGGAAAAGAGCGAATACTTGATCGGCAAACTTGTTGCTAACTCCGTGGATTGTGCACAGGGTCATGATCAAGATCGTTGCTGCTAATACAGAAGACTTTGCGCCATCGTACAGTTCCTGAATTGCCTCCTCTAAATCATGTGGGGCATCGTCTTTGTCATCCGCATTGCCTACGTCTGCCATGGGTTCTTCATCCTCTTCATCACCCGAGTCACATCCACCATCTTGGAGACCATCAACCACATTAAATGCGTCCATAACGATGTCCTGCAATGTTTCTTCCAATGGGTCATCTTGCTGGTCTATTTCTTGGAATACATCCTCCACCATTGAGCGCACTTCGAGGCCTACATCCATCCTCCCATCTTCATGTGTTCTAGGCGCAGTCTTGAACTCACTTTTCCATTCCTCATCGGATGAATCCCTGTCACCTGGGCCTCTCCATAATCTAAAAGCAGGTTCTCTGCCATAAAGGATGAGGTGCTCCTTCACCTTTTCCAATGAGCACTGGACACGGCCCTTGCACTTGGAGCATGGACACCGTATGCGTTTCAAATTGTAGAATACTGCCCTCTGCTGCTCCCTCTTCCATAGCCTATCATCTCTCAATTGTTGCCGTCTCTTGTCGCCAACGGGTAATCTCCTTTGCTCCATTCTAAGTTGTTGAGCACGTCCATAATTTTCATTACCAGCCAACACATGCATGGTTAGCATGGTGTATGTAAGGGCACTGAATTGACCGAAAGTATGCTAATGTAAATTGGTACCTACCTAAGTGCACGTGGACGGTGACGGTACAAGCAAGGCATTTTGTAGATATATACAAATTCAAGCTCTTTTCGTCTCTCTCTCTTTAATTCAACTAGACAATTTCATAAATTCAGCAAAATTGAAAATAAGTGACACCAAGAGACTTACAAATGACAATAAAAATGATGGGGCTTTTTAGTGTCTCACTGTGATATAGTATTATATAATCATGCACATTTTTGAACTCAAGATGGCTTGGAGTACATGGCTAATCTGTACATCCAAATTCACACCATGATTTATATGAATATGCAAGTTATGAAGTTGACGGAGTCCTGTCTCTTAGGCCTACACCTATGATCGGGGAGAACCGGCAGTTAGTTACGGATGGACCAGTTACGTTTGAGAAACAACCGGTTGAAATTCAAGATTGCGGGAAAATTAGCGATCATTTTAGAGGAATTTACTAAAACTTCCCCAAGTACTTATAAGAAGGAAGCTGGTGGCCACGCGCACACTGCAGTATGCTTTTGCTGTGCTCTACCTCTGCACAGCGTAGCTGTCTCATTTCTGCTTGGACATCTTCTACCCCGGCTTCAATGTTCTATGCTTCGCTATTCTTGTTTGAATGTTTTCTTGGGCGCAGTTTGGCCATTTGGAAAGGGGTGTCCTGTGACATTTTGATTAAGTTGTGCAGTACTAATGTAGTTGCAAATTTGTCATTCCTGCCTTGATATGTAGTTGGAGTTTAGTCAATTTGTATTTCTTGCGGAACAGAATTATAGTGATTCCCTAGTCAGTTTGTAGTCGTTCTATAGTCGTGTTACAGACATTCTATAATCATGCTATAGTCATTCCATAGTCATTATATACTCGTTCTATAGTCATTCTGTACTCCTAAACGTATATGCTAGGGTTTTTTAGTGCCGTTGAAACTTACCCTATATGCAGAATGCTACAACGTAGTTTAGGTACGCCTCACATTGATGCGACATAAACAACGACTCTGAGAGCCAGAGCATTCGGCTATGAATTGCGCAAGTTTCGGCGTGTATTGGGTTTAGGGAGCCGCAATGGTAGGTTGAGAAACTACTGTATGGTATTGGGGAGGAGAGAGTGGAGGAATTGGGTGAGGGCCGAGGGGAGTAGACGAGGGAGGTGCGAGGTAATTAGGTTGATTTGTGCCGCGGTAAAAACGCAGAGAGTGAAAACTGTTTGAATAGATAGAAAGGGTGAAAGGCTGAGAGGGTAGCAATTTAGGGGTGAGGGTAGTGTGAGTTAGTGTTTGCATACATGGGTGGTTCTGCAGATGTTGTGGAGCACAGCTTGAACTCTGTGCAGTCCCCTTTAAAACCTCGCAACAATGAAGGATCAAAAAGAGGGGAGAGTAGTCATACCTTTGCCGTAGAGGGAGGTGAAGCCGCACTCAAAGGGGACTACGAGCTCGCCCGCGACAGACGGGTAGCCGCGTTGCAGGAGTACCTCAAGCCAGTGAAGACTGCGGCCACATCACTGTAAGCATCTCCAACACTTGTCTCTTGTGCTATTCTTGATTCTTGTCGTATTCGCTGGTGTGCGTGGGCTACTATAGTGTAGTCAATGTGTATGTAAGTGTGTATGTAACTTAAGTGTGTATGTAATTGTGCACAGAAGTGTGTATACTTCCTATGCACTTAGGGTGAGCAGCTAGTCTTGCATGTGTAATGATGCTTCTCCGAGGTTTATGTGCACTCACACTTGTAATTAGGTTTAATTTTCAAATATGCGCGGAGCAGCTGCATTTAGCATAGTAATTTTTTAGTGATCGCAAGAGCCTAGGTTTAGGTGCGATTAACGGGGGGGTGAACACGTGGACGGTGGAGATTTCGTCTCTCTCCCAGACGTCCACGAGTGTGCAGAACACACGCCCGTCTGTGGCCCTCCCACTTCTCTTGCCGCACGTACCTCCTCGCTGTGGGAGCGTGCTTTCCTCAGGCACGTGAATCCATGGCTTAGGGTTTAGTGCTAGGTGAAGATAGTTTAGGGTTTAGTGCTAGCTGAAGGTGGGTTGGTTGTGAAGCAGGCGTGATTTGTGCACCGCACCAAACCCCCGAGTACGCCGTGAATCCGCATCGAACCCATTGATGCCCCCGCGCAGGAGCAACAGAGCTTGCGTTGCAAAGAAGGGTACAGAGGGTGGCCCTTCTGAAATGCCGCGCGCCGAGGAAGCAGACGAGTCTAAGACGGAGGATGAGTACATCCCAGGTAACTCTCCCACTTTTTCTCTCTTGCTCGAATTTGGATTTGGGTGGGTTCCATGTTGAAGGGTTTTGTTTTATGTTTCGATGTGAAATCACACTTTCGGGTCCTTTCAGGTAGGAGATTCCCTGTTGAATCACAAGTCTTGAAACTCCACAGTCTTGAAATTGCCTGCAGGCTTGAACTTCAACCGGTTCTGCCACATGTGAGCAGATGATGCATAGGGGTTACAAATCAGCTTTCCTTGTTGTAAAGTTCGAATGGGCTTAGAGTTTTCTACATCAAGAATTCCTGGATCCCTGTTTTACTATTAAGTTCATAGAATACACGTCTGCACCTCTGTGCTGGTACTGTAGTCGATAAACAGGTTGGACACTTTGGTCTTGAAATGCTAATTTCGTGAAGATTCTCTCATAGAAAAGTGACATGTTGTGCTTTGCTCAAAATCTGAATAAATATGTACCCCTAAAAACTAAAATCTAATGATCCAATTAGTGCTAACCTGAATAGATCTAAAGTGTATTTAGGAAGCTAGCTGTGTGTTGTTGACATCATCACATGTTGCTTCTATTAGTATTTGAAACATGCCACATAGGGAGATACTTCTCAAATGCAACTGAGGGCCTAGTTTCGTTCCTTGAAGCAGATTAGCGCTTGTATGAATTAGGAATGTTGCTTGTTATTAAAGTGAAGATTCTTGTGGTCTGGTTCCTCGCATTCCTTCGCTGCATTGTGAAAATCTAACTTGCTGGAAATTGCAGACTGCTCTGAGGACTCTGAGTCTGTACACGAAGACGCTCATGCTCTGGCTGGTGAAAGTGCTACAAAGCGAAAACGAGCCCGAAAAATTTTTAGGTCTCCAGATAAAAAGGTACGTGTTAAGGGATTGCCTAAAAATCTTGCAGTGATTTTGCAGTTGGTTTGCAGTTGGTTTGCAGTTAGTTTGTAGTCAATCGGCAGTAATTTTAAAGTTAATTTGCAGTCAGGGTGCAGTAATTTTGCAGTTAGTAATTCATCAATTGTGTGTCATTTGCTAAGTGTATAAACATATATATTAGCTTCAACCATTATATACACCATTATACACCCATAACTAATCCTTTGATGTGGTGTGTGTTAGGTTGCAGCACAACAAGTTCACCACTCCACAGCACCATCAACACAGAATCAATGGCCCCCCAATTGGCACCAACCACCGTGGATGCAACAGCCACATGGGTCCACTCATCACTGCTACCAACCATACCCTACCCATCCGGGGCCATGTTGCCAACCATACCCCAACCACTGGATTCCCCCGCCAGCACCTGCGGAAGAACACCATCAAAATCAATCTAAGGTAAAGGCAGAGAGTGAAGCAAGAGCGACACGGAGAGCCAGTAGGAAGGAGGCAGAAACAAATGTGGATTTGAGGCGTTCTGGAGGCCAAAAACCGTATACACTGAGAGTGAAAGTCGGTGGCGGCATAGATGGCGGTTGTGAAGGAAAAAATGCCTTTGATGAGGCCCTCCGCAGTCTAGTTCCTCGAATTTTGGATGTAAGCGTACTAAAGTGGAAGTTCCAGCATCCTAGCTCTGTGGAGAAGCTGAGGTCTGCCATAGACAATGAGTTTGAGTATGTGGGACATAGGCTTTCAGATATGGGCTTCAAAGATGCAGTCAAAAGACAGATGAAAACAGAGAGGGCCAAAATGAAAGGATGGTATATGTCTGGCAAAAAAGAATGCCCAGTTTTCATTGAACCAGATCAATGGGCACGGCTATGTAAATATTGGTCGGCGCCCGAGACAGAACAAAAGGCGCAGATGATGGCGAAAGCAAGGCAGCAAGTGAAGAACACCTCAAATGTGGGGAGGACTGGAAGGGCTGGAAAAGAGGCACAATTGGTAAGTAACCTAACAACTCCATAGCTTGCAATTCTCTTTGTACATTTATTAAATCCCATTTGAGCTGACGGTGCTAAGGTGCATTGCTATGACAGCGGAGGAAGAGGCAAAGGAGCCCAGGGATTACTGAAATCGCGGAAGATCTCCAAGAGTCTGAGCAGACTGGAGCTTGTACATCTGTAAGTATTGAGACACACATGCCTAAGTATTTTGGGTGTCTTGGGGTTATGTTCATTTCTTGCAAGGGTTATATATGCCAGTTCATTTCTTGCTCGGGTAAATGTATTCAGTTCATTGATTGCAAGGGTCATTCCCATGTGTTCATTTATTGTCAGGATTATATATGTCTGGGTTGCAGCATCAGTCATTCATAATTCCATGACTGCCACTGTGAACTGACGCTGAACTTGTGGGTATATTGCTTTCATTCTTGAATTGAGTCAATTTCTGTTAGTCTGCAGTAAGTGAGTGGTCATATAGGTGGGTTAATATAGTCAGTAGATTTCTTGCAAGCCTTATATATGTCAGTTCATTTCTTTGCTTGGGTTAATGTAGCCACATTCATTTTATGCAAGGGTCATTTCTTATGTTCATTTATTGCACAGATGACATTTGTCTTAGTCGCAGTATCACTCATTCCTAATTTACAGACTGCCATTGTGAACTTCTGGGTGCAGGCTAGGTTTTTCAATTGAGCTGATGTAGTATATTGCTTTCATTCTTGAATTGAGTCAATTTCTGTTAGTCTGCAGTAAGTGAGTGGTCATATAGTTGGGTTAATCTAGTCAGTTCATAGTCATAATGTTGGGTTAATGTAGTCAGTTCACAGTCATATTGCTGTAATCTTGTAGTAATTTCACAGTCATATATGTTGGGTTAATGTGGTAAGTTTTAGTCATATTGCTGTAATTTTGTAGTAATGTCACATTCATATAAGTTGAGTTTACCTTACGTCACATGCTAGGTTAATGCTGCAAGAGCAGTCAACTCAAATGTATTAACATACTAATGCATCCACCTGAATCCATGGTTGTCAGTATGTAGGCTGAGATGTAGCAGCATTCTGCCCTATGGTTGTGTTTATGCTGGATCTTAGCTGCATTCATGTGCAATTCTTCAACATCCAGCATATTTATTTTGAACCCCTCTAAATCATGTATGGTGGGTATGTGCACAGCAAGGGGTTTCCGGGAGGCTGTCAACACGGATGAGCATGGTTGAGAGCACGCAAAACGAGTTCAAGCAGCAGTTATCCGACCTCGTGCACACGTCTCAACAAAACACCGTCGTCCTCAATAACCTTTCATCAATGTTCGCCATCATGATGGAGAGAATAGGAAACCCAGTGACTGGATGCGACCCGAAGTCACCTACACCCCAAAACACTAACTCCCATATGCCTAGTTCAGAACCGATTTTGAATTCATGGGATGGTAGTCCAGGTGACACCACCCTAAACCCAATGTCCAAGGTGATTGAATCTGAGGCTCCCACTAATGTGCCTAAGTTGAATAGGGAGGGTGTGATGGGTGGTGGTAGGAGTGCGGAGGTTGCTAGCGAGGTAGGCGCTAGCAAGGTAGTGGGATTAGAGGCACTTGAGACTCTTGCAGGTGCAATCATGGAAGGTGAAGCTGCAGCGGTTGGGGAGCCCACTCCCATCCAAGCTAATGGGAAGGAAGGCCTTGATGTTTGTGCAAAGATTGCAGGGAGTGATATGCTCATAGAGGGACGTGGTGATGGTGAGACTATGATTGCATTGGCCGTGGAGGGTGGGAGTGGAGGGTCAGCCAATGGAGAAGGTAGGTGCGTAGTAAGTGAGAATGTGGAAATGGCTCCGCCATTGTCACCTCGGAAAAGAGTTACTCCCACTAAACCAAGGCGGAAAAATAAGCCAAATTCCCCTAACAGAGTAGGTGGTAGTGGCAGTCAATCGGCTCATCCAACAGATCAGGTGAGCAGTGACATTGAGAGAATGGGTACCAACTTTCCAGTTAAGTTATTGATTTTTAATGTCCATGGCACGCTTTTAGATTGCAGTCTTTTGACGGAGCCAAATCCTAACACGTCAATCCGTGTGACTACGCGGTCCTTGACACGACGGATGGTGTTTAGGCCATGGCTTGTTGAATTCATAGACAAATGCTTTAGAAATTTTAGAGTTGCTTTTTGGGGAATCAAGAGCACATCGAACATGGAAGATGTTGTGGCTTCGATGTTGCGGAAGTTTAATGGCTTGGGTAGCCACAAACCTGTGTTCATATGGTCAGCAAAGGAATGTGAGGAAGTTAGTGAGAATGTTGGGGCGTCAAGGTGGAAGAAACCATTGTCCAAAGTATGGGAGATGTGGCCAGAATGGAATGAGGGCAATACAGTGATCATCGACCACCACCGAGCTATGGTGGAGTGCAATCCAGTTGCGAACATCATTATCCCGCCTCCATTCTATGTGGAAGACATCACAAAGCTTGCAGATGATAACAATTACCTGAGATTTGGTTTGTGGCCTCTTTTGAAAGGCCTAGTTGATAGTCTTGATGTTCACAAACATGGCAGTGTGTTGCCTAATTCGAAGCAGGCAATTGGGGATCATTCGCAAAATGTACAAGCGGGTGGGAGGACAACGAGGAGCTCAAAGCTGAAACTTGCAGACACATCCTTGTCGGGGCATCCTCCGTTGTCAGGTTAGGGGAGCTGTGAACTACTGGTTCACACTTTGCAATGTCCCCTTGCCTATTGTGAGGCCAAACCCCCCACCCTTAAGCGTCCGTAGTCCGAGTAGTGGGTTTGGGCTCACATTCCTCCGCGGTATTGGATTTGGACTTGGATGAGTCCATAGTGCAAGGTTCACCCTTCAAGTGGTCTTGGATTTAACTCCTTCATAAACCCAACTCCTTCATGAACCCAACTCCTTAGCTTCTAACTAAATAAACCCAGCTCCTTCATAAACCCAGCTCCTTCATGAACCCAGCTCCTTAGCTTCTAACTAAACAAACCCAGGTCCTTCATAAACCCAGCTCTTTTACTTTCTAACTAAACAAACCCAGCTCCTTCATAAACCCAGCTCCTTCATGAACCCAGCTCCTTCATAAACCCAGCTCCTTCATGAACCCACAACTTTGTAGTTGTAATCCCCAACTACCTCACTAATTATTCAAGCCCTTAACTAATCTTCCTACCTAATTTTCCTAATTCTACTAACAACCCCTTTCTAATCACACAATTCTTCTCTAATCCTAAAATCCTAAAATCCTAGAGAGGAGAGGGGGAGAGAGAATTTCCTAACTTCACTAAGACTAACTAATCCACACAAGTATATTTTTGCACTCATCACAACCTCAAGTGCTCAACTCTTAAACATGGAACTTGCAACCACGTGTATTCAAAACATGAACTTTAAGTACCACAAATTGGAATCATGAATTAACTTTAAAATCCTTCACGTCAACACTAATTCTACCAAGAGGTCAAGCCCTCTTCAAGGCTAACAAGCCTTGGCTCTCAAACTAAAAACTAAGCACACACATGTGCTCCAATATGGCTTCCCACACCCACACTTATAACTCGTGGGGTGCCTTGGAGCACAAAGGAAAGAGAGGATGAGTGAGGGAAGAATGAGGGATTATATAGTAAGCTTGAGGGGGTGAGCACCCTCAAGGCTCACGATAAGCCCTTGAGATTTCCTCCTACTTAGTAGGCGCCAATCCTATCTTCTAAGCCTTCCTCCCTCAAATGATCAACAAGGATCCTAATTCGAACATTTAACTAGCCTTGGCTTTCTACCTACCACACTTTACCAAACTTGGGATGCTTCAACCCAAACTTAGCCTCCTTCGCTTTCCGCCGCCATAACTTTCTCCCCTTACTTTCCCAATTCGTTGCTCACCACTTAATTCAAACCACGATGCTTAACTCGTGATTTGATTGGTGCTTTGAGAATTTGCTTATCCTCCACCTTGCATTCTTCCTTGGACCTTCCCCATTAAGTGGCCATGATGAGGTGGTCCACTTGTGCGCTCCATGTGATCCTCCATTCATCCCAATTCGAATGCACTTGCCTCTTGAGTCACTTTGGTTGTCTCCATCCATTTGTACTAGCCTACTCACTAACTACTCAATCCAAGTTCTCCTTACCTATCCTCATTCACTCAAATCCTTCCGAAGGTAAAAACACAATAACAACTCACATCCTAGCCTCTTACAACATGGTACTTCTAAGACTAACATTTCACTCTTTTTATATTTTTGTGAAGTAACATGCTACTTCAAAGTGCATCAACTAACGTTTCAAGGGTCTAAGACTAAATGTGGGCACCCTTTTGGGCTCACATAATTGGCGACCATCGGGGGATGAATCCAAACATCTCTTGCTCCAAGGGTAAGTTGCCTAGTCAAGCTCGGTACTCCTTACATCTACTTCCCGATGTACGGGTAGGAAAGAGCTCACCATTCAACGTTTCCAATTGAATTGAATTATTAGGAAAGACCTCATAGATAAGGTAAGGTCCTAACCATATTGCATCGAATTTCGCCGGAAATTCAAGCTTTCGTGCGTCTTGAATCATGACCATCATTCCCGGTGTTAGGGCCCTTCTCTTATGTCGTTTGTCGAAAGTAATCTTTCTCCTTCTTTGGATTGCCTCAATATGTTGAGCCGCCATTCTCCTCCCTTCGTCAAGTGCTTCCAAATCGGTTAGTCGATTTCGTAAGGATTGACTTTCGGTAAGTCTCGTACTCACGGCCACCCTAAGTGACTCGACTTCATATTCGATTGGTAGTGTCGCTTCAAGACCATAGACTAAGGAAAATGGTGTAGCACGCGTAGTTACCTTATAGGTTGTACGGTATGCCCAAAGTGCCGCCGTTAGTTTCGTATCCCAATCCCGCTTCGAGTCTATAACCGTCTTGCGTAGTATACTCACCAAAATTCCGTTAACCCTTTCCGTTTGTCCATTGGTTTGTGGGTGGTAGGGAGTAGTCTTCCGGTGATCAATTTTAAATTTCTCTGTCATCTCTCGAATCAAGTCATTCAAAAAGTGAGTACCCCTATCGCTTACTAGGATCTTCGGCACCCCGAACCGCGAAATTATGTTTTCGTACATAAATGTTGCCGCGTGTTCCGCCGTGTCGGTCTTCACCGCTTTGGCTTCCGCCCACTTGGTGAGGTACTCGGTTGCCACCACAATATATTTCATTCATTTTGAAGATTGGGGATGGACCTCACCCACATAGTCGATGCCCCATTTTTCGAAAGGAATTAAGGGTAATGATACATGTAAAGGCATTTCCATTCTAAGGTCGTTTCGGGCATACCGTTGGCAAGCGTCGCATTTCCTTACATAGTCATGGGCGTCCTTAAATAGTGTAGGCCAAAAGTAGCCCGCTCTAAGTATTTTTTGCCCGGTGAGTTGACCCGAGAAGTGACCGCCGCAAGCGCTATCGTGGCAAGCGATTAAAATCGCTTCAACCTCCGTTTTTGACACGCATCGTCGTAAAATACCATCGGACCCCCTTCTAAACAACCTATGGCCCACTACAACAAATTGCCTACTATTTACCCTCACCTTCCTTCTCTCTTCTTTTGTCCACTCTTTGGGCAACTTGTGGGTTGTTAGAAATTCCACTATGCCCGCATACCACTCCGGTGTAGAAGTGACCACAAAGAGGCTATCATCTACTAACATATCATTTACCGGATTTTTTCCTATCTCCTCCGACAACCTAGACAAGTGGTCCGCTTGTAAATGCATACGACCCGGTTTATATTCCACCGTGTAGTCGAATTCTTCTAATAACAAAACCCACCTAGCTAACCTACCACTTAACTCCGCCTTGTTAACTAGATACTTGATAGCCATGTGGTCAACAAAAAATACAACCGGGTTGCACATGAGGTAATGCCTAAACTTTTTAACGGAAAACACCATGGCTAGGCACTCCCTCTCCGTTGTAGAGTAGTTTCTTTCGGCGGGGGTCAATTGCTTACTCGCATAAGCTATAGGTTGATCCTTCTCTTTTTCTCCCGTTGC
This sequence comes from Polytrichum formosum, assembly GCA_964035585.1. Taxonomy (NCBI): domain Eukaryota; kingdom Viridiplantae; phylum Streptophyta; class Polytrichopsida; order Polytrichales; family Polytrichaceae; genus Polytrichum; species Polytrichum formosum. The sequence continues at coordinate 44,475,958 of OZ037940.1, read as the reverse complement.
TTGACAAAGCGCACTCCCTATTGCCACATTACTAGCATCACAATAGACGTGAAAAGGTTTACTCCAATTGGGTGGTATCAACACCGGATAGGTGCTCAACCTATCCCGCAATTCCTCAAAGGCTTTTTGACAAGCATCCGTCCACTCGAATTTGACATCCTTTTTGAGCAAATGGGTAATGGGCACCGCTATCTTTGAAAAATTAGGAATAAGTTCCCGGTACCATCCCACATGTCCTAACAACTTAGAGATCCCCTTGGAATTGGTTGGAGTTGCCAAGTCGCTTATGGCCGCAATCTTATCCGGATCGGGTTCTCTACCTTTCTCACTAACAACATAACCCAACAACACTCCCTTATTCACTCCCAAAAATGTCTTATCCGGGTTCAATGCTAACCTCATCTTCCTACACCTAACCAATGCCTCCCTAACACAATGTAGGTGATCGTCCACATTACTTTGTGTGCTAAAATCGTCCACAAAGACGGTCATGGATTTGAACAACAAGTCGGTGAAGATATACATTACTAATCGTTGGAAAGTAGCCGGGGCATTACATAACCCAAATGGCATCACTACCTACACAAAAGTACCCCAAGGTGTAGTAAAAGCCGTTTTATGGATATCTTGGAGGGCTATGGAAATTTGATTATAACCCGCATACCCATCCATAAAGGTATATCGCGAATGACCTCCAACCTCCTCAAGCAACAAGGTGATAAAAGGTAAGGGGAAGTGATCCTTTTGTGTGCACGAATTCAATTTCCTATAGTCGACACAAACCCTTAATTTCCCATTTTTTTTCTTTACTAAGACCATAGGAGAAACCCAATCCGTGATTTCCACCGGCTTGATAAACCCGGCCTTCAATAACCTTTCCAATTCCGCTTTCACCAACAATTGCAATTGAGGATTCATCCTCCTCTCCTTTTGTCTAATTGGCCTCGCCCCCGGAATTAAAGGAATCCGGTGCTCTACCATTTCCCTAGGAATTCCCTTAAGCTCATCGTAGGACCATGCAAAAGTATCACTAAACTCATCCACCAAATTGCTATACTCCCTAACCTCTTTCTCCCCCAATTTGGAACCCATCTTCATTTGTCGGGTTTTTCCATTCTTTAATTTCACATCCACGTACCGCCAATCCGCTTCCGACACATGTGCTTGTTCCTCTTTGTTCCGATACCAATCGGAAGGCACATTGGGGTAATCTTTCACATCTTGACCTACAACTATCCCCGTAGACGTGGTCTTGAAATGTAAAGGCTCCTCCAATTTCGATGACTCAATAATCACATCCTCCTCTTGAGTCCCATCTACATGAATTAAACTAACCTCACCCTCTTCCACGTCATCTACCCAAGGTGTTAACCCACCGCTAACCCACTCTTCCTCGGTGAGCACCTCACATGGCTCCAACAATGAGCCCTCTCCTAAACTAACACTAGGAAATTCACTCCCTAAGCCTACTTGGTGAAATGTAACCATTACATCAACCTCGGACTCGGGGTACTCCCTTAGCCATTGGGCATAATCCCCATTATCCCCATAATTGTAAAAATTAGGACCTAGACTTCCCGAGCCCGAATCTATAACAACCCTTTGACCTTCGGGATGGACGACTCCCACCAATGCCTTGCCAATCTCATTCTCGTTTAAGTCATCAATTTCCTTCTCCAATGGCAAATACATCTCCTTCTTCATCCATCCTTCTAATGAACCAATGGACACTATGACCCTATTACCCTCCGGACCATAAGTGATGGATGGTTTAGGTCCACCCCAATTGACCATAGCATTCGCCATCCGCAACCAAGGCCTACCTAGCAAAATGGGGAAGGTGTCCTTGTTGGAGTGCATTTTAATGACATGGAAGGTGACCAAGTACTCCTCGCCTCCCGTAGTCATTCTACAATCCTTGATCATCCCCAAAGGCGTAGTCGAACTTTGATTTGCCATATTTATGACCAAAGGTGAAGGCCCCGTGAGTCCAAGTCCCAATTTTTTCATAGTATCCTCCGGTAGTATATTTAGACTACTCCCTCCGTCGACTAGCACATTAGGAACCACCTTATCTACTATAACAACTTCTATTTCTATAGCTTTCACGTCTCTTCCACCTTGTGATTGGATCCTAGCGGCTATTTTAGCTTTCACCTTCCTCATCCTCTTGTGTACCGGCATTCCCTCCTTTAATGTTTTCCTTGCCGTGGGTGAAATTTCCAATAGTTGGCCGAAAGTAATATCCGCCTTGAGTGTACTAAGGTCCGCCCACAAGTCGTACCCGGTAGATCTTTCCACCTTAGAATTACCCACTACGTCAAATTCGTCTACGGGAACCCCCGGTCCTTCCCATTCACCCACATCGCTATTATCCAAGTCATGTACCGCATTAGTCCTCTCCCTATCTTGTAAAATTATATTTTCCCTCTCCACATCCTTAGTAGCTCTTCTAGCTACCCTATCCAACTCGGAGAGATTAATCTCTTCATCCGAAGAGTAATTTCCTTGCTCTCCTATTCCTACCTCCAACGGGGCATCCCCTCTCCTAGCCCTAGTAGTTACCGCTAGTGCAGGTGCTTCTTCAACCACACCCTTACCCTTCACTAACTCATATGTAATAGCATTGGTGTGAGGAGGCCATTGACTTTGCTCCTCTCCAATTCTCGTTGGGAGAGGAAGCATGTCATCACATGTGGCCTCCAACACTCCATCCATGAACCTAACATCTTGGGAGTTAGATGGTCCCGGATCCGTTGGAGGCGCTTGTCTCCCGTTACTACCATTAGGTGGAACTCCTTGTCTATTTTGTATTGGAATGTAACCGGTTGTAGTTTGCAAGCCCGCCGGTGGATGAAAAGTTTGCCTAGCATTACTATGGTCATAGTATAAGTTAGGTGGCCTAAGTTCATTGGCCGGTACTCCTTGTGGCCTAGCACCTCGCATATTATCCCTTGCTTGTTGTTGTGGATTAGCCACCGGGTAAGGGACATTAATTATTTTGTCCGGTTGGCGACACGTATCCGAGGGATGACTTCCTCCACAATTGCTACAATTAAACTCTTGACCTTCGGACCAACATTGTCCTTGAGCGTGCCACCTTCCACAAAAGGGATGAAATTCCTTCTTCTCTAAATTTTGGCCACCTTGCCCTCTAGGTTGTGGTCCTCTATTGCTTCCATTTCCATAGTGAGGTGGCGCTTGACCTCGTTGATTTTGTTGAGGTGGGTTACCGTTTCCTCTTTGGTCACGGTTTTGTCCACTTCTACAAAATTGACGCGTGTGGCCCGGTTGGCCACATTGGACACACCATAATCCGGAAGAATGCCTACCCGACTCAACCGGGGGTGGAGGCCCCGGTTGTTGACTCCGGATCATTAATGACATTTGATCCGTGAGGCTTTGCATTTGTTTTATCATAGCCTCTTGGAATCCTAGTTGGCTACCACCTAGTCTTCTCTCAACCTCCTCCAAGTGTGGATCCGTTCTAGGGGCCGGTAGTGCCAAAAGAGGTGCCGGTTCCCTAACCGCTAAAGGTCGGGGACCGGTGTCCACAATGGCATATGGAATTTGGTTCTCATACTTAGCGGGTTCTACCGCTACCACCCTAGGGCGTATGGGGATGAATTGTGGGATCAATTCATCCTCCCTTCTCCATAGCCTTTCGTGATCTTTATCCAAGTTTTCAATATCTCTAGCCGCACGCTTGGCATCCGCCAAGGTCAAGGGATTCCTTTCTAGAACACCCCTAATAGTTCCGGACTTAAAAAACCCTTGAATGAAAAATTGCTTTAGCGTGTCGTCGTTGAGCATGGTACCCACAAATCTAGTGCACACTAAATCAAACCTCCTAATGTAAGCCGAAATTTCTTCCTCCCTTCCTTGCTTCAATGACGACAATGCCCTTAATGCGGTACTTTGACCCACTTCCGGCCTAAATTCGTTAAGAAACTCCCTTTGTAATTGTTCCCATCCCCTAAAATGTCCCTCGGCATGATCCCGATACCATTCATAGGCTTCCCCCTCTAGAGTGGTAGGAAACCACACTAACCAATAACCCGGGTCGGTTATGAGGGAGCTAGCCAACCGTTCGATATACCGTTCCATGTGCCGAGAGGGGTCCTCATCCTTGGTCCCATAAAATTTAGGGAGATGAGATGGCATATCCATCGCCGCTAAATTTTGTGGAACCACAATTGGTAGGCCTCTTGGCCTAACCAATGGGTCTATTGGAGGTATAGGAGGTATGGGCGGAATTGGGGGTATGGGTGGTGGATCCATCCCCCGTTCCTCGGCCATGGTGACCGGTGAACTATTCAACAATCCCCTATCAACTTCTACCGGGAATTCTTCTCTAAGTGTGTAATTTTCCGAAGAAGTTTCACCACTCAATTTGGAGGGAGTGATCTCCTCTTCAAGTTGAGCTCCAAGTTCTAAGGTGTCTAGAATTGACCTAGTCCTAGGTTCGACGTTCAAACAACTCTCTATTCTAACATTATCTTGTTCTAATCTATCACTGATTTTAGAGGACCGCCTCTTTCGAGTAGATTTCTCTAGTCCTACTATCAAACTTGGTTTTTGTGAGCGAGTCCTACCTTGCATTCCATAAGAATCGATCGACCCTCACTTGACCACACATCATCCTAGCAATTCCCCTCTTAATATTTTCACTTGTCTTGGTGTGGTTATAAATTTTTTAGGAGGTGAGGAAAAGAACCTGCAAGCCCACTTAGGTGAAAGAATCCCAATAGGGGATAGGCATGTTCATGTTAATTTTTTGGTTAAGTCGGAGCATCACCTCCGCACCTTCCCGCAAATCAACACTCACCACAATACCGATTGTGAGGGGGTGACCTTCCGAGTAGATTATGTTAAAAGTCGAGGCTTCACCCTTCAACTTCTCACACCATCCACAATTCGGGAATTACCCTCTACAACGGATAACAACAATCACGAGTACAAAAGGCATTCCTTAATTAGTTAATGAGTTCACTTTGAAGAAATAAACATACCTTGAGCAATCGCATCCCCCTGTGAGTTAGCACTCCCCTCAATCGTGACTCAATGTAACAACACCATAAACTTTGTGAAATATTAATTTAATCTAGAGCATGAAATGACAACTCCCAAAACTTTGAGACTCACCCCGAGGTGAGTGTCAAAGTTCAATGTCCTAAGGTGAATTTACCCTCTAATGTTTTAATGAGCTACTCGGTTATAGGTTCCTTTTAAGTTCTTAGCAAATCCCCAAAAAGGTTGAGGACGTACCTTCGCCGCGCTCCTTCCTCAAAAATGAATTTGCGTAATTGACAATGCAATTCATTCCAAGGAATAGTTGAAATACAATGAATTCAAATGTAACCCAAAGAGAGAATACTTACCGAGTTTCGGGTGCTCCTTCCCTTCTCTCAAGTTTGTGTCTCCAATTTTTCCTAGTTGCCTCCAAGTCTCCTAGTCGCCTCCAAGTCTTGTAACTACCTTCCGCTTCGCTCCCGGCGGACGCACCAATTATGTGAGGCCAAACCCCCCACCCTTAAGCGTCCGTAGTCCGAGTAGTGGGTTTGGGCTCACATTCCTCCGCGGTATTGGATTTGGACTTGGATGAGTCCATAGTGCAAGGTTCACCCTTCAAGTGGTCTTGGATTTAACTCCTTCATAAACCCAACTCCTTCATGAACCCAACTCCTTAGCTTCTAACTAAATAAACCCAGCTCCTTCATAAACCCAGCTCCTTCATGAACCCAGCTCCTTAGCTTCTAACTAAACAAACCCAGGTCCTTCATAAACCCAGCTCTTTTACTTTCTAACTAAACAAACCCAGCTCCTTCATAAACCCAGCTCCTTCATGAACCCAGCTCCTTCATAAACCCAGCTCCTTCATGAACCCACAACTTTGTAGTTGTAATCCCCAACTACCTCACTAATTATTCAAGCCCTTAACTAATCTTCCTACCTAATTTTCCTAATTCTACTAACAACCCCTTTCTAATCACACAATTCTTCTCTAATCCTAAAATCCTAAAATCCTAGAGAGGAGAGGGGGAGAGAGAATTTCCTAACTTCACTAAGACTAACTAATCCACACAAGTATATTTTTGCACTCATCACAACCTCAAGTGCTCAACTCTTAAACATGGAACTTGCAACCACGTGTATTCAAAACATGAACTTTAAGTACCACAAATTGGAATCATGAATTAACTTTAAAATCCTTCACGTCAACACTAATTCTACCAAGAGGTCAAGCCCTCTTCAAGGCTAACAAGCCTTGGCTCTCAAACTAAAAACTAAGCACACACATGTGCTCCAATATGGCTTCCCACACCCACACTTATAACTCGTGGGGTGCCTTGGAGCACAAAGGAAAGAGAGGATGAGTGAGGGAAGAATGAGGGATTATATAGTAAGCTTGAGGGGGTGAGCACCCTCAAGGCTCACGATAAGCCCTTGAGATTTCCTCCTACTTAGTAGGCGCCAATCCTATCTTCTAAGCCTTCCTCCCTCAAATGATCAACAAGGATCCTAATTCGAACATTTAACTAGCCTTGGCTTTCTACCTACCACACTTTACCAAACTTGGGATGCTTCAACCCAAACTTAGCCTCCTTCGCTTTCCGCCGCCATAACTTTCTCCCCTTACTTTCCCAATTCGTTGCTCACCACTTAATTCAAACCACGATGCTTAACTCGTGATTTGATTGGTGCTTTGAGAATTTGCTTATCCTCCACCTTGCATTCTTCCTTGGACCTTCCCCATTAAGTGGCCATGATGAGGTGGTCCACTTGTGCGCTCCATGTGATCCTCCATTCATCCCAATTCGAATGCACTTGCCTCTTGAGTCACTTTGGTTGTCTCCATCCATTTGTACTAGCCTACTCACTAACTACTCAATCCAAGTTCTCCTTACCTATCCTCATTCACTCAAATCCTTCCGAAGGTAAAAACACAATAACAACTCACATCCTAGCCTCTTACAACATGGTACTTCTAAGACTAACATTTCACTCTTTTTATATTTTTGTGAAGTAACATGCTACTTCAAAGTGCATCAACTAACGTTTCAAGGGTCTAAGACTAAATGTGGGCACCCTTTTGGGCTCACACCTATGTTCACATTGAATTCACTAATGGGCTTAATATATTGGATTTGAGCGCAGGCAAAACAAGGGAAGGAGCGTCGAACAAGGACGGTGAAAGCACTTGAGAACGCGTTGATTGAAGGACCCAATGTGCATCGGGTAAGTACTTAACTCCAACTTGATTGATTTATAGGTTCCGAAGGTTGAATTTATTTTTGTTGCATAATTTGCAAGTCCCTTGACATGTTGCGTGTTGCGGATGTTGGGCTGGGGCAGTTTACTATTGGCCAAGTTGTGCACTTGATGAATTTCAAGAGTCCGCGGCAAGTAGTGGCATTAGGAACTGTTAGTGGTGTGGGGGGGTAGATAAATTTCATTTCAAACCAATTCCCCACTCGTTCTACAAGGTTGATGTTACACAAGTACAAGTAGGTGATGCCCCTCTCATGCATCCACATCCAGAAGGGGATCAAATAGTTGTTGCTGATGTGATAGGAGGCAGTGTGATATGGAGCCAGAAGCATATGAAGGCTTAGTAAATGTTTCAGCATAGCAAACATGTATAGAAGGTACTAGACTGAAGGGGCTAGGGCTGCCAGAGGATACTGAATGGAGCAACATAGTGTTACAGAAACCAATGTTACAGTGCACATTCCTTAGGCAATTTTGATAAGTCAGGTGGCACTTGTTGTAAGTGTCCAACCACGCTTTATTGCACATATAACACTAAAAGCGGATACCCGAATGTATGACTCGATTTTTGAAGCAATGTAATCATACATGACAACCTCTATAACTATATTCGATGCATGACTATTCTATGACTGTATTCAATGTATGTGTATGGAATGTAGGACTACTCTATGACTATATCCAATGTATGACTACTCGAGTGTATGACTACTATATGACTGCATTCAATGATTACTATATGACTATACCCAAAAACCAATTTATGACTATCAATGACTACTCTATGACTAAGTAATGGCCACTCTATGACCAACAACGACTACTCTTTTACTATAAGTATAAACCACTCTATGACTAACAATGACTACTGTATGATTACTGTATGACTACTGTATGACTACTTCATGACTACTGTATGACTACATGTGTGACTAATGAAAGAGTACAATATGACTATAATGAATGACTAGTGTATGACTACTACGAAGTCCACCTGGCACTATTGGCAGCTACGTGGCAGCATCTCCAAGTGGGACATGGCCATATCACCAAAGATGATGTGGCATGCAATTCACGGCATGCCGCCACGTGTATACTACGTGGCAAATAAATACTTGTATCCAACTAGAGAATGACTACGCATTTTCACACGTGGCATTATGCGAATGTTACGGTTTTGCCACATGTAAATATGACATAATGGCACGTGGATGAAGCTCACATAGCCCCATGTTAATGCCACATCCTCGAAGGCCCTGCCACATAGATGGTGACAAGGATGCCATCATGGCGGCCTAGTCAGCAAGTGGCTACCACGTCGGAGCCACGTGGCTAATGAGCTTCATCCGTGCTCTATTTGGATGAAGTTGACGTGGAGTCCATGTCATGTCCACAATCACTATATGTCCGTTACAACTTGTCCATAATAACTAAAAAATTTACAGTCATTCTTGTCCTTTATTACTTGTTTTAGAGTATTAAACACAGTTGTTTATTGCTGAAATTCTTCTAGTGTAAAGGGCAGTCGTATAGGTGTGTCGACTGCTGACGGCAGTCGAATTTCCATGTCGACTGCTCAAGAGCAGTCGACTTGGGTTGTTGACGGCTCTTGGGCAGTCGACATGGAAATTCGACTGCTATTAGCAGTCGACGACAGGCGGGCGACTGCTTGTGAGCAGTCGTCTGCCCTTCAAGTCGACTGCTATTAGCAGTCGACTGCCCAACTGTAGTCGACAACCCAAGTCGATTGCTAATAGCAGTCGACAAAGTCCGGACGACTGCTGGTGGGCAGTCGCACCCCTTCGTCGACTGCTAATAGCAGTCGACGAAGGGATGCGACTGCTTACAAGCAGTCGTCTGCCCAACTGCAGTCGACAACCCTCGTCGACTGCTAATAGCAGTCGACAAAATGCGGACGACTGCTGGTGGGCAGTCGCACCCCTTCGTCGACTGCTATTAGCAGTCGACTTGGACAGTCGACTGCCCAACTGCAGTCGACAACCCAAGTCGACTGCTAATAGCAGTCGACAAAGTGCGGACGACTGCTGGTGAGCAGTCGCACCCTATGGTCGACTGCTATCAGCAGTCGACTTGAATGGGTTGCGACTGCTCGTGAGCAGTCGCACCACATGGTCGACTGCTAATAGCAGTCGACGAAGGGGTGCGACTGCTCACGAGCAGTCGCGTAGAGACACCCATGGGCACGTGGCGTCCATGGGTTGGTCCAGGGGGCGTCTAATCGAAAGGACGCCTCCTTGGGGTATATATGGACCCCACTTCCCTCATTCCCTCACTCCCACCTCCCTCCATTTGGGCCTAGGTTGTTAATCAGCCCTTGCCATTTGGAGATAGAGGTGAGCTGGAGGGCTACAGGTGGACATACGTACTGAAATACGTATACGGTGCATACGATATACTGTTATTGCCTAACGTGTGTATTGCAACCCACCTACATACGGTCTACATTGTACCCCATTGCGGTTAGTTTGAACCATACCGGAAATTGTTATATGTGAACACTTATTTTGAAAGTGGTTTAAATCTAATTATGTAGTTTGAACTTTGAACGGCCTTAATTTGGTTTTAGTGGATTGGGAAAAAAATTGTGGGTGGTGGCGCTTATTTTGGAAGTGCTACCATATTAGGTTTAATTTATAGTAGGCATACAAAGCTAGGGGTTAGGGGCAACGATGGCAGACGAAGATAACTTGCCGCCGGAACCTCCACGTGGCGGGGATTTGGATCCGGGGGGGACTCCGCAAGCGAGACCGGGGTCGGCAGGCGCTAGAAGACGCGGCAATGCGCCGAGGGGCAGGCCGCAACCAATCAATTTGGAGGTGGCGCGGGACCCGAACATTCTCGCCAATCCCGGCTGGCAAAATGAGAGGGGCATGTGGTTGTATAGCACGGTCCGAAGGTACGTAGAGTGGACCCATTTGACGAGGATGTTCGTTCCTAGCGCGAATGCTGAACGGATGTCTAGACAACGCTATGGCATATGGAGGGAGGTGAGCCATCAAATATTTGGAGAACGGTGCAAGGAGGTGTGGGATTTCTTGTGGGGTGCACCGAGGAAATTTGATCGCGGGCATATGCTAATGTGGTTATGCCAAATGGTCTACGCGGAGGTAATTTTGGGAGTGGATATCGACTGGTCCACCATACCCCGCACGAGCCCGGACTTGAGGCAGGCACGCCGGGTCACGGTCATACCAAGTGCCGTGCTAGGACGGAACGTTGGCCGTCCGATTCCATTGGCATGGCAAACTCCAATGAATCCTTTGAGGGTCCGATCTTATTTTGATTTCCTTGCGGGACCAGATCATCAAATTGTGGGGACTCCACCGGCCGCCGAGTCAAACATGGACGAGCACAACATTGTCATAGGGTTGCCGGTTGAACCACCTAGCCGGCGACAAAGGGTCCACGTGACACCGCCACATGGTTCCCGGTTGGTTTGTCCTCCATCTTCGCCCGTTGATGTGGAGATGGCATCGGCGGTGCCATCCCCACCACTGGTAGTTGCCGACAACGATGTTGTGGAGGCGTTGAGGGCGGAGTTGGCAAAATGCAAATCTGACCACGAACGGGAATTGGAGATGGTCCGACGTGCACACGCCGAGGAGGTCCAAGGGTTGAAGGCCGAGATTGCACGTTTGACCAACCTTGAACTTGCAAGGGCTGATGCGCCACAACTGCCGCAAGCAATGTCTGGTAGTGATGGACAAGGGCGGGAGCCGTCGCCCACAACAAACTTGGAGGCAATGAGGGTTGATTACGACCGGGTCATTAGGAGGAACCGGTTGTTGGAGGACGACTACATGGGCATGGTCACAGCCACTATCATGTTCGCCACGCGTGAGAGGGCATTGATGGACGAGCTGACACACTATAGGGACCACGGCGAACAGTGGCCCGAACGACGGCTTCTTTTTACCTCGTGGCCGCCATTGGATTTCATGTATCCTGAGAACCTCCCGGTCGATGACGACCATTACCCCAGTATTGCGTGGACCAAGAGGTCCGAGGATGAATTCCAATGGGATACCGCAGTATCATCCCGCATCGTGATACCCCCGGCCAGACCAGCCTTGTTGTGGCCATGCGTCTGTCAGCCATAAACCCCCAGCCCTTTGCGTCTGTAGTCCAGGTGGAGATCCATGGCTCACATGTCCTTGCTAATCCCTTAGCTTCGGAAACCCGGGGTCAATGCAGAACACTAGTTCAGGGCCCAAACAGGGGGTCAACGGAGAGTAGAATGCATGGTTTAATATGGGACACTTGTTCAGGGTCAAAAACAGTGGATTAATGCAGAATAGAATGCCGAGTGTGATGTAGGACACTAGTTCAGGGCCTAAAACAGGGGATTAATGCAGAATGGAGTGCATAATGTAATGAAGGACACTAGTTTAGGGCCTAAAACAGGGGATTAATGCAGAATGGAGTGCAGAATGTAATGAAGGACACTAGTTCAGGGCCTAAAACAGGGGATTAATGCAAAATGGAATGCAAAGACTGATGTAGGACACTAGTTCAGGGCCTAAGACAGGGATTAATGCAGAATGGAATGCAAAGACTGATGTAGGACACTAGTTCAGGGCTTAAAACAGGGGATTAATGCAGAATGGAATGCAAAGACTGATGTAGGATACTAGTTCAGGGCCTAAAACAGGGGATTAATGCAGAATGGAGTGTAGAATGTAATGAAGGACACTAGTTCAGGGCCTAAAACAGGGGATTAATGCAGAATGGAATGCAAAGACTGATGTAGGACACTAGTTCAGGGCCTAAGACAGGGATTAATGCAGAATGGAATGCAAAGACTGATGTAGGACACTAGTTCAGGGCCTAAAACAGGGGATTAATGCAGAATGGAATGCAAAGACTGATGTAGGATACTAGTTCAGGGCCTAAAACAGGGGATTAATGCAGAATGGAATGCAAAAACTGATGTAGGACACTAGTTCAGGGCCTAAAACAGGGGATTAATGCAGAATGGAATGCAAAGACTAATGCATGGACTAAGGCTGAAACTAATGGAAGAAGAGGTGAAGTAATAACTCATACAACTACTAACTCATGATATCAAAGCTAATGTGACTTAAGCAATAACATAACTCTTCACTAGGGTTCAAAAATCCTTTTGTTCAACACTCATAGGATTCGTAAACCCCCTTGTCCTACAGTCATCTTCCTATTCTTCTACAACTTCTTTGCTCTAACTACATAGAAAAGAGGGAGAAAGAAAGAAATAACAAGTAACAAGTGAAGAGATCCTAGTGCAAGATCCTAGTGCAAGAAGTCCTAGTGGAAGAGGTCCCAATGAGAGAAGTCCTAGTGTGTGAGAGAGAATGAGAGAGAGAAAAATGAGCCTCCGGGCTCTCCTCTATGGGACTACCCCCTCCAACCCCAAAGCATTTTCCACCGTAGATCAAGTCATACCTACATCTAATGGTTGGCATCCACGGCCGTTACCATCCTAACCCTTGATTTAAACTCATAGATCCAACGGTTGGCATCCACGGCCGTCACAACCCTAGCCGCCCTTCTCCAACCCCTAGATCCAACGGTCTTCATTTGCCAACCGTTAGATCCAATGGCCTTCATCCGTTCCAACTTCATCCGTTTGGCGTCCACTTCCATTCGTCATCGTCCATTTGTCTCCGTTCGTTGTCGTTCTCCTTCCGACGATGTCTAACGTTGTCCTTCATTCGTCTGACGCTGTTCTGCATTCGTTCAACCATGTTCTGCATTCATTCGACGATGTTCTGCATTCGTTCGACCATGTCCTGCAGTCGTTTGACCATGTCCTGCAGTCGTTTGACCCTGTTCTGCAATGTTCTACGATGTCCTTTCTCCACGTTTCTTCACACTAACACTTGACCTAAGTCTAATTTCAAAACCAATAACTCCCCTCCTTCTTAGAGTGTGAACCTTAACCCAACCGCGGCCGGTTTGATTAATTTACGCGGGTTAATAGAATGTTTCTAAAAGATAATATAATTGAGAGGGTTCTACGCACACGCGCGTAGTAACTTCTTCTCGGTATCCACCTACGGATTATTCCTGCTTTACCACTAGCTCAACTTTGGGATAGCACCGGTCAATGTAACCACCCGGATTCGAACCCGGGTTGGTCCAGACCTAATACCAGTCTCTTAGACCACTCGCATCCACAGGCGGATGTCCCAAGTTTTAGTACTCATCTATATATTGACTATTTCTACTAGCTAACTTCCTCGTTCTTGCAGGTAGTGAGCCTAAACTCAAACAGTGAGCGGTTTGAGTGGCTCACACTAACCAACCCACAAATTCCTTTAACTCCAATCCCCATACAACACCCGCTCATCACTTCAACTAAATCTTAAACGTAACCACAAAAGCTTCACTCTTTTTATAATTTTGAGTAATTGAAGAAATGCCAAAATCAAGTCTTAAGGAACTTTTGAGGTTAACACCACATGTGGGCACCATATTGGGCTCACAGCGTCCCCGATTGGATCAAGGACGGGAGCATGTGCCCCATTTGTTCCAATCCTTGGGGACCCGAAGGCGCATGGATCGTTGGGTCGTGCGGTCACATGGTCCACCCGAATTGTTTGTTGCCACACATGTTGCAAACACGCCGTTGTCCTACGTGCCAAGCCCCTCTGCATCGAAGGTTGTACGAGCAATTCGGAGTGCAATGGGGAATGCCTCCCGATTTTGAATACACAATAATCCATGGTGTGCCGCCCGCAGAATACGGCGATCCTCCTGCTTATAGCTGGCGTGCACGGAGGTATTTGAAGGACCTGCGAGGCTACCCGACAAACTTCACGCCTGAAATGTACACAAGGGTTGCTCATGAGTTTTACCCCGGCTCTTCTCCTCAGGCCGTAGGTTTGAGGGCATTTTTGTACCGTGTTGTGGGTGGGCATGCCGGAGAGACGGGTGAATACGTCCCAGGTCCTCACCCCCACGGATACGTGTATGACTCCAACGGCAATGTGACAGTGGGGGTATTACCACGGGAACCGGTCCCGGGCGAGGAAACAACTTGGGATGTGGAACACGTGTTGGACACAACAAGTTTTGAGGCCGATCTGGAGAGGCAGGAGGCCGTTACACAAGAGGGTAGCTTCAATGAGGTGGACGTCCAAATCCGGATGAATGAGTGGAAATACGTCAACGGCCTTTTGGACATCCGTGACGGGGCCTCTAGCCCCACCATGCAAGACGTCCTGCGCCATCCGAATGCCGCGAGGGGGTTGCACATTGGAGACCGCGCGCGCGCTCGTGCACAAGCTGACCGGGAGACTGCGGCGCAAGAACTATGGGCCATCACCGAGAGCAGGCGTGAGGCGAGGCGCCGGACACTACGGCCACCAAATCTGAACGGTGCAAGCTCAAGCCGCGGACCCCCCATTGCATTGGATAGTGATTCGGAGCCGGATTAGGAATGTTGGCTAGTGTTTGTGAGATAGGCGTTGGACTAGGAGGCATTATTTGATACTCAATTGTACACAATGCGGGAAAAACCATGATTTTGGAAATGTTTATAAGTGAATTATTGTTCACTATCAATTTTGGGAGTAATAAACAAGTGTCGCACAATGATCATTTCTTATGTTTGCCCACACAATCAGTTGCCACAAACATCCAATTAAACCATGGACTTTGCATCTACATGCATTTGCACTTGAATCAAACACGTATCGATGCAAATAACTGTGACAATGATTCCATGTGGCATGATTATAAGTTCACACCAAGCGGAAAACATCACCGCAATATTGCTGGGAATTCATATATTGCGCATTTCCAACTTACCAACATACGTAAGTATACGTGCAAGTACAAACTTGATACTACGCTCTCACCATATTCGTGGGCAAATCTTACATTGACGACCTAAGTGTGTACTCTCTATACACCCGGTATTCCTTTTGGTGTGCGGTGCACCGGTTGAACCCCCAATGAATTGCGTCATGCACCGAGTGTTTTATGGTTTGGTAGAACCTCCACAAGGTCCCATAGTTTTTTCGAAAATACAATTGATTTTTCCCCTTCGTGAGAACGTCGCTAAGGTCCTGAAACAAGTGCCATGGGAAAAGTTTTTCCTTGTAACCGATGCGGCATGCGGGCCTTTCTTGGGCGTCCAAGTATCCGCGGTGGTGACGATCAACTTGTCTCCTAGGCAGTCGAACCCAATAGAATTCAGTGAACCCTTGAATCGGACGTAAAACACTGCGCAAATCGTCCTCATTTCGAGTGTTCTCTGCAACCACCTCGGGTGTAAATTCGTCCGGTTCGTCCGGCAAGCCCCATGCGTGTCGGGGATTGTAATACATACTTCTTGACGAACCACCCGCATCCCCGCTGATTTGGAGTGGAATGTTTACGATGATCCCTCCCAAAAAGCCAGGGTAGGTTGGGAGAATGTACCACAACCGTGGTCAGCGAAGACTGCAATGCAGTATGTGGGCTTCCCTCACTTTGATCGGTTGTGGCCAAGATATTGTCACGAGCGACATTGCAAGGCCGTCAATGCGAGCTATACGCAGCTTGAAGACGTGGAGGCAAAATGGAGATTCCTAACGATACTTAGAAGTATCTCCAATTTGGATAGATGGCCCAAGAGTGCAATTCCAAAGTCGGTGGCGTGTATGATGTATGCGGAGCACGTGTTGCGAGTTAGGGTGGATTGGTCAAGTTTGGGTGCTCTGCATGATCAAAAATTTGGGGGTATTGGAATTGCATTCACTAAATGCACAGTTCCGGATATTCCATACACTCCCGTTCCGGAGTGGTTCAGGAAGAATCCTAAACTAGTGGATGAGCCTGGGGCACCAATTCCAGAAGGTCGGGAACCAAAAAAACCACGTACTCGCAAACGACCAGCCAATGACGTGGAGATGGCCATCGAGGAGGCGTTTGAGCATATGGATGAGGAGGGCATGGAGGTAAATGTCGATGTGGTTAACGAGCTGGTTAACGAGCTGGTTAACCAGGTGGTTAACGAGGCCCTAAACGAGGTAAACCCTCATCAACTTGGTGCGGACATGATGGAGAGCAGAATGGAGGCATTGCGCCAGCAACATGCCGAGGAAATTCGTGAGTATAAAGCAAGGATTCTCGAGCTGGAAAATCGACTTGCAACACTTACGATGGGGGAGGCTGGCAGTTCAAGTAGTACACCAATTAACATCCAGTCTTTGGAAGCAGAGAGGGATACAGCTTTACAGGAGGCCATGATTGCAAAGTCACAAGCAGCGGACGTATGTACGAGGAATGAAGTAATGCAAGGAAAGATGGAGGCTTTGCAAAAGGAGGTGGTGGACATGCAACAACAACTTCAAGTGGTCAATGAAGTGGTTGTCGATCACGAATCCAAGATTGGCGCACTGGAGGAGCAGAATGCAATGTTGAGGAAATTTCTATTGGATGCGATCGTGGAGCGAACCAATATGAGGACAGGGACATTGCTTTCTATGGCCAAGGCTCGTCAATATGAAGCTGAATTTGAGAGCATCCAGCGAGAATGGAACCGCAATCATAGATTGCGGAACTTGATGCTCACGTCATGGCCAGATCAAGAACATATGTACCCTAGTAGGTGGGATGATGAGGATGACTTGAAATTGCCTAACGGGAGCTTGGATTGGCGGCAACTGATCGACTCCGATCATCATTGGGATGTGACCCAAGTGCATGAATATCCATACAGCATGAGGGGTGAGTTGTTATGGCCGGGTCCACATCCAATGGTCTTCGACGGATCCGTGTGTGGGATTTGCGGCAGTCCATTTGGCCCAGAGGGATGCTTTCAAGTTGGATCGTGTGGGGGCCAATTCCATCCACAATGTCTGATAGTGACAATGATCAGGAGACGGCAATGTCCCCATTGCAGATCACCCTTCCACCCTCGTTTGTACCTCCAATTTGGCCTTCGGGATTACATGCCTAAAGACTGGGTGGTAAGGCCAACGGACTATCCCTTCAACCTTTGCGAGTTTGATGGGACTTCTGTTGAGTGGAATTGGTTATTCAATCGTGCAACGGTTGAACTTTGGAACGATAACAAAGATGGCGAATGGACACAAAATCCACGTCAAATTTTGTATGTTGCAGACGAGTTGTTTCCCAACAAACCCCCAAACCATGGCATGAAAAGATTTTTGTACCAAACTTTTGGTTGGCATTGGGATGCGACAACCATGCAATTACGGAGAGGCATTCAAACTCCTTTTTACAATGCAAGTGGTGAACTATCAATATCGGAGCATGAGTTGGAAGAAGATGCACATGAGATGCCCATGGAACGGGATTCCCATTTTGAAGCGCACTTAGAGCAGTCGTACCACAAACACAGAACGCAGTTGGAGGCAGTTGAAGCACTCTTGAATAGAGTTACGGATGATGCGGTATTGAGATGGCTAAATGGGGGGCCTAGACCACGTAATGCCACTCCACTGTCTCCTGGAAGTCGTCCATATCTCACCCGTGAAACCACGCGAATGATGGAAGCCGGGGAATCATCACGAGCACGACGAGGATCTACTTCAGCTGCAATAGACCTCGATTCAGATTCGGATTAGGCATTTTTGTAGCATGTTTAGAAAGTTGTATAGGAACGGAGGAAGACTTTGTACACATTGAACATATTTCATGTTCAAAGAATATGTAATATAAAGAGGAGTTACCGACAAGTTGTCATTTCTAAGATCGTGTAAAAGATAGCATATGGATGTCACATGTTTTAATGTTATTCGAAACTTTTAAAAACTCACTTGAATATTTGTAATTCATATGATAGTCTAACCAAAAGTACTATTGACTACATAGTCAATATTGAATACCACATAAAGATATAATTATATAAATATGCAATAAATAATTTTAAAAAACATGCAATAAATAATTTTATTACTATAATAAAATGATACAACTTCGAACGTAACGTTCGCTTTGTGGTCTAAATGTCTTACCGAAGGCCCTAAGGTTGTAACTTGTATCAATTTTGACGGAAGTAATAAATTATGGGAGTACGTGGGAGCACCGAAAGAACACATTTGTGCAAAACCATTACGTTCGAATCCGTACTGTAGGATCATTTGCTTCGACACATCTTGGGTCCTCTTCAGACTCGTCTGTGCTGAAATCATCATCCGTTTGGGGAGTCGCGCTTCGAAGATGCAACTCTCGGTCACGTTGTGAGAAAATTATCCTCTTGGTCGGCCGGGAGCCATCTGCATCCTGTATGCCATTTTCATCTAGATGTGGTCTACCCTCATCTTCATTGTAGTCTTCAGCAGTAAACGGAAGCGATCGTCCCTGATACCTCTTCCTAGTACGTTTGACACCTCTCGTAGTTCTCTGGCGCCCTCCACCCGTACCACGACTTGAGTGCACTTCATCTCTACTTCCATCTATAAAAGCATCCCCCGTTGTACTTCCGCCTCCAACTCCAAGACCACCTCTTCCATTGGATTGACTGTGTGGAAGTGAAACAGACGCGGGTGGAATTGCAATTGGTATGTTCTCAACAACATGTCGTCGTACAGAAGGACGACGTGGCGCCTCTATAGTAACATTTCTTGAAACATTGTGCATAGCAACCAAAGTAGCACCCACCGCAGTTGCACGTGAAACACCCAATCTAGAAGTATTGGCAATACTTCGAGTGAAAGGACGATGTTGACCTTGTGCATGCAATTGCACCGTAGAGGTGGATGCAATCCTTTGAAGAGCACGGAATCGAGTTGTAGGCATTTCAGGAACATTGGGCGTTGGATCTTCTATACGATGGTTGGATATGAGGGAGGCATCCATGGATTTAGAATGTACTCGGGTTGGAAGTGGATCATGTTGAACGTGCATTGGCTCATTTACGGGTAGTACATTGTCGCCATCACCAAATGAAAGAGAATCGCTCCGATGTTGCAAGGAATCTACTTCAATTCCCACATTCTCACTTGCTCCCATAGCAACATTATGGTCAGATGGAAACCCTTCTCCAGTGTGGAGAGTTTCAACATGCGGTCTTCCAATAGACCCCTCATGATCGTCATGCATTCCGTCGTTATGTTGGGGGACATCCGGTTCATCAAACTCAAACACCCCAAGGTTTCCATCACTACCATTGCCATCCTCATCTTCTGAACCATGATTCTCGGAATCGAGGTCATCCAAATCAAAGTCGATGTCATCAACATTGTTGTCTTCATCATTTCCAGCCCTATCAGTTGGATCCACGTCATCTTCGTTGTCATCTTCTTCGTCAAGGTCATCGTCAGAATGGACCTCATTCAATTCGTACCATTGAGCAGGTCTTGGGCCCCTCCGATGTCGAATGAGCCTACTATTGGTATATATGTAGACGAGGTCCTCAGCACGACTATGCTTCAAGCGATTGCGACTCTTGTTGTGAACGTATGAGTACATGCTCCAATTGCGTTCACATGCGGATGCGGAACATACTTGTGCAAGGATACGTCTTGCTATTGTTTGGAGGGCTTTAGCTCCACCTCCCATTGCATCCCACCATTCATGGAGAGGTGCGGCATGCACGCTCGGGTCAGTAGAATCAGCAAAAGGCCCTCGATTTTCAAGAAAATCTTGGTACTGGTGGAGGATTTGGACATAAGTGTCCTCATCTTGAGCAAGCCTGCGAAGAACTCGATTTAGGATTGTCCTCGAATTGTCATCCTCATGGAGTGGGGCCCAACCACGTAGAAGCGGATTTAACATCGCTCCAGCCCAGTGTAGATCATTCAACATCAACCTCCATCTATTTTGAAACGTTACCATAGCATTTGCAGCAAGCTCAGGGCTTAAGCGAAATGGAGGTTTACTGAATCCACGAATATGGGTTTGTAAATCATGCATGACCCTCCAAGCCATTCCCATTGCAGGCGCCTTGCCGTCAAATACACGAAGAGCTTTAACAACCGGGATCACCATATACAAGAAATTTTCGCACGTGTTCCAGAATCCATCAGAACGTATAAAGCTTCGCACAACAGAGCCCTTCATGTAAGAGGTGCCAGATCTCCTCCTCATATCACGCATTAGAGTGATCCAATCCTCATCAACCACCATTCTTTCCAAAGCATTGCGTACTTGGAGAAGACGTTCAATCATGATGAAGTTCGTAGCAAAACGGGTCTCTACAGGTAGGCGGAGTGAGAGATTTGGTGACAACCTCCGGAAT
Source organism: Polytrichum formosum (assembly GCA_964035585.1). NCBI lineage: Eukaryota > Viridiplantae > Streptophyta > Polytrichopsida > Polytrichales > Polytrichaceae > Polytrichum > Polytrichum formosum. The sequence goes on along the minus strand of OZ037940.1, from coordinate 44,455,491 downwards.
ATAGCTTGAGAAGCATGATGGTTTTTAACAAATACACAAATATGGCGGGATTTTTTTACCAATTTTTTCACCCATTCCTCCTTCCCCCAATCTTCTAAGAGGAGATCTAAGCAATGTGCAGCACATCCTTGAAAATATAGATCGGGATTTGCTCGAATCAAGTCGCGAGCAGCGGAGGCCATAACTGGGGCATTGTCGGTGCAAACTTGGACCACATTATGTCGACCAACCTTTTCCACAAATGGTTGAATTTGAGCAGCAACGTAGACATGATCCTTGTGATTTCCCGTGGTGTCAATGGTACCCAAGAAAACGTCTCCCTTTGTGCCACATTGAAGAACGTTTAGGAGAGGTCGGTTTTGCACGTTGTCCCATCCATCACAACATATTGTAACACCGTATTTTTCAACGGAATTCCCCAGCTTCTCCTTCACTTGCCTATCTAGGTCAACCTTTATATCAGTTAACAACTTCGTACGGATGGCATTGTACGATGGTGGTGTGTAGGCTGGCATTCGATGACGGGCAGTTTCACGCACAGCATGAACAAATGCAGGATGTCTCACAATGTTGAAAGGAATGTTAGCTTCATAAAAAGCCGTTGCCCATGCTCTATCGAGGAGTTGTTTTGTTGACACATTGAACCCCTCCGTTATGTTGAGTTGACGTAGTTCACGAGGAGGAGTGCCATATATCACAACATCAGAATGTTGAGTGGTTTGGGACATAAGCAAAGGCTCTGTTTCACTAATTACGGAGCCCGCTATAATAGGCTCCAAAGGTACAATATCTGCCACCAGAGAGTCCTCATTTACAATGCCTACATGTAAGGGCACAATGCCTCCGCAATGTTCAAACAAGGCCCTAATATGCGGGGGTACCATCCTACATGTGGAAACATCAGAAGCACCCCCTACATGAGGTCTATAACCAAGGTGGGCCAACATTCTATCTCCTCGGTAAGATATGACGAACGGGCAAAACCTACATTTAACCTGCCTTTGTGATTTACCGGGAACCCTCCCCTTATCCTCGTACCAATGATCCCATGCATCGTTTCGGCGTGGCATGACTTCAACAAAACCTGCAAATACAAACAAGTTAGAGCAAGTCACTTTGATCGCATACTAGGTCCTGTTCAAGAGTGCCACGAGGGCAACCCTAATTCACAGACACTAGATTGGACAAAGTATACTCTGCATTCGGGTCTCACGCATTCAATCCTCACTCCTCAAAGGAGAATCAAAAGACTTGAGACACACTATGTCAGTGGAGGCAAAAATGGCACCTTGCACCCTCAATTTATAGTGTTCGAATCGGACGGGGGAGCGGACGGAAGGGGTGGGAGCGGACGGGGGTGCGGACGGGGGAGCGGACGGAGGGGGGGGGGGAGCGGACGGAGGGGGGGGGAGCGGACGGGGGGGCGGACGGGGGAGCGGACGGGGGGGGCGGACGGGGGGGGGCGGACGGGGGGGCGGACGGGGGGGGCGGACGGGGGAGCGGATGGAGGGGGGGGCGGACGGGGGAGCGGACGGAGGGGGGGGAGCGGACGGGGGAGCGGACCGGGGGGGGGGGGGCGGACGGGGGAGCGGACGGGGGGGGGGGGCGGACGGTGGAGCGGACGGAGGTGGGGGGAGCGGACGGGGGGGCGGACGGGGGAGCGGACGGAGGGGGGGGCGGACGGGGGAGCGGACGGAGGGGGGGGCGGACGGGGGAGCGGACGGGGGGGGGGGGGGCGGACGGGGGAGCGGACGGGGGGGGGGGGCGGACGGTGGAGCGGACGGGTGAGCGGACGGAGGTGGGGGGAGCGGACGGGGGGGCGGACGGGGGGGCGGACGGGGGGGCGGACGGAGGGGGGGGGAGCGGACGGGGGGGGGCGGACGGGGGAGCGGACGGGTTGGGAGCGGGGCGGGGGACGTGGGCAGACGGAGGTTGGGAACGGGAGCGGACGGGGTGGAACGGGGATTGGGAACGAGGGCGGACGGGTGGGAACGGGGATTGGGAACGGGGGCGGACGGGGGGGCGGACGGGCGCTAGTAGAATTTTCCCCACTTTCCCTTTACTTTGCTGACATGTCGTCACACGTGGACAATGTAAATCCTACGTGTCCGAAATTGGGTAATGTAATTACACAAAAAAATCGGTAAAATTCAAGTCCGGCAGGATAAAGACAGCATCCGGCATAATCCGGCATAATGTCGTAACGGATACGTGTCGTGACGGCACGACATTATGCCGGGATAAGCCTCCGTCACGACACAATAGACAACCCTGGTTGAGATCATTATTACTATCCCTTTCCTTCTCATCTCTCGATGTGGTAGGGTTGTCAAACCCAATACTAATTAGGATATCATTATATACATTTCCCCTACTCTTGTTGTTTGAGTTAAATTGAGTCTCTAGAATTGCCTTCGGTGGCGGCCCGTACGGTGGATGCGGTGGTTCCATGTTTTGGTGCGGATCCTCTTCGCTCGCCATCTCGAACTCGGGTGCTACCTCCCCTTACTTATCAATTCTTTGGAATTTATTCCCAAACCTGGAGTAAATTATTTCTTTACCTTTTTACCCTTTTGACTTATTTCCCCCCTCCCATCTTTTTCATGACTTCCCTTTCTAGGGTCTGCTCTATTGGGACTATCCAGTGCCGAGCACCTTCTTACTTCAGTGCCCTTTCGAGGGTTTGACTAGCCGTTTCAGTCCTTTATGACCCCGACCCAACTGACTTCTTTCTAGCCAATGTTCCTTTCGATGTCTGGCACCTGCATGCTTCCCGTGGCTCGTTCGCCTTTCTTCAGCCCCTGCAGAGGTTGTTGCTCCCCCTTTTTCCCCTTGTTCTTGTCCTCCGTTGGCCCCCTCTCGGCAACCTCACAGCTCACCTTCGATGGAGTCCTTGCCTCCTTTCTGATCCCTAGTCGTTCCCTTGCTTGGCCAGCCTCGTGGTTGTTGTTCGTGTCCCTGCCGCCTTATCTGAGCCTTGGATGTTCTCTTCTGGTCTCCCTTGCCCCTTGTCTCTCCAGACTTCAGTATTGCTAACATCACCTCTCGCTCTTGTTTTGGTTGTATTATCTATTTTTGTATCGTTTGATTATTCCTTGCTATGTTCTTCCTCTTCGGACTCAACTTCTTCCTCCTCTGCGGCTTCCGCTAGGAGCATTTCCTCCAGCCCTCGTTTCTGGCCAACGAGTTTGGTCGGCAACCATTGCATTTGGTTTTTGTTAAATGATTCATGTAGTACTAGTCTTCCGCTATCCTCGCTCCCTATCGCGGCCTCAATCGCTTCCTCTCCCCCGTTGTGGAGGGTTATTTCTTCCTGGTATGCCCATGTTTTATCTCCTCCGGCAACCTCAGCTACCATTAGCTATCATCCTTCCACGATTTCAATTACAAGGTCTTCTTCATTTCTATCCCAGCCTACTTTGCATTATTTTTGCTACAATCCCCATAACCGTTTGATGCCTCCTTTCATTCGTCACAACTGCGATCCCAAGGTCCCTTTCCGATCTATCACTGCTTGCCTGTTTTGCTACTGCTACAAATCATGTTGTCGTTAATTGTCTCCATTCGGTGGTCACATCTATGATTCCAAGGTCCCCTACATTTCTTTCCCTACTAGCCTACACTACAACCACCGTGACCCCTAAACCGACCTCAGGGGTGCTAGCTGACTCACTTAGTTTGCCTCAGCCCTGCTGCGTCTCTAGCCTGTCTTCTGGTTCCTCGTTTACATGTTGGTTCCAGAGATGGGAACTCCTCTTTGACTTCTTGGTTGCCTCCCTTTTCTCCATCGCTTGTTTTCTAGCTCATTATCCACCTCGTTGAAGATATTTCTTCTTATGCCTCTCCGATTTTTCACATGTTGAAAACCATCCTGATCTACGGTTGGGCCCTTGCCTTTCTCTTGTTGTCGTGTATGATATGTTTGTGGTGGCCTTCTTGCCCCCTTCCTTGATTTTTTCTGAATTTCCTCACATTCACTAACTTTGTGCTTCCAGCTATGGCATGCTCTACATCTGATTGGTGGTTTGTCATAGTCCACTAGCACCTTCTGGGGTGGTGAGATCCCATCCTTGCATTCTAGATCTATATTTGTTACCCACCCCTTGTTAACCACAAGATTGATGTAGAATCTTGGATCAAGGGTTGTTTCGTTCACCGTATCAATGCCAATGACCTCTCCCAGTGTTTTAGCAATGGCAAGCGTTTGATCATGGCATTCAAATGGTAGTTTCCTTAATACAACCCGCGTAGGGAAGGCGAGATTGTTGGGGTTATCAGGGTTAAATCCTGGCACCCAACTTTGTAGCATGCATGTACCCCACTTAGATTTGAAGGGGTACATCATTAGAGCATTATGTGATGCGTCTATGTCATTCCCCATGAGGAAAAGAATCCATTCCCCACATTTCTACACAACGTCAACGAACTACCCCTTAACTCTTGATTTAGGGTTTGGATCCACAACTTCATATCTTGAAGAGGGGGCTTAGGACCAACGAACTTAGCTATCAGAAGTTGGTTTTTCAATAAAGCAATGTGCTCAATTAGCTTTTGAAAGTTTACCTTGAATGTGATGGCATCTTTTCTCACCAAAAAACCACAAAAATTCTTTTCCAAGTTTGATGGAAGGATCACACCATATTGTTCTTTGAAATGATTCAACACATCTCCCGATCCTTGGTTGATGGCCTCCGCCATCACCTCGATCACTGCGTCCATCATCTCCACATCATGCTTTTGCGCTTCTCTTGTGATCCATCCACCCCTCTCCTCCAACATTGGATCAAATCTTGGCCCATTGCCATATCTAATCTTCACTGCAAATGTTTCCATCTTTGTGACTTTCACTGTTTCTTTGGGCGGACGCTAACCCTCCTCCTACAAACTTTCAGGGGGAGGTGGATAGGGGCCAGGGCCTGTGATCCGGCGCCTCTAGGTAGCCCCCGCAAAAAATCCTAAAAAATTCTAGATCCCGATCGAAAACTATTGCCCACTCCACCCGACTTCGAAAAATAAAATTCCCTTGCATTCTTGAAGGCCACTTGTTCATACAACCCATATTGAGTGCACTTCATCTTCAAGGTCCAAAATCCAATATATATGTTTATTTCCATTGAGTAAATAAAAATTTGATTGGGATTTCATTTTTGAAGTGAAACCATCAATAAAACATGTAATTGACTTGGAAGTAAAAAATATTACAAAACCCTCATTAGCACTAAGGTTATAATTTTTGCGACTTGCCATTGAAAGGGTCTTTCTCATTCTAAAACATAACTAAAATGAGTGTTTTATTGTTAGTATGTTTATTTTATAAATTTTAGTTAATACCTTCTACTTTCACAAAGTATTCATACACATTCAAACTAATAAAGTGTGATTGAACGTAATTAAGTCTAAATTACCGTATTAGAAGGTAATTTAGCGCAAGGCCTAGGTTTCTACAAGTATTCATACACATTCGATCTAGTTAAGCCTGATTAAGTGCAAGTAAATGCATTTAGCCTAAGTAAGCGTAATGAAGCCTAAACAAGTGTAATTAAGCACATCATTCCTCATATCTGAATTAAATCATGATTAATTCTAGTAAGTATATTTTATAATAATTAGTTTGGTAAGCATACAATCTGATTTAATTGGGCTTAATTGGGATTAATTAGGATTATTTAGACTTAATTACATTCAATCACACTTTATTAGTTTGAATTTGTATAAATACTTGTGGAAATAGAAGGCATTAACTAAAAATTATAAACTAAACATACTAAAAAATAAAACACTAATTTTAGTTCTATTTTAGAATGACAAAGACCCTTTCAATGGTAAGTCACAAAAATTATAACGTCAGTGCTAATGAGGGTTTTGTAATATTTTTGACTTCCAAGTTAATTACATGCTTTATTGACGGTTTCACTTCAAAAATGAAATCCCAATCAATTGCTTATTTACTCAATGAAAGTGAACATATATATTGGATTTTGGACCTTGAAGATGAAGTGCACTCAATATGGGTTATATGGACAAGTGGACTTCAAGAATGCAAGGGCAATTTTTTTTTTTGAAGTCGGGCGAAGTGGGCAGCAGTTTTGGATCTGGATTAAAAAAAACTAGATTTTTTTACGGGGCTGCCCGGAGGCGCCGGATCGCAGGCCCCAGCCCCTATCCACCTCCCCCTAAAAAGTTCATAGGGGGAGGGTTAGTGTCCGCCATTTCTTTGTATCTGCAATTCCTTCCCTCACATTCACCTTGCCGATCTGAGCTCTTCGATCGAAGCCTTGCCCAGTTTGAATGTGATCTGAACCTGAACTATGGATCTTGTATACTTGTGCTCTGAAAAATCCCCTGATCTTCTTGCGCTACATTACCATCGCGTGGATCTACACTGGGATCTACACTAAACACCATGCAAATCTGTTAAGGAACAGATCTCGAGGCGGCCGCGGCTCCGCCTCATCTTCCTCCACCCTTTCCCCTCCGAAGTCCACCAACTTGAAACCCCAACAAAAATGGCTGGGGCGAACCAACCCGTATATTGGTACCTTACCGGGGAGGGCGAACGGCTGGGGATTCGTGGCACTCACTTAAAATCATCCATCCTAGATATCGTGGATGAAGTGGCTTCAATAAAAAAAAAGCCCCCCTATGGGGTTGAGGGCCGATTCATTCGAATGTGACATCACTAGACATCCGGTAAGGTACCAATGTACGGGTTGGTTCGCCCTGGCCCACAAAAATCTGGTGAAAAAACTCTCAGCTTCGCATGCAGCTCTCACACCCCTCCAGGTTAGATTCTAACTAATGTCACACGGTGGCTAAAAGCACTAGTAGGATTTAGACCATGCCTCCTAAAAAGTGGCATATGCCCGTCATAGTGTCACCTCGTGCCAATTTTAACTTTATCGTACTTGTTGTGTGTGTGCTGCTGGTTTTGGTTTAGCAATTGAAATTTTAGAAATTTGAGGGTGTATAATATACCGTTGGAAAGGTATTTTCAAGACCTTTCCATTGGTATATTACACGCCACAAAATTTTAGAAATACAGTCCCAAACGAAAAAGAAAAATATGTAGTTATTTAGTGACTGCAGATGAGGCTGGTCAAAAAAACCGCAGCCGATTTTGGCTGCAATTTTTTTGGGCATAGTTTTCTACTAGTGTTTCCATTCTCAAATGAGAGAAGAACGTGAATCGAACTTCACTCACCAACCTGGCGCTGGAGGGTATCTTACATAGCAAGCAACATGATCGCCTAACCAAAATTTGAGCGCAAACAAAACATTAAATTCACCAATGCCACTTTTAATTGGCCTGGTGTGCCATTTTTAAGCTAAAAGTGGCAAAGGGTGGCATATGCTACTTTTTAGGAGGCCTGATTTAGACCCATCTGGTTTGAAAACAAATTTCTTGGCACATTTAGACCACTCCGAATAGTGATCTCTGCCCAGTGACCTTTCGAGGAGCCATTTTGTCGAATCAAGGTTTTCTTCAAACTAGATTCACAGGCACTGGCCCACTACATAGATAGGTGTACTAGATTGATGTTCTAAGTCTAGATTTGGGTCTCACTTCGTGTGCCTTGACCTTCTAGTGGGTGCGCTGTAAAAAGGTTTTGTTGAAGATAATATTTGTGAATCTAGGAGGCTTTTACAGATTATTTATTTGGGGCACTCGCAGAGTTTGGTGGATTCAACCAAAACTTGGGTCTTGTTGCATCTTCAAGAGAGCTTATGGTGAGATGAAAGAAACCTCAGGTGAGTCTGATTCCTAGCTCCACTGCTGTGCTTTCAATTTTCCTACTCTAACCAGATTGAATCACTAAAAAATTTCTCTAGAAATCACTAGATTTTTCACTAGAATTCACCTGAAATCTCTCTAGCAATCACTAGGTTTCTGCCCTACGCAGCCATGCATGGAGCTGGTTGTATTTTGTTTTTCCCACTTTGGTTATGCATTTGCAGTAGATTGGCACACCGACTCTAGTCGTGTCACCGAAACCTTCTTCCCAGCTTGCAATTTTTCAAAGCGATTTTTTTTAAGCGTGATCAAATGTGAATTGTGTCCCCTGGCAGGGAAAAAAATGAGATTCAGAAATCCTCTCATCTTTGCAGTGGCAACATCAATTGGTGCTCTTGTTTTCATATCCCTACTTCTATGGTGAGTTTGCAACTTGAATTGAATGCTAGTCTACTGATGTCAGACTCCAGTTTCGAAATTGTGCAAGTCTCTGCTTACAGTGATTTTGCATCTTGATCGATCTACCACAGTCCTTCATATGAGTGGTTTAGATGTCAAATGATACAGAAATCTGGGAAACCTAGTATAATCCTTCAGAACAATTGAATCTTACTTAGGGTGTGCAAATTTGAGGTTTTTGAGAAATTTAGGTCACTGGTAGGAGCTAGCTAGATTAGGTGGGTTTTAAACTTTAAGCCCATTTTCTGCTCACTTTTTGGTTTATAAACCTAGTAGCAGCCCTTAAACCCTGGTTTCTGCTCAATTTCCGGTTTTGAGATTGCTTTGGAGGTCAAAACCTCGAGCGAATCCACTCGAAACGAACAGGGCCTGTGAGTATCAACTCTGAAGCTTAAGTTTTTATTTTATTTTTTTATTGAAAAAAAGTGTCTGGAGCTGCAGGACGCCCTGTAGCCCTAATAATTTAAGTTGGAAGATTTGCATCAACTTTGAACCTATTACCACCCAAGTGAAATTTGGGAGGGCAAGTTCATTTTACAACACATTTCTTGGACATCCAAGGACCTCTCTTTTATGAAAGTTGTAATGAAAGAGAGATCTTTGGACATCCTAGATTTGCATTCTAAAATGAAACCCTCCTGTTCCTCTGGGTGGTCTTCGGTTTTTCTGTTGGTGTTGGGTTGGCCTACCTTTAATAGGTAAAAGACCGATTTGTTCAAACTAAACTACCTCAGCATATCTGAAACTATCTCCAGAGTCAAGTCAGCGTACAGTCAAGAATTTCAATGAAATCGTGCTGGTAGTCTCCTTTTCCTTACTTAAGACATCAGAGATGGAATTCTCTGTAGAAAATTTTCTGTAAAATTTTCTTGCGATAGCTGTTGATATTGATCAAAACTCCTGAAATCCAACAGTACAAGTGTACTCATGTGACAATCGCCAACTTGGCTCTCCCAGTTTGGATCATAGCATAAGGTAGATCTAGGACATGAAACATGCTATTAACTTAGTACAAGATAGTCAACAAATCCAAATCGAGGCCGTAGACACACACTTTCCTAATAATTTTTGAACTCATATGAATATCTTATTCCTTTGTCAAAGTGAAGATTCTTATGCTTATTAAATGGTCATATAGCTTTATAAGTCCCCCCAATTATGTTGTCTATATTGAACCTAGGATGGTTATCATATTTTCGGCATGTAATCCAATCTCTTCTAAACACACATCATTCTGGTATCCGTTCTTGGAGCCCCACCTGACCACATACCACTCAAATGTAGGTGTCCGATTGTGATCAACTACCTGAATTAGGCATCTCTACCTTGTGTCACTGTCTTGAAGCTCAGTGTTGACTCGTGAATGGCAGTCCTTGTACAAATTGTTGTGTGACGTGTCAGTCCTGCCAGTCTGTCAGGCCACGTGCTCATTTAAGATCGACATTAAAGTGGGGTACTGTCACTGGCATGTTGCAGACAAGGATTGCACTTTTTGTCCACCTTAGTGTATTGTACGTAGACATGGTTAAATTAGATGCTTCACCAAAAAATTGAGCTTGACCCTTAAACCCTAAACCCTAAACTTTGATATGCACAGTAGTAAATATTATGACCTTATCTAATGCAATTACAAGTACCACTAGGTGTGCTTACCAATGTTGGTCTGGTGTTGTCTCTTTTGCAAACCATTCAGGTATTTGTAATGAGGACCTCACATTTTTTGATACCAATAGGCTATGGGTAGTTGATGATATTTTTGTTTTCAATATCATTCAGGTCTATATATTATGCAAGAACCTTCATACTTAGGGAAAATTTTCCTAGTATCAATATGATTTAGAATGGTGTTGACACAAATAATAATATGTGTTCAATGATTCTCTCACCTTGACATATCCACCAAATACTGATATTTAACTAGTATTACAATCTTGTTACCTGCAGGTAGGTTCTTGACACTGTTACTGATGTTGATTATTGATACCATGCATTGAGGTTGACAATTATTGATCCGGTTTCTGGACATTTTAGGCTACTTTATTGGAACCTAAAGATTTCTGAGTTTGACAATTTTGACATCCTGCAGCCATGGCCAAGAAAGTAGAGAGCCACCTTGATATGCACTGTCCTCATGACCTATTGTGATTACGATTACTACTAGGCATGCTTAAAATAGAGAAACCGAGGGTGACAATAGTTGATCCAATTTCTGGGCATTGTCGGCTCTCGTTTTTGGAACTTGGTGATTTCTGAGCTTGGCAATGCTGACAAATTGAGAGCATTATTGAAATATTGGCATCCTGCACCTTTGGCCAAGAAATAATAGAGCCACCTCGATATGCACAGTAGCTCACATTATGACCTCACCAATCACCTATTGCAATCACAAGTACTACTTGGGCATGATGCTTAAACTGGAAAAGTTGAGGTAACTTGACAATTATTGATCCAGTTTTCTGGCCATTGCAGGCTCCCGTACTGGAACTTGGACCTACTCCAACGAGGCCCACGAAATTACGATTGCAGTGCCGTGCCACAACGCAACGAGAACCCCTTGAGGGTGTCCACGTACCCCACCGAGGTTTGTGAGCCACACCTATTTCCTCCGAGGTATTGGACCCGACGAGCAAATGAACCCGCACTAAGCACGAAGCGCCCGGGGAAGCAAATGTACGGAAGCACAGCCGTGGCACACGCGGTGTGGAAACACCAACATCCTGATAGTTGCCACGACAAGAAATTTATTGTGTATAGGTCAACAGGAGGCGGCCATGGGATCGGCTCAGTTTTGCACATGACGACCGTCATTTTGCAAGCTGCACTTAACCTCGACCGAATTCTCGTTTTGTACCCACAACCCGGAGGCGAGTGGGTGAACGGGAGTTATTGCGATGGGTTTGACACGTGGGATAGTTGCTACTTTGAGCCGATTTCGTCGTGCACGATTGCTGATGCACTCGGCCACCGCACAGTTTCTGAGGCAACGTGGGAGAAAATCCCATGGCTCAACGCAAAAAATTACAAGACAAACAAGGACCGTGTTTTGAAGGAGTATCTCGACCATTGTGGATCGTGCTACATTACCCGGGAAACGAACCCCGACATGTTTCACGATTTGTTGAGGGCAGGGAACATCCCATTGAGTTTCTACTATTGGTGGCGTGCTCAAGGGACCGCATACGTGGTGCGGCCAAATGAGCGGACTCTCCGGGAGCTCGAGCGCCGGAGGACGCTTATTTTCAATGGCGAGGATATTAAGGAAGGCACAATTTCCATACACGTGCGGCATGGGGACAAGTGGATCGAGAGCCAGCTCGCAAGTGACGAAACGTACTTGAATAACGCGGAGAAATTGCTCCGTAACAACCAGGGGCTCAAGCGCCGGATCTTTTTGAGCACTGAAGATGCAGAGACAGTCAAGTATTTCTCGAAGCTCCGGTGGTGGAACGTGCGGTGGACAGACGTGAAGAGAATTCATGACAACTCAACCGGGCCCGCGAAATTCGCGTCGCAAATTGGGTGGACCGAGGAATTTCTCAATAGTCTCCTTAGCTTGCAACTTGCACTTGAATGTGATGGGTGGGTCGGTATGATCACGTCCAACTGGAATCGGCTCATTGATGAGCTCCGGTCTACGATTCGGTGCAAGTATGACCACCCCTATCTGGATGTTTTTCAAGGAACGAATATTACAGACTATGTCTGGTGATGTATACTTGTAGTTCCCATTGTGTAGAAGATTTTATGGTAAGGTAGGTTTTTAGTGAAATGCTGTTGCATAGAACAGCAACAATTGGACACAGTTTTCTCTGAATTGACCAGATAGAGGACACTAGTTTGAATTGTTTATTGATTTGTCACTACTGTAGAGATCTCAACCCAAAAGAGGTGAGGTCTAACTATTTAACACTCGAAAGCCAAAGCAAGTTTGGAACAAGCAGATCAGTAAAAAGTGACCAATCAACACAATGTTCATCACATTTCAATATCACAATACTACCATGTTGCTGTGTACTCCACATTCTGTTGAGCCTTCATCCCGACTCCTGCATGATAGACTTGTTTGGATAAGGCCATTCATTGAACAGTCATCAGAATTGAACAATTCATAACCCCATACCAGGCAATAAACTTTGAAGTTGCTCTGTATCCTGATCCATCCAAAGTATGTCAATGTTAGTTTGGTAACATCATTTAAGCCATTATTATCAGTATAATTGGTTCCTTCCACCATGCCAATCCACGTTAAATTGCACCACATTTGCTACCTAGGAGAAAGGGTTAAACAGGTCTGACAATCAGAAGTGACATGATGAAAACCCTTCTGTAGCAAATCAACTTCAATAAGAAACCATGGAAGCCTTACAATTCTACATTTTGTGACTAAATTGATGCTAAACTGACTTGAGTTTAGTTGTATAAGTGAAATTATCTGTTAGAATGTAAAGTGAGAAAGAGGATGAGTAAACACCTAACAATGTGAATGTCTTTATTTGCCAATACAAAACCGATTGAAAATATTTGACAGAATCTCTTCTGAAACATCATCACCGCTAATTTGACCCAGTGCAATGGCAGCCTCTTTGAGGTCTATAGTCCACATATCCATGGGGATGTCCTCTTGCACCGACTCCACTACCCTTTGGAGGGCTTCATTTGCTCGTACCAGCTGCTCAGCTTGTCGCTGAAAATAAAAAATAAACAGCAGCATCAAAAAAAGTTACTTTGTCAAGGGCAATTTTAAAACTTTTGAATCTTTTTTCACCCTTCAAACCTTTTTCTCTAGTAGGTTACCAAGCACCAGGTTGTATAAGATGAAAATTGAAACAAACAATCTCGAACAACTGGAAACAGTAAGGTACTTACTTGATTGACAGCCCACTGCTGACCCTCACTTGAAACATGCCCAAGGCCAACAAGATCTAATATAGCTACATCGAGCTCCTGCAAGCCCACACCCTGCGTTGCACAGGTTGCCACCCGCTTGAAGAAAGTTTTTTGAACTTTGTCAGGCAGAATCACTGATCCAGCTGCAGCTTTATCCACCTTATTTACCACTAAGATTGAAGGAGCTTGTGCACCTTGACTCTGCTACAAAACTCAATGGGAAACATGTCAGAATGGGCTGAATATATACGATAGTTTACTGATGGATCCAAAACATCCTCCAGAATAACTGAAAACAAAGCAGCCTGATTAAACTGGTGAGAAATTGAGAGAAAGTATCACATGATCTCCAAACTTTGATTTTCCTGTAAAGTTAGGCAGTTCAATCTTCTGAAATCATAAATACTCAACAGAAGATTTCATTACCCCTATCTATTAGATTTGACATAAGAGGATATCAATAAGATCAGTATGGCTGAGACTTACTTTAGATTCAGAGGCAAGCTCTGAAGTAGGGGCCATAGCTCCTGCCAGGACACCACCTGTTTGCTGTGGTGTATGCATCAGAGTTCCTTCTGTGCCCCAGAGCCTTCGAAAAATTGTAGCATCTTCTGGTGTCCATCCATCACTAGCACTTATAACCATCACAATCACATCCGCCCCCTTTGCAACAGCCTCTGACCGTTCAACTCCTGTGAAACATAGACTTTATTTCAAAAAACAAAAGAATGAAACTAGTATCACGACATTAAATGCTCTATGGACAATCATAAAATGCAATTAATAAAGTCTCTCCTAATTTCCAGAATGGGTAGGACCAGCCACATGTTCTGAGACATTCTTGTATGCAGCCACCATATCATTTGAAATACCATAATTCTTCTTTAGCAGCCAATACATCAATGTGACTTGAAGACGAGGACATAACAATAAGAGGGCTGTATACCAACCCTACTTCCTGAAGCATGAGACAAGAACACTGTCCACGGATTTGGCCACAAGAAGCAACTCCTGATGACTTCAACAAAGAATACGTCAAACTTTTCAAGCAACCCTGTACACACTCTTGGAAAAAATGATTGCAATGCAATATTTGAGCATACCAATTCTCTCTACAATGTCGGGAGTATCACGAATGCCTGCAGTATCCAGCAGGTTGACAGCAATTCCACCCACAACCATTCGAGCTTCAATAATGTCACGTGTTGTGCCAGGGACATCGGTCACTATAGCCCTCTCACTCTGCAAATCAGACATAAAAATTTCTTACTTTGTCAGCACTTTCCACATGCATGACCACAAACTGCTCACTTACAATGAGACTTAACTGGCAAGAGGTGGCTGAACTGTACACTACCAAATATACATACAGACATTCATTGTACACAACAAGACTGGAACAAAGTCTCACCTACTTGGCTCCAAGAATTCAAGAGGCTCGACTTGCCAACATTTGGCCTCCCAACTATAGCAATCTGAAAGAACAACCACGTTACTCACTTCTCAGAAAAAGGTTTATACCATACTCCTGAATATCTGAAGAAAGTACAAATTGAAAGTCACCAACTTTATAAACTGTAATATGATAACAGAGACACTCAATTTGATCATCTTTGATTACTAGCTAGTAAGAGAAACATGGGCTCCACATCATCCCAATAGAAGTACCTTCCGATATAGTTCTATTCATGCAGATACAAAAGCTATGACGTTTCTACTCTAGGTTCATTCAAATGAATGAAGAGGGTGCAGAGAGAGTTCAGCACTTGACCATTTACGCATATGATACTTATCAATCTTTTTGCCCATATGTTGATGTAGATTCAACACCATGCTATACATTTTGACAACCGAATGAGAACAATCAAACTTCCAACAGAGGGTAAAAAAATAGATGCATCAAACTAGATATCACATCCTAAGAGTTGTATACCAAATTGACAATGCTCTACTTGAATTCACACCTGACATCCAGATTGAAGCAAGCGGCCTCTGCTTGCTGTGGACAAAGCCTGTTGTAGGCGTTCACACATTGCACGAATTCTGGCAGTCAAAGAATTTGTGTCCAAGTCGGGCATTTCATCATCAAAGTCTATACGTGCCTCCATCTCCACCAACAAATCTATGCACTCCATCCGCACAGACTGCACAAAGGAAGAAAGACCTCCCTGCACACCCCAATTTCATGTAAGCATGACAAGCAAAAGAGACACTTGAAAAAAAGATAAGGGAATCAATACTGCACCATAGCAAATCAGTTTCCACATATACATTCAGCATATGAGTATGGATATAGAAATATGACCGTAATAAGATGCTTCGAACTTGATCCTCTACATGGAATAATCCTGCCATATCTCAACCGCTAGATAGTCCCTCCATTGTGGAATTGAACCCCAAAACACTTGAGTTCATTTAGTGGTTATGAATCCATTGAAAATGATTATTTACCAACTAGAAAGTTCACTATATCAAGTTTACTACCACACCTGAATTCCTGCCAGTGCTGTTTGTGCAGCAAGAGGGGTTTTAGCAGCAACTAATTGCGCAACATTTTCTGCTTGTGCAAGGTCCAGACGTCCATTTAAGAAGGCACGCAAAGTGAATTCTCCTGCATAGAACAAAATATTAAGTTTAACCTCTTGAACTTTGACCTCCATAACCCAAATTCCTACTATTGACTATTATTTTTAGGCTACCCTCCTGCACCCAATCCAGGGTGCCAGTTCATGCTGTAAGAAACCTATATCCCAAACTGTGAGCAAAAGCTCTAACAATAGAAAGACATTGCATGTTGGAGTCCCTGTGGTTCTCCTCATGCAGGCAAAGTCTGTAGATAGCTATAGGAACTCCAGAACCTCTGGACATTGCCAAACATCGACATCTAGAAATTCATGAGAACAAGAGAGTATAAAGAGAAGGAAAGCAATTCCACGTAACCATCAAGTGTCTCAGAGGCCCAGTCTAGGCCTCTGAAAGCATTAAATCATGTAATTGAGCTACATATTTCCATTTTTAACCAATTGTGTCAAAAGTGACCCTATCTAAAATTATCTCACCCTTCAAGTGCACTTTTCAAATTGGTTGAATACCTTGATTTGATAAAGCTTTGGATTCAAATACACAGCCTGAGTGCCATTGGATGCATATAAATACTTAGTATATTGATCATCAATGTCACACATGATTATGTTAAATTTTCTCCTTGACATAAGACGATATCTAAATAAAGTTTTAAATGCATATATATAGAATATATGATTTTAAGACTTGGTGAGGCTCATTGAAATTGTGGACAGAATTAAAGACACACCAGGCTGTGCAAGCCTTGCACCAGCCTGGATGCAAAGCTGCAGCACTTGACGTACGCATACATCCCCTCCATGGCACTGTAGCTCAACAACGTCCTCCCTTGTGTACGATCTTGGAGCCAACATTGGCACTACCAAAACCTACAAAAGAAAAGATGCCTCAATGAGCCCCCCAATAGACATGAAATTTTCTTGAATCACAGCAGAATCTCAAAAGATCACAATATATTCTAAATTGTAATCCTGACACTTGCGAGCATGGATGCACCAAATCATCTTCAATTTCTGTACCTCATCCACAAGTGATTCTAACTCATCAACAAGAGTCCCATATTCCACCCGGTGGCTCTGAGGTTTCCACAGATTGGCACGTGAAATCTCATCCTTTGCTCTTCTTGCTGGACGAAAAAGACGACCTACAATTTCCACTGCTGAAGTCCCTGACAACCGTACAATTGCAACGGCTCCTTGCTGGCTCCCCATAGCAGTAACGATTGCAGCTATTGTGTCAGAGTCTGTTGGTGTTTGGCTTGGATCCTTGCCTTGTGTGGGCTCTGTTGTCTCGTTTTTTAGTCTCACATCTTTGGTATACACTGCTGTTCCAGCTGAAAAGCACATAACTTTCAGAATTTACCGAGTTCAGCAGCCCAAACCTTATAAAGCTGGAGTTCTTTCACTCAGAATTAAATATCAAGTGTGAAGGAAACTCACCGCATAATGGATATGAGCTGCAGTACTTACATTGTGAATCTAAATGAGGAAAGTGCAACGAGAAAATCTGATGTCTACATTCTCTAGCTACATCCTGCACAAGTGGCAGAGAACTAAGGCTCACTAACAGACATAAAATTGCATCCTTCTCTAGTAAGTATAATGCAACAGCTCTACCTCAATTCCACTGGGCATAAAAATGCACACTTCCAAGAAAGTCTGGCCCATACCAGATGAGAGATTCCTTTCCATGGAGGCCAAGGTTTTCCGTACCAAATTCGCTCTACCTCCATTTGCTTCATGGTGTTTTCTAAGGTACACCTGTACCAAACTATTAATGGCCACAGAGCAACCAAAAAATTCAGATAAGGATTTTGCAAACCTGTAGCCAAATAACTAAACCCTAAACCCTGAACTCTGACCCACCAACAATGTGGAGAAGATACAGGAGAACTCTCCCATTAGTTTTCTTATGTTATCGAGGTTTTGCTCGTAGACATGGACAGCATTATCATCTACAAAATGTAGAGCATCTTGCACACTCCTTAGTTCGCAAATTCCAAATCTGAAATCTGCCAATTCAACTCAAATGAGGAAGGTACTGACTTGCATGGATTACACAGGGAGCAAAATGGAAAGGCAGCAGCTGAGGGGATGCGCCATAACTTGAAAGCGGACGAGAGAGGGTGAAGGAGCCATGGCGAGCGGCAGAGGGCCATTGGAACCAAACCCTAATCTGCGAGTGGCTATGGCCATATAAGCTTGTTGAGAGTGGCTATGGTGCTTCCTGAGCTCTCAAACGTTCGGAGATAAACGTATGAATTGTTTGGCAAAGGACACGAAAGGATGCCTCAAGCCTAGGGACCATAAAAAATTAACTATTTAACGCTATTAGAGCTTGAGAGCCCGTGACCATTGAAATCAAAAATCTCTCATTGGTGAAAAATGTCAAGACCATCTCACTTCATTGTACACTAGATCACGACTTCAAAATCAATAGCATTCCTCAGCTATGTGTGTTGCGGGTTGTGGGCCATGGAATAAAATCATGGGATGAGAATCTTGCCAGAGGTACACTATAAATCTGAGTCTCCATGCACAGGGTTTCGCATGTCCAAGGTAGAAATACCATAACCCATGAAATAAGGTGATTCACATTGAAGATATGGTCTTACAATCATGAGATAATTTTCCAAGATAGAAGAGAAGGATTCATGAAGAATGCAAGTTGTTTCATATTTTTATTCTCTGTATAAGAAATTTTACAATTTTTCAAAGTGGAAAGTTTGTCAAACCCCCTACTCGTTCACTAGATTCTCCTTACACCGAACACGGTAATCCTCATTTTCATACAAAACATCACCTAAACCAATTAACTCATGAGTACATTAAACATGACTAAATTTGGCTAAACTAAGTGTACACGCATTGAAGTTGCCAGACTCGCAATGATCGGTTTCAGAAATGGCACTTCACTATTATGACGGAAGTCTACTACACGGGTAGAGGGTAGTTAACCGGTTTGGATATTTCTACCTTATATTGTCAGGGTCCACAAAACGAACACACAAAAGTTGAATAACATTATGTCTTCAAATTTCTTGATTTATTATAACTTATTGTTTAAAAAAAGGGTCCACATAATGGTCTTCAGTCCCTAAGCATTGTTTTGTGGGACTAGCACCTAGGGGAAAAGATTTGAGCACTAGATGTCAAATGTGTGAATCTCTAGTGCCTTATTTTGAACATGAAGGTTCGGATACACTAGATGTTGGCAAGAGTTCCTTTCATTGGCGTCAATGGATCCAAGTAAGTGACAATGAATGTAGAAGGAATTTCTCTCTTGATTACGAGAGGATTTTATCACACGTGCGTTGTTCATTAAATATAAGAAGCCTTCACATGGCATTCAAGGAGCATAATCATGAAAGACCAACTCAAGACCAATGCATGTAGAATTGGAGCACATTCTCATCCTTTGCATTTACCTCTAGCCCATTGATGCCAAATGGAGTGAAGCTAGAACATGAGCAAGAGCAAGGGGCCTATAAGGTCAAGGCATCCATAGTCAACTAGGTCCATTTAACTGCTCACTGGGGTCATGTAATGCCGAGAGAGATGAGGTCTATGATTTTAGATGAACAGAGTTAAAGTTTACGTGGTGGTGGCTTGTGATTGATTACCCCCATAAGAGTTTTGACAATTGCCATAGCCAAGGAGTCACGGGGGGTTCACTCCATGTCAAATTGAACACCACGTGCGGCCAAAGTTTGCTACCCCTATATTATATGGAATAGATAAAATTTAAAATTATGATATTTTTTCTACATATACATAACCATTGATAATATCATTTTTATAATTTTTTGAAATTTTTAGTCATATTCATTTTTTGTAGCAATTATTTTAGTTCAATTCTGCGTCATTCTGGTTAGAAACGGTATGTTTTATTAAAAAAACAGATCATCAAATTTGATTACCATTTTTTACTATGTAATAGATACCGTGTATATCTACCATGAAAAAAAATTGATAAAATTTTGACCCATTTTGGTGATGCAACTTACCAAAAGTAGATTTTTTGGCCGCACGTGGTGTTCAACTTGACAATGGAGTGACCCCCCGTGCAAGGAGTAGCATTGAGATGGGTGGTTATGGGTTAACCTATAAGTCAACTATGTGTAACCCTAAAATTTACACTTCAAAATTTGTAGCAATTTCCATATTCGTGATTTTTTTGAAATGATCACATTCTCCTTAGAATTTGTTTCTCTTCGCAAGAAAAATAATTGCCCGCTATTACTCCCCCTAAACATATGCAAACTCTCTTATTTATCAGTTATAGATGCCTCAGCCATACCCATGCACACCGGTTTATGTTTAGAACATCCCCTCAATTTATGGACATATGAGTAATTTCCTTATGGTAGTTGTGAGTCTATGAAACATTTTTTGGGTTGCCCAACAAAAATTGGTTGCTCGTAAAATTTTGGTAATATTCAATAAATGTCTTGAAAGAAGGTTGATATTCATAGATTGTGCATGTTATAGATTCTCGTGCAATTATGGGATATCATTGATAAACTAAATAGCAGGCTCATGTGAAGTTTATTATTGCTTATATAAAGGTAGGGGATTCTAGAACTTTTTAAGGTATGTTTGTTAGTCCATCCAATATAATATAAAGTTGATTGACGTGGATTAAGGTTCGCAATTTACAATATATATGAAACTTAAACCCCTCACCACCGCAAATTGTGATACTGAATTTTTTTTGGTGTGATTATATATATATAGTGTGTGTGTGTGTGTGTGTGTGTGTGTGTGTGTGTGTTTTGAACACACATGAAGCTAAAATTATTATAAATAAAAACGAGGCAAAGCAAGAAAAACAACTCCAATTAAGGTTTGATTTTTTAAGAGGGCTTATATTGGGATGCGTAGAAAGCTTGATAATTGTTGGGCAGAGTGTAAGGATCCGATTGATTTGATGGATGACCCATTCAACATGTAGATTGGCTTACGTTACTTGCAATTTTTGATATCAATGATTAGGAGCTAAACATAAGTGTCTGATTAAAGGAGCTAACCGAATTAGCTTCATCTACCTTATGTTGTCACATCAACCATGATAGCTCCTCCTGTATGACCTAACTCCAATTTGTAGGAATATTTTGCATCGTATCACCAACTTTAAGTTTAGATATGACAAACAAAAATCCAATGACATTCTTCATTTTGCATAGTGCAACCAATATGTAGTACTCATAAAATAGCAATAGAAATAAAATCTTGTATCACCACTATTCCACCTACTTGCAACCTACCAACCCACATTTTATTATTTGTACTAGGGTCTCGGTCGTCTCTCATGCTTACCTTGTGCAAGGGCAACCAAGATGGTATACAACCGAGCCTCAATCCAATGTACGGGGAGATTTTTGGGCATATTCGGTCAAGTTCCTAGTGTTTCCAACACGGGGAGGTCACTCCATTGTCAAGTTGAACACCACATGCAAACAAAGTTTGCTACCCTTATATTGTATGCCATAGATAATTTAAAATTATGATATTTTTCTACATATACATAACCATTGATAATAACTTTTGTATATTTTATTGAAATTTTTAGTCATCTCCATTTTGTAGTAATTCAATTTTGCGTCATTCTAGTTAGAAATGGTATGTTTTATTTTTAAAAATCATCAAATTTGGTTGCTATTTTTACTATGTAATAGATACCATATATATCTACTCATGAAAAAAAGTTGATAATTTTTTTACCCATTTTGGTGATGCAACTTAGAAAAAGTAGATTTTTTTTGTTCGCACGTGGTGTTCAACTTGACAATGGAGTGACCTTCCCGTGGTTTCCAAGCTCAACCAATTACATGCTGACATGTTTCAATTTTTCTTCATTAAATTAAGGATTAATCTATAAATACCTTTAAATGGATTGATAATTATCGTAACATCTTGAATTTGAACCGGTTATATCTCAAACTCAACTATTCTAGATAAGCAACTGAGCATGAAGGATAGGAGAAGGGAGAACATATTGGTGAAGGATATTCATATCGGAAGTAGTCTGCAAGTTCATTGAATTAGAGTGGATGGAGGGTCTCAATTGGAGGGTAGCTTAGAGATTCAATGGGAAGGTTGACCCTATTGTGTACATCTCACCCTCCACGGAAAAAACCAAACTGGTTAAAAATAGCATGCATCCAAAAGGGCGTCAAGAATGTAGTAAACCAATAAAACTCGATTTCTAACAAAGGAAAAAATAAACTGGCTAAAAATAGCCACACATCCAAAAGGGCGTCAAGAATGCAACAACCAATAAAACACGATTTTTAGCAAAGTCAACCCAACTTCTATTTTTAACCAGTTTGGTTTTTCCGTGGAGGGTGAGACATATTAGGTGAAAAGGACACATTCCCTGCACACACACACAAATGTTTGCTACCTCTCATGGGATAGAAACACCCAAAGAGCTTGTGAGGCCATGGATGTGTGTCTGTGTTTGAGCAGGGGGGGTCTGGGGGTCTCCTCTGGATGGGATCATTGGTAGGCATTACCAAATGTTTGCCACCCCCTCACATGGAAGTTCTTATTGCCTTGATCTTTGTGTGTGTGTGCGCACATGTGTGTATGTGTATTTTATTTATTCATTTTTGGGTGAAACTTATCTATGCCAATCCCATCCCCACTCGCCAATTACATGTGTCACACTTGAATTATGAACATAAACACACCCACTCCAAAGAAAACATACACAAATCCCTACAAAGGTTGTTTTCTGAGGCATTTCATATGAATTAGCATTTTCATAGAGTTCTATATTACACTTAAAACAACATTCACGTATGAACGAAATTGGGTGGATTCACTTTTGTTCCAAAAAAAAACATGACTTTTAACCTACATATGTAACTTCTTGCAACCTACCACCTCCAAGATCTTCCAAATATATAATTCTAACAATTAGATGCAAATGGAATGTGCATATGGGTGCAAGCATAGTAAAGTGGACCAAAAAAGTGCTCCGGTATATGAAAGCCATGATTTTCTTGGTCAAACGCCTATAAGTAGTAGCAAAATGTTGTTTAAAATAGATTATTTTTCATGATGACCTCTATTGTTAAGTTAGGTACTCAAATATAGAATATCAATATGAGATCTTCAAAACCTATCATCAAAAGTGACGCGTAAAAGCAACTGACTAAATATAGTTTTGAACGTAAATTTCATGACCTTAAATATTTTGAAC
This sequence comes from Polytrichum formosum, assembly GCA_964035585.1. Taxonomy (NCBI): domain Eukaryota; kingdom Viridiplantae; phylum Streptophyta; class Polytrichopsida; order Polytrichales; family Polytrichaceae; genus Polytrichum; species Polytrichum formosum. The sequence goes on along the minus strand of OZ037940.1, from coordinate 44,432,621 downwards.
TTGGAATTTCTTTTCATATTCCTTGAATTCATTATAAACTTGAGGTCATTGTAATTTTTTTTCAAAAATTCATCAATTTAATGTAATGTAATTGTATTTTAAACAAGTTTTTGACAATTATCTTTTCAATGACACCCACTTGCACCACCACTTGCACTGTCTTCTAAAATACATATACGTTGTTTGAAATTGTTTTTTGTGAACATAAATTGCTTGGCTTTGTAGATTCATATGTTTTCTAAATGTTTATGAATTTTTATTTCATAAAATTCAAAGTTAGTATATAGTTTTGGATCACTTTCACTTAAACCTGAGCAAGGATCAAGAGCTGTCCACTTTACCGTGCTTGCACCCATATCTAATGGGATCACCTTCGGTTCAAACAAAAAAATCATCCAACTAACTAATAAACTCCATAAAAAGGAACTACATAGAACTCCAACAAAATCACACAATTTTTTAGCTACATAATTTCTTGCAGCCCAATACGTGCCTCCCAAATCTTTCTCATACACTTCTCACAACCACATACAAACAAAACATGCATTTGGGGTTCCTTTTGTCCCAACCAACCAAACAAACAAGCAAACAAACAAACTTTTACTTGCTTCATATATCTTAGATGCCCTAAACATAAATGAGAAACTCTCAATCTTGTGGGAGGGGATAAACACCACCCAACGACCTATGCTCCGGGAGTGTCAGAGCTAAGGTAGAAATACCCAAACCGGTTAACCACCCTCTACCCGTGCACTAGACCACTGTCATAATAGTGAAGTGCCAATTATGAAACCGATCATGGCGAGGCGGCAACTTCAATGCGTGTACACTTAGTGTAGCCAATGGGAGTCAAGTTTAATGTACTCATGAGTTAACTAGTTTAGGTGATGTTCTATATGGAAATGTGGATTATTGTGTTCGGTGTAGGGAGAATCTAATGAATGAGTAGGGGGTTTGACAACTTTCCACTTTGAAAAATTGTAGAATTTTTTGTACAGGGCAAAAAAATATGAAACAACTTGCATTCTTCATGAATCCTTCTCGTCTATCTTGGAAAATTATCTCATGATTGTAAGACCGTATCTCCAATGCGAATCACCTTATTTTCACGGGTTATGGTATTTCTACCTTAATTCAAGGGACATGGTGGGCAGGGCTTTGGTGACCCCCTTCAAAGCACCTACCCACCCCGAATTAAAAAATCCATAAAAATCAATCACTCCCGTGACTCATTTGAAGTTCATTTTGCTCAAGGCCCAGGGCACTAATCCCATGAGGAATGCCTCCGATTGTTGTGAGAGCTGCTTTTCCTATATATTCAAGTTCTTATTCACTTAGTGAAAATCTTGCACTTGACTTGTAAACCATGAGATGGACAGAAATGAGTCAAAACTAAAAGTTTTCAATTATAACTTGACGCTGGTTCAGTTAACTAAATATATAAAGTTTTACAATTGTAATTGCACATACCAAACTTGCACATTCATGACTACAAAGTTACATACTTACAATCACAGGCTCACAACACCTGCAATTTTAGTTTTGTGAGATCACTTTCCTTCTACTGAAAGTCATCTGCACAGGGCCAACTCGGCACCTGCCTCATCCACAATCAGCTCCAGAAGAAATCCCACTGAAGACTGATTTTTTTACTAACACCGAAAGTGCAAAATGGAAAGATTGCCCTCACAGTTTGAAGGCTTGGGATACTACTGTACACACCAGCTACGGATTCGTGGTATCAAGGTAAATTCATCCATTGTGTAGGTGAAAATGCAGTGAACTATGCTATAGCCTAGAAATGACTATTCCAAGATGATCTGAGTCTGGAAATAGCATCAGAAACCCCAAATTGGTGTAATAATATTTAGCTGGAATGAATCGACCTCAATCTCTTAAGGACTTGTTTTTACTAGAGCCCCTTCATACACGATGGATGAGTTTAAATGGACACCACAAATCCCAAGCCGTACACACCTGGATGTGGGCCCCATCATCCAGGTGCCAAGGCAGGGGCAGCCCGTGAAGAAAATTTCATAGCACTTGGCCAAGTTTCATCCAACTCTGACTTAACCCTTAAAGGTCGGAGAGGCCCTCTCAGGGCCTCGTTGACCCCAAACTATTTGACCATAAGATAGCGTCAAAACATGTCGGAATTGCAAAAAAAAATTCCCCAAAATGTGTATCTCAAAATTCCATATCTAAATATATATGCCGATCGCACTAAAAGAATTACATGGAGGTCTGAAATGGGGTAAACATAGGCTGATGGGAGAGGCCCTCTCACCCCCCCCCTTGACCTTTAAGGGTTAACACAAAACTTAAGACTTTGTTCACACTTGTACAGAAAAAGAAAAATCAAGTTTTTAGCAAAATGTGGCTACTGGGAATTGCACCCAGGTGGAGAGAAGGAAACACTCTTTGGGAACACAAAGGAGTTTTCTAGCAGCGTATATGTTTGACAAATTTCATTTGACGTTCAACTTCAAATCCAAAGTGTCACGTGATGTTTACATTGACATAATGAATATCAATTGACATTTACATTTTCTTCTAAAATGTCACCTCAATCACATGTCTAGTAATACATGTCATTTCAATTTTTAATGTGTTCATTGACGTGTGGTTTTTTCTTCACAAGTCACACTACATGTCAAGTTCTAAATCGTGCTTGTCAATTGATGTGCATTTCTTTTTTGTGCAAGTTTTTGCATGTCAATTGTCGAAAACTTTGTCCAAAATACACATTGCTTTCTAGGAGCTTTGTGTCCCCTCCTCCCCCCCCCCCAAAACACATTGAGGGACATGACAAGAAGATGGATGTGGATGTCGTATGAATGAAATGAAATGAAATTGATTTTAGAGTTCAAGAAGTCAAAAGGCTAATGAGACTGAAAGTACATTAGAATCGTTTCAAACCGGCTAATTCCCTAGAGTGGCGGAGTGCGATAGCCTCCGTGAGATAGAGACTAATGTCAACTTGATGATCCAATTGAAAGAAAGACTCAAGGCTTCCTCATACTATATTCTCACATATTGATGGAAAATTTTCTCTAATAGGGTTACATAGGGGACACTCTAACACAAAGTGTGCTTCGTTTTCAAGTGCATTGTAAGAGCAAAAGTGGCATAGCCATCAACGCATGGGGGGACACTTGTAAATCGAGGCCCTCCCATGAACTAGGACATCCCATCCACCTTTTCAACACGTCGCCTTGTATGTATGACAAATGTTCACCAATGTCACCCATTTGCGTGTCCATGCATCCAACTGCCTCCGCCAGTTTCTCAAGTGTGAGCCATATAGATATCTGCATCCGTAATTGAGAACCGTGGTCACTAGGACTCTGAACCAATCCAATTCAAAATTCTTATCAAAGTTTAATATCAAGAAAACAATCAGTCTAACTTACCATAGTGATCCAAGAAGCAATTTGCTCGCTTCTGTGATTCACAATGTCATCTACTACAAGTGCTACGAAATTTCCCCTAATACTATATGGTTCCTGCAAAGTGACTAATTCCAAGAAAGTCATAATTTCCCAGGCAAAACCAGAGCTAATCCTAGTCATCCTACTCTACTCTGCAGTAGAGATTCATCAGGGCTCTGCTTTGAAGTTTGCACAGTTCACAAATTAAACTGTGATTTCATCATAGAGTTCTTTATGCTCTTGTGAAGGTGGACTCATTGATCTGGAAAGAAAAGAAAATGTGCTGAAATCTACTCCAGAGATGTCATGGGAAAGATCCCAGCCACCTGTGGCTGGGTAGTTCTGTAACAGTGTGCGAAATACCCATAAGAACTTAACTACAATGGAATCAAAATTCCAACGACATCCTTGAGCATGTGACTGAATTACAAAACCCAATGACATCATTATGTCTCAACATTCATTTCAAGAACCCAACGGGATCTAGACACCTATCATTCATGAAAGGAACAAATCTCTGCCTTGAGCCTGTCATTGATTATCTAATGTGTTTATTTTATGTCGTGTTATGTGATGTGAATGAACTGCACATAGATTTACGAAATGGGCTAAAAAATGGACAACACTTCAACATCTTGAACACTCTGAATCTCACTTACCTGAATAGATCGCGAACCAATTTGCTCAATTACAGAGTCATTCCTGCTGTTCGTGCCAGAGTCATATGATGAAAATTCAAGTTCGTGATTTCCTTTGTGCACCCTTCTATGGTTTCTCCTACCTGATGCAGCCTGTTCCACATAACATTTTACAAAAATTTATGCACATTAACAGATATACTATAAATCCAAGAAGCAATAAATGAAATGCATGCTTGTGAGATATTTCTGTAACCATGGAAGCACCCATTAAAGTTGCCAAAGTCAATCTTTGCGTGACAAATCCTCTTGGGATCTCAATCCTTAAAATTCAGCCAGTACATTTAACCATCATCATTTCCTCGTGGTCACTGTCAAGAGGAATTTGGCTAGTTTATGAGAATGATGCTGGCTACTCCAACCATGAATGTGACCTTACATTGAAATGACATGGAACATGAACTACAGTGGCTGATCTAAATTTTTGAACAAAACATGCATTGATCCACTCTATGACAAAATTATTCGCATTCTGATTCGGAGCTGCTTGAATCACCATCCGATAAGCGATTATAGTAATCATCGTCCTTGCAGGATGCACACATTCCAAAAAATGCCCGCACCTCCAACGCAACCCGCTCAATCCACGATAACCGTCCCGTTGAATGTGGATTTAATACCTGCATTCGTCGTGCTCTCATAGTATTTGCCTCGTCCCGAGCGGCTTGGGTGGGCCACCACTGGCTAGTGCGGTCCATGCATCACCAGGGCAGGTTTCAGGTCGATGCGCTTTTCCTTTCGCCACCCAATGAGCTTTCCATACACCTCGCTGTGTGCGAAAGATGCCCTTCCACGTACCTCTCCACTTCATGAGGATCAAGACGAGGATCAAATGCAAACTGCCTGTCCAAGTCCCCGTGCAATAAATTCTTGTCTTTCACAGATTGTTGTTGCCAATTCTTCTTCGTCAAATCCAATACACGGTAGGTTACCTCTGTACTGCATTGTGCCACTTAGCTTTGCACTACACCACAATGCCTGCCTCATTAGTGGGCATTCACATTACTGGGGTTCAGCCCTCTGACACATATTTACGAAATTCAGTGTCAAATGCTGAGTTTGCCTTGCGGTTGGCCTTCCGCCTCTCGTTCCGTTGATCCCTCTTAGCATTTGCCCATGAAATGGCAGCTTCTGGTTGGGGTGCCTCTGTTGCCAATCTAGCATCCTTGGATGCGGTCATCTTGCATGATAGGAGCCTCTTTTATCCGAACAAAAGCAGCCATGTAACCTGCTGGAGGCACCTAACCGGGTGACCCAAACAAACCGGCACCGGCCCCGTTGCCACTATTTGCACGTGAAGTCACATGCAATGAGGAGCCGCCAGTCAAATTACCCTGCTGCGTACATCACAATTTCATTATCACATGACAGATTGCATCCACCTTTGCCTAATGTTTCAAAAACTTCACCAAGCTTATGAAAAATCATGAGGCTGATTGGTAATTAGCTTCACTGTTATGACGCTGTCACTGGTAACATGCAAGCGTTTTGAGATATCATGTCATTCCTTGAGAATAACTTGGGGATCGATCTCATTCCTGACATTCATTCCTTGAACCCGATAAGAAATCACGATAACGCAATGAGGTAATGACGCGTGACATTCATTTCAACATGTGTGCTCTGTATGTATGATGCACACTGATACGTCCCTTAAAGTAATCACAAAACATTACGTACACACCTTTACCCTCCAGGGCTCGAAGTGTTCATATCCGCATGAGGTGAGGGATAAACTTACCAAACCAAGTTTCCTGATTTTGATGTAGACATGGCAGGTAGATTAGCACTACACGATCCTAGTAGAATGAGACTGAGAATTTTGAAATTGTGGGGGAGAGAGTTAGGGAGGGCTAGACGAGAGGGAGTGCGTCGATGGAAATGCCCATGTAGGTTGTGTCTATTTGGTGGACCCCTACGCCGTGAGACTCAAGTGGAACACACCTTTCTGGAAGGAACGCCATTGATCGCCACCTTTGAACCGAGGTTGGAGAGAGGTAAGATTGTGATTTTGCAAGCATCATGCATTAGATTATGTCTATTACATGCATTTCAAATTGTGGTAAATGGGTTGAAGGCTTGAAGCGCATGTGATCATGTGCTAAATGGTTGGAAATGTCTGTGGTTAGAGTGTAGGTCTTTAATACTTACAATATGTGACATGTACTTTCTTTCAACTTTCTCTACAGGGGGTGACGGCTGGGGCGAACCGACATGTACACTCGTACCAGGTACTGTCATCCATGCCTCGTCATCCAAGCCCCCCTCATCCAAACTAGGTTAACCACTTGAAGTGGTTAACCGTAGTTAGGGGGGGCCCACTCTGACACCACCTCCCCCGCCCCCGCACACTCCCGCCATGTCTCGGCAACATTCTTGCATGGACTCTCACCGTCGTCTGAGGCTTCCAATTCGTGAATCCTTCTCCGCAGGTGCAAATTTCTTCTAAATTCACAAGTTTGTGCAATTGCACGTCAGTTTTGATTCAGTATGTAGACATTCTTTCTTTGTGAGTGCTTGCTGTGACCAATCTCTCTTGACGTGAGTGCTTGCTTCCTCTATTTTGGATCATGGTTGAGAGGTTAATGTGCAATATTAATATTCTCACCGCTTCTCACAACCTGAGGCCATGGTTGCTAATGTTGCATGGAACCGAGCGTCTGTGTAACATGTAAGGTTTCATGTGAATGGAATTAAGTTAAGGCACAAAATATCTAGAGCTAGTTTAACGAACTAGAGCTCCATTCTTGAGATAAGACAGAGGGGACTATGAAGAGGTGAACAAGAGGGGAGCAGGGGGCGAGTCTCTCTTGGTGTGATGGTCGAAATTTAATGTGCAAAACCCTAATTTCAAACAGATTGTTTAAGCTTGGCAGCTTGAACACTAGAAACACTATATTCGTTATTTGGAGACTTTTTCAGCATTTTGAGACTTTTTGACGACTTCCGTTTCAAACATGGCACAACAAGAACATGAAAAAGTTCTTCATTATGGCTAAATTTAGAATATATATAACAACCTACAAGCGGGGCACAAGCAAAAGAGACACAAAGTCTAGTGTGGATGAAGAGATTGCGACAATTTTTGAACCACTTGCATAGAACACAACAAGTTGTAGCAATTGTGTGAGGCGATATGTACAAAATGATTGTATTGAATGGTATGCAAATACAAAATATAGGGGAATTGCCCATGATAGAGACACTGAGGTGGTCGACCTTCACATACAATACACAATATCCAACAACGGCCCACAATCACCCACTCGCTAGGAAGACCTATAACACATTTGGAACGGCAATTAAGCCCGGACCTCCTAGTTTAGCTGAGGCCTTTTTGCAACCGCCGCGCTCTCTTTCACTGCAGCCTTGACGGCGGCCTCCTTTTCCTTTGCTCTTTTGGCCTCCATCGCCCTCAAAATCTCGGGACCGCGGCTGTAACCTTTGTTTGGTATCGGACCAGACATTGAGTCGGACGTCCATATCCGGCGGCGCGCAACTGAATTGAAGGACATAGAGTTGCCCGTCGAATACGAAGGCGTTTGAGACGCCAAATGCCTTTCACTTCTCCGGAGCGCCAAACACCGGTCAGAATCGCACGACGCGGCCTTGACGGTGCGCCTATCGATCGAAGAAATTGCGGACGGACGACCAGTGGTCACGGGCGGCACGACCTGCGGGGGGGGGGGAACAAACCGCATGACTACGATAACCCAACACAAAACAACAAGGAGGTTTGGGAAGGCCGTTCGTAAAAATGGTCAAGAACAATGTATCGTACTAGAAGGAAACTAGAAGGAAGCAATAACTTTAGAGTAGGTTAGAATGAGAACCTTCGAATTTGGAGGCCCGGCGCGCTCGACATCTACGACGAGAACGGGCGTAGGGGCGGCACAGAACCTTGGCGGGGGGGCTGTCCACAACTCCATCTTCCGGGCCGGCATCTTTGGAGTAGTCAACGGCCGACGCGGCGTCTGCGGCGGAGAATTGGTAGAGTGACGGTATGGGGGCGACGCTGTCACCTCGCAAGGGTGAGCCGGGGGATGACGGAGACGCGGACGTGCCGTTCGCGGACCCATGTGCCGCAGATGGCGAAGCTTGGGGATGGCACTATGGGGAAAAAAACATGCAAAAAAGGGAGTAGCGGGCGCCAATCATCAGATATGGTCACAAGAGTATGCACACACAAGAGAGTGGCAGAGTTCAAATTAATTTATTGAGCCGTGCGAACTTGAGAAGGTTTTTGTACACCTCCCTGCGGGGGTTGAGGGGCCTATTGCCAATAGGGTTGGAGAGGACAAAATCGGGGAAATTATCCGGGTGGTTGACAAGCCTCCTAATGTAGGGAGCGAGTTGGGACTCTAGGAAGGTGTCCCTCATGTCGCCATTCCAAGGGAGGGGGAAGATGACGGTGCCGGGGGGGTTCAGGACACTCTTGGCGGGGCTATCATCGACGAGGAGAGTATTGAGAGGGGTGGGCCACCAGGCGGCGGGAACGTCGTGCATAGTGGGGCAAATGTCCCAAAGCTTGGACTTCAAGACTTTAAGGAACTGTTGGCCACCGCCGCCGCCCACCTTCGCGATTGGCCTGCCCCTATCGTCGAAGAGCTCATCGCAGGACTCTTGCCCGAGGACGAGGCAAGGGGGTTGAAGACCGTGGAAGAGGAAGGAGACGATGGGCTCGGTGTTCTCGAGCACCATGGAGCTCCACACTAAGACGTGAGCGAAGCCTTGGACCTCAGGAAGGAAGCGCCGCAAGCCAGGACGCACGCGGACGACCTTATGGTTAATGAGAGTTTCCCCGGTGTAGTCCAAGTCTTGGGGTCTACGGAAATGGGGATGGGAAGCGTTTAGGACCCGTCTGCAGTGGCAGAGAACCCCATTGAGGTCAAAAATGATGAATGGTTTACGGGGGGGTGCAGGCGTCGGTGTGGAGAGGGTGCGAGCTATCTCCTGGGGACCCTGTGGTAGACATATTTAACTAGGAAAATGTTACAATACAAAACAAGGAACGAACAAGCGAGGAAGGAAACAAACACAATTGACACGGCAACAAAGTAATATTATTAGAGGGGTGGCAGAGCTAAACAACAGCAATATGGGTGGAGGACACGCCAGGGGGGAGGCAAACCATGGACGAGCTGGTGGGGTGCATATTTTACGAACGGTCGTTCGTAAAAGGTGGGGACGCGGCGTGGCACCAGGAGGCCATATGCGAAAAAAGTTTCACGAACGGTCGTTCGTAAAGGGCAGCAAAACAACGGGGGGTGGCACTACAAACGTAAGGGACGAAATTCAATTGAATTGAAGGATGGAATTGGCTTAATCACGCAAGTTAGATGCATTAAGATGGGCATGGCATTTACGAACGGCCGTTCGTAAATGAGGTGGGGACAAGAAGTGAGAACGAAGAATGGCGTACATTATGCAGAGACTATGTGGAAGGAGAGAAGCATTCAAAAAACATGGAAGGGGATATGAAATTATTCTTGTATATTAAAATATTTGGCAATGTACAAGTTTCTCAAATGTCAAAATTGTGTGGCTAAGAATCCTAAGGGTGAGGCCCGTCTGTTTCCACAGGAAGGGTATCTACACAGGCGAAGTCAATCTACACAGGCGCGTCTGTTGAGGCAGCAAACGCGGCAACAATGAGCAGGGACGGGTTAGCAACGGTTACGAACGCACATTCGTCAATGGCATAGGCATTCTCAGAGGTGAGTTACCTCGTCATCGCGAGGAGGGGCCTCGTGGGCGGATCGGAATGCAGCTCCCTCCTCGGCGATTGACGAACGGGCGTTCGTAACATTGGCCTGCGCTAATGTCTCTGCCACAACCTCCATGATGTCCTCGTCCGCCTGCGCCTGCAAAGATTGGGTCTCCAGGATGGGCTCCGCCTCGTCTACGGCCTCCCGCAGCTCCAGAGTTTCGAGATTCGGAGCGCTTACAGCAGAAGGGGCTGCGTCCTGCTCGGCCTCCATCCTGTCGACCCCCTCACTCCCATGCGGACCCCCTTGCGCAGCGTGCACAGAATCACGAACGGCCGTTCGTAAAGGTTGAACGTCATGCAGGGCCGACGCGATGTGGTCAAGGGGGGGTGGGACTGGGGTCGACGGGGGGGGTGGCAACCGGCGTGGGGTAGGGTGTCCCAGGGTAAGAAGGGGCTGGGGGGTATGCGACGGGAGGGGGGTACACTCCAGGAGGGAAGGGGTACGCTGGAGGGGGAGCATGCGGCGAACCAGCGAGCCTGCTGAGCATGGCCAAAATTGCATCCGTCTTCGCATTGGAGGCCCGCAGCTCCTCCTGAATGACGGACATCTTTCTTGCATTCTCTTCGACTGCTTCCGCCATCTTCTCCTTCATCTTCTGCTCGAACCTGGCGTTAAGCTCCGCGACAGAAAGAGCCTCCTCCTTGACCTTCTTGTTGGCCTCCGCGTCCAACCCGAACTGCCCCAAGATGCCCATGTCGTCGTTGTCGTCATCAGAGACGTCGATGATAGCGTCGGAGGGCAACTCGTTGTAGGGAATCTTCTTCATCTTCTTTCTGGTGTCGCGGAAGAGCTCCAACGAGGGACGAGAACGCTGGTCCAAATCATCGCGAGGCTCGATTTTTGGGGCAATCAGTTTGTCTTTGGGCAACGAAGATGTGGAGCAGCCACCCGGAGTCCCCTGCGGTTCGGGTGCGGAAGTTCGAGCAGGTAGGACATCCTGAGTAGTGCCAGCAGAGGAGCCCGTGCAACCGACTGGAGTGCCTTGAGGTTCAGGACCAAACCTAAGCGGCGGCAAGACCCTGAGAGGAGTCACGTCCAGAGGCGTTATGTCGTCCTCGCCAAACTCCTGGATGACTGGAGCTTCCATCAATGTGGGCACTGATGTTGTCGCAGCACCTGCCGTGTCGTCGTCGTCGTCTGTCTCCATGTCGGGCATGGGCTCCGACACAATGGGGTTGAAATCGTCCCTGGGAGCGATGATGTCGTTGAGGTCCATTGTCGAGGCCTTGGACCTATGTACCTCATACTCGTCAAGATCGAACGAGTCGATGAAGCTGTTGACTGTCAGGCCCAACATCTGCAGGAAAACACAAACAATGGGTCAGATCCATATACGAACGACCGTTCGTAATAGGGAGGCGAACACAAAGATGCAAGGTGACAACAATGCTTGGCAATGTTTGGATATTTACGAACGGCCGTTCGTAAATATTACGGGGTACAAGTTTGGAAAGAGGAAAAGTATATATATACGAACGGTCGTTCGTAAATTTCACTTACGTTTGGCATTGCCTGGAATATTTACGAACGGTCGTTCGTAAATACTACTGAAACAAGAGTGTTCATAGACATTTACGAACGGCCGTTCGTAAAGATTGACGGAGATAGGAGCGTGACTTACCATGGCAGCGTAGATGAACTTGCTGCCCCTGAATACATTGTAAACTGTCTCCCCGTCCATGGCCAGCCCCTGCAATACACTGACGTAGAACTCCATCCGCAGTTCATTTCCAAGGTAGACCGAGTACAATGTCTCCTGGAAGAGTTCCTTGGGGGGAGGGGGCGGCACACTGTACAATTTCTTGAAGTGGCTGGACTTGATGGGTGCTCGCCCGGCACGAAGCTTATTGTATGTGAGGAACATGAGGCTCACTGCCCCCACTTGTTTGATCCCCCTTGCCTCATTGATGGCCGTTATGCCTTCAGTCTTGCACGGTAGGTATGTGCTGTGGAAGAGATTGTACTCGTGCTTAATGTAACCCTCGTAGAAGTCCGTCACAGCAGCCAACTTCTCGTGGTCGACAATCCACAGCCATACATGAGGTTCGCGGATGTCAGGCGACTTGAAACTCACGAACTTCGACATGAAGGGCTCGTAAAACGGCATCCCTTTTATCCCCTGGCGTGTGCAACCCGGGATGCACCTGAAGTCGATAATTCCAAATGGGCACCCCCTTCTATCCTCGCGTAATTCCATCCTTGAGGTGCCATCGTCCCACTTGGAAAACGACGTCGAGGTCACACCTGTGGTGACCAAGCAAAATCGAGCAACGCCGTGGAAGGTCGCATTGCGCTTGCGCTTCAAAAAATCAATATAACGTTGCATCTCAACAATCTCCGTCTCGGTCTTCTTCGAGCGTTTGTTCCCCTTTAATTTGAGCATTGCAGTGTGCTCCTTTACCAGGCTGCGCATGGAGGCGCCGTTGACGTGGTACTCCAGCTTGAATTCACGCCACCTACCCCAGTTGATATCACCGTCCATGTCGAAGAGGCATTTATCCGGGAGGAGGTCCCCCAACTCCCTCATGGCGTTAGTCTTCATTTTTCTGTGGTCGCACCACTCCTTAATGTAGTATGTGCCTGGCCTGTGCTTTGGCCGCTTGAGAAATATTTTGGGGTATGGCAGCTTCCTGCCTACCGTGTTCCCCAGGAGATGCACAGCACAACGATGCAACTCGGATTCTGTTAGCCCCTGCAACGGCCTGAAGAATTCCCTCGATATGGGCGGGGCCGCTCCATCCTTCTCCGCGGAGTATTTTGTTTCTGTCTCCGGGTTCACTATGTCTCCTGCACTGTGGGCGTCAAAAAACGATGTCCACATATCCCAAGTCTCTTGGGCACAACATATGAGCCTGAGCTCGCCCTTGAGCTCGAGGACCGATTTTGTGGATGTGGACTTCATGTCGATGGAGGAGAACTTGTCCACCATCGCGTCGCAGAACGCCTGCACAACCATGTGAACATAAGAAAATATGATGGCACCTCCAGAGTGTGTTGGCCATCGATGATCCAGAACTCGCCCTTTGAGACCTCAGGCCAATTCGCCTTCGTGGGGGGGGGGTGTCTGTCTTCGGCATGACACACACAGTTTGTTTGTCCCACTTCACATTATTCATGAGGTTGTTAATTTCCCATTTCACCCCTGCATCTTGCCGCGTTCTCACAACCCATTTGTCAGGAGATTTCTCGCACTTGAAGCAGTCCACGTTGAATGTGAAGTGCCGTCCGAGAGGCCAGCAGTCCTTCGAAAATTGGTTGAAGTCGGAGAGGATTCTGGTGGCCTTCACAGCGTCCGGGTTCTCCCCCTTCTTCAAGGGCGTTGGCATTACTGGCTCTGAGCTAACCTCTGCACCCTCGGTCACCGAGGATTTCTCCATGTCCTCTCTCGACCGTTTGGAAGGCGTGCTCTGCCTGCTCTGCCTTTGGCTAGTGCCACCTGATTGCTTGCTCTGAGTTGGAACCTGTCTTGGGGCACCCCTAGAACCACCCGCGCCTGATGGTGTCTGCTTTCTAGGGCTTTTCTTTTTGTTGTTTCCCTCCGAGATTAGGCTATTGTATTTGGAGATGTTAACAGCGAGGGAGGTAAGCTTCCTAGATGTCCAGTAGGCACTGAGGGCGTAGTTTGAGAAATGTTGGTCGAGATTAAAGGGTTTTGCGTCGGGTGAACTATTGTTACATGCGCACACGTAAGAGAAGGTGTGGTGCTGGTAATGTAGCAGGAGATTCACGTGATCATTTTTATTCTTCAGGTCTAAAATGACATACTCTGATTGTCCTTCAACGCTTTCTATTTCCCAGGTCTTCACTTGCACCCACTGCTCGGGTTGGTCAGGAGCGGTATTAAGTTCATACGTGAAACGCAGGGAAAAAGTCCCATCTTCGTTTTTCTCGGGGATGGCTGTCCACTCCGACATCATGTCCTCCTTTGGCAGGTATGTGTCGTTCTCGTTGAGGTCGATGATGCCTTCCGGAAAAGGTTTTGCTGTCAAGGCAGCGAATTGTTCGATCGCGGATCTGCCAGGTCTCGCCATCTGCACAAATCATGTCAATTAGGGACAGGAACTGTGTTCAGAACACATATGATGCACAAAGATAATGAAAGCAGTTAAAGACAATCGTGTCATGGGTTAATAGGTACGAACGGCCGTTCGTAAACATGCAATGCACACAGTTGTAGAAGACTGTATATTTAGGGACGGTCGTTCGTAAATATACATTTCACAAAGATGTAGGTGGTTGCTATATATGTACTACAATGAACTAGAGTTGCATATTTACGAACGGCCGTTCGTAAATATGTACTGCAATAAACTTGAGATGCATATTTACGAACGGTCGTTCGTAAATATGTATTGCACCAGGGTGCATATGCATATTTACGAACGATCGTTCGTAAATATGTATTGAACTAGGGTGCATATGCATGTTTACGAACGGCCGTCCGTAAACAACCATCTACATGTCCCAAGGGAATGATGCTCTATACAAGGCACATTGATTAAAGTGATTAGTATTTAATAACACAGAAAACAATGAGGTCAGAGCTGCATGTTTACGAACAATCGTTCGTAAGCATGAATTAACTGTTTTCTGTGTTTACGAACGATCGTTCGTAAACACACATTGACCGTTCTTCGACACAACACGTCGACAGCTTAGATATGCATGTTTACGAACGACCGTTCGTAAACGTGCAGTTCTGGCTTCTTTGTTATATGCGTTTACGAACGGCCGTTCGTAAACATAGATAACAGTGGAGCCAAACTGCACGATTCCGGACGGTTCGGAAACACTTCCACTAGTTTATTTGCTATTTACGAACGGCCGTTCGTAAAGAACATCTATTCGTCCTGCCACATATATTTCCAGCCCTATATATTTACGAACGGCCGTTCGTAAATATGTAGTGTTGGGCATTGTCAGGTACCTCCGAGTTTTTAGGGGTATACGAATACGAATACGTGTTTCAATGTGCATTCGTAGGAATTGTAAGATGGAAAGCAGTTTGCAAGCATTGCACTGTGCAAATGCTTCTGAAGCAAACAGAATGTGAATCGAATGGAGGAAGCAATGTAGAGATGATTCATAGGAATGGAATTGTGCCATTTACAGTGGGTTATCAAATGAAAGCACTTGAGGATGCATTGAGAAGAATTGGTGAAGGGAAGGTGTTCAGGAGGATAGGAACTCACATTGAAGAGCTTCAATGCAATTTGAAGCTATTTTTCTCACAGCTGCTTATGCTCACACAATTCTTTCAATTCCCAATTGAAAATTTCCAAATCTGCACCTCTGAGTCAAAACAAGCTTTCATGTTCAAATTCCTAAACTCAGAACACTCAAAGCACTCAACACTCAAAGCACTCAACACTCAAGAACACTCACAAAACAATCTGTAATCTCACACAACACTCTGCTCAGAAAAAATTCTCAAAACCCAAGAAATGTCACAGAACACTCTCAAAACACTCTTGACACGAAAATTTATCAAAACACTCAGAACAAAATTCCTGAAAAATCTCACAACACTCTGAAATCTTTCAAATCGCTCACAAAACATTCATCTCTAATCTCTCAAAACACTGCAAACACTGGAAACTCCCACAACAATTAAAACAGCCTGAAATTTCTGGAAACAATGGCAGAACACTATCAAAACACTCTTAAGAAGAAAATTTCTCAAAACACTCACAGCAAATTCCTCAGAAATCTCACAACACTCTGAAATTCTTTCAAATATCTCACAACACAGTCATCTCTAATCTCACAGAACATTGCAAACACTGGAAACTCACAAAACAATTAATACACACTGAAATTTGTTCAAACACTCACAGAACATAACACTTTCAACTCTCACCAAACACTGAAAACAATGCAAAACTCTCAACAAACTTTTAGTCCTCAAACACACAAAAATCTAAACTCACAACTCAAACTTTCCACAACAACTCACAAACCCTAATATTTTATCTTTCAACTCTCATTTCTTGATGGCTTTACTCCTAACTCTCAATCACTCAGTAGTTGCTGGTCTATAGCATCTAACTGCAATGCGCTAAGGAGAAAGAAAATTTCGGCAGGGCTCCGCCTTCGCCTCTGCTTCACCGCCGGAGCTCTGTACAGAAGTGGGGGAGAAGAAACGACGCGGTAGACTACACCGCGCCGCTAGGGTTTCCTCCGCGCTGCCACTTGGCGTTTTGCCAGTGGCCCAGATTTTGGCGACTAGATTAGACACATAATAGTATAATATGTATAAAAACATTGAACCATAGTACACACATAGTATAAAATACAATAATCATTTCAACAAAAATATAATGCATTGTTTCAACATAAAAATATGTTTGTATTGATTCAAAATATTGTAGGGTGCGACAAACTTGATGAAGGAAAAAATAAATTTTCGCATCCAAAGTAGGTTGTTCACATAAGTGTATCCACTACAATATTTACTAAGTAAATGATCCCTCTACACTTCTATCTCTCTTTAGGAGTTATCCACATTTGTGTGGTCTCCCAAAACCATGCGTGTGAAGGTAAAAGGTCTCTTTGTACGTGTCCACAATAAAGGGTATCTCTTATGGCTCTCAAGTCCGTGACCGACAAATTCTTCATCGGTGTTGTCAAAATACGAATGTCTTCAACGGGAACCACCAATCTTTGAGTTGTGGAAAACATCTCCAAGTTCCACATATACACGGTACAAAAATAAATGTCTCCACGAACCGGCGCAAACACCGTCCTCCCAATTTGCCCAACATCCCACATAGACAACCTCAATGTATTATACTCGAGCATGTCCTCAACCTTCTCTTTCCACTCTTTACACACTTCTCTCAAACCCACAAACCCGATTAGAATGCGCAAATTCTCGGCAGTTGGCCGTTCCCCTTCCACACTTTCAATCTCTCTCAAAAGAATAGGCAAAATGTGGCTATTCACTATCTCTTGCGGAATATGCGGAAGTTCCTCCATTGTAGCCGATAAACATTACTTGCGCAATACAAATGACTCTCCACAACACCTCTTATCATATGTTTGGAGGAGACCACGAAATGCCACATTAGAAGTAGCTTGTTAATCACTCCAACTAAACCTAATCATCACGATATGGTGAATCTTCGATATGGACCATCCATGCAATATTATAATATTATAATGAATGGACACCACATCATTACGATTTTATGAATCTCAATCAATATGATTATCAAATAACTTGAGGTGTGTGAAGGTAAATCAATAACATTATGGTGGTTCGTGACCAAAGATTCTAAAAGAATCAATGAAACCGTACCGCACACACTTATGCTTTAATAAATTTTAAAAAATTAGCAAAATTATGAGACTACTTCGCTAACTTTATACAACTATGGTTTGTAAAGTTTTGTTGTCACCAAACTTTACACTAATAGTTTCTTGAACTATATTATGACTAAATTTGTTAATGGACAACAACAATTTATTTATTTTTTGGTCGAACCAATGACGACAAACATATAGAAAGTATTATTGAAGTGTTTTCATCAAACATATTAACATTTAGTCACCTTAGTGGCAAACTTGCCTCCCTCCTATGGTGCCTATCTTACGGAACGTGGAGAGGACTACTACAAACATCATTCCAAAACAACTACCAAAACAACTACCAATATATGATTGTCTTGAGTTTGTGTTCCAAAATGAGCAGACATGCCACATTCTACATGATAGTGACTAAAGGCAAGCAAACTCGAAACCGCATATTACCTTTAATATACATACATAACCTATGGGACTATATTTTCTAGCTTTGTAAGCATACAAGGCATAATATTATAATTCATATTTAAAATACCATAATGTAGTTGTATTCATAGCTTTAGGAAAATTAGAAAGGTATGATACTACTTCGCTAACTTTATGGAACTATAGTTTAATATAAAAAATCGCGAAGCTTTATATTAATATTATTTGAATGATTGGATAATTTTCCACCACACAACGTGCACTTTACTACCGTGATACTTTTCCTCTCAATGGCATTTAAGCCCAAAAGTCATCGTTAAAATAATACAAACCTAAGGTATGTGCCCTTTAGTAACAATTATCCAAGGTCAATGCTTCTACCAACTAATGAGATAGTGACTTATATATTGAGATTTGAGGTGTTCCTAGTAGGCGTTAGGGTGATTTCTTCATGACATAGTCATGTTGGTACATGCTACAATTCATACAATCTTAGCGATTGTATGAATCACAACCATCAAACTCTAATAACTTTAGGGGTTGTAAATGAATCAATGAATCTATTATTGTGGTTGGTGACTAAAGATCCTAGAAGATTTGGAGAATCCCTACCACACGCACTTGTGATTTGGAGATTCCCTACCATACACACTTGTAATAGCTTTGTAAATATACAAGGCATGTTATACATCTAATCCTAAATGTAGTTGTATTTTTAGTTTAAATTATGCCCATACTCTAGTACGATAAAATGGGTAATTTCCACGATGTCCAAATGAATATTTCATCTATTACGTGTACCACACTCATCCTTGGAATTCTTGATAATAATGGGAAATACCACCCTTTGGAAATTCCAAAAGTTTTCATTTTCTAGGTCGTTTGTTTCTTGAGCAACAATTATGAAGAAAGCCGGGGAACAAAACAAGTGTACTAAAACATTGACAATTAACACTTCATAGTGGGAAGCATGTATAGTATGTTGTCCCACAAACTGACAAAAGGTGAATTAATTATGGACAGTCAACTTATCTCTTGCACCGGCCAACCAATTTGGAAAGAGGGGTATATTCGTATGAAAACAAGATTAGGTCCATGTGGACCTAGGATTTCAAATATTATTTAATGGTAGAGTGAGAAACCACCATAATTGCATTGGCTACAATGAAATCTTATGATATTGTAATAACAAATTTTTGTGAGATACATTTTATGGATGGATGAGTGTCCAATGATTACGTCAATCACACATATTTTTCTCTTTGTAATAGTATTTTAGCCATATTTTGGCATAATATACATATGATTGAGGTTAATGTGACACAATTTAACTTTTCATTCGTATATGTATTCAAGATGATTTATTAAGAACATATGGATACATATATCATTTTTGGGAGTGGATGGACTTGTATATTAGGGGCATTAATTCAAAGTTCATCCACACACATGGTTACTGATTCCAACAATGAGTGTACCCTTTCTTTCTATAGATAGGTCACTTTGTTGGAATTCACCCAATAAGTAAGTTTATTTGGTGCTCATCTATTTGTGGAGTGATATTCCCATTTGTGCTAGGATCCACAAAAACTTTCAATGCATCCGCACTTCACAAGCCTACTATCCCGCCTTCCAAAGCCCAAAATTCATTGTACCACTAATTCGAACGTAAGGTATGTGACATTCAAGAATAATAATACGGCCCGGCAATGGATGGTGTTAATTTATGTTGTAGGCAAGTTGGCCATCGTATATATATATAGCATAGATGTGTCACATGGATAAAATAGCATAAGGCTAGGGCAAGGTAGGCGGCTGGAATATGCCACAAAGAGCATCCAATGCCAATTTGGGGGGAAGTTCTAGTACTTAAAGGTCTTCCCCCCCCCACAGAAACTCTTTTCTGCAGCTCAGCAACAGCGTGGCCTGAGCAGACCTCCGTTTGCCTAGTGTATTAATCACGCCAGGTACGGAGCTCTGTACATACTCCCGCATATACCGCCGTGAATACCGGTGGCTTACGAACGGCCGTTCGAAAACACAACTGGATTGTTTTACGAACGGCCGTTCGTAAACACCACTGGCTTATTTACGAACGGCCGTTCGTAAACACCACTTGCTTATTTACGAACGGCCGTTCGTAAACACCACTGGCTCATTTACGAACGGCGGTTCGTAGATGTTAGCCCTGTATGTTTACGAACGGGAGTTCGTAAGAATTACTCCTTCATGTTTACGAACGGCCGTTCGTAAACATTAATCCTGTATATTTTCGAACGGCCGTTCGTAAACGTTAGCCCTATATATTTACGTACGGCTGTCCGTAAACGTTATCCATGTATGTTTACGAACGGTCGTTCGTAATCGTTAACCTTTTATGTTTACGAAGGTCGTTTGTAATAGTTATCCCTGTATGTTTTCGAATGTCCGTGGGGTAACATTCACCTTGTATGTTTACGAACGGCCGTTCGTAAACATTAGTCCTTGACGTTGAAGACTTTCGTAAACATCCTTGTCGAACGTTTGGGATCAGCCGCATGTAAACCTCTTATTTATTGTTTACGAGGAAATGTTCCTGAAACGTTTGCGAACGGCCGTTCTTGAGGACAGTGGCTGTAACAAACGGATGATCCCTAGACTCCCACAATGCGGTTGCGGACAGTTGTTCATAACCATACTTTGCCAGAGATTACGAACGGTTGTTCGTAAACATCCATTGGGGAAAGGTCGTATGCGAGCGGAGAGCGGAGAGCAGAGGCTGAAGAGCAGAAAATAGACATTTAGAATGCCATTTTAAGATGAATCAACTCCTATAACCGTGGAATTTTTTGACAACTTCATTACTAATTTAAACTTTTGATATGTATAACTGTGGATTTTCAATCTAAAAATATAATCTTTGCACATGTTTCCACCGCTTTGGTTTAGGGTTTAGGGTTCATCACAATTTCTATGCATCAATTAGGGCTGACGTCATGATGATGTCAAAGTTCAAGAGCCGCGCATCGGCCTTCACTTATATATCTCAATATCTTTTATCCATTTTCCTTTTAAGAATCAAAATTTATGTGATTGTTCATTTGTCATTGATCTCTTTTATTTATTCACTAAATGGTTAACATCCATGCCCAATCAATCTTAAACTATTTTTTTATTTACATTAAAAACTTCTCAAAGACTTATTATCTTCTATGTTCAATTCTTATTTTTTTATTAACAATGTTTTATCCCTTATAGAATCCTAATTCTGTTGGTTGTTCAATTGTGAATCATCCCTTCTATTCATTAACAATTTTGTTAACATTTATGCCCTATCATCTGTAATTTAAATTTTCCTTACTTCTCAGTCTCAAAGACTTGTTACCTTCAATTTTTTTTATCTTATCATTTTTTTTCCATTTGCCATTTCTAATTTTATAAAAAATTATCCATTGTCCATTGTTTTTTAAAATTTTTACTTTCTTAATTTACTTTCTATTCTTTTTCTTGTTGAGAAAACTCATTTTTGGGTTGTTTATTTGTCAATGATATCTTCTAAAGATTAACTCTTTGGATAACATCAATGCCCTATCTATCTTAATATTCATTTTTCTTTCTTCTGATGACTTTTCAAAGACTTATACTCTTTAATTCTTTGTTGCTTATTTTCATTTTTACAGCCATACTAACTTTTTCTCCCAAATTCATGCTTTTTCTCTCAACTTTCAACTAATGCGTGCTCAACATTCATATCTGCTACAATGTCTAAGTAACGACATGATTGAACCCCTCGATATATCAAGGTCAACATCCAAAATTTGATTTTCAAAGTGATTATGAAAATCTCCAAAAATTTGAAATTACCTACCTCATCACCGAGGGTACTAATGTCAACGTTTGGATAACATTTGATGCATGTGACAACTTCATTTGTTTTTCTTTAAAAAAATCAAATGGCCCTTTGAATCACTTCTCAAGATTTTTGAAGTTATTTTGACAAATCTCCAAGAAAATGAAATTTGTACCTACAGTACCAAGGATACAAATATCAACATTTTGGTAACTTTAAATTTGACTCAAGATTTAGTTTATCTCTCTCAAATGATTTATACTTGGCCCTTGTATGGCTTTCAAAATGACCTTGAAAATCTCAAAATTTGAAATTTGTATGTTGGTGGCAAGGATACAAATATCAACATTTGGGTAACCTTGAAGATAGCTCAAATTGTCATTTATTTTCTACAAATGCTTGTAAATGGTGTTGTCAAAACTTCCATATAGGCTCTCATGGCATCGTGTTGTAATTAGCCGAACGTAGAATTAGGTTATTTTGTAAAGAGGCAACCACATCTATTGTATGTAATTTCTCTCAAAAACATATAACTCGTGCATGTTTCATGCGAGGGTTTAAGGTATGGATGTACCATAGGCAAAGATTGATGATAGTTGTAATTCAATGGTAAAAATGAGATTAACACAGTTTGAAAACATAAAAGTAGCCATTACAATGGCTCTCCAGATTGGAGATATGATTGATTGGTTGAGAAAAAAAAGAAATGAGGTCTATTCACTAATAGCTTCATCATCCACATAAATCAAACCATTACCAACAAAGCTGGTGGATAGAGAAATAGAACCACCAACAAAATCACTAGGGCTGGCTTGAGTGTCAGTCAAGCCGATCTCAAAATCAACATCTGCAGTAACATCTAAGAATTTCAAAACACGAGGGTTATACTTCGGAGAGGCATTTGATTGGAGAGATGGAGATGCTTGTAGTGCTTGCAGCTTAGCAATTTTTTCTGCATATGAAGGGAGTGTCCAACTCTTAGCTGGACTAGGATAGTCTCTACAACATTGCAACATTTTAAAGAGTTTAGGCACAAGTGATATCATGGTTCTCAGAAAACTATGAATATTGACCAATGAAATAGAAAGAGTAAGCGGTACTTACTTACTCAGAGTCCTCAACACGACGCCGCTTCACTGCAGCAACCTTCTTTGGCTTCTTTGCAACTGGCACAGGGGCTTGAGGAGGTGGAGGAGGTGGAAGTGGTGGAGCAATAGACATCAAAGGCTGAAGAAGAGCCCCAAACAACTTCTTGTCACTCTCCAGGCCCAGTACGTGCCTGCCAGTACTCTTGCAAGCACGAATAGAATTGCCTACAAAGAAATCAAGAAGTTGAATGAGTACCATATTCACAAAGTGATTAGTTTGAATTAAGATCAAGGATGAGATACACTAGTAGAGAACATGGTAGAAAAGAACCGCATTCATTTTCCCATTGCGGTTCTTTTGACCACCCTGATCTGCAGTCATTACACGACTGCAGATTTGTTTTTTTGGTTTTGCAGCTGAAATTTTAAGAATTTGGGGGCTTATAATATACCGTTGGAAAGGTATTGAAAATATCTTTCCAACGGTATATAACATGCCCCCATAATCTCAATATTTCAGTCGTAAACCTAAAAAAACAAATCTGCAGTCGTGTAATGACTGCAGATCAGGGTGGTCAAAAGAACCGCAATGGGAAAACGATTGCGTTTCTTTTTTGCCATGTTTTCCAATAGTGAATGAAGTGAAATTCATACCAGTGGCAACTGCAACATCAATAACCAAGTCCCCGACTGTGGTTAGAGCCATAATGAGGCATGATAAGAAGTACTCATCCTTCTCTCTTGGGCCTCTCCACGGTCGAGCACCATCCATGAGTGGATTGGTGCAAAAATTAATCAATGTGTCGTTGAGGCCAACGTCCACACCCTGCGCCACCAACTCTGGTACATAACGAATGGAAAATGTAGAAGTCCAAGACACGGAGTCCTCGGGCCGCGAAACCCGCTTGAGAAGAAGGATATTGAATCTGTTTGTGGTGGTATTGGGAATCATTGCCGAGCTAATGGGCAAGAAATTGACCCCCATCCACTCCTTGCACACGGCAAAACCAAAAGAATCATAAAACCTCTCAATGTCCTCAAGGAAATCTCCGTTATCAAATGGGAAAAAAAGTAGCAAGGCACCATTATCGTGTAGAATCTCATCTGCAAAATCAAACAACTCCTGCAAGTAGTCATCACTCTTCTCATTCCAAGTGGGTACTACTGATGATGGCACCGAGACAGTTGGAACCGGCAGACCTTCCGGTAAGTCTGCAATCACCAAGTCAGCAGCTCCACGCAATGAAGGGACGCCGTGGATTCTCTATGAGCGAGAAGGAGAACATGATACAGCAAACTTGCGCACCTCACGAAAGAACTGCTGTTGCTTAAGAATGGAGTCGTTGATGACAAGGACTTGCGGTCTGTTCTCAGAAGAAGGATGTTGAGACAGAGAAGGAGGAGTTGGTACCTTCACACGGATCTGAGTGAGTTGAAGGGGCTCACTATCAGCTTCGCCCATCAAAGTGTCTTCATATGTGGTAGATCCAGTGGCAACCAATGAAGCAACAGTCGCTTTATTCTTCTTGGACACTCTAGTTGTTGAAGTCTTCGCAGCAAGCTTCTTCTTACTAGAAGACCTCTCTCCATCCAAGGTAGGCGAAACTTCAAGAGTAGCAATCTCTTGAACCTCTTGTGCATCATCATCATTAGGGAGATCCTGTGTGACAGTCAAGGATTTCTTGATCTCAGACTCCGAGTCAGGCACAAAACCCTTAGTACATTCAATGTACCAGCAACATTCAATGAGATGCTCTCTACTGAAGTTCTTCTTTTGTGCCTTTGAGAAGATGAAGGTCGGTGAAGAAGAATCGCACCACCCTTGCACACAAGGAGGTAGCTTCCGAATTGCCCCAGCTTTAAGGAGCACGTGCTTCATATACCTTCAAAATTCAGCAAAAAACACTAGATGAGATTCAGTAGTAGAAAACATGGCAAAAAAAACCGCAATCGTTTCTCATTGCGGTTCTGCAGACCACCCTGATCTGCAGTCATTAAACGACTGCAGATTTGTTTTTTTGGTTTGGCAGCTGAAATTTTAAAATTTTGGGGGCTTATAATATACCGTTGGAAAGGTATTAAAAATATCTTTCCAACGGTATATAACATGCCCCCATAATTTGAATATTGCAATCATAAAACCAAAAAAACAAATCTGCAGTCGTTTAATGACTGCAGATCAGGGTGCTGAAAAGAACCGCAATGGGAAAACGAATGCGGTTCTTTTCTACCATGTTTTCTACTAGTGATTGGTAAGAAAACATGAATGAGCAAGGCACACATAGCATCATACTAAAGCAAAACCGCAAGCAGCCATTGGCATTGGAAAAAAAATGTAATGAAATGAATAAATAACTAACTCATACCTGAGGCAAAGCCGCTTCACAAGAAGATCCCCATCCTTGAGTTTATCAAACACAAGGGATTTATTGTGTGCATTAGAACCAGATAAGAGGGAGATAAATGCCTTGTCCCAAAGGCAAATCCGCCAAGTGTCAATGTAGTCCTCAAGACTTTCTACATCCTTGGACTTATCAACCCCACCCACTAGTGCTATGTAACCGAGAAGCTCTTGAGTGGCACTCTCCTCTATCCCTGCCCAAAGAGCAGCACGGTCCATCCATTTCTTCAGCGTGTCCTCACCAGCAGGGTACTTTGGAAACCTGAGGTCATTTCGAACAGCTTCTGAACTGTTCCACCACTTGAGCCAGCGCACTTTGTACTTGGGCTCAACTGCTGCAGTTGCCACCATCTGCAATTTTTCCAGTGACATCTCAACTTTGGCAGCAACGTGTGCACTGTAATGCGCAATAACCTGCATGTCCAAGGAAATAATGCATCAGTAAAGGAAGAGCTAAGGTATTGAGTCAAAATCAAAATCCAAGTAAAATTCACTCACCTCTTCCATGAAGCCCTCCCCTACGACTGGATTAGCAACTGATTGGGCTTTGTTGAAGTAGGTAAATAACTCCTCCTTCTTAGCAATAGCCTTGTCAACATATTCCTGGAGGCCTGAATCGCTCTGCACGCTTTCATCCACCTCTTCCAAGTATAACTGCCCAGCCTCGCTAGCCACTTGGACTATGTCATCCTGAAGAATAAAGCAAACAATCAAAACTAAACTCTCAAATCAAGTGATTGCACTAGTAGAAAACATGGTAGAAAAGAACCGCATTCATTTTCCCATTGCGGTTCTTCTGACCACCCTGATGTGCAGTCATTACACGACTGCAGATTGGTTTTTTGGTTTTCCAGCTGAAATTTTAAGAATTTGGGAGCTTATAATATACCGTTGGAAAGGTATTGAAAATATCTTTCCAACGGTATATAACATGCCCCCATAATCTCAATATTTTAGTCAGAAAACCAAAAAACAAATCTGCAGTCGTGTAATGACTGCAGATCAGGGTGGTCAAAAGAACCGCAATGGGAAAATGAATGCGGTTCTTTTCTACCATGTTTTCTACTGGTGATTGGTAAGAAAACATGAATGAGCAAGGCACACATAGCATCACACTAAATCAAAGCCGCAAGTAGTCATCGGATAAGGAAGAAACTTGAAGGAAATGAGATCCTTATACTGAAGATGAAGTTGACCATCAAATCTCTAGTAAGTGGGTACCACGTTTTCTTTGACTTCGTGAGGCATGATTTGATCTGGTCCGGAGTAAGCATGGGCTTGAAGTACTCAATGTCATACGATTCGTATTTCCGAATACGGTGAAGAGTATGAACTAAGCTAGTCTTCACATGTGCCGTTTGATTGGACCTGCACAGTTGGCATGTGAGATTGCATAAATTATAAAGCGCCAAATAAGAAGAACAAAAGAAATATAAGATTAGCAAAAAATTACCTGTTGATATCGTGCATGGCAGTGAGGATATCTCCAAGACCTCTAGCGGTGTCAAGTACAACGCATTCGGGATTACCATTCTTTGAAACCCAATGTTGATCTTCAGCATGAAGGGTTTCAATCACCTCCTTCCAAGCTAACAGCCTATGGTTACCATCATAAACAAAAAACATTGAGTCACTCAAGCCCACGAGGTCAGGATCGGATTTCAAACAATTTTCGAATGCGTTATTTTCTTGAATCCAGCAATGGCTCCATTGTTGTACATTCTCTTGAGTGACAACCTTGCTATGACCCTCGTCATCCGTCACGGACACATACATAGCACCTGAATGGGGTTTGTATCCATAGCGAAATGCTCCCATCAACTTAAGAACATTACATCAAAGTGTAGGTCTAACCATGGGCATATGAATCATCCTACATAATGGAATTCGAAGCACTGCTTTCGAGACAGGTTGCCGCCTCATACGATCAACTACCTCATACATATTGCCATGGAGCAATGTGGCTTGCACATTGTTCCCAACCTTTGTTAGGCCCTTAACTTGTCTTCGAGCACGCTCGATAGGCGATTCAAAATAGCCTCCAACACCACTACTATGGCCTTGACTACAACTACCAGGAGGATGGTGACTATCATCCCCTATAGAGTCCGTCCCAAGCAGAGGCTGCGAATCATCACCATCGTCGTGATCTCCACTATCACTGGCCTGAGACTGAGAAATGCGCCGCAACCTTCCCTTTCCCTTCCTTCGTGCAATGCCTACATCAAGAGACCCGTGGGTAACCTCCAAGTCCATGGCTCCTTTGCAAGCACTCCCCGAAACGCTAGTAGATGACACTCCAACTGCACCCTCCACAGCTTCCTCAACAATCGACATCATACCAATCTGCACAAAAACAAATTTAAGATGACTCAGTCTAGATAAAAAGCAAACATAACAACTCAAATTTTTTTTTTGTAGATGCTCTTTTTTTTGGGTTTTTTTCCGAGGTGAGGCCTCGGAGCCTGAATCCGGTTCCAATGCCCAATGGGTGGTGGAAATGGGCGGTCGCGTCCGACGCCCATTTCTAGCACCCTAAGGGCACTTCGTTTTTTTGTGGATGCTCTTTTTTTTTGGTCTTTTTCCGAGGTGAGGCCTCGGAGCCTGAATGCGGTTCCAGTGCCCTTAGGGTGCTGAAAATGGGCGTCGGAGCCAACGCCCATTTCCAGCACCCTAAGGGCACTTCGTTTTTTAGTGGATGCTTTTTTTTTTTTGGTCTTTTTCCGAGGTGAGGCTTCGGAGCCTGAATGCGGTTCCAGTGCCCTTAGGGTGCTGAAAATGGGCGTCGGACCCGACGCCCATTTCCAGCACCCTAAGGGCACTTCGTTTTTTTGTGGATGCTCTTTTTTTTTGGTCTTTTTCCGAGGTGAGGCCTCGGAGCCTGAATGCGGTTCCAGTGCCCTTCGGGTGCTGAAAATGGGCGTCAGACCCGACGCCCATTTCCAGCACCCTAGGGGCACTTCGTTTTTTTTGTGGATGCTCTTTTTTTTTGGTTTTTTTCCGAGGTGAGGCCTCGGAGCCTGAATGCGGTTCCAATGCCCTTAGGGTGGTGGAAATGGGCGGTCGCGTCCGACGCCCATTTCCAGCACCCTAAGGGCACTGGAACCGCATTCAGGCTCCGAGGCCTCGCCTCGGAAAAAAACCAAAAAAAAAGAGCATCCACAAAAAAACGAAGTGCCCTTAGGGTGCTGGAAATGGGCGTCGGACGCGACCGCCCATTTCCACCACCCATTGGGCACTGGAACCGCATTCAGGCTCCGAGGCCTCACCTCGGAAAAAGACCAAAAAAAAAGAGCATCCACAAAAAAACGAAGTGCCCTTAGGGTGCTGGAAATGGGCGTCGGACGCGACCGCCCATTTTCAGCACCCTAAGGGCACTGGAACCGCATTCAGGCTCCGAGGCCTCACTTCGGAAAAAGACCAAAAAAAAGAGCATCCACAAAAAAACGAAGTGCCCTTAGGGTGCTAGAAATGGGCGTCGGGTCCGACGCCCATTTTCAGCACCCTAAGGGCACTGGAACCGCATTCAGGCTCCGAGGCCTCACTTCGGAAAAAGCCCAAAAAAAAAGAGCATCCACAAAAAAACGAAGTGCCCTTAGGGTGCTGGAAATGGGCGTCGGGTCCGACGCCCATTTTCAGCACCCTAAGGCCATTGGAACCGCATTCAGGATCCGAGGCCTCACCTCGGAAAAAGACCAATAAAAAAGAGCATCCACAAAAAAAGCCTCACCTCGGAAAAAACGAAGTGCCCTTAGGGTGCTAGAAATGGGCGTCGGGTCCGACGCCCATTTTCAGCACCCTAAGGGCACTGGAACCGCATTCAGGCTCCGAGGCCTCACTTCGGAAAAAGCCCAAAAAAAAAGAGCATCCACAAAAAAACGAAGTGCCCTTAGGGTGCTGGAAATGGGCGTCGGGTCCGACGCCCATTTTCAACACCCTAAGGGCACTGGAACCGCATTCAGGCTCCGAGGCCTCACCTCGGAAAAAGACCAAAAAAAAAGCATCCACAAAAAAACAAAGTGCCCTTAGGGTGCTGGAAATGGGCGTCGGGTCCGACGCCCATTTTCAGCACCCTAAGGGCACTGGAACCGCATTCAGGCTCCGAGGCCTCACCTCGGAAAAAGACCAAAAAAAAAGAGCATCCACAAAAAAACGAATTGCCCTTAGGGTGCTGGAAATGGGCGTCGGACGCGACCGCCCATTTCCACCACCCATTGGGCACTGGAACCGCTTTCAGGCTCCCAGGCCTCACTTCGGAAAAAGACCAAAAAAAAAAAAGCATCCACAAAAAACCGAAGTGCCCTTAGGGTGCTGGAAATGGGCGTCGGGTCCGACGCCTATTTTCAGCACCCTAAGGGCATTGGAACCGCATTCAGGCTCCGAGGCCTCACCTCGGAAAAAGACCAAAAAAAAAGAGCATCCACAAAAAAACGAAGTGCCCTTAGGGTGCTGGAAATGGGCGTCGGGTCCGACGCCCATTTTCAGCACCCTAAGGGCACTGGAACCGCATTCAGGCTCCGAGGCCTCACCTCGGAAACAGACCAAAAAAAAAGAGCATCCACAAAAAAACGAAGTGCCCTTAGGGTGCTGGAAATGGGCGTCGGGTCCGACGCCCATTTTCAGCACCCTAAGGGCACTGGAACCGCATTCAGGCTCCGAGGCCTGACCTCGGAAAAAGACCAAAAAAAAAAAGCATCCACAAAAAAACGAAGTGCCCTTAGGGTGCTGGAAATGGGCGTCGGGTCCGACGCCCATTTTCAGCACCCTAAGGGCACTGGAACCGCTTTCAGGCTCCGAGGCCTCACCTCGGAAAAAAACCAAAAAAAAGAGCATCCACAAAGAAACGAAGTGCCCTTAGGGTGCTGGAAATGGGCGTCGGGTCCGACGCCCATTTTCAGCACCCTAAGGGCACTGGAACCGCATTCAGGCTCCGAGGCCTCACCTCGGAAAAAGACCAAAAAAAAGAGCATCCACAAAAAAAGGAAGTGCCCTTAGGGTGCTGGAAATGGGCGTCGGGTCCGACGCCCATTTTCAGCACCCTAAGGGCACTGGAACCGCATTCAGGCTCCGAGGCCTCACCTCGGCAAAAGACCAAAAAAAAAGAGCATCCACAAAGAAACGAAGTGCCCTTAGGGTGCTGGAAATGGGCGTCGGGTCCGACGCCCATTTTCAGCACCCTAAGGGCACTGGAACCGCATTCAGGCTCCGAGGCCTCACCTCGGAAAAAGACCAAAAAAAAAGAGCATCCACAAAAAAACGAAGTGCCCTTAGGGTGCTGGAAATGGGCGTCGGGTCCGACGCCCATTTTCAGCACCCATTGGGCACTGGAACCGCATTCAGGCTCTGAGGCCTCACCTCGGAAAAAGACTAAAAAAAAGAGCATCCACAAAGAAACGAAGTGCCCTTAGGGTGCTGGAAATGGGCGTCGGGTTCGACGCCCATTTTCAGCACCCTAAGGGCACTGGAACCGCATTCAGGCTCCGAGGCCTCACCTCGGAAACAGACCAAAAAAAAAGAGCATCCACAAAAAAACGAAGTGCCCTTAGGGTGCTGGAAATGGGCGTCGGGTCCGACGCCCATTTTCAGCACCCTAAGGGCACTGGAACCGCATTCAGGCTCCGAGGCCTGACCTCGGAAAAAGACCAAAAAAAAAGAGCATCCACAAAAAAACGAAGTGCCCTTAGGGTGCTGGAAATGGGCGTCGGGTCCGACGCCCATTTTCAGCACCCTAAGGGCACTGGAACCGCTTTCAGGCTCCGAGGCCTCACCTCGGAAAAAGACCAAAAAAAAAGAGCATCCACAAAGAAACGAAGTGCCCTTAGGGTGCTGGAAATGGGCGTCGGGTCCGACGCCCATTTTCAGGACCCTAAGGGCACTGGAACTGCATTCAGGCTCCGAGGCCTTACCTCGGAAAAAGACCAAAAAAAAGAGCATCCACAAAAAAAGGAAGTGCCCTTAGGGTGCTGGAAATGGGCGTCGGGTCCGACGCCCATTTTCAGCACCCTAAGGGCACTGGAACCGCATTCAGGCTCCGAGGCCTCACCTCGGCAAAAGACCAAAAAAAAAGAGCATCCACAAAGAAACGAAGTGCCCTTAGGGTGCTGGAAATGGGCGTCGGGTCCGACGCCCATTTTCAGCACCCTAAGGGCACTGGAACCGCATTCAGGCTCCGAGGCCTCACCTCGGAAAAAGACCAAAAAAGAAGAGCATCCACAAAAAAACGAAGTGCCCTTAGGGTGCTGGAAATGGGCGTCGTGTCCGACGCCCATTTTCAGTACCCATTGGGCACTGGAACCGCATTCAGGCTCTGAGGCCTCACCTCGGAAAAAGACTAAAAAAAAGAGCATCCACAAAGAAACGAAGTGCCCTTAGGGTGCTGGAAATGGGCGTCGGGTTCGACGCCCATATTCAGCACCCTAAGGGCACTGGAACCGCATTCAGGCTCCGAGGCCTCACCTCGGAAAAAGACCCAAAAAAAAGAGCATCCACAAAGAAACGAATTGCCCTTAGGGTGCTGGAAATGGGCGTCGGGTCGACGCCCATTTTCAGCACCCTAAGGGCACTGGAACCGCATTCAGGCTCCGAGGCCTCACCTCGGAAAAAGACCAAAAAAAAAGAGCATCCACAAAAAAAGGAAGTGCCCTTAGGGTGCTGGAAATGGGCGTCGGGTCCGACGCCCATTTTCAGCACCCTAAGGGCACTGGAACCGCATTCAGGCTCCGAGGCCTCACCTCGGAAAAAGACCAAAAAAAAAGAGCATCCACAATCCCGCACGTCGGGTTCCGACAACATACCTTGCTTCGGTTTGTAGTGCTTGGTTGTTCTCGTGGTGAGCTGCTCGTTTCTCTGCCGACTTCCTGGGACCGCAATTGATAGGCTTTAGTTTATTGGTTTGGTTAGTTATACATATGGCTCCACCCTAACCTAATCTAGCGTTTGTCGTAAGTAATAGCAACTAAATATTAGTACTAGTCGGACTGAAGGTTGCGCCTTCAACTTTGATCTCACCCTCACGGATCTCTCTGGAATCTAGATCACTCTCTACGACTCAAAGTCTCGGGCCAACGAAGTCCGCACTCACTATCCCTTCGCTGGCTGCCAACTCTCTCGCCTCTTGTGGCACTCTTTGGTTTTATCCAACCCTTTCCAAAACTGTAACCCTAATTATTTCTCGTCAGCCCTATAGTCCAACTGAGCAACGCATATGAATTCTAAGGTTTAGTCCTTATCCGTGAACGTCCCATTCAAGGTTGTTCCTAACCTTGCACCAAGTGGCAATTTATAATATCAAAAACAACACTAATTAATGAGTGGGTTATCAAATACCTGACTCTCTTCGACAATACTGAAGTCCACCGATAGTTGGAGCTCGGTCTCACACTTTGAGTGTGAAGGTAAAGTAACTTCTTGTTCGACAACTTGATTTTGTACAATCTCGACTGGAAGCTTCGCAAACTGGCTCGTTAACGACTTGACGGTACCGTCCAAGTTTGCAAGCCGCATTCTCTTATTCTCTGCATTTCTCATCCTAGCACGCCTAATCTGCTTTGAACTAGAGAATAGGGGCTTTCTCCTTCGCTTTGCGATCGAAGGTGTCACACCGTCTAATGGATACACAACATGCATCTGAGATACTACCTCATTCGCAAACTCATCTCATCTTTCTGCAATCTGAAAGGACTTTTATGGTGTTTTGCATCTTGTTTAAATCTCCACTACATTCCAATTTAATGGACCCCTTTAATGATTTACTTATAATAACGCATAATTGTTATTTTCATCCTTCAAATTGCGGCCGAGGGCAATCGACTTTACACCTAAACCTCTTATTCTAATTTGGATAGATATTTAATCGATACAATAAATGACGTCGGCTGTGCCTAAATTCGGTTGCCACACATTCCACACAGCTACTTATGCGCTGACATACCTTCGATCACCCTTGCCCATGAATTTTACAGCTGCTATAATAATTTTAGCAAACATCCAATTATCCTACAATCCTCTAAATTATCGAACTCCATTCTCATTAGCTAGTGACACTCTAGAATAGGCCATTACCAATTCAATAAATGCATTGGCACACGTCTCTCTTGATTGCCTTTCTACATAGCAACATCATTCCAGTTGAGTAGGTCTCAATCTCTACTCGCCATGGCGGATTCAGTCTCAACCGCTACGTTGGTTGTGCTCCGTGCCCATGGCATGGGCATTCCTCTTACCTTTCGCGTGGATGAGAGCGGACATGCTTCAGTGTCTAGTCAGCGTTTGAGTCTTAGATTCACTTTTCTGGAAGACACTATTAGCATTGAGGAGGAGGTTTTCGATGACCTCACGTCTGAACTAACTCACACAATTGGCCAGTTATCAATTCGTGATGAGAATGATTGCAAGATGTGGAGACTTGCTCCCGGCAGGTATAGGGTCTATGGATTGACAGATTCCCAGATGGCAGCATCTACGGAAATTCTTACCCCTAGCCGTTCATCTACGTGCACTATGCATACCCCTCTTCCTACTGATGTAAAGGTCAAGTTAGAGCCAGGACCAGAGACTCCTCTTCTTGCAAAAGTTAAGGTCGAACCGGGCACTTTTAATTCAGTCATCACTCTTTCATCAGACGACGACGACAGTCCTCGCAGATCCATGCCTTTAGTTCCTAGTCCACCCAACCCTTCTGTTCAGTCGAACTCTCCTGTAGTTGTTTCAGATAAGTGTCCTCCATTGCAACCGCCTTCTTCATGTGTGCGCTTCAGTATCGTAGATTATTTGAAGAAGTTGGCTACTAGGCCAGGGAAGAAGAATCTCCTAAAGAAGCTTGACTACAGTTCCATTAGACATGAGAGAGTTGTGTACTTGCCTGCAATATTTAATGGTGATGTCATGTTTGAGTTGCCTTTTGCCGGTACTTCAGCCTCACGGACGCAGGCAAAATCTATGCAGGGCATGGATAAACGATATGATGGTCATGTCTGGACCAAAACCATCACGACCAACATCACTAATGATATGGGTCTCTCTTTCCGATTCTCAAGTTGTGTCGGTCACCTGCGGTGTGAGAATAAAGAGTGCGCCTACCTGACCCGTGAGCATCGCATCTTCGAAGTGAACGAGACAGAGTTTGACGGATGTACCTTGCAGGCATTTGTTGTTGGCCAGGGTCCTCCCAAAGATTCGACTCTGGTTTGCAAGGTGTGTAAGGAACCTCCCGCTTGTCTTGCCACTTGTAGAGCTAAGATCTATTATGTCTCGGGCAAGCGTAACAACACCCGTGTTTGCATCCACCTTGGAACCCATGAGCATCCTGTTAAAGTTGGCGACTATAGAGATTCAAAGGTCGAAATTAGTAGCCTCATCAAAGATCAGATCGAGAAGACTCCACAGGCCACGAAGAGTGCAGTTGTGTTGGAAGCAAGTAAGATGCTTGTTGGCAACTACTTGTTGAGGTCCGAGGACGATCCGCCGAAGACGCTTACTTTTGAGGAACTCGTTCCGGTGCTTGACCGATGCAAGGACATGGCGTCGCCCAACATCCGGAACAAGGTTGTCACCTTTAGATACTTGAGGAGGTATGGCGTCATGGATAGTATTACCAAGTTGCGGGGTCTCAGCAACTGGGCTTTTGTGCAAAAGAACATGTTTCCCGGTCAAGGTGCAGAGCTTGACAAGGTCTTCGTGTTCAAGATGTCGGAGGTGGGGCCTGGAAGTGGGGTGGACTTGGTGAAGCGAATGCAGTCCAAGGGGGACCTCGAGAATGCTTGGATAATGTTCGACCACGTCAAACGGGTGAGGCAGTGGACCACCATGGCTTGTCATGTTTACGACTCGACTTATTGCCGTGTGATGACCATCGCATGTTGCGACATGCAATCCGAGGATATTGATGCGCAGATGGTCTTCTGGAAAAACCTCAACGCAGTGATGGAGAGACATGGCGTCGAGAGGCCTTACTTCAAAGGATTCATGGCGGCCAGTGCGCAGGCAAATTGGAATGCCGTCCGGGTCGTATACGGGAACGGCAAGAAGGAGGATCGCATGGAAGATCGAGAGAGGACTTGTCAGTTTCACTGGACCCAGTCCATGTTGAAATACACGGACAAACACATCGCTGAAAACATGAGGGAACAACACGTGAAGATGTGCCACCAGTATAGGACGGCACGGACGTTGGCCGAGGCCGAGAGTCTTTACCATGGGCTAAGGGCTTGGTGGGTATCTGCTGGGGCCGTGACTGAGAAAACATTGAGTAAATTGGAGTTGTGGCTTGCCTTTTGGCACTTCCGCTATCGCCAATGGGGTGGATTTATGACAGGGGTAAGCTCATTCGATTTTTGCCATGAACATCAATCCGGACTTTGAAGGGTGATACAGTTTTGAATTTTATGCTAACTTGACCTAACATGCGATGCCCAAAAATTCACGGAGGTAGAACTTGCGGAGATGCCGTCTTGCAACCTTGCGGAGACTGTCCACAACAAGTGGCTTCAAGCGTCCGGCAACAATGGCGGTGATCTTTACGTCGCCACGGTGGATGACTATATCCGGGCATTCCTACAGGTCGTCAATTACTACCAGTACTTGAAGGGCGACGTGGGGGGGACTGGACCGAGCAAGAAGGAGCTAAGGCTGCGGATGGCGGAACGTAGGGCCCAGAAAACAGGTGACCCTAAGGTCCTCCAGGACCCCATGCTAGACATGCCCGGAGCCGACGAGTTTTGTACACGCGACCCTCACATGGCGGGAGAAGAAGTGTTTGGCTCGATGAAGCGGAAGCTAGACCTGCCCCTTGGAGCTGATGAAGAGTCGCATAGGCCTGATAAGGTCAACTTCTCACATCCTCGTGGCTCTGGTAGGGCTGTCAGGACTCGTTCCACTCACATGCCAATAATACTTGAAGAGGAAGATTCCGATGTCCAAGAAGTTGCACCCCCGGCGCCACATGCCGACGATGTCGTCCCGTCCCCCACCCACGAGGGACGGATCCGGCACGTCTCTGCCGTCGAGGAGACTAGGGTGAACGTGAAGGAGTGGCACATCGCTCGGTTGCCAAAGACTTCTGCCAAATGTTGTTGGGCCCAGAGAGCTGTCACCAAAAAGAAATGTACTGAGAGAATCATAAGGGGTGCGAAATCAACCCCCGCCCCTACTTACACCGGTCTATGGCACAACACTAGGAGGAATGTGAAAGAGTCCATAGAGTTCTTTTTCTGCTCAGATGATATCGAGAGGTGCGTCAAGGGTAGGAGGCGCAAATGGGTCGTTCAATACTCTGCGCATCAGGAGAGACCAAACATTCCGGATGTTTGGCCAGTGAAACTTGGTACAAACCTCAAGCAATGTGAGATCCTGGCCCTCGAAGCGGCCGGATTCCAACTGCCACAGAAAGTGCCGGTCTCGCCCAGAAGGCTCTTTTCCACAGCCCCATCTCCGGCAAATCTAGACTCCGTGCCGGTGCCCGCGGATGCGGACAAGTATCCTGGGAAGAGAGAAGGAAAAATCGTCAAGCGCACCGCAACCCGTCCAAACCCTCAACAGAGGCTATCCATGGGCTCTTCGGACTCCCTCAAAGCTCGACTCCGCTCAGTCACGATGATTCCTCACCCTGGCCATGGCTGCATCATTGCGCTAGACTCGATGATGCCACCCGACGTGACACAATACCAGATCACCATCAGCTCCCTTCCGGGTTGCACCTGCCCCGCATTCAAGAAGACAATGACCAACTTTCGCGGGAGGAGTCAGTTCTCGTATTGCAAGCATGTCTACTTCATCTTTTTAAAGGTCTGCCATCGCAATCCTGACGTAGACCTTTTCATCCACGCGCCAACCTTCAGCTTCAACGAGGTCAAAATAGTCCTCGAGAGTGGAATCTTAACTCACCCTTTAGATCGGACCTAGAAATTAGTCTAGGGATGTCCCTTTCTAAAATCGACCTGGTCGATGAAGTAGTGCCTATTCATCCATGTTTCTAATCGAGTCCGACATTGACTAAGTAATATAAAATTTGCACTCAATAATATAAGATTGTCAGCTTATCTCCACCCTAGTCAGATTGAGCATCTAAATCTTGGTAGCAGTTCAATATATGTTGTGTATTTTCAAATCAACTATCCATATCACGCTCCACATAATTTGCTATAATAAATATAATCTCATGGATTATTTTTATTCCCTTCAAAATGTTGTATTACAATACCCAATTGTGTCATGTGTCTCTCTCCCGGTCGAACACTACATGTTCAATTTGGAGGTGCATCCTATGTCTACTTACTCTACTTCCGTGTTGCCAACCTCCTAGATGATTCGGACTTCATTTCATCGTCCCTTTTTGATGGAGGTGGACCCGGTCGAAGCAAATCAACGTACGAAACCGTTTTATCCCTCATTCGATCCTTCAATGGACGACGATGCGGCGATAATCCTTTCATCCTCTCGCGAAACGACAAAGACCTCGAAGATTCGCCTACCACCTTCACCTCCTCCTCCGTTTCGATCGATTTGTCTTCATTCAAATCAGCATGATTCTCCGGCACATCCGCTCGCCTCTTAGGGTTTTTTGCATATCGTTTCTGCTCCTCCTCCACCCTCCACCTCCATGCTTGTGTGGACTGCAAAAATGGAGTCATTTCGTAATCATCACTATATCGATTTGCAGCACCTATGTCATGTTCCGGCGATGGATTAAAAGGAACATGCGGATCTCCTAGACTTCTAATCTCCTTCTCCCATCCTAGGCCAGCAAACATGTCTCTCTCCTCTCCCATTGTGTGCATGTGTATCTACACTCATATTGGGTATGAGTCTAATTTATGTCCTCATATATATTTAGCTCAAGAGAATCTCTTCGACCACAAACAATAATTGTTGGAGTCCAAGCTCTAGAGTTGACTCACACATAGGACAAAGACAAAAGTGATGGAATAAAAAGGAAGCAAGTTGGTCGCCCTTTGTATTTTGATTGACTCATTCTTCAATTATACCAATCTCAAAAAAATCATTTTCATTTATTCTTCCTTGGGATCATCCTTGGTTTTAATCATATACTTGTCTATTATATCACAATTTTTCTATCATTTTAGCCCTTCCCCGTATCGAAATTTAATGAGACCATTTCAAATTCAGGGCCTTTTAATTTATTTTTGGACCTAAACTTTCCACGGAAATAGGTCATTAATTTTTACTATTTTGGGAAGAATCTAGACTATTACAAGAATATTCGAATCTTTGTCTAAATTTAGTATGGGAAGTTTACTATTTTTACATCATTTCCGCTCTCCGCTCTCCACATTTCTGCTCTCCGCTCTCCGCTCTCTGCTCACCGCTCACATAGAAGTGTCGTCCAACATCCATTTGCAGCGTTTACGGTGGTTCGTATACATCTATTATCAGCGTTTACGGTGTTTCTGTGCAGGATCTTTCGTAGTTTTGCTTGCAAATTATTTATTGACAGTTGATCATGTTTATATGTTTTTTTTTCTCATTTGTTCTTTTATTGCCAATTCGCGCTCTCTGTTGTCTAGCCATTCGTTGTCCCATTCTTACGAACGACCGTTCGTAAGAATTTCTTTTCGTTTTGTTTAGGTTTTCCCCTTCTGTGGACACTTTCTGTTTGTACGTGTGCTTCATTCATGAACGCTATTTAGTATTCGTGTGTCCCCGATGGTCAATAGGCTTGTTTACGACCGTTCGTTTGCAAACACCCTCTATGTGCTATATTGCTTGTTTCTTCTTTTCAATCTCTGTTCATTTTTTTTCAGGTGGGGATGGCTATCTATGATGGGTCTACTGCTTTTGACCTCCCGACGGATCCACCGCCATCACATAGAGATTCTCACTACCTTTCCCTTAGTGATGATATTTCACTCACCAACGATGACGGTGCCTCTTCCGATAGCTCGGAAGATTTTCGTGCTGTACCCGATGCTTCTGAGGACGCACATGTTGATATTCCGTTGTGTGAGGGTTTCTCCAGGGAGCAGTGGGTGGGACTTGATGTCGTCCTCCTTAACCACAATGGCCATCCTGTGGCGGATGGAATCCTTCGGAATTCTGCACCTCGTGAATGCGTCGATGCCAATCCCCTTGGTGAGGATGATGTGGGTGTTTGCATTTTGAACTCTTTGTTGCCACTTGAAGTCCCTTTCACGTGGAGGTTTTCCTTGCGTCGATGGCCGCACCGCCAAGTTCTCCATAATGGCGTGAGCCTTTGGAATCATGGCCGCCGCTACAACCAAACCCAGGCTGCTTTGTTGGCCTCCATGCGGCCTCGAAAGGGATTGCGCAAATATGAATCTCGCCGTGTGCCTACAGAGGATGCTCGTCTTTGCCGGCGCGATCACATAGTAGGGGATGACTCTATTCGGCTCGTGGCAACTAAAGATTGTTGTGCCTTGAAGTGTTGTCAATTTTTCCCTCGTGGCAAAATCAAGTCCCTTCGGCAAGAAATGTGGTTTTCCGACTTCCGTTTGCGCTCCGCCAAAAAACTTGAGGTCCATCGTAATATACACCTTGATACTCACGGGCGCAAGGTGGTTACCCTTGAGAATGTGGAGGTTTGTTGTGTTGCATGGTACACCATCCATGGAGTTTCGAAGGCTGACTTCTATAGGTTCCGAAAACATGCATCCGTGGGTCGTCGCTCACGTTTCCATGGCAACTTTGGAACAAAAAAGCCTAGAGAGGCCACACTTCAGGCTGCAGCCACTCTCTCTACTATCATTGTCCCTCTGGCGGATGCCATGCCGCACAAGACGAGGACTTTGCCGTCTGGAGAGAAAGTGGTTCAAATGGTCTTGCCAACATGCACAAAATGGAAAAACATACTCACGGACATCAACGACGTGGGGGTTAAAACAGGTTGTGTCCCCATTTCTCTTTCCAAGTTGAGTGTCATAAAAAATCAGCAATTTGCAGAATACATCTTGAAGCGGCCCGGGGACAAGTTCGCTAGGTGCACGACTTGTGAAAAATACAAAGGCCTTAGAGACGCTCATCCTATAGGCATTGAATCCCACACTAGACACCAGAGGAAATACATTGAGCATGTCAATAACCAAGATGCCCATCGTCAAGATTACTACAAGAACCGTGCGTTGTCCATAATGAGGCCCTCCGATGTTCTCACCGTTATCCATGACAAGATGGACCATGCCAAGACTGCATGCCCTTGCTATGCACACAAAATCAAGGCCACTGACGGGTTGTTCAAGCTGCCGGTAGCCGTCACAGGTTCGTAACATATCCAACTCGCTTGTTATTGTTTTAACAATATGGGTTTTCTATTCGCGCCAAATTACCATTGTCATTCATCCCTTTAGTGTTGGGATAAATCGTTTGGTCATTGTGCACATTTTGTTTTTGTAGGTATGATTGCGCATGGCCATGTGGATGTCAAATATGCCCATTATGGTTTGGACTTTTACCCTGGTGATGCCAACCATACGGTTGGATCATTTGCTAAACTTCTTCGCGATCTCGAGAAGCCCCCGGTGTCCTCTTCCCGCTCCCTTTTTGAAGGTTCCGGAACAACACCCCTCTACAAGGCAGTGCTTGAGGGAAAGGAGGTTTGCATGTCTTCATTGCCGGAACCCCCCGCAGAACTCATTCTTGCGAAACCTTTGCCTCCAACTCTCCACGTCCAACTTGACAATTGTGCAAAAGACAATAAGTGCCGCTACGTTTTTTGCTTTTGGTCTTTGCTTGTGGCAAAAGGTATTTTTAAAGAGGTATTTGTTTCTTTCTTGATGGTTGGCCATACGCACGATGACATTGATGCGTCATTTGGTCGTTGGAGCATGAAGTTGCATGAAGAGGATTTTCCCACCATTCCACTTCTCATGAAATCATACATGGACTTGGACAAGGTGCCCGTCATTCCGCACATGGTAGAAGAAGTACCAAATTTCAAGGCTTACATCAAGCCATACATGTTGACGGGGGTTGACCGCCTTGTGGGACATACCAAAGCTCAACAATTCCGCTTCTATTTGAGTACTGCCCCAACCAAAAATTCTTTGATGGAAATTCTCTAGCACTCATCTCTTAAATCATGGTATGTGATTATGGACACCACCCTCTAAAAGCATGTATCAATAGATAAAGGTATGTGCAGAATCTAGCAATAGACATTCAGAGGAACAAGCACACATACATTTATTAGTTAAACACAAACTACTCCCAGAACTTGAAAATTTACAGTACTACTGAAATTGTGGACATTCTTAGATTGTGCAATCAGGGCAGTACACTAAAAAGGATATTTTGTGCTTGATACACTAAATACGAACGCATACACTAAATGTCAATAACCCTATGAAAGTAACTAACATTAAATGTAAACTCAAACACAAAATATCAACTATGGTAATATGTGGAAGTTACATGTTTGAATTTAGTGCTAGTAAGGATATGAAAAAAAAATAACAATGGAGGTGGCAGTAGGGAAGGTAGTGGCACATGTATGTCTAACACTAATTGTCAAGGAATTGAAAATTAGTGTTGAGCAGGGTAGGGTGATAACAACACTAAATATAATCAAACACTAAATATCCTTTTTAGTGTAGTTCACTTCAGTGGAATTCTTCATGCTGAGCACTGTAAAAGTGTACTTCATTTGTAACTTAAAATTGTTTCTACTAGGAAAGAGAAGTATAACAAACGGTGCAAGATTTAAGCATGCTCAAATGCTCCAAACAAAATTTTCAATGAATATGGTGTTCTGCAAAGAAGAGAGCACCTGTGCACAATGACACAATTGAGGCACCAAGTAGATTTACTGCAGTCTTTGCAGCCTCAACTTCCTCCTAATCACATTCACCAGCTTCAATTGTTCAGAATCCACCCAGTGGTTTACTTCAATTTGTGAGAAAGCAATAAGTTGTCCATCAAATAGACCAAAAAGATAACAGATCTGAAATGTTGTTTGTCTAATAAATCTTAAGTTATCAATCATTCATGTAGTATCTGAAGAACATGAAAAGAAGGCATATACCTCTGGGTTGGGGCCTTTTGCAGCAACCAAGATGCCACCCACTCTTACAAGGGGAAGACACAACTCCGCTGCAACAACAGAGTTTCATTTCAAAGTCAAAAACAGATAAAAAGAAGTTGGGACTAGCGCGTTTGAAAAACAGGTAACAATCAGAGGTGCTTTGTTGAAAACAAATTATATGCAGTGGGTATTGAGTCAAAATGACATTATGCCCTGGCGACCTGGTGTTTCAGAATTTGCCATTCAAAGTTGGGCCTCAAAACCCCAAGTGCTTACCAAGAACTCTCATTTCTGCCACGGCCCTGGCGACAGCTAGATCATAGGTTTCTCGATAGACAACATCTTTGCCAGCGTCCTGCAACCGCTCACTTTCATTACCACACAAACAACATGAATTGTGCATGTGGCCAACACTAGAACTCATTTTTGCACACTTATTTGATGGACAGATTTATCATATGCAGACGTTGGACTTAAATGTCTACGTGCTTTGAATTTCACACCATAGAAAATTCTGCATATAAGTCTCGAGAGGAATAGAGACTAACCTCTGCCCGATTTCGAACAACTTGAATATTTGTCAATCCCGCCAATTGTGCAACATGCTCTAAGAAGTCACATCTTTTTTGTAGTGACTCAAGAAGGGTCACCTACCAGGCTGCATAGATTGGGTCAGCTATCATTGAATGTAGTGCTATCCCGATATGGACTTAGGGTTTAGGGTTTAGGGTTATGAACAAAAAAAATTGCAAAGACGTTCCAGTCATTTACAAACTAATACAATATTGAGCTTGAAGCCTTGTGAGCTTGTTCCCTTTCTATTTTGACTCAAGGAACAAATCTCCAAGTATGGAGGTCCAGACCTCACGGACAGA
Source organism: Polytrichum formosum (assembly GCA_964035585.1). Taxonomy (NCBI): domain Eukaryota; kingdom Viridiplantae; phylum Streptophyta; class Polytrichopsida; order Polytrichales; family Polytrichaceae; genus Polytrichum; species Polytrichum formosum. Next base: position 44,389,807 of record OZ037940.1, on the reverse strand, counting down.
TAACTACTAGCATAGAGTACGAGTCGTAAAGCACACATCCACGCCAGCTGAGAAATCTGCAATGTATCCGAGTGGAATTTTCGAAATTATCAGTCGCGCAAGAGATGTATTTGCATATTAAACTTCAAGTTACAAAATCAACCCTGCCCTAGCCCAGCTGAGGAAGACAACCATAATCTTAAGTCAAGAGATTCCATGACAATCTGAGTGACTTAGACCGGCCTTCAAATTACACAGATTCCCTACTTACAAACAAAGATTCGTTAAAAATCAAGACATCATGATGCCCTCTTAACACATGAGTTTCCAAATGGAAACCTCAATCGCAGGAACCCTAAAGCTTATCACCTCTGTCCCAATATCTAGGAATTTGGTTTATGTACCACTTTCACCAGTGGTACCAACTACCTCCGGCCTAGATGGGTATTGGATAGGTGTGATGAACTTCAAGGCCCTTGTGCCTGGCTAAAATCCTTCAGATTTCTCTCAGTTTCAATTTTTTTATCTAGTGTTCAAGCTGCCAAGCTTAAACAATCTGTTTGAAATTAGGGTTTTGCACATTAAATTTCGACCATCACACCAAGAGAGACTCGCCCCCTGCTCCCCTCTTGTTCACCTCTTCATAGTCCCCTCTGTCTTATCTCAAGAATGGAGCTCTAGTTCGTTAAACTAGCTCTAGATATTTTGTGCCTTAACTTAATTCCATTCACATGAAACCTTACATGTTACACAGACGCTCGGTTCCATGCAACATTAGCAACCATGGCCTCAGGTTGTGAGAAGCGGTGAGAATATTAATATTGCACATTAACCTCTCAACCATGATCCAAAATAGAGGAAGCAAGCACTCACGTCAAGAGAGATTGGTCACAGCAAGCACTCACAAAGAAAGAATGTCTCCATACTGAATCAAAACTGACGTGCAATTGCACAAACTTGTGAATTTAGAAGAAATTTGCACCTGCGGAGAAGGATTCACGAATTGGAAGCCTCAGACGACGGTGAGAGTCCATGCAAGAATGTTGCCGAGACACGGCGGGAGTGTGCGGGGGCGGGCGAGGTGGTGTCAGAGTGGGCCCTCCCTAACTACGGTTAACCACTTCAAGTGGTTAACCTAGTTTGGATGAGGGGGGCTTGGATGACGAGGCATGGATGACAATACCTGGTACGAGTGTACATGTCGGTTCGCCCCAGCCTGCGAGTGGGAACTTGGGAAGAGGCTTTAATAGCTGCCCCACCACCACCAATTATAGGAAATGTGAATAGAATGCCTGTCAGGCGATTTCAGCCTCAAGAGATGATGCAGGGTATATTCCAAGCTGCCCATGTGATTGCAAGAGAGGCGGAGATCCTTCAGGACCACATAGCCAACGAATAAAATTGAAGGGCTATACCCAGGGATGTACAAATGGACGTGACGCGGCCTAAACGCGTCACGTCGCGTCACGTCCAGGGTGTGACGCCAAACGGACGTTACTGTAGTAAAAAAAAATTACTAATGGGATTTTTTTTTCAGATAAGTAATTATTTCGACATCAATACAGGCAGTCGTCTACCATGGTCGACTGCTATATAGGCAGTCGACCACTTAATCGACTGCTAACTTAGCAGTCGACTACAATGGTCGACTGCTATATAGGCAGTCGACCACTTAATCGACTGCTAACTTAGCAGTTGACTACAATGGTCGACTGCTAATGTAGCAGTCGACTAAGTGGTCGACTGCTATATAGGCAGTCGACCACTTAATCGACTGCTAACTTAGCAGTCGACCATTGTAGTCGACTGCTAATGTAGCAGTCGACTAAGTGGTCGACTACTATATAGGCAGTCGACCACTTAATCGACTGCTAACTCAGCAGTCGACTACAATGGTCGACTGCTAACTTAGCAGTCGACTATAATGGTCGACTGCAAATGTAGCAGTCGACCATGGTAGTCGACTGCCAATGTAGCAGTCGACTATCTTCGTCGACGGCCAACATAGCAGTCGACCATGGTAGTCGACTGCTACATTGGCAGTCGACCATGGTTGATAGTCGACTGCTATGTTGCCGTCGACGAAGATAGTCGACTGCAGTTGTAGCAGTCGACCATTGCCGTCGACTGATACTAATAACAGACAAATGCAGTCAACATCATATGTTTGTTGGGTTAAATTTTAATGGTTTGGGTATAGTGGAATATGGATGGATGGAAGTAGTTTAGGAAAAATGTGATTAAAGCCAACAATGATATGTAGAAGGAAAAAAAACCGCGTTGTATTAAAACAAGTATATCGTAAAGATATAAAAAATACACAAGGTTGTCCATATCAATGATACACGCATACTACCTTAACCCCTACGATGTTGCCTAAAGAACTAAACAGACTAAACACTATCCTTAACCTCAGTTCTCCAGCAGTCTATCGGCTCATCCCACCCCACAAACGGCATCTGCATCCGTAGTTTGGCGATGGTCAATGAAATGCGGTTGGACATGTTCTCGCATGTCAATGCACTCAAAGTGACATCCCAAATTTTCCTTCCTTCATTGGCAAAGAGAATTCGGTCATCACCATCGTTGCAAAGTTGTCGAGCAATCATGCCGACCGCATAACACTCAGCCTCCGCGGTGTAATATACATCGGGATCATGATGTCTCCTGTTTTGGATGTAAAACAGTTCCGGCGCCACCCAAAACTTCTCCTTCCTCAATTTTTCCTTCGCTTCTACGGTTTCCGCATGCCATAGCGATAGGACATCCTCACCCGAATGCGTTACACATCCCCAATCGCACACCCCAATCTTGAGGCTCCCGTCCGATTCCCAATGCAACATAATGTTGTCAATGGATAGATCGTTGTGTTGCACATTTGCAGCGTGCAAAGCCTCCATGATCCATAACAATGCCCAAGCCAACTTTACCCTCTTCGCCCGGAACTTTTGGACTTGGTCATAGAGTTGCCATTCGGTTGCGTCCATTGTCAAAATATTGGCATTTGGGCGGTGGGCTCTATCCCGAATGAACATCTCTCGTAGAGTGCCCCCGTTCCACCATAGTGTATAGCTCGCATTGGACACACTGTTGATTAACCAAAACTTGATGAAACCTGGATGCGTGCTCTTTAAAACGCATGCCTCCGCACTTACTTGGATACGAGCTTTTTGCCTATCCGACGTCTTTGGGGTCTTTTCAGCCCACGTAATCTCCGGTGGGAGACGATCGTCGCCCTCGATCCTCACCTTCCTCACCTCCCCGTAACCCCCCACCTTCTTTATGCTCTTCAAACTCACGACATTTGCCGTATCGGGAATCCACAATAGTTGGCATGGGCCCGACACCCTTAGCCACTTCTCCAATTTCTCCGCCTTCCAAGGAATTATTTTGGAGGCCGTCTTGGACAATCCTTTGGCCACGGGATCCCACCACAAAAATATTTCCCGGATTCTTACAGCTCGAGGGCTCAACACCTCGCCTGTTTCGCCCTCCGGGAACATGTTCTCAACCAATTGCTTGAGGTTGAAAATACCATTTTGGGCCTTATTCTTCACCCATGAATCGAACCCCGCAAGATTCCTATCACCGCTAAACTCGGGGCCATCCACTTCCTGTCGAATAGCAACCTCCATGTCCCTTTTAATTATCTCAACCCTTTTGTGTTTCGGCTGCTCCAAAAAACGGAATTTGATGCCGGCCTCCCCATTCCTCAAATACCAGTCAACTATGGCTTGGTGGACCTTTGCCGTTATCGCATCCGAGAATTTTACCTTTGGTTTCCCGCTCCTACTCGACGACCCTGAGGCCGCGGAAGCCCCTCCTTGGCTGCTCGTAGGGGCACCGGCATTTGGGCGGACGGGAACGGTAGTATCTGAATGGGGGGTAATATTGGCTCCCGTTCCAGAAGCACTTCCTGATCCCACATCGGAATGTCGTTGCCGCTTAGGGGGCCGTTTGTGCACCCTGCCGGGTGCATCCGGCTCGTCCTCCGGCATCCTCCAACTTCGATCCTCCATCGTGTTTAAAAACACGCTATTATTGTGTTCACAAACACAACTCAAATGTGTTCACAAACACGGCCGTATTCAAACCGCTCCACCGCAAAAAATCGGATCCAAAATTGGCAAGAGTTTGCACCCTAAACCAATCTTCCAACCGCCCCCTAGGCCCTCTCAAAACATTAGGCAAAGGATGCTAGGCATGCTTAGTCCCAATGTCCCGCTTGAGGAGGGGTGGTTGACAAATGATGTCAATGAGGCCTCCCCACTTATATATATAGGTTGGGTGGGCCTCACACCGACGGTACGACCGGACGCCGCGCCCCTGGATCCTGACCGTTGGACCGTGCATCATCCAACGGCCAGGATGGATGCGACGATTGGTCGACTGCTATACGGCAGTCGACCATCCAGTCGACTGCCAGATAGCAGTCGACTCTGGATAAGGCAGTCGACAATTAGCAGTCGACCGCGGCGTCGACTGCTATGTGGCAGTCGACGTGTGGGCCGACTGCATTTAGCAGTCGACTGCGGGGGTCGACTGCCATGTCGACTGCTAGTTTGCAGTTGACCCTGGAAGTCGACTGCCAAGCAGCAGTCGACCCCCGATGTCGACTGCGAGTGGCAGTCGACCCTGGAATTCGACTGCCAAGCAGCAATCGACCCCCGATGTCGACTGCGAGTGGCAGTCGACCCTGGAATTCGACTGCCAAGCAGCAGTCGACCCCCGATGTCGACTGCGAGTGGCAGTCGACGTGGCGGTCGACTGCCATGTCGACTGCTAGTTTGCAGTCGACCCTGGAAGTCGACTGCCACGTCGACTGCCAAGCAGCAATCGACCCCCTATGTCGACTGCGAATGGCAGTCGACGTGGCAGTCGACCGCCATGTCGACTGCTAGTTTGCAGTCGACCCTGGAATTCGACTGCCACGCCGACTGCTAAGCAGCAGTCGACCCCCTATGTCGACTGCGAATGGCAGTCGACGTGGCAGTCGACCGCCATGTCGACTGCGAATGGCAGTCGACGGGCAGTCGACCGCCATGTCGACTGCTAGTTTGCAGTCGACCCCGGAAGTCGACTGCCATGTCGACTGCTAGTTTGCAGTCGACCCTGGAAGTCGACTGCCACGTCGACTGCCAAGCAGCAGTCGACCCCCTATGTCGACTGCGAATGGCAGTCGACCCCCTATGTCGACTGCGAATGGCAGTCGACGTGGCTGTCGACTGCTAGTTTGCAGTCTACCCTGGAATTCGACTGCCACGTCGACTGCCAAGCAGCAGTCGACCCCCGAAGTCCGCTGCGAATGGCAGACATTGGACCTCCCCCCCTCCAAACATAAACAAATTGCTTTTGCAATGGATCCTATAGCAGATTACTCTAAACACTTTCAATATCATAGCATCTTTTATATTTAGTGCACGTTCAAGCGTCGGGACTATAAAGGGTTCACCGCTCATTAGCATTCATCATTCCCCCTCGCTCTAGTTGGCCTTGATTGCCTTTTGGCATTCGTTGCAAGTGGAGAGAGGTAGTAGGTTATATTGGGATGGGCACGCGAAACGAATGGAAGCCTTGGTTTGTGACCAAGGAGTGGACTCCAACGTCCAAGAAGGTCGAGTGCAAATTTTGCGCGTTGGAATTAGTTTATAGGAAGGACCGCATGGTTGCCCATTTGGGATACCAAAAAAATGACGGCAAGATGCGGGGGGTGGCATTGTGTCAACGTCAAGGGCCGATTGTAAAGTCTTTATTTTCGAGGTGCGGCGGATCGTGGCCGCCAATTCCGGATGACTTTGTGGACGAGTGCGTTGAGAACGGGGGAGAAGATGTGGTCGGGTCCCAACAACAAGCGTCATGCGGTGCATTATCGAACGCGAACGGAAGCCAAACCGCTCCACCATCGCCCGCACCGTCAGTGGCAAGGAAGTTGGTGTCCGGGACGACTCCCGAACCCCACCGACGTTCCCAACGGCAAATGGGACTAAAAGAAGGGTTGCAAAATTCGACAAAACGAGACTTGGATACAAAATGGTCGCAAGCCTTTTATGAGGCTAATATCCCCATTAGTATTGTCCGCCATCCCGCGTTCATCCAGGCCGTTAAGGCAACCGCCGAGGCTAGAATTATGTACAAACCCCCAACATACCATGCAATGCGCAAGAGTTTACTTGACGATGCACGGTTCAATACACAAAAAATCGTGGAGTTGAAGACAACATCATCCATCCACAAATATGGGTGCACTATTTGTTCGGACGGATGGGAGAATGTTGTCCACCGCCCTTTGATGAACGTCATGCAAATTTGTCCGGCGGGCGACGTGTTCCTTGGTTCCATCGACACCACCGGTAGCACAAAGGATGCCGCCTACGTGGCCACCGAGGTCAAACGCTATATCGTTGGAGTGGACCCCACAAAGGTTGTTCAAGTTTGCTTCGATAATGCGGCGGCTATGAAAACCGTGGCGAGCAATATTAGCCGGGAATGGCCACACATATATTGGCAAGGGTGTGCGGCGCATTGTTTGAACTTGTTGTTGAAGGATTGGGGTAAACAACGATGGGTGAAGGACGTCGTAGACAAGGCGAAGGACATTGTCAAATACATCCGGGCCCACCAATGTCCGACGGCGGTCTTCCTCACCTACTCGCCCAATTTGGGCTTGAAGATGCCCGGGTCCACACGATTCGCCACCAACTTCCTCATGATTGACCGGCTTCTAAAGGTGAGACATGCTTTGGAACAAACGGTTATTCATCCCGATTGGACCGCCTACGTGAACAAATTAAATAGAGGAGGCGATGATCGAAGGAGAAGTGCAATGGAGGCACGTCAAATCAAGACAACGGTTAATGACAACAATTTTTGGACAAGTTGCGATAATTACCGCCACATGTCGGAGGAGGTGTTGAAAGCATTGAGAGTGTTTGATGGCGTTGAACCGGCAATGGGCAAGGCTTGGTTAACCATGAAGAACTTGGAGAAACATGTGCTTAGCCTAAGGAATCCTCCTTTCAACCTAGCACACAACCTCGCTACCTTGGCCGAAGAAGATTTCTACAGCCGGTGGCGTATGATGACCACGGACCTACACCATGCCGGTGCAATTTTGAATCCTTATTTATTGGACGACAACGTTGTCCACGAAGACGCAGCCGTTAAATCCGGATTCTTGGACGCCATGAGGAGGTTGACCACGGGCAAGGACGGTCATTACGGTCGGGTTGTGGCCGAATTTCAAGCATTCAAAGAGCGTACGGGCGCGTTCGCCAATATGCCCCTAGCCATGGAAGCCAACATCCCACCCCACGAGTGGTGGGACCTCGTGGGCGAAGGTGGCACCCACTTGGCCCCTTTGGCAAAGCGAATATTGGCCCAAGTGTGCTCCTCTTCGTCTTACGAAAGGAATTGGAGTAGTTATTCGTTTGTGCACAACAAGACTAGGAACTGGTTGAGTTCGGCGAGGGCCGAAAATTTGGTGTACATTTATACCAATTCACGGTTGGCACGGGAGAGGGTTGATCGGGACTCGGCCGTATGGTATCTAGTGAACATGATGTCCGAAGACTCCGACTATTCGGCCGACGAGGATATAAATGGTGACCTCCCCGCGGGACCCGGCGGGGATTCCTCGGGGCCTTTGGACAACGAGAGCGATGGGGGACATGGTTTAGGGAATTTGGGCCTTGACAACCACAATGATCCGTTTGCATACGATGGACTTGACGCCGAGGACGATGGTGATCTTCACATGTGGGCCAACATAGCCGGTCGGGAGTTTCTCTCCACTACGCATGTGCGTCCCGCTACGCCGACAACTACAATACCCGATGTACCGGTGGACATTCAACCCGTAGTGGATGAAGATGTAGTGGCCGAACCACATGTGGATGAAGCTCTTGAAGCGGCTCCGAACCGGATGGACATGGACGAAGTCCCACCACATGCTTCCTCCATTCATCCACCGACGGATGTTGTGCCCACTCCTATTGTGCCGACAACATATGCACAACCCATGCAAATTACACCACCCTTTGCCGAGCCCCACGGAGAGGGCACGTCCAATGTTGTCCTTAACACTAGTCCATTGCGAGGTATTGGGCAATGCCCGGCCGTTGCGCGAGCACCGGAATCCGACTCGGATGACACATTGGCGCAACACATTGCGCGTCGGGCCCCAACAATACCACGCATGGGCTCCCGGTTGGTTGGTGCCACCATCGGCATGCGCGCCCCATGCCCCACACCGGCTAGGCCACCCCCTAATATTGCATTGACAAACTTTGGTCGGACCACGAGAGGTCAAAAAAGAAAACGACAAAGGGATGTGCGAGAATGGAGGACTACCGGGGCCACCCCACTTGCACATCCACAAACTGACGGCGTTATGGATGCAACGGGTTCAAGACCAATGGTATCGATTAGAATGCTAAAGGCTGGCACACGGCTTAGTCGAATTTCCGGCCCGGCAATTGATGGCCACGAGTCCGACGCCCGAACAGATGACAATGCCAGCACGGACGATGAATCCGGCGTAGGCGAAGCTCCCGATGATAGTGATTACCAAGCACCGCCCCCAAGGGTAGCTGTGGGAGGGCCACGCAGGACAAGGAATTCTATTCCTCAAGACAACGATAATGCCCCTTCATGAATGAATATTTATAGTAATGTCAAATGTCCTATGGTGTTCAATGGGTTTAGTTGTATTGGTGATCAATTTTTGTAATAACTATTTTTGGGTATGTTTGTTGAAAAAATAATGTGAATTTCAAATTTGTATGTTGGATGTTGACTAGAAATTGAGCCTACATGTATGATGTAGGGTTTAGGAAATGAATGTCCAATGTGCACTAAGGTTAGGACTCAGGAGTAGGACACATAGAATTGATTTGTAATGCCAATAGGCCCTATGTAGTGTTGCATTTTTTATTCTATAGGTCGGAGGCGGCATTATAAAATAGTTTTAAGAATATTTAAGACTATTTTTATGTTTTTTTATTGAAAATCATCGAAGACATCAATCCGTGAGGTCCTTTATGGCAAATCATTGTCGAAAACATTCCCCTCTTCTAGGATTAGGTCATCGAGCTCTTCTCCGCCCAAATATTGATCCAAGAATGATGACATTGTAAATGCAGACCACCATTCACGACTTGTCCGATGTGCCATGTGGGACGTTATGTATTCCAATATTTGCCAATTTGTGGCAAATTGGCAATGCTCAAGGCTCAAACATTGCCATTGAGTTTGAATGTACTAATGCTATATGGTAATATGGAACAATTGTCAAAGTTGAGCGTGTCTATATTTGCCCTATTGCCATGGATTGGCTATAGTCGTGAACTTATAATAAAAAAAATTTTAAAATGCCGTAGAAATTTGTCGAGGATTTTAAAATGCATTTTAAATGTGTATTTTAAGATAAAGTAAAAATAAATGCACCTCTAGCCCTATGTCATGTGGGAGGATGAAATGAATGTCCAATGTGCACTAAGGTTAGGAGTAGGACATATGGAATTGATTTGTAATGCCAATAGGCCCTATGCAGGGTTGTCTATCCCGCCGTTGTGACGGTGTCGTGCCGTCACGACGTGTCGTGTCGTGACGGACCCCTCCGTCACGACACAATAGGGTCCACGTAGGGTCAACATAGGGGGAGCCGACTAGGGTGGGTAAAATACTTACCTTCTTGCCAAGGTGGCGTCCTATGTGGCAGAAAACGTCGACGTGGATGTGCATATTTCCCCTGCCACGTAGACCATTTTGCCATTGTGTTTATCATTGTGTTAAAATCAAAGTAATAAAATATTACTAAGGAGGGTGTGGGGCGGACGGGGGCGGACGGGGAAGGGGGGTGGTGCGGACGGGGAAGGGGGGTGGAGCGGACGGACGGGGGGGTGGTGCGGACGGTGGATGGGGGTGGAGCGGACGGACGGGGGTGTGGAGCGGACGGGGGAGGGGGGGTGGGGCGGACGGACGGGGGTGGAGCGGACGGGAGAGGGGGGGGGGTGGGGCGGACGGAGGAGGGGAGGGGCGGACGGAGGAGGGGGATGGAGCGGACGGGGGAGGGGGGTGGAGCGGACGGGAGAGGGGGGGGGGTGGGGCGGACGGACGGGGGTGGAGCGGACGGACGGGGGGGTGGAGCGGACGGGGGAGGGGGGGTGGGGCGGACGGACGGGGGTGGAGCGGACGGGAGAGGGGGGGGGTGGGGCGTCCCACCCGTCCCACCCGTCCGCCCCGCGTTCCCTCCCGTCCGCTACCCTCCGTCCGCCACACGTTCCCCACCGTCCGCTCCTCGTTCCCTCCCGTCCGCCCCACGTTCCTCTCCCGTCCGCACGCGTTCCCTCACGTCCGCTCCACGTTCCCTCCGTCCGCCACACGTTCCCCGTCGTCCGTACCCCGTTCCCATCCTGTCCGCACCCGTTCCCTCCCGTCCGCCCCGCGTTCCCCCCGTCCGCCCCGCGTTCCCCCCGTCCGCCCCGCGTTCCCCCCGTCCGCCCCGCGTTCCCCCCGTCCGCCCCGCGTTCCCCCCGTCCGCTCGGAGTTCCCCTACGTCCGCTCCACGTTCCCTCCCGTCCGCTTTCCGATCCCTTCCGTCCGCCCGCGTTCCCTATCGAGTTCCCTTCACGTCCGCTCCACGTTCCCTCCGTCCGCCACGTTCCCTCCGTCCGCCCGTTCCCCTCCCGTCCGCGCCTCGTTCCCTCCCGTCCGCCCGAGTTCCCTATCGCGTTCCCCACCCGTCTGCTCCTCGTTCCCTCCGTCCGCCCCCTAGTTCCCGCCCGTCCGCCCTTAGTTCCCACGTTCCCCATACGTCGTTTTCGTACCCTAAACCCTAATTCCGACCGGGATCCCATAATGATTGGGCTCCTCGTTGCCTATATAAAGCCGTGAGGCTTTAGTTCCTACCACTTTCCTCTCCTCCCACCACATAGGGACCCGAGACCTTGTTGCGTCCCAAAGGACAGCATCACCGCGCGGGTCTCAAGGGGTTTGGGAGGGCAGGCAAATTGTGGGGGAACCCTCGCAATTTTTTTTTCAGATTCACTCGCTCCCGTGATTTTTATCACGAGAGATTTTCACACTCACTTATTCACGTGATTTTTATCACGACTCATTTTCAGATTCACTCACTCACGTGATTTTTATCACAATGGAGGAGGAGGGCATTGCTCCTTACGAGAACGAGGATTTGAGGGTGCACCGTGCTTGGCTCGTAGGCAATGCATCGGCGAATACTGCCGAGGGTACGGGAAGCGATCCTGGAAGTGGAAGTACTGCAGCACGTCCACCACGTCCAGATCCCTTTCAGTTTGACGAAGAGTTCTTGGCTGTTGGTCATTCGGGAGGCAACCAAACACGGGGAAGCCGTGGAACACGTGGGAGTCGGGGAAACAGTGGACATAGAGGGAGAACTGGAAGGGGACCAAGCTCAGGCAGTTCCACAGAAATACATGCACCGGCTCGTTCGGAGAACGTGCCACCACAATCTCCGACACGGCGGACATCAAGACCGGAGAGCCCTGCACGTGATGTACCTCAGGGTTCGGAGCAGACTGAAAGACGGGGATTAAAACGCCCAGCAGTTTCGGAAGGGACGGAGGACGGGTCCGCGGCATCGGGTTCGCAATCAAAGAAAAGGAAACATAGAGGCAAACGCGACCCGCGGACCGATGAGGCTCGAAATCATTGCAGGATCGTGTTGTTGGATTGGTTTAGAAGTAACAGCATGGTTTATTTGGAGAAAAAATACCTCAATGATGGTACAAAGGGTTTAGAGTTGGCGAGGAACGAGTTGATGCTTATTCTCACGGAAGCCACGTCTGGACCGGAGTTTGAGGAAGCTAGGGGCATGAGCGATTGGAACACATGGATTGAAAAACAAGCTGTGGAAGCAATCTACAATCCAACGATGTCATATGAGGCTATGCATCCTGGAGAGGGAAGTAGTGGTGGGAGGAGGTCCGAGCTGTACATTAAGCTAGAGAATTGGAAAAGAGGCGTAATAGCAGCAAAAGGCACATCCGCCCGCAACCTTCCCGTTTTTATTGACAGGCAGCTGGCAGACAACATTGCCACTCAGGGCCGGCAGGGTGTCATATGGTTGCCTAGGAATGTGGAGATCAAACCCTTGGATAGGGAAATCTTCCAAGGGACCTTCGGAGTGGTGCGGAGAGTCACAATTCATGGAGCATCATTCATCCCTAACTGGATAGAGTGGGCTGGGAAGACCATGAAGGCCACGAATAGTCTGGAGAACCGAAAGGAGCGTTCGGTTGAAGCATTGGCATGCCCAGTAGATCATCCTGGGATAATCAAGCTACAATACCTCCACCCGAAAACATACGAATCCTATTCGATGTGGTGGAATGGAGGCTCCTTGAAGAACATGAGGGTCTATGACCACCAAGTTCCGGAAACCCACGAGCGCACAATCCTTCAAATGCCTGGGGCAGACTTTGAAGCACGGAAACGGTTGGTTGTATATCGAAGGCATCGAGCTTATTTGGCATGGGCTCTAATGTGCATTGTGGATGTAGTGCACAAGCATGACGTGTTGCACAATGACCTTAATCCCAACAATGTCATGCTGCATTTCCCACAAGACCGTGAGAACACGGTTTTCATTGGTGTGTGTGATTGGGGGATGGCATCATGGGGAGATGAAGACGCACCCTCCAACTATGGAAAAGAATCAGTGGATGAGATGAACAAGCACCGCATAAAATACAACTGTGCTGGTCCAGAATTATTCCATGTACGAGGGCAGCGTGGAACATCTACCTCTCCGGTGAGGATGGCTCGGAAACATAGGCACACGTTTCTCTCGGAGTCCTTCTCAGTGGGTGCTTTGGCAAAGAAGATTTATGCCAGGGATTCGACTTCCTCGTTGTTTCAGCTAAACAGTGATCCAAATGGCTTGAAGATGCGGTTTGAGATAGCATTGGATGCATTGACGAAGCCCAATCCAGCGGAAAGGTCAACCATCACACACGTAGTGAACATGTTGAAGTCGCCTCCATACAACATGGTTAACCCGACAATGTGCTTCCGTGACACTGCAAAATAGTTTTTTTTTGTTTTCTTTGCAGCAATTTTGGATCATACCAATTTTGTAACCGTTGGAGATGTAAATAAAGCCATCATTTTTTCATACACAACTTGTATATTGTATGAGATTTATGGATCTTAGTGCAATGTTCATACTCCATGAGGATTTTTGCTTCATAATCGAGAAGAAGTCTATGGGAGACTAACCAAGGTTCTCGCCTCTCGTGAGGCCACATCATTCTTTCACATCGTTGTTATCACATCCATGTGCTAAGTTCAAGTTAACTATAGTTGTTCGTGATATGTCTTGCCAAAATGCAATTACCTATATTTATTCTAATTTTGGTATGCCACAAAATGTAGTCAACTATAGTTATATCTAGTTAACTAAAGTTGAGCACAATGTTGCAATAGTTATATCGGTTGTACACGTGATCCTAAACATCTCTAAATGTTCTTTCTTGTACTCCACACATATTGCACACATACTTCACAATTGCTTATATTTATATTTATATAATTCACAATCACTTTTTTTTGGAAGTTTGGACATAGTCTCGGTTTTTTGGCTCTCAAAAATTCATATGAAGTCCAAAAAATGAGTTCTTGGTATCCATGGATAGGTAATGAAGTCCTCTACAAGAATATGCAATAAAAGTCCTCTACATAATAGTCCCCCCATCCACATAATAAAGTACACTAAAATAGCAATAATCAACTAAGGGTGAACGTAAAGTGGTTAAAAAAATTTCTCTTGGAACTGAGAAGTGGATGCATAGTTTCATATTGCTTTGTGCTTGTTTATCTCAACAGAAACTGTTCGGTTGGTGAATTAAAAATAAATAAATAAATCATAGAAGTGGTACAACATATTATACAAGTCATAACTTTATTATTGCGACAACGTTATAAATGCCCTTTATTAATCATATACATGAACAAACCATGCAAACTATAATATTCCACTTCATTCCGTCATCCCAACCTCGTAGATGCTCCTGGCTTCCAGCGAGGCTCCATTTTTGGAAGAGGATTCGGCTGAAGTAAATCAAAATAGCTAATCGTTCGGTCTTTCATCCGTTCCTTCAATGGTAGCCGATGAGGCGACAATCCTCTCCTCTTCTTACGAATAGACATAGTCTTTGAAGATTCCCCCGCTACCTTGACTATTTCAATGTCGATTGAAGTCTCCTCCACATCCACATCCACATCCACATCCACATCCCCGGGCTTCTCCAAAATATCCGCACACAAATCAATTAGATCATTTAGATCTCCACCCACGCATTGTGTGTGGTCCTTCTCCACCGCATCGATCTCAAAGTTGTCTGCATATCGTCGTTGTTCCTCCGCCGCCCTCATCCTCCAAGCTTGTGTAGATTGTGAGAAGGGAGTCATGACATACTCATCACGAAATCGATCCCTAGCACTTCTCTCATCTCTCTCACGCTCGGGTGTTGCATTGAATGGAATATGGGGATCGTCTAAATTGTGTATCTCCTCATCGCATTCTACACCCTCAAACATGACTCTCCCCTTTCCCATCCTATCCATGATACTCTACCTTCGTTATATGTATGAGTCTCAATGATCTACTTATATATTGACCTCTAAGGACTTGATGACCATGACCAATAATTGATGTAATCCAATATGTAGAGGATCCAATTCTCGTTAGTAAGATAAAGTCAACGCAATCGGAATAAAAAAAAAGTTGGTTAGGTTAAAAATGTACACTTTTGAAAAAATCTTCCGACATCCGCATCGGAAACCTCTTTGATACCTCTTTGAACTTTCCATATTTGATTAGTTATCCACTCATTCAACAAATCATTAATTTGTGCTTCAACCTTAGTGGTTCATATAGTTTCATAACCGATGTCACCCATCCGAATGCACTTTCCTTCAACAAATCATTAATTTGTGCTTCAACCTTAGTGGTTCATATGGTTTCATAACCGATGTCACCCATCCGAATGCACTTTCCTTCAACAAATCATTAATTTGTGCTTCAACCTTAGTGGTTCATATGGTTTCATAACCGATGTCACCCATCCGAATGCACTTTCCTTCAACAAATCATTAATTTGTGCTTCAACCTTAGTGGTTCATATGGTTTCATAACCGATGTCACCCATCCGAATGCACCTTCCTTCAACAAATCATTAATTTGTGCTTCAACCTTAGTGGTTCATATGGTTTCATAACCGATGTCACCCATCCGAATGCACTTTCCTTCAATAAATCATTAATTTGTGCTTCAACCTTAGTGGTTCATATGGTTTCATAACCGATGTCACCCATCCGAATGCACTTTCCTTCAATAAATCATTAATTTGTGCTTCAACCTTAGTGGTTCATATGGTTGCATAACCGATGTCACCCATCCGAATGCACTTTCCTTCAACAAATCATTAATTTGTGCTTCAACCTTAGTGGTTCATATGGTTTCATAACCGATGTCACCCACCGAATGCACCTTCCTTCAACAAATCATTAATTTGTGCTTCAACCTTAGTGGTTCATATGGTTTCATAACCGATGTCACCCATCCGAATGCACCTTCCTTCAACAAATCATTAATTTGTGCTTCAACCTTAGTGGTTCATATGGTTTCATAACCGATGTCACCCATCCGAATGCACCTTCCTTCAACAAATCATTAATTTGTGCTTCAACCTTAGTGGTTCATATGGTTTCATAACCGATGTCACCCATCCGAATGCACCTTCCTTCAACAAATCATTAATTTGTGCTTCAACCTTAGTGGTTCATATGGTTTCATAACCGATGTCACCCATCCGAATGCACCTTCCTTCAACAAATCATTAATTTGTGCTTCAACCTTAGTGGTTCATATGGTTTCATAACCGATGTCACCCATCCGAATGCACCTTCCTTCAACAAATCATTAATTTGTGCTTCAACCTTAGTGGTTCATATGGTTTCATAACCGATGTCACCCATCCGAATGCACTTTCCTTCAATAAATCATTAATTTGTGCTTCAACCTTAGTGGTTCATATGGTTTCATAACCGATGTCACCCATCCGAATGCACTTTCCTTCAATAAATCATTAATTTGTGCTTCAACCTTAGTGGTTCATATGGTTTCATAACCGATGTCACCCATCCGAATGCACTTTCCTTCAATAAATCATTAATTTGTGCTTCAACCTTAGTGGTTCATAAACCCTAAACCCTAAACCCCTAAACCCTAAACCCTACGTCATTCCAAATTACTACCACATATGTGCCATTGATTTGTTCTCACACTCATGTAGAAGTGTTTCCATACATGGTTTGAGGGTTTAGGTTCCTAGCTTTCCAACGAACCCACCTGCTTTTTTTTTCGATGCCTACATTTTTTTCATTATAATAATCAATCATTGACAAGATCTTGGCCGTTAGATTGGAGGGGTTATTTTGAGCAAGTAATAAAGTGGCATGCTCCTTTGAGTTTGGACTTTTGGGCTTGGCCTTTGGAGGCTTCACACTATGCCCAACTAAGGCTACCTTTACTATATTTTATTGGCTATTTAGGGTTCATTTCTTTGGACTCTCAACAAAGTTGGGCCGCTCAATCGCACTTTGATCCACTCCCAAGGGTTAACATTTATAGATGGTGACTATAGTGTCCGTTTTTTGGCTCTAAAAAATTCATATGAAGTCCAATTCATATGTGGTCGCAATTCTACGTTGTTCCCCTGCCGCCCCGTTCCCTCCCGTCCGCTCCGCGCTCCCCACCCGTCCGCTCCTCGTTCCATCTTTCATCCGTTCCCCCCCGTCCGGTCCTCGTTCCCATCCGTCCGCTCAGCGTTCCCCACCCGTCCGCCCCGAGTTCCCTCCGTCCGCTCAGCGTTCCCCACCCGTCCGCCCCGAGTTCCCTCCGTCCGCTCCTCGTTCCCCACCGTCCGCTCCTCGTTCCCACCCGTCCGCTCAGCGTTCCCCACCCGTCCGCCCCGCGTTCCCTCCCGTCCGCGAACATGGAGCGGACGGGAGGGGAACAGGGGGCGGACGGGGGGAACTGACGGCAGGGGAACGCGGAGCGGACGGCAGGGGAACGGTGGCGCGGACGGGAGGGAACGCGGGGCGGACGGGTGGGGAACAAGGAGCGGATGGGTGGGAACGAGGAGCGGACGGGATGGGAACGAGGAGCGGACGTGTGGGAACGAGGAGCGGACGTGTGGGAACGAGGAGCGGACGGGATGGGAACGAGGAGCGGACGGGATGGGAACGCTGGAGCGTATGGAGAGGAGCGTACGGAGGGGAGCGTGGGAGCGGACGGGGGGGAACGCTGGGGGCGGACGGGAGGGAACGGGTGCGGACGGGGGGGAACGCTGGGGGCGGACGGGAGGGAACGGGTGCGGACGGGGGGGGACTCTGGGGCGGACGGGCGGGAACGGGTGCGGACGGGTGCGAACGGGTGCGAACGGGTGCGAACGGGTGGGGACGCGGGAGCGGATGGAGGGGCGGACGGGGGTATATAAGTGGAGGGGACCACTTACATACCTTACTCCACTCCTTCTGGGCGCCCAGACAACCCTCCTCTAACACAGAGTGCGGGGTAGCGGGGCTCTCGGAGGAGTTAAGGATCCCTTTTTTGGGATCCTTTTACACTACTTTTGGCAGGTTGTGGCAGGTTTTGGCAGATCCACGTGGCCGTTATTTGGCATATTCCTTGTGACGCGCCCAGTCAACTGGCCTCTGCGTGAGCGCCGGTAGCGGGGTGCTCGAAGGGTGTGCCGAATAGTTGAACTTTAATTTTTAGGGACATTTTTGAACTAATTCCACAGCAACACTATTTTGAAGTGTATGCTTGGATATTTTGTAGCACTATTATGAAGTGCAATTAGTATTTTAAAAAGTAGAGTTCTAGATTAGAATTAGAAACTCCAATTTGGGTGGAATTAGAATTAGAAACTCCAATTTTCAGACATGGCAAGTGGAGGAACTGGAGACATGGCAAGTGCAAGTGGAGGATCTAGTTCTGGGTGTTCCAGAGGACATGGACGCAAGGCCGCTGATTTGGAGTGGAATGTTTACGATGATCCCTCCCAAAAAACCAGGGTAGGTTGGGAGAATGTACCACAACCGTGGTCAGCGAAGACTGCAATGCAGTACGTGGGCTTCCCTCACTTTGATCGGTTGTGGCCAAGATATTGTCACGAGCGACATTGCAAGGCCGTCAATGCGAGCTATACGCAGCTTGAAGACGTGGAGGCAAAATGGAGATTCCTAACGATACTTAGAAGTATCTCCAATTTGGATAGATGGCCCAAGAGTGCAATTCCAAAGTCGGTGGCGTGTATGATGTATGCGGAGCACGTGTTGCGAGTTAGGGTGGATTGGTCAAGTTTGGGTGCTCTGCATGATCAAAAATTTGGGGGTATTGGAATTGCATTCACTAAATGCACAGTTCCGGATATTCCATACACTCCCGTTCCGGAGTGGTTCAGGAAGAATCCTAAACTAGTGGATGAGCCTGGGGCACCAATTCCAGAAGGTCGGGAACCAAAAAAACCACGTACTCGCAAACGACCAGCCAATGACGTGGAGATGGCCATCGAGGAGGCGTTTGAGCATATGGATGAGGAGGGCATGGAGGTAAATGTCGATGTGGTTAACGAGCTGGTTAACCAGGTGGTTAACGAGGCCCTAAACGAGGTAAACCCTCGTCAACTTGGTGCGGACATGATGGAGAGCAGAATGGAGGCATTGCGCCAGCAACATGCCGAGGAAATTCGTGAGTATAAAGCAAGGATTCTCGAGCTGGAAAATCGACTTGCAACACTTACGATGGGGGAGGCTGGCAGTTCAAGTAGTACACCAATTAACATCCAGTCTTTGGAAGCAGAGAGGGATACAGCTTTACAGGAGGCCATGATTGCAAAGTCACAAGCAGCGGACGTATGTACGAGGAATGAAGTAATGCAAGGAAAGATGGAGGCTTTGCAAAAGGAGGTGGTGGACATGCAACAACAACTTCAAGTGGTCAATGAAGTGGTTGTCGATCACGAATCCAAGATTGGCGCACTGGAGGAGCAGAATGCAATGTTGAGGAAATTTCTATTGGATGCGATCGTGGAGCGAACCAATATGAGGACAGGGACATTGCTTTCTATGGCCAAGGCTCGTCAATATGAAGCTGAATTTGAGAGCATCCAGCGAGAATGGAACCGCAATCATAGATTGCGGAACTTGATGCTCACGTCATGGCCAGATCAAGAACATATGTACCCTAGTAGGTGGGATGATGAGGATGACTTGAAATTGCCTAACGGGAGCTTGGATTGGCGGCAACTGATCGACTCCGATCATCATTGGGATGTGACCCAAGTGCATGAATATCCATACAGCATGAGGGGTGAGTTGTTATGGCCGGGTCCACATCCAATGGTCTTCGACGGATCCGTGTGTGGGATTTGCGGCAGTCCATTTGGCCCAGAGGGATGCTTTCAAGTTGGATCGTGTGGGGGCCAATTCCATCCACAATGTCTGATAGTGACAATGATCAGGAGACGGCAATGTCCCCATTGCAGATCACCCTTCCACCCTCGTTTGTACCTCCAATTTGGCCTTCGGGATTACATGCCTAAAGACTGGGTGGTAAGGCCAACGGACTATCCCTTCAACCTTTGCGAGTTTGATGGGACTTCTGTTGAGTGGAATTGGTTATTCAATCGTGCAACGGTTGAACTTTGGAACGATAACAAAGATGGCGAATGGACACAAAATCCACGTCAAATTTTGTATGTTGCAGACGAGTTGTTTCCCAACAAGCCCCCAAACCATGGCATGAAAAGATTTTTGTACCAAACTTTTGGTTGGCATTGGGATGCGACAACCATGCAATTACGGAGAGGCATTCAAACTCCTTTTTACAATGCAAGTGGTGAACTATCAATATCGGAGCATGAGTTGGAAGAAGATGCACATGAGATGCCCATGGAACGGGATTCCCATTTTGAAGCGCACTTAGAGCAGTCGTACCACAAACACAGAACGCAGTTGGAGGCAGTTGAAGCACTCTTTAATAGAGTTACGGATGATGCGATATTGAGATGGCTAAATGGGGGGCCTAGACCACGTAATGCCACTCCACTGTCTCCTGGAAGTCGTCCATATCTCACCCGTGAAACCACGCGAATGATGGAAGCCGGGGAATCATCACGAGCACGACGAGGATCTACTTCAGCTGCAATAGACCTCGATTCAGATTCGGATTAGGCATTTTTGTAGCATGTTTAGAAAGTTGTATAGGAACGGAGGAAGACTTTGTACACATTGAACATATTTCATGTTCAAAGAATATGTAATATAAAGAGGAGTTACCGACAAGTTGTCATTTCTAAGATCGTGTAAAAGATAGCATATGGATGTCACATGTTTTAATGTTATTCGAAACTTTTAAAAACTCACTTGAATATTTGTAATTCATATGATAGTCTAACCAAAAGTACTATTGACTACATAGTCAATATTGAATACCACATAAAGATATAATTATATAAATATGCAATAAATAATTTTAAAAAACATGCAATAAATAATTTTATTACTATAATAAAATGATACAACTTCGAACGTAACGTTCGCTTTGTGGTCTAAATGTCTTACCGAAGGCCCTAAGGTTGTAACTTGTATCAATTTTGACGGAAGTAATAAATTATGGGAGTACGTGGGAGCACCGAAAGAACACATTTGTGCAAAACCATTACGTTCGAATCCGTACTGTAGGATCATTTGCTTCGACACATCTTGGGTCCTCTTCAGACTCGTCTGTGCTGAAATCATCATCCGTTTGGGGAGTCGCGCTTCGAAGATGCAACTCTCGGTCACGTTGTGAGAAAATTATCCTCTTGGTCGGCCGGGAGCCATCTGCATCCTGTATGCCATTTTCATCTAGATGTGGTCTACCCTCATCTTCATTGTAGTCTTCAGCAGTAAACGGAAGCGATCGTCCCTGATACCTCTTCCTAGTACGTTTGACACCTCTCGTAGTTCTCTGGCGCCCTCCACCCGTACCACGACTTGAGTGCACTTCATCTCTACTTCCATCTATAAAAGCATCCCCCGTTGTACTTCCGCCTCCAACTCCAAGACCACCTCTTCCATTGGATTGACTGTGTGGAAGTGAAACAGACGCGGGTGGAATTGCAATTGGTATGTTCTCAACAACATGTCGTCGTACAGAAGGACGACGTGGCGCCTCTATAGTAACATTTCTTGAAACATTGTGCATAGCAACCAAAGTAGCACCCACCGCAGTTGCACGTGAAACACCCAATCTAGAAGTATTGGCAATACTTCGAGTGAAAGGACGATGTTGACCTTGTGCATGCAATTGCACCGTAGAGGTGGATGCAATCCTTTGAAGAGCACGGAATCGAGTTGTAGGCATTTCAGGAACATTGGGCGTTGGATCTTCTATACGATGGTTGGATATGAGGGAGGCATCCATGGATTCAGAATGTACTCGGGTTGGAAGTGGATCATGTTGAACGTGCATTGGCTCATTTACGGGTAGTACATTGTCGCCTTCACCAAATGAAAGAGAATCGCTCCGATGTTGCAAGGAATCTACTTCAATTCCCACATTCTCACTTGCCCCCATAGCAACATTATGGTCAGATGGAAACCCTTCTCCAGTGTGGAGAGTTTCAACATGCGGTCTTCCAATAGACCCCTCATGATCGTCATGCATTCCGTCGTTATGTTGGGGGACATCCGGTTCATCAAACTCAAACACCCCAAGGTTTCCATCACTACCATTGCCATCCTCATCTTCTGAACCGTGATTCTCGGAATCGAGGTCATCCAAATCAAAGTCGATGTCATCAACATTGTTGTCTTCATCATTTCCAGCCCTATCAGTTGGATCCACGTCATCTTCGTTGTCATCTTCTTCGTCAAGGTCATCGTCAGAATGGACCTCATTCAATTCGTACCATTGAGCAGGTCTTGGGCCCCTCCGATGTCGAATGAGCCTACTATTGGTATATATGTAGACGAGGTCCTCAGCACGACTATGCTTCAAGCGATTGCGACTCTTGTTGTGAACGTATGAGTACATGCTCCAATTGCGTTCACATGCGGATGCGGAACATACTTGTGCAAGGATACGTCTTGCTATTGTTTGGAGGGCTTTAGCTCCACCTCCCATTGCATCCCACCATTCATGGAGAGGTGCGGCATGCACGCTCGGGTCAGTAGAATCAGCAAAAGGCCCTCGATTTTCAAGAAAATCTTGGTACTGGTGGAGGATTTGGACATAAGTGTCCTCATCTTGAGCAAGCCTGCGAAGAACTCGATTTAGGATTGTCCTCGAATTGTCATCCTCATGGAGTGGGGCCCAACCACGTAGAAGCGGATTTAACATCGCTCCAGCCCAGTGTAGATCATTCAACATCAACCTCCATCTATTTTGAAACGTTACCATAGCATTTGCAGCAAGCTCAGGGCTTAAGCGAAATGGAGGTTTACTGAATCCACGAATATGGGTTTGTAAATCATGCATGACCCTCCAAGCCATTCCCATTGCAGGCGCCTTGCCGTCAAATACACGAAGAGCTTTAACAACCGGGATCACCATATACAAGAAATTTTCGCACGTGTTCCAGAATCCATCAGAACGTATAAAGCTTCGCACAACAGAGCCCTTCATGTAAGAGGTGCCAGATCTCCTCCTCATATCACGCATTAGAGTGATCCAATCCTCATCAACCACCATTCTTTCCAAAGCATTGCGTACTTGGAGAAGACGTTCAATCATGATGAAGTTCGTAGCAAAACGGGTCTCTACAGGTAGGCGGAGTGAGAGATTTGGTGACAACCTCCGGAATATAGCTTGAGAAGCATGATGGTTTTTAACAAATACACAAATATGGCGGGATTTTTTTACCAATTTTTTCACCCATTCCTCCTTCCCCCAATCTTCTAAGAGGAGATCTAAGCAATGTGCAGCACATCCTTGAAAATATAGATCGGGATTTGCTCGAATCAAGTCGCGAGCAGCGGAGGCCATAACTGGGGCATTGTCGGTGCAAACTTGGACCACATTATGTCGACCAACCTTTTCCACAAATGGTTGAATTTGAGCAGCAACGTAGACATGATCCTTGTGATTTCCCGTGGTGTCAATGGTACCCAAGAAAACGTCTCCCTTTGTGCCACATTGAAGAACGTTTAGGAGAGGTCGGTTTTGCACGTTGTCCCATCCATCACAACATATTGTAACACCGTATTTTTCAACGGAATTCCCCAGCTTCTCCTTCACTTGCCTATCTAGGTCAACCTTTATATCAGTTAACAACTTCGTACGGATGGCATTGTACGATGGTGGTGTGTAGGCTGGCATTCGATGACGGGCAGTTTCACGCACAGCATGAACAAATGCAGGATGTCTCACAATGTTGAAAGGAATGTTAGCTTCATAAAAAGCCGTTGCCCATGCTCTATCGAGGAGTTGTTTTGTTGACACATTGAACCCCTCCGTTATGTTGAGTTGACGTAGTTCACGAGGAGGAGTGCCATATATCACAACATCAGAATGTTGAGTGGTTTGGGACATAAGCAAAGGCTCTGTTTCACTAATTACGGAGCCCGCTATAATAGGCTCCAAAGGTACAATATCTGCCACCAGAGAGTCCTCATTTACAATGCCTACATGTAAGGGCACAATGCCTCCGCAATGTTCAAACAAGGCCCTAATATGCGGGGGTACCATCCTACATGTGGAAACATCAGAAGCACCCCCTACATGAGGTCTATAACCAAGGTGGGCCAACATTCTATCTCCTCGGTAAGATATGACGAACGGGCAAAACCTACATTTAACCTGCCTTTGTGATTTACCGGGAACCCTCCCCTTATCCTCGTACCAATGATCCCATGCATCGTTTCGGCGTGGCATGACTTCAACAAAACCTGCAAATACAAACAAGTTAGAGCAAGTCACTTTGATCGCATACTAGGTCCTGTTCAAGAGTGCCACGAGGGCAACCCTAATTCACAGACACTAGATTGGACAAAGTATACTCTGCATTCGGGTCTCACGCATTCAATCCTCACTCCTCAAAGGAGAATCAAAAGACTTGAGACACACTATGTCAGTGGAGGCAAAAATGGCACCTTGCACCCTCAATTTATAGTGTTCGAATCGGACGGGGGAGCGGACGGAAGGGGTGGGAGCGGACGGGGGTGCGGACGGGGGAGCGGACGGAGGGGGGGGGGGAGCGGACGGAGGGGGGGGGAGCGGACGGGGGGGCGGACGGGGGAGCGGACGGGGGGGGCGGACGGGGGGGGGCGGACGGGGGGGCGGACGGGGGGGGCGGACGGGGGAGCGGATGGAGGGGGGGGCGGACGGGGGAGCGGACGGAGGGGGGGGAGCGGACGGGGGAGCGGACCGGGGGGGGGGGGGGCGGACGGGGGAGCGGACGGGGGGGGGGGGGGGCGGACGGTGGAGCGGACGGGTGAGCGGACGGTGGAGCGGACGGGTGAGCGGACGGAGGTGGGGGGAGCGGACGGGGGGGCGGACGGGGGGGCGGACGGGGGGGCGGACGGAGGGGGGGGGAGCGGACGGGGGGGGGGCGGACGGGGGAGCGGACGGGTTGGGAGCGGGGCGGGGGACGTGGGCAGACGGAGGTTGGGAACGGGAGCGGACGGGGTGGAACGGGGATTGGGAACGAGGGCGGACGGGTGGGAACGGGGATTGGGAACGGGGGCGGACGGGCGCTAGTAGAATTTTCCCCACTTTCCCTTTACTTTGCTGACATGTCGTCACACGTGGACAATGTAAATCCTACGTGTCCGAAATTGGGTAATGTAATTACACAAAAAAATCGGTAAAATTCAAGTCCGGCAGGATAAAGACAGCATCCGGCATAATCCGGCATAATGTCGTGACGGATACGTGTCGTGACGGCACGACATTATGCCGGGATAAGCCTCCGTCACGACACAATAGACAACCCTGGCCCTATGTCATGGGCGAGGATGGAATTAATGTCCACACACACACACATATATATATATATTGCAAATACCCCCAAATATATATATATATATATATATATATATATATATATATTGCACATACATCCATATATATAGCGCATACATATAGAACATACGGTATACCGGGAACCCACATATATATTGCACATACACATACATATTGCAATTTGCACGTACACCCATACATGTTAGACATACATATTGCACACGGGTGTAGCTAATAAGGAAGTTATCATTTGTTTAAATAGCGATCCACTTTTATTTCACATTACGGATCATATCTTTTACATAGTGCGATTATATCCACTAGGCCTAAACACATATACAATGTGTTTGCTAGGATTAAATCGGCGAACTATATAGAACATGAACCGCTACATCTACATAGAAAAATTATAATGTCAATAGTCGCTCCGAAGGACAAATCCAAAAGTTGGTGCATCGACGATATTCGGCAGAACGTTTGTCGACTTGAAGCCAATATTCTCCATTCTCCACAAGCATATCCCGCAAGTATTCAAGTTCCATTATGAAAACATCGTTGAGCCGAGCATGCTGAACTTGCCATCGAATTGGGATGGCAATGCGTTGCGTATGGCTCAACATGAAGAGGTTCAGTCGGAACGCTCGCAACAATTCGGCGAGCTCCGAAGTCCCTCTCACGCCCCTAAATCGATGCCCCATTGGTATGTCTACGTCCCAAATCGACATACGCAACGCATTGTAGACTTCTCCCATACCAAAATGTTCCCGCCAAGCTTTGTTAACTCCCATGTATTTAAAAATACATATGAGAGTTAAAAAATTCGCCCTCACTTCACACCCCCGCCCATACTCTCCTCGGTGATATGGCTCCAAAATAGGCTCTAGGACCTTCGGCAATATGTGCTCCCCCACAATTTCCGCGGTCAATCCGGGTAAAATGGTCGACGGTGCCATGTTTGGCACAACCCTGAAATAGCAGCTTCTCCGCTCCTTCTCCCTTTGTTCTCCGTTTGCAAAGCTTGCTAAAACAGGCTATGGCCAATGGAGAACTTGGGAATGAGGGAAATGGGAGGTTGGATTGCTATATATATGCATCCTTTGTCATGATTGTATGCATTTAATGCATGATTTGACTAAGCTAACGCTCTTCCCAAACCCTAACGCCTAATTTCGACTGTTGGGCAGCAGTCGACTGTGGATGGTCGACTGCTACACAGCAGTCGACTGTTAAAATCGACTGCTGGAAGGCAGTCGACTGTGGATGAATGACTGCCTTCCAGCAGTCGACCATCTTAGTCGACTGCTAGGAAGCAGTCGATTTTATCAGTCGACTGCTGTGTAGCAGTCGACCAGCCACAGTCGACTGCTGGGCATTTATCAATCGACTGCTGCCCAGCAGTCGATTTACATAGTCGACTGCTATGAAGCAGTTGATTTGCATAGTCGACTGCTGTGTAGCAGTCGACCATCCACAGTCGACTGCTGTGCAGCAGTCGACTATGCAAATCGACTGCTACAAGGCAGTCGACTGTGGATGGTCGACTGCTACACAGCAGTCGACTGCCTTGCAGCTTAATTTAGACAACTAATTAGACACACCCGTAACCCAACCTGCCAAATCATTGGATGCCACCCGAGGGCCCACACTGCGATATCCCTATAAAATCAAGTGTGCTACCCACCATGAGGCCACCTTGCCTCGTAGTGATTTTGAGGACCTTGTATGCGTCGCGTACATTGCCCAAGATCAACTACGGTGTGGGCAATCCATAGGATTGCGATGGCTGGGAGTGGCAAGATACCCTTGCGTCCATGTCCTCTGGAACACCCAGAACTAGATCCTCCACTTGCACTTGCCATGTCTCCAGTTCCTCCACTTGCCATGTCTGAAAATTGGAGTTTCTAATTCTAATTCCACCCAAATTGGAGTTTCTAATTCTAATCTAGAACTCTACTTTTTAAAATACTAATTGCACTTCATAATAGTGCTACAAAATATCCAAGCATACACTTCAAAATAGTGTTGCTGTGGAATTAGTTCAAAAATGTCCCTAAAAATTAAAGTTCAACTATTCGGCACACCCTTCGAGCACCCCGCTACCGGCGCTCACGCAGAGGCCAGTTGACTGGGCGCGTCACAAGGAATATGCCAAATAACGGCCACGTGGATCTGCCAAAACCTGCCACAACCTGCCAAAAGTAGTGTAAAAGGATCCCAAAAAAGGGATCCTTAACTCCTCCGAGAGCCCCGCTACCCCGCACTCTGTGTTAGAGGAGGGTTGTCTGGGCGCCCAGAAGGAGTGGAGTAAGGTATGTAAGTGGTCCCCTCCACTTATATACCCCCGTCCGCCCCTCCATCCGCTCCCGCGTCCCCACCCGTTCGCACCCGTTCGCACCCGTTCGCACCCGTCCGCACCCGTTCCCGCCCGTCCGCCCCAGAGTCCCCCCCCGTCCGCACCCGTTCCCTCCCGTCCGCCCCCAGCGTTCCCCCCCGTCCGCACCCGTTCCCTCCCGTCCGCCCCCAGCGTTCCCCCCCGTCCGCTCCCACGCTCCCCTCCGTACGCTCCTCTCCATACGCTCCAGCGTTCCCATCCCGTCCGCTCCTCGTTCCCATCCCGTCCGCTCCTCGTTCCCACACGTCCGCTCCTCGTTCCCACACGTCCGCTCCTCGTTCCCATCCCGTCCGCTCCTCGTTCCCACCCATCCGCTCCTTGTTCCCCACCCGTCCGCCCCGCGTTCCCTCCCGTCCGCGCCACCGTTCCCCTGCCGTCCGCTCCGCGTTCCCCTGCCGTCAGTTCCCCCCGTCCGCCCCCTGTTCCCCTCCCGTCCGCTCCATGTTCGCGGACGGGAGGGAACGCGGGGCGGACGGGTGGGGAACGCTGAGCGGACGGGTGGGAACGAGGAGCGGACGGTGGGGAACGAGGAGCGGACGGAGGGAACTCGGGGCGGACGGGTGGGGAACGCTGAGCGGACGGAGGGAACTCGGGGCGGACGGGTGGGGAACGCTGAGCGGACGGATGGGAACGAGGACCGGACGGGGGGGAACGGATGAAAGATGGAACGAGGAGCGGACGGGTGGGGAGCGCGGAGCGGACGGGAGGGAACGGGGCGGCAGGGGAACAACGTAGAATTGCGACCACATATGAATTGGACTTCATATGAATTTTTTAGAGCCAAAAAACGGACACTATAGTCACCATCTATAAATGTTAACCCTTGGGAGTGGATCAAAGTGCGATTGAGCGGCCCAACTTTGTTGAGAGTCCAAAGAAATGAACCCTAAATAGCCAATAAAATATAGTAAAGGTAGCCTTAGTTGGGCATAGTGTGAAGCCTCCAAAGGCCAAGCCCAAAAGTCCAAACTCAAAGGAGCATGCCACTTTATTACTTGCTCAAAATAACCCCTCCAATCTAACGGCCAAGATCTTGTCAATGATTGATTATTATAATGAAAAAAATGTAGGCATCGAAAAAAAAAGCAGGTGGGTTCGTTGGAAAGCTAGGAACCTAAACCCTCAAACCATGTATGGAAACACTTCTACATGAGTGTGAGAACAAATCAATGGCACATATGTGGTAGTAATTTGGAATGACGTAGGGTTTAGGGTTTAGGGGTTTAGGGTTTAGGGTTTATGAACCACTAAGGTTGAAGCACAAATTAATGATTTATTGAAGGAAAGTGCATTCGGATGGGTGACATCGGTTATGAAACCATATGAACCACTAAGGTTGAAGCACAAATTAATGATTTATTGAAGGAAAGTGCATTCGGATGGGTGACATCGGTTATGAAACCATATGAACCACTAAGGTTGAAGCACAAATTAATGATTTATTGAAGGAAAGTGCATTCGGATGGGTGACATCGGTTATGAAACCATATGAACCACTAAGGTTGAAGCACAAATTAATGATTTATTGAAGGAAAGTGCATTCGGATGGGTGACATCGGTTATGAAACCATATGAACCACTAAGGTTGAAGCACAAATTAATGATTTATTGAAGGAAAGTGCATTCGGATGGGTGACATCGGTTATGAAACCATATGAACCACTAAGGTTGAAGCACAAATTAATGATTTGTTGAAGGAAGGTGCATTCGGATGGATGACATCGGTTATGAAACCATATGAACCACTAAGGTTGAAGCACAAATTAATGATTTGTTGAAGGAAAGTGCATTCGGATGGGTGACATCGGTTATGAAACCATATGAACCACTAAGGTTGAAGCACAAATTAATGATTTATTGAAGGAAAGTGCATTCGGATGGGTGACATCGGTTATGAAACCATATGAACCACTAAGGTTGAAGCACAAATTAATGATTTATTGAAGGAAAGTGCATTCGGATGGGTGACATCGGTTATGAAACCATATGAACCACTAAGGTTGAAGCACAAATTAATGATTTGTTGAAGGAAGGTGCATTCGGATGGGTGACATCGGTTATGAAACCATATGAACCACTAAGGTTGAAGCACAAATTAATGATTTGTTGAAGGAAAGTGCATTCGGATGGGTGACATCGGTTATGAAACCATATGAACCACTAAGGTTGAAGCACAAATTAATGATTTGTTGAAGGAAAGTGCATTCGGATGGGTGACATCGGTTATGAAACCATATGAACCACTAAGGTTGAAGCACAAATTAATGATTTGTTGAAGGAAAGTGCATTCGGATGGGTGACATCGGTTATGAAACTATATGAACCACTAAGGTTGAAGCACAAATTAATGATTTGTTGAATGAGTGGATAACTAATCAAATATGGAAAGTTCAAAGAGGTATCAAAGAGGTTTCCGATGCGGATGTCGGAAGATTTTTTCAAAAGTGTACATTTTTAACCTAACCAACTTTTTTTTTATTCCGATTGCGTTGACTTTATCTTACTAACGAGAATTGGATCCTCTACATATTGGATTACATCAATTATTGGTCATGGTCATCAAGTCCTTAGAGGTCAATATATAAGTAGATCATTGAGACTCATACATATAACGAAGGTAGAGTATCATGGATAGGATGGGAAAGGGGAGAGTCATGTTTGAGGGTGTAGAATGCGATGAGGAGATACACAATTTAGACGATCCCCATATTCCATTCAATGCAACACCCGAGCGTGAGAGAGATGAGAGAAGTGCTAGGGATCGATTTCGTGATGAGTATGTCATGACTCCCTTCTCACAATCTACACAAGCTTGGAGGATGAGGGCGGCGGAGGAACAACGACGATATGCAGACAACTTTGAGATCGATGCGGTGGAGAAGGACCACACACAATGCGTGGGTGGAGATCTAAATGATCTAATTGATTTGTGTGCGGATATTTTGGAGAAGCCCGGGGATGTGGATGTGGATGTGGATGTGGATGTGGATGTGGAGGAGACTTCAATCGACATTGAAATAGTCAAGGTAGCGGGGGAATCTTCAAAGACTATGTCTATTCGTAAGAAGAGGAGAGGATTGTCGCCTCATCGGCTACCATTGAAGGAACGGATGAAAGACCGAACGATTAGCTATTTTGATTTACTTCAGCCGAATCCTCTTCCAAAAATGGAGCCTCGCTGGAAGCCAGGAGCATCTACGAGGTTGGGATGACGGAATGAAGTGGAATATTATAGTTTGCATGGTTTGTTCATGTATATGATTAATAAAGGGCATTTATAACGTTGTCGCAATAATAAAGTTATGACTTGTATAATATGTTGTACCACTTCTATGATTTATTTATTTATTTTTAATTCACCAACCGAACAGTTTCTGTTGAGATAAACAAGCACAAAGCAATATGAAACTATGCATCCACTTCTCAGTTCCAAGAGAAATTTTTTTAACCACTTTACGTTCACCCTTAGTTGATTATTGTTATTTTAGTGTACTTTATTATGTGGATGGGGGGACTATTATGTAGAGGACTTTTATTGCATATTCTTGTAGAGGACTTCATTACCTATCCATGGATACCAAGAACTCATTTTTTGGACTTCATATGAATTTTTGAGAGCCAAAAAACCGAGACTATGTCCAAACTTCCAAAAAAAAGTGATTGTGAATTATATAAATATAAATATAAGCAATTGTGAAGTATGTGTGCAATATGTGTGGAGTACAAGAAAGAACATTTAGAGATGTTTAGGATCACATGTACAACCGATATAACTATTGCAACATTGTGCTCAACTTTAGTTAACTAGATATAACTATAGTTGACTACATTTTGTGGCATACCAAAATTAGAATAAATATAGGTAATTGCATTTTGGCAAGACATATCACGAACAACTATAGTTAACTTGAACTTAGCACATGGATGTGATAACAACGATGTGAAAGAATGATGTGGCCTCACGAGAGGCGAGAACCTTGGTTAGTCTCCCATAGACTTCTTCTCGATTATGAAGCAAAAATCCTCATGGAGTATGAACATTGCACTAAGATCCATAAATCTCATACAATATACAAGTTGTGTATGAAAAAATGATGGCTTTATTTACATCTCCAACGGTTACAAAATTGGTATGATCCAAAATTGCTGCAAAGAAAACAAAAAAAAACTATTTTGCAGTGTCACGGAAGCACATTGTCGGGTTAACCATGTTGTATGGAGGCGACTTCAACATGTTCACTACGTGTGTGATGGTTGACCTTTCCGCTGGATTGGGCTTCGTCAATGCATCCAATGCTATCTCAAACCGCATCTTCAAGCCATTTGGATCACTGTTTAGCTGAAACAACGAGGAAGTCGAATCCCTGGCATAAATCTTCTTTGCCAAAGCACCCACTGAGAAGGACTCCGAGAGAAACGTGTGCCTATGTTTCCGAGCCATCCTCACCGGAGAGGTAGATGTTCCACGCTGCCCTCGTACATGGAATAATTCTGGACCAGCACAGTTGTATTTTATGCGGTGCTTGTTCATCTCATCCACTGATTCTTTTCCATAGTTGGAGGGTGCGTCTTCATCTCCCCATGATGCCATCCCCCAATCACACACACCAATGAAAACCGTGTTCTCACGGTCTTGTGGGAAATGCAGCATGACATTGTTGGGATTAAGGTCATTGTGCAACACGTCATGCTTGTGCACTACATCCACAATGCACATTAGAGCCCATGCCAAATAAGCTCGATGCCTTCGATATACAACCAACCGTTTCCGTGCTTCAAAGTCTGCCCCAGGCATTTGAAGGATTGTGCGCTCGTGGGTTTCCGGAACTTGGTGGTCATAGACCCTCATGTTCTTCAAGGAGCCTCCATTCCACCACATCGAATAGGATTCGTATGTTTTCGGGTGGAGGTATTGTAGCTTGATTATCCCAGGATGATCTACTGGGCATGCCAATGCTTCAACCGAACGCTCCTTTCGGTTCTCCAGACTATTCGTGGCCTTCATGGTCTTCCCAGCCCACTCTATCCAGTTAGGGATGAATGATGCTCCATGAATTGTGACTCTCCGCACCACTCCGAAGGTCCCTTGGAAGATTTCCCTATCCAAGGGTTTGATCTCCACATTCCTAGGCAACCATATGACACCCTGCCGGCCCTGAGTGGCAATGTTGTCTGCCAGCTGCCTGTCAATAAAAACGGGAAGGTTGCGGGCGGATGTGCCTTTTGCTGCTATTACGCCTCTTTTCCAATTCTCTAGCTTAATGTACAGCTCGGACCTCCTCCCACCACTACTTCCCTCTCCAGGATGCATAGCCTCATATGACATCGTTGGATTGTAGATTGCTTCCACAGCTTGTTTTTCAATCCATGTGTTCCAATCGCTCATGCCCCTAGCTTCCTCAAACTCCGGTCCAGACGTGGCTTCCGTGAGAATAAGCATCAACTCGTTCCTCGCCAACTCTAAACCCTTTGTACCATCATTGAGGTATTTTTTCTCCAAATAAACCATGCTGTTACTTCTAAACCAATCCAACAACACGATCCTGCAATGATTTCGAGCCTCATCGGTCCGCGGGTCGCGTTTGCCTCTATGTTTCCTTTTCTTTGATTGCGAACCCGATGCCGCGGACCCGTCCTCCGTCCCTTCCGAAACTGCTGGGCGTTTTAATCCCCGTCTTTCAGTCTGCTCCGAACCCTGAGGTACATCACGTGCAGGGCTCTCCGGTCTTGATGTCCGCCGTGTCGGAGATTGTGGTGGCACGTTCTCCGAACGAGCCGGTGCATGTATTTCTGTGGAACTGCCTGAGCTTGGTCCCCTTCCAGTTCTCCCTCTATGTCCACTGTTTCCCCGACTCCCACGTGTTCCACGGCTTCCCCGTGTTTGGTTGCCTCCCGAATGACCAACAGCCAAGAACTCTTCGTCAAACTGAAAGGGATCTGGACGTGGTGGACGTGCTGCAGTACTTCCACTTCCAGGATCGCTTCCCGTACCCTCGGCAGTATTCGCCGATGCATTGCCTACGAGCCAAGCACGGTGCACCCTCAAATCCTCGTTCTCGTAAGGAGCAATGCCCTCCTCCTCCATTGTGATAAAAATCACGTGAGTGAGTGAATCTGAAAATGAGTCGTGATAAAAATCACGTGAATAAGTGAGTGTGAAAATCTCTCGTGATAAAAATCACGGGAGCGAGTGAATCTGAAAAAAAAATTGCGAGGGTTCCCCCACAATTTGCCTGCCCTCCCAAACCCCTTGAGACCCGCGCGGTGATGCTGTCCTTTGGGACGCAACAAGGTCTCGGGTCCCTATGTGGTGGGAGGAGAGGAAAGTGGTAGGAACTAAAGCCTCACGGCTTTATATAGGCAACGAGGAGCCCAATCATTATGGGATCCCGGTCGGAATTAGGGTTTAGGGTACGAAAACGACGTATGGGGAACGTGGGAACTAAGGGCGGACGGGCGGGAACTAGGGGGCGGACGGAGGGAACGAGGAGCAGACGGGTGGGGAACGCGATAGGGAACTCGGGCGGACGGGAGGGAACGAGGCGCGGACGGGAGGGGAACGGGCGGACGGAGGGAACGTGGCGGACGGAGGGAACGTGGAGCGGACGTGAAGGGAACTCGATAGGGAACGCGGGCGGACGGAAGGGATCGGAAAGCGGACGGGAGGGAACGCGGAGCGGACGTAGGGGAACTCCGAGCGGACGGGGGGAACGCGGGGCGGACGGGGGGAACGCGGGGCGGACGGGGGGAACGCGGGGCGGACGGGGGGAACGCGGGGCGGACGGGGGGAACGCGGGGCGGACGGGGGGAACGCGGGGCGGACGGGAGGGAACGGGTGCGGACAGGATGGGAACGGGGTACGGACGACGGGGAACGTGTGGCGGACGTAGGGAACGTGGAGCGGACGTGAGGGAACGCGTGCGGACGGGAGAGGAACGTGGGGCGGACGGGAGGGAACGAGGAGCGGACGGTGGGGAACGTGTGGCGGACGGAGGGTAGCGGACGGGAGGGAACGCGGGGCGGACGGGTGGGACGGGTGGGACGCCCCACCCCCCCCCTCTCCCGTCCGCTCCACCCCCGTCCGTCCGCCCCACCCCCCCTCCCCCGTCCGCTCCACCCCCCCGTCCGTCCGCTCCACCCCCGTCCGTCCGCCCCACCCCCCCCCCCTCTCCCGTCCGCTCCACCCCCGTCCGTCCGCCCCACCCCCCCTCCCCCGTCCGCTCCACACCCCCGTCCGTCCGCTCCACCCCCATCCACCGTCCGCACCACCCCCCCGTCCGTCCGCTCCACCCCCCTTCCCCGTCCGCACCACCCCCCTTCCCCGTCCGCCCCACCCGTCCGCCCCCGTCCGCCCCACACCCTCCTTAGTAATATTTTATTACTTTGATTTTAACACAATGATAAACACAATGGCAAAATGGTCTACGTGGCAGGGGAAATATGCACATCCACGTCGACGTTTTCTGCCACATAGGACGCCACCTTGGCAAGAAGGTAAGTATTTTACCCACCCTAGTCGGCTCCCCCTATGTTGACCCTACGTGGACCCTATTGTGTCGTGACGGAGGGGTCCGTCACGACACGACACGTCGTGACGGCACGACACCGTCACAACGGCGGGATAGACAACCCTGATCTCAACCAAGGACAAGTAGCTCAAGTGGTGAATACACATTTATGCAATAGTGCAAATAGCCTTATGGCACTTGGTAAACATGTGCTAATCCCAAGCCAAGGAAGGCTATGGGAATTTCAAAGCAAGTCCCCACTAGGGGGAAATGAGAATAGAATAGAGGCATCTATTGTTAAATTAAAATCATGAAGTGGAATATAATTACACACAACATCCGGGGCCTAAATGACCCATATAACATTAGAAAAGAAAGGTGTTTCATCAACTCATTAACACCCAAAGTAGATATTGTGTTGATTCAAGAGCACAAACTTAGAGGTGATTCAATGGAAAACATAGGATTAAGGCTCATGCCAGGATGCACAAGCTAGGTCCTTGAAGCTACTCTATGGGAGAGAAGTTGGCTTAATCCTAACGCCGCGGGCAAAGAGGGGGGGGGGTGGGAATCCTCATCGCACACAAATTCGTTAGGTTAGTCACAGCATATGGGTCTATGTACGACAATGGAGTAGTTTGGATCAAAATGGAGGGGGTAGAGGGAGGTAATATTGAAATTGCGTGCATATATGCACCAAATATTCTCTCAGAGCGTAGACATCTATGGTATTTAATGATGGACTCCCTACCAAAGGATTGTGACTAGATTATAGGGGGGGGACTTCAACATGACTGAGAGGCCACATGACAAGTCATCAGAGTGTGGAAGGACAATCAATGAGTTGGAAAAATTCACTTGGAATGGATTGCTCAACGCGTGTCAAATACAAGATACATTCATCCACCAAGGAGGCCCCAGGTTCTTGTGGACCAATGGGCGAAAAGGACAGTCACGAAGGCTCGCAAGACTGGACAAGTTTAACACCCCAATGCATAGTAGGCTAGGAATATACCACATGGCATACTATATCCATGGGTACTCAGTAGGATCTGACCATTCCCCAGTA
Organism: Polytrichum formosum; assembly: GCA_964035585.1. NCBI lineage: Eukaryota > Viridiplantae > Streptophyta > Polytrichopsida > Polytrichales > Polytrichaceae > Polytrichum > Polytrichum formosum. The sequence continues at coordinate 44,353,805 of OZ037940.1, read as the reverse complement.
TAAATAGAAATCTGCATTTGCAATAGATAAGTGAAGACATCGGCTTTCAAATGAAACATGACTTATATGAAGGGGGAAATCGCTAATAGGCTAAAGGGAAGTTGGACTCGCCTCCCGGCACAAGCATCTTTCTTCTACAAGTTAAAAATCATTTCTAGACTATTTAGACAATATAGTAAACAAAAAGCTAAGGAGTTTAGGAAAATGGAACTAGACACTAGGGCCAACCTAGAAATTGCCACCACTAGGTTGTATGAGAATATCTACAACGTAGAAAAACAAGGGGAGGTCAGTCAACTCTAAAGCACGATGGATGACATTGAAACTAGGAAAGCTAAAGGTGTTATTATTAGATCAAGGGTTAATTGGCAAAAAATTGGAGACAAACACTTGGCGGAGTTTCTCAAGTCAGTCGACAAAAACAATCACAAGTAGTCATCTCAGAACTTAGGAACATTCAAGGACGGATTTTTATACAAAAACATGACCTAGGGAAGATCTGTATGACCAAATTCGTTATTTTGAGACTTTTTGCTTACAATTTCAATAATTGTTTAGAGACAATTTTCATATTTTTGGACTTTCTAATTATAGACTATCCTCGACTCGAGGATAATCTTCCCATATATAGTCAAAAAATCACTTACAAATATAGATTCCATCAAGAAATTAATGAAAAACATAAAATTAAGCATTAAATTGAGACTATGAAAAGTCTCAATTTAACGAATTTGGTCATCTGTCACGACTTCTATAAGGAGTTATATAGTCATATGGATATCTCAAACGAAGCCTTGAGAGAAGTCTTTGAGGAATTTCCGATTACATTTACAAACGCTATGAATGCTACTTTATCAAGAGACATTACATGAAAAGAATTATCCTCTGCAGTTATGTCTATGGTTAAAGGAAAAGTATCATGACACAATGGGATACCTATGGAGGTTTTTCAACAACTATGGCCAACAATCGGACACAACTTCCACAAAATGATTATTGGGGGGATTGACAGTGGGATACTTCATGAGGGGGTTACCAAAGGTCTTATATATTTGATTCCTAAAGAGGGGAACTCAAAAGACCTTAACTATTGGCGGCCGATTACTTTCCTAACGAAGATTTATAACATATATGCCAAAATCTTACAGCTTAGGCTCTAACCTATGTTATGTGACGTCATTAGTTCGGAGCAAATGGTCTTTTTACCTCTATGGTTTATTTTGGATAACATTGTATTGATCCAAAAAATCCTCCACTGGGCTAAGGCATCTAGACAACCCATGGTTTCTTTTAAACTGGATTTTTCAACGGCATATACCAAAGTATCTTAGAAGTTTTTATTTTGTGCAATACAAAAAATAGGAATTATTGAAGAATATGTAGGATGGGCCAAATTTCTTTTTGGGAGTGCCTTTGCCGTTGTTAATCTTAACGGCAACCCCGACAATAGACTTAAAATTGAAAGAGGTGTCAGGTAAAGATGCCCACTTGAACCATATATTTTTCTCATAGTGGGGGACGTCCTCACACACATCATTAAGAAAACGATATCAGAGAGTAGAATTAAAGGAATTTCTCTACCGGGGGGAAGAAAACAACAAAACATTGTGTAATATGCGGATGATTCGTTGTTCATGGTTAGAGGAGAGAAACGGTATATTAACGAGTTGGTACGTCTACTCAAAATCTTCAGTGAAGCCTTGGGAATGGAAATTAAATGGAAAAAATCATGCGCATATTGGTTCGATAAGTACACACAAACTAGAGTGGCTCATAGAGTACAACTGGTAATGGACAAAGGAAGAAGACCTCTCCAAACTCCTAGGCACCCCATTTGGACTTAATTTTAATATACAAAATGTTGATCAATTCTTTTACGCCATAATTTCCAAAAATTAGATTACTAGAATACTATGAAATTTCATTGGCAGGGAGGATAGTCATCTGTAACCATGTGTTACTCTCCACCTTGTGTTTTTTTAATCACGGTGTGGGGGCTCCAACAAAATACTGGGAAAAATTAGAGGCGCGATCTGCGACTACCTATGGTCCGGAAAAGAACAACACACCCACACTAGAATCAGCTGGAAAGAATGCCGCATGAAAAAAAATGATGGGTTGGGACTTGTTGACCTAGAGGTGGCCAAAACCAACTTTCTCTGTAAATGAATTGTGAGAGCAATGGAACTTGGAGAATCTAATTTCCAACTCATGCTAAGATATAGATTGGTTAGATTCAACTCATAGAGAGGTAGAAACTAGGGGTTAGTATGGATTGGTTTACCAGTAAACAACACCAAGGTTTCTCAGGATCAAACGTCCAGGGCCACATTAGTAAAACCTGGAAGGTTATGGTGAAATGTACTTATCAACTTCCCCCTCGTACATGGATGAAATTGTTACATTCGAACATTTGGTGGTCTGATGGGATGGAACTCATTAACAATAGATTCACCTACGACAAAGGTTTGGACCTTTACCGCAAGGGTATCCAATGCGTTGATGATGTATGGGATAGTGAAAAATAGAATTTTCTTACGTGGGATAGAGCACAAGAAAAATTTAACCTCTCATCTACAGAGGCCGGTGACTGGGCTACGCTCATGGACAAAATTTCTAGTAAATGGCGCCACCTATTGGATGTTGAATCGGACACCACCATTCGGAACAATGGACTGGCTTATGCATTGACAAAGGAGAGGACCTTGCTTTCGTCCTGCAATGCGTTACCGATTTTGCTCCCACATGCATGCAATTTCATCACATCTCTATGCCCCTCCTAGTGCAATGCTTCACGGTAGGCACCCATTCTCGATGCCTTAGGGAATGGGAAAACCTTGTAGGAGAGATGGTTAGTTTCTTTCACGAGGTGAAAGTCATTCATACCACCAGAAGCCCTAAAAATGAAGGTGAAAAATAAGAAATCACCTTTTTCTATGGGAAAACGGCCACCCTTGGTTGGGATCCGGATCGGTGGCGATAGATGGATGGATATCGATTTCTTAATTATGCCATTAAGTCTGGTAGAAACTCTATCATCAATAGAAACCCAGGAACCACACGTGCGGCGAACAAATGGCAGGGCTATCTACCAGGCGAACAAATGGTAGGCAATTATTGGTTCTATTGGTCGCAGGTGTGGGATCCGCTCCGGTCGGGTAAAGAAGCTGCATTCATATGGTCCATTTGGCACAAAGCGGTGGCAGTTAATGAATGGAGGGCCCATATTGCGCTAACATCTATCTCCAAGCAATGTATCTTTTGCCTTCCTAACACGAGCGAATCAGTCAAACTCAATTTTTGGGATTATATTCAAGCTATAAGGGCATGGAGATGGGCCACCTTCATCATGCATGAACTTTGTGGGGTTAAATTGGCAACTATGATAGTTTTAACTGGAAGCGAGTCATTTTTGGAAAAAAGATTCCTAAGAAGTACGGTAAAAAGATCAAAATTTGGCACCTCCTTAGGAGCATCACGCTTTGGAACATTTGGATCGAACGCAATGACAAAGTGTTCAACCACGAACAATGGCATGAGTTGTTGCAACCCTTGCTAGCACCCCTTAACCATCTTGACCATTTCTCAATTCTAGCAAGGGTCATGAACGCTAACCCTTCGCATTCCACCCATGCGAATGGTTAGCACTCCATACCGCGGATCTCTTACCTCATAGGTGGGTGACCAACCCTCCTGTACTTGCATTCGAGACTCTCCCCTTAGTCGGTAGCCAATGGTTAGATGTGGACTTCCATGGATGGAAGTCCAATCTTTAGTTGATCATGGCGTTGCCAGAGCAATACTATAACAACCCGAACCATACTAGGCAACTATGTCCCCACGTTGGGCCAACGCCCGTGGAGGCCGTGCCGTTCGGCCTCAGGTGGGTTCGGCCGGCCATGCCGCCTCATCCATATAAGCCTCTAGGACTTTGGGTAGGGCCCCTACTTCACCGTCAAGTAACTTTTTGTCCCTCTCCTAAGAGTTGGGCCCAGGTAGATATTTTCCCTTAGCCGTTGGAGGTGTAGTCCCCCAGCAGTTTCAGACCTCCATACCTTCTTTATCTAGTATTTGAATCTAACAACCGACCACTTCATCGTCATGTACGCTTCACATAGATGGTGATGGACTCCTCACTTGCCCCAATCAAGCAAGCATTGAAGAAGTTATGCCTCTTCTAACTTCGGCAGTCCCAAGCGCCACTCCCAGGTCACTGTTGTCCCAGGGCGCTGTCCCTAGGCAACGTCCCACTCAAATTGCCATATCTCCTAGCTCACATCTCCGATTGAGGTGTTCTTGAGCATTCTAGAATCCGGATGCCATAAGCTACTCATAGCTCATGGCTTTACCCTCATGACTCCTAGTCTCCGTGGGTGGGAGGCATTCTCAACGCCAGGGGCCCTCACCCCACACTAGAATCACTTGGGCCTTCTCACCAATGGCGCTACAAGTCCCAGGTGTCACTCCGGGATCCCCCTTGTGCCCATGGTGTTTTGGGCACTCCTCATGTAGAGGTGCGTGACAATGAGTCTAAGGTTAAGCACCGGATTTGGGATGAGTTCATCATTTACGCCAAGGTGGCATGGGAAAGGGTGATCAAACAAATTAAGATTAGCAGCTTCTCTGCCGCGTCCATGCTCCAAGGGTTTGACAAAATTTGAGGCACTAGGAATGTCCTATGTAGGAGGAACAATTTGCATATTGAGTGGAACTGGAAGCGGCAATGTAGGTAGGTTGTTTTGCTCTTGGAAGAGGGCCTCTGGGTGGTTTGGGGGTTGTCCTTGGTAGGTGGACCGGGGTTAGTCCTTGGTTTGGTGGGTCCGGTGGGTTGTCCATGGTGGGGGTCAATTGGTGTTGCTTTTTTACGTGGCGGTGTTTCACGTCTAAGGGGCCCCGCCTCCCGTTGATGTGGGCGCGTCTTCTTGGTTCTTAATTCATTTGGCGTCGGTTGTGTTGGCCTTTTGTCTTAAAAAAAGAAAAAAAGAAAGAAAGAAAAGAGTTGGTGGACTTCAAGTTGAGGCCTTGATGGAGAAAGAAGTTTTTATTTCAAGTTGCTCTATGAAGCCGCAGCTGTCGGCCACAGAGAGAGGGAAGTTTCTAACCGACAACATGAAATGAATGGTGGACTACGTGCTTACACTACCACTAAACTTTGGTGACAATTTTACTAAAGTTTTGTGTGTTTTGTACTATTAGCAACATTGGTACAATATTTGATCATAAGTTTTTTTTAAAGAAAACAAAACTGAGTTAATTTTTGTGTGCTGTGTATGTGTCCTTCTTGGATACAATGAACGGGGAGAACCGACCACTACACCGATTATGGTATTTAGTGTCACGTAGACTAATTGCGAGGGGCCTAAACTAGATGCCTAGAGGTCTCAAAGTGACATGCACGCTAATTGCCAATATGATTGATTCATCAACATAAGTAACTTCTTTAAGTAAAAAAATATTTACAATATGACATTTAGAGTAGCACATTGGGATACATTAGATGATGGTCTTGCGTTTTAGTATGCAAGGGGAAGATATTCTTGAGTGTACTAATGCCAAGTGTCATCTTTGTACACTTTAGTCAACTAGTAGACCATTGTGTATCATAGGCATGCACTTCATAACACTATTAAACATACTTATGCCAAGATATTAGTAAGCACACTAGTCGAATGCCAAGTGTCATGGGTGACACTTATGGTGAAGTTGTTAATCACCAATGTAGCCTAGCATACGCCTCAAAATAGAGTAAGTGACACTATTATGCATGTGACACTATCTAACCATAAACGGTGTAGCTACAAATGAACCCGTTGAGTTTGAAAAATAATCGGTTAAAGTTCAAGACTTCCAAAAAAACTACCAATCATTTTAAAAGAATCTATAGAATATACCTCAAATTAATAAAGTTAACCAAAAGATCGCAACATGTAACCGGTTGGACATGGAAACCCTAAAATCTTGACCGATTATGCCCAAAACTCTCCCCGTTAGTGCCGACTTCCATAAATAGGTAACCATTTTGGCACAATGATTGCGTCTATGTCAAGATTTAGGTGAACCATGGGGGACTTTGTTATGAAGGCATGATTTAACACTTACAATTCAAGGCAAAAATATCCTTATGGTCAAAATTTGGGTGACTTGTTGATCCAAAGATGTTAGAATGATGAGGCGGTCATTTGAGTAACTAATATTATTTATGTCCTTACTAAAACCAATACATAGAAAAATGACTACACTAAATATGATATTTAGTGTCATATGGTATTTTATGTCCCTATGGTAATTTTCCGGATGACACTTCTTATGAATAACTGAAAAAATATTGTCATATGGATGATGGATGAGTTCATCCATTGGCAAAAACCCTACCTTCTCTTGTCAGCAACTTGTGATGAAATATTGTCATGGATGATTGGAAGTTGGATGAAAAATCACTTGGTAAGTGACAGTAATCCCCCAAAACATTTATGAGGAGTGACAAATAATGCTGGGTTGACATTTAGTGTTGGTGACACTATACCGCGGTTTACAATTAGTATTGAGCAAGATAATTAAAATTGTTGACATTAAATATCATATTTAGTGTAGTTGGTTTGAGTTTTTTTGAATTGTTGGATGTCTCATTTACCACTGGTTACAATTTTTCTGCTAGTAACTTAACTACATCGATTATCCCAATTAGTGCATGTGGTACTAATTCCCAAAACACACAATATTTTTCCAAATCTCTAAATCAATGAGGGCTGAATTTTTACTAAGTGATACTAAATTTATGAATACATGCTCATTTACCATACATTTCAAGAAAATTAGTGCGTGCTCTAAGGTCTCGGGGAGATCACTCCATTGTAAAGTTGAAACCACGTGCATACAAAAAAAATCTACTTTTTCTAAGTTGCATCACCAAAATGGGTCAAAATTTTATCAATTTTTTTTCATGAGTAGATATACATGGTATCTATTACATAGTAAAAAATGATAACCAAATTTGATGATCTTCTTTTTCTATAAAACATACCATTTCTAACTAGAATGACGCAGAATTGAACAAAAACAATTACTACAAAAATGAAGATGACTAAAAATTTCAAAAAAATACACAAAAGATATTATCAATGGTTATGTATATGTAGAAAAAATATCATAATTTTTAAAGTTATCTATGGCATATAATATAGGGGTAGCAAACTTTGTACGCTCATGTGTCCCCAAAGAATACACTAAGTGACTTCCCCGGGTCTAAGGTGCTTGTAGAGTGATTAAAAGTATTATATGCAAACACACATGCACTAGAAGAAGACTTGTCCAATACAACCATCTGTTGCGGCTTGGCCATTGCAACTTCATGGTGAAAAAAATGCACAAACAACTCACTTTGGTTGTCAACCAAAGGTTTTTGGTTGCGGTTTTTGGACAATTAGCAACTGAAACCCTTTGGTTGACAACCGAAATGATTTATTTATGCAATTTCCTGTAATGAGTCGCAATGGCTAAGCCGCAATGGACAAGTTTTCTTCTAGTGATGCTTGTCAAAGAATCGTGCTAGTGTAAATAGTGCTTTTATTAATAACATTCTCAATGAATAATGTCGAGATGAATAGTGCTTCCTAGATCTTTTGGTGACACTAATTTCATAGCGTAAACAAAATTTAGTACCACCTCCACTAATTTCTCACCCTTACTATTAGCCCTTCCTCACTAATTGGGATAATCAGTGTAGTCGAAAACCGAATGGTGGGTCCATAGCTTTCAAAAGCAATGAATGGGAGAACTGACCGTTAGTTATAAATAAAACGGTTGACTTTGAGTTATAACCAGTCCAAACTCTCTTCAAAAAAATTACCAATCGAACTGCAGATTTCTTGAACAATTAATAAATAATTTGAAGATGGTATTGAACAATTTCATTTTCCAAAATACAATAAAATATTCAACTTCTTTTATTTTAATTCTTTAAAATAAAATAAAATAGTAGAACAATAAAAAGTAAAGAAAAAGCAATGCATTGTTTGGTGTCAAATTGCTTAAATGTAGACCTACACATATTGACATCAAATGAATCTAACATACTTGATTGACATATATTGCACCACCATGGACTCAACTGCAAGTGCACCTGATCAGAGTTTTTTAGATCGCAACATTTGTTTTCACACAACCAATGATCCTATCATAACTACGTGTGGGTGCTTGTTTTGTTGGTCATGCATATATTCTTGGCTCAACTCTAATCTTCAGTCGAACTCATACCCTATATGAAAAAGCACTTGATCAAAAATGTGGATATCATACCGGAGTTTCATAGTGGGGATGATAAATTTGCTCATGTCAAGAACACTAATACCGAAGATAAAACAACCCTTTGCATCCTAAGCCTCCATGCTTTCCACAAGAAAATCCAAGGAATGAAGTGCATCCATTTATTGATATTCTTGAATTTCAATCAAAAATGTTAGAGTGTAATGAGATATAGAGAGGAGGATATGGACCTCATGCAAATTTTTTCATTAAAGGAAACCGGGTTGAGAAATAAGATAGCGTGCTTGAAAAGAACGAGAAACCACTTGCATTCCAACAAATTGTGATTACCAATGAAAGGGACAACTTGGTACAACAAAACATCACGCTACAAAGGGCGCTAATTAGTATGACTCGGGAAGAGATCGAATTACAAGAGGAAAACAAGAAGCTACAAAGGGCCATATTCACTAAGAATAAGGATAATATGGATGTATAGCAGGATGCCTTAGATGCATGTCATGTTGCCAATACAACGATGAATTAATGCTCAACATGTGCTGAACTAACCAAATGACATCGTTAATATAAGTCCAAACACATACCCAAAAAAAAAATTGGCAAATAGAATAGTTTAGATTGTAATACAATTAGTTGCTTAATTGAACATTTTATATTGTGGTGTTGATGGGAGTTATGAATATACATTTGGAACTTTAAATTTTTCAGTACATGATTTTATACAATGTCAGAAATATTCATAACTGGATGACATACGTTTCTGATATCACCACCTCACTCTTCAACTGATATGTTGAAACCGCCAGTTGAAGAGTGAGTCTCAGATACCAACGTATCAGTTGAAGAGTGAGTCTCAGATATCACCACCTCGCATGTGTGCACCAAGCTCTCCAAACTGGTCACTGGCCTCCTGATCTGTATCAGATGGGAGATGGACTAATTTTAAATTAATCTCGAGTATTTTGATGGCATTCAGAAAAACTTGTGAGGTTTTGATAGCTCCAGTGGACTCGACAGTGAAGATGTAACTATCTTGTTTACTGTAAATTTCTACCAGTCCTAGCTTGCCCATCACTTCTGCTTTTTTTAGCACCTCTTCATATGTGTATGCTTCTGGGTCCGACTGTACTACCTGCACCATGCCAAAACAATCTCAAGGTTTGTGGGTGTTATTTGGTTCGTTTTTCATGTTCTCCAACTTCTACCAATTAGGTTAATACATCAAAACTTGTGTTGCATTAGCAAATCTACAATGAAACATTTGCAAAAATTGGACCTCCCTTGATTTAGTTATGGTTATCAGAAGTGTATGTTTGTTGATTTCTTTACTGGATACATAGGTCCTCCCAATTGTGTTCGCTATTGCAGTGTAGAGTAGTTATTAATATTTGAAGACATAGTCCAATCTCTTCTGAACATGTGTCGTTATGATGTTTGCTCTTTGATCTGCATCGAAGCATATACCAATCACATGTCGGGGTATTGGTTAAGAGAACGAGCCACATAAGACCCCATCTACCTTCACACATTCTCATCAAATATTGCAGATCTTTGGACAAGAACACTACATGATTTTTAAAAAGCGGCAAACAGCGTGAGTAAACACAATTCAGACAAGTTTATATGGCACATGTCAAGTTAGGTAGAGGTGCCTAATTCCAACATAGCAATAATTTGGACACCTATATTTGCATGGTATGTGGTTAGGTCTGGATCGAAGAAACAGACATCAAACAGACACATTTAAACAAGATTGGACTACATGCTCAAAATATGTTCACTATTCCAGACTCAATAGTCAACAGAATTGGGGGAACCTGATGACCACTTAATGAACACAAGAATCTTCACTTTGATAATGAATAAGATATTCATATGAGCTCCAAAAACTATGAGGCAATTCGCTACAGGCACATGTTGGATTTGCTAATGATCTCGCACTAATTGCATGTTTCATATCTTCCTAGAAGTGGGTGCAGAGAGAAAAGTATCTGAATTAGGCACATCTACCTTAGTGAGTTTCAAAAAGTTCATGTAGTTCCCAACGCCTATTAACAGCCAGTGTGATCACAAAATCAATCCAACCACATCAAAGGACTAAGAGATGCCTCAAATTGCACCTGCTGAGTATTGGGAGCCAACTCAAAACACTTTGGTAGGGCTGCTCTCTATCCATTCCTGTTTTTCTTCCAAGGACAATGTTTTCATCAATGCCTGATTGATGTGAATGTCTGGCTCGCATTGGAATGACACAGTTGCAGCTGGAGACCATTTTGCATGATCCCTACCAGTACCTTTCTTTGCAATGGCCCGCAGCTTTACCTCCTGCCCTTTCCGCAATTTCACAATCAGAATACCCCTGCTCATGCCACCACAAGAAAGAATATTAAATTCCAGGAGTAATACATCCCTTTCAGTTTCAAATCCTAGCTTATTCCAAGAAAAATAAAAAGTGGAAGGGAGCAGCAAGCTTCTGCAAGAACAAGTCAGCAATAAGCAATATCATGTACAACAAAAATCTCACGCACGCAGATGAAAGTCAATTAAAACGAGTTTGTCTCCTACCAAGCCAAACAAATTGTACTTGCAAAGTTTGTGATTAACGATTTGCAATAGAGACAACCTTTTCAACGCATTCCCAATGACTCCACTACCGCACGGAGGTGTTCAGGAACATGTAACATACCTCTGCTGTGGAGAATTGAAGCCACCAGCTTCCAATGGTTGGCCCGCAGAGTCTACAGGTACAACTCTGATCTTTGCAAATCTTTGCAAATCTTTATGCTCTCACATCCCTATGATGAGAAGTTTTGGTCTCTTCAACCCTAAACCCTAACGCACCACACATGACTTGGAATCCTTAAGGGCATTCTTCCATTCTTTTCTGCGGTGGTGAAATGCTGGCATCAGAGAGAGCTGCAACAATGGGGTTGAAATAACAACAATTTATAGTATTGATAAGCAATTTGAGGCAAGAAGGGGGAAAGATGGACAACGTCTTGTATCAGCGATTCCCAACGGTGCGCATTCGGGACATGAAAGGTGATGTGGTGAAGTTAGAATTACGTGACACGGATGCCAACATTGCCGATGTGCTGCACCGAATTATGATCGCAGAAGTGCCCACACTGGCCATCGACTTGGTGGAAATTGAGACAAATTCGTCCGTGCTGAATGACGAGTTTCTTGCGCACCGGCTGGGCTTAATCCTACTCGTTAGTGATCGGGCTATGGAGATGAAGCTGTCTCGGGATTGCAATTCTTGTGAAGGAGATGGCAGGTGCGCTTTCTCCAAGTATTATTGGCTCCTTCAGTGGTGCCACCTCTCCAAGTTTCTGAGTTTGGGTTCGAGGTGAGAAGTCTCAGGAAGATGGAGAAGGGGATTGTGGTTCACGTTGAATTTAATGATAACGACCCTCAAACAGGTTCGTGAGTAGAAAGAGAAAATCTCATCTGTAAGGTGTCTGTGTTGTGTACCATGTTATGTTCCTGCTTGTGCCTTTTGAATGTAGTGGTAATGATCCTTAAATAAGTTTTTAAGTAGAAAGAGCCAATGTCTCAGTAAGGTATGTGTGTTGTGTATCGTGTGGTGCATCTCATGTTATGTTCCTGGTTGTGGTTTTTTCATTCAAAAATTGGCTTCTGTGGAGGTCGAATCTGGGCTGAGCACAAACTTAGCTCCGGCGTATTGTTGCAGATGTGAGTTTCAGTGGTGTCACCACTCCAAGTTTCTTGGCTTTAGGGTTTAGGGTTCAAGTTGAGAAAGTCTTGGAAAAATGGAGAAGGGTATTTTGGTTCACATTGACTTTATTGATAGTGATCCTCAAATAGGGTCGTGAGTAAAATAAGCATGCCTTAAATGGACACCTTTACGTTCTGCACCCAGTTCTCCTAGGATGTGAAACACGCTATTGGTGCGAGATGATTGCCAATTCCAAATCGTAATTTTTGGAGCTCATATGCATATCTTATTCATTATCAAAGTGAAGATTCTCGAGCTCATTGAATGGTCATATACAGTAGGTACCCCCCCCAATTATGTTGACTATTGAGCCTAGAATGGTGAACAAATTTTGAGCACTATCTTTTAAACACATCATGTCTTTTTGGCGTCCATTCTTGCACCCACACCTAACCACACCACTCAAATATAGTTCTCCGTTTCAAAAGCATTACCATGGAAGGCCTGCACACCTTAGAAAGAGAAAATAAAAGAATACATTATCATGTGGTGTATGTCATGTATTCTTCCTGTTTGTGCTTTTCTTTAAAACTTGGCATCTGTGGAGGTCGAATCTGGGCTGAGCACAACTTGCCTCTGTTGTTTTGGTTGCAGATCTGAGTTTTGTTCCATTGAATTCCAGCTGAATGTGAAGTGCACAGATGATCAAACGTTGGATGTTACCAGCCATGATTTGCAAAGATTTGTATCATATCACTTCAGCATTACGTGTTGAGTTTCCATGATTCATATGCAGCTGCGTATGTTTGTAACCAGGCACATCAGCACAAGTTGCCTTGAATTCGATGACAAGGACAACGATCTGCACTTGAAGGAATATGATGAGATTCCGAACAGGGTCACTGCAATTAACTCAACATTCATGCCAACACTCCAACATTTTCATATCGCTTTGTCCACATTTTGAGACTGGTGGCTGATCACACAGGCCACTTCTGGCATCATCGGTCGGCATCTCCGGGTGCAATAGTGTGAAAAGCGGTGGGCCAGCATGTATTTCTCAACATAATCCCAGCAATTTCAGGATTGGGGAACCGGACGGAAACGTTGGTGTGATCGTGGCATAAACTGTGCTCATAAAAATGCACAATTCAGTCGCAACATCAACTCCATGCAAGGGGGTGGCAAGCTATTGTTTGTGCTTACAAATACTCTCTTCATGGTGGACCCCTCCATCTATGGCTTCCCTCGTCACTAAGGGCGGGACACAGTAGGCCTTGCGCCTCTCCTGCCCGCCCAAGCCCGGCCTCTTGTATCCCACCCTTAGTAGTGTATATGTTGTATCCCACTCTTGGTGTATATGTTGTAGTATTGGAGAGGTTTCTTTACACATGATTTTCATTTTGTGACATTGGTTGTTATTGTTTTTTAATGCACGTTGCATATTTTTCTCTTTTGTATTAGTTGTTAAGTTCAAGATCTAGGATTTAATATTAAAAAACAATGGCTAGGGTTGTCAAGATTTAGGATTAACTTTATTTATTGCATACATTGTTCTAAAATGTGTTTGTATGTGGATGGCGGTATGATTATATAACATTTATAAATATATAATGTTAAACATGAAGGATGATGAATAATTTTTAGATGATAATTATTTCTACCCATTGGATTTTGAGGACGATATAAATTTTGGTAAGGGTGGAGGAATCTCTTCAAAGTTCATATAGGGGTGGTGATGCAAATATCGGTACTTCAACATTCCAAGAGATATATTTCTAATCATCGGATATAGAGTCAGATTACGATGAGAATGATGTAAGTGAGTCATTTTCGTTATTATTTAAGTAATTCTATTGAAACATTTGTGAAATATATGCATTTCACCCTTGATTCCATAAAACTTATGGTTGATTGCATACAAAAAGAATTTTTTTCCTACCTTTCATCAAATTCATGAGGTAAATTTTTTTTTGTTCCCTTTCAAATCTCCATGGACATTCCACAAGTAGTAATATAAAAACTCATACCATTCAGTGGTGGAAAAACTATAAGAAAAATTAAAAGTAATAGAGGGTGTTGATGAATTTGTATCGTCGCCTTTGAATGATACAAAATTTAGATAAGTTCCTCTAATAAAGTATTGGTGTTCAATTGTATAAAAAGATCATATTGATAGTAATAAAAAAATATTTATCATTATCATTATTATCTTTAATAATGAATTCAATTCATACATGCTAAAGTACGGATATCAATATAAGGGGTATTCACGCATCTTTCGTTCGCAACTGTATGAATTCTTGTGAAATTTTTCAAAAGATCAAGATTTGTAATGAAAATATGACGGTTTTTCAAGAAGAAATAAATGTCACTGTCAAAACATTGTATACTAAACATATTGTCGTTAGAAGACATTATAAACACTGAGAGCGAAAAAATCAAACTATGACATTATACTAATGTTATCAAGGTGGAAATAAAGACCATAACATTATTCAGACCCATGCAGTGTTTTATGGGACTGACAATATTCCAGAGAATATTCCTGGAATTTTTCACATTCAGTCGGAATGTAAAAAATTCCGGGAATATTCCTTGGAATACTGTCAGTCCCACATAACACTACATGGGTCTAAATAATGTTATGACCGTGCCCATAAAAAATCAATGATGTTAAGTTTTTAGAAGAGAATAATTCTAGAAGGGATGAATATCTGAATTGTGCAATTATGAGTTTTGGTTGAAAGTAGTAAAGTCTAGAGTAACAAAAATTTCAACTGTATCGATCGCAGATGAATTCCAAACTATTATATATTTGCACACCAAACATAGTGGATATACCCTTGGATTCGATAGAGATAGTTTTTTCTATTCTTCATCCATATGTCATATTTTTTACTATGAAAAATTTAAAATATATACATTCAGCAAGAACCCTAAAATCAACATCAAAGCGAGTACAAAAGTTGGTTTTTAAAAGTTTTGGAGAATTAAGACATTTTATTCATCGATTCACATCATCAAGTAAGAAGTGCAAGCACTTACATATTCTATAAAAATAAATGGTATGTAAGATTACATAAGCATATATATATATATATATATATATTTAGTTTTTTATTTATTTAAATTTATGTGTGTTATAATTTTTATAGATTTTCTTCGCAAGGATGATTGGGATACTGTTCAAATTCACATTACAATGTTACAAGCTCGTAGAAAGGTTATTTATTACCAACCATATATATCAACAAACGAAGATTTGAAATGAGGCCTTCTATAGTTGTTATTCCAGATAAATTTATAAAAAATATGGTACAAAATTTTTATGATAACAATTCATGGGCTTTAGACTTCAAATTCAAGACAAACCAATACGATTTGTCTCTCTGCGTTGTAATTGTTCCCAATAAAAATGGGATTGGAGTACCATTTTTTTATATGTTATTTAACAATGATATTATATAAGAACGTGAGGGAAAAACTTTAGAGTTAATTTAATTTATGTTTTTGCATCTTTTGGTGAAATATGATCCTCAATCAATGATTCAATGTTATAAACAAACATAAAATATATTTTATTATAATTAATAACGTCTTGAACAAATATGTATATTTTTTAAATATAGATGAAAACACCAGAGTATAAATTTGTGGGAAAATATTATTCTGTCATTTCGATGTTATAAAGGCATGAAGTGAAAACTTACTTACAAGAGTATCAAATTGTGATAAAGATCACATATGGTGAGCTCTACATGTCTCAATCATTTGTCTTGATAAAGATCTTTTGTCTTTAATGAAAATTCGAGAAAAATTTGTAAAAAAAGTCAATACATTTATATTTTTGCAATATACTTTAATATCGGATCGGTTGGTATTAATGTGCCTTAGAGAAGATTATGGCCAAAGTTTAGTAGGTTATTTTTTTATGGTTATATGCTTGGGGAGCAATCCACATTTATTTAATAATCATACGATGAAATGAAAGAGTATTTTAATTACCTTAGTCCTAAAATTTAGAAAAAATTTAGAAAAAAATTAGCATCACCATAATGGGATATTTGAATTTTATAAATAATAAATTATAAGAAATAATACCTATTTTATTTTTATTTTATTTTATCTATGATAGTTTTGCTAAAAAATAAAAATAAAATTTAAGTTTTTAAAAAAAATGGTAGGCTTGTCAAAATTATTAAAAGCTAGGTCCAATATTCTTTGTATCCTTAATGCTTATACGGTTTTAGTTGCTGAAGATTTATGGATAAAGAATTCTAGTTGCGTTTTTAGTAATCGGGTGGATGACAAATTTTTATAAAACATTTTTTTCCACGCTATCACGTGATTTTTATTTGTCAGATGTGTTATTTTTTTGTATAGACTCATGTTAAATTTTTTTCCTTGAGCAATTTTTTGGATACGCAGTCTAAATGCATAATTTTCCTATAGTGTGTTTATGTATGAATTCTATAGAAGATGCTCGTATGTTGTATTTATAATGAACATAGCCTAAAAATAATTAATATAAGACAAAAATTATAATGAAAGGTAGGGCACATGAAATGAACAAACTTTAGAAATTTACGTAAATATAGATCTACATTAATCTACAAAATTTATATACATAGTCTCCATGTAATAGGGGCTTGAACACACGTGATCTTCAAACACCTTGTGTAGTGCTCCCCCCTATATTGTATGAATACCACCAATCATGTAGAACGCCATTGGGAATTGATCAAATATATTATTTTACAAAGCAAGGTTGATCGTTTTTTTTAAATCCTCATTATTACGATTATTGAGAGTACAAAAGATGGTACTTGTATTAGCCAACCAACTTTGTTAAATCAATTCAAGATAACACAACATATCAATAAGTGTCTTCTAACTTTATATTATTTCATGTAATAATGTATTATTGTAAAATATATATATGTATTAGATATAAAAATAATTAAAATTTTAATATTTCCTCAATATATAGGTGATTCAGAGAGATCTTTATGAAAGGGGAATGATAAAATACATTGCCATCGATTAAAAAAGAATAAAAATTATTTAAAGCCTATCAATTCAATCCAATGGATATCTTGCAAGTAGTATATGAGGATCACCTCTTATTTCATGTTAGAAGTGAAACATGTTCTGACACGTGATGTGATGTATCATTAAGGACACATTATTGCAATTATCCTGATAAGTCTCTACGTGCAAATATATCTTGGATATACAATGAATTGTTAAAAAATACTTTGAGGCATCAAAAGGCAATAAAGTAATAAGGACATATTGCATGTGATAGATATTATATAAGATAGGTATGTACTATTTTCATCTCAAGTGGATGTACAAATTGAAGAACCTCTATTGGTTGATGCAATAGGTGAAAAATTGCTCAATATTTTTATTGAAGCTAAAAAATTATTGCTATTTTTGAGAGCTTATGTTGGAGACTATAGTGAAGATGAGAAAAATACAAGTTACAAGGTCTTGAAGATTTTCTTATATTTTTGGTAGAGCATTTAACTTTTCAAAGACATAATATGATTGATCTCATCATTCAAGGATTCATTTCTATTCTACAAGAGAACATCAAGCACATAAGGATGGGACATGAGAAAAAACATCTGTCTTCGGAAATTGGTAAAGGGAGTGTCTCACACCCTCCTTTGAAGCAACCTTCTCATATGTTTCTATTTCACTCGAAGCAAAAATGAGCCATTTTTCGCAAGCTTGCAAAAATTACTTGTGACATTTGTGCTACAAAGATATTTATTGAAGGAGGAGCAAATTCAATGTTTTTGCAAAAATTATGATCATGAAATGTTTGTGTAATAAAGTTGGAGTTCTGGGTTTTTACATTACCACTAGAATTATTGTATGTTTGAATTCTAAATACTATAATTATTGTAGTAAAGTTAACCCTAAATCTTATTAATTCTAAATCTTGACAACCCTAGCCGTTTGATTTTTAGTATTAAATTCTAGATCTTGAACTTAACAACTAATACAAAAAAAATATACGATGTGCATTCAAAAACAATAACAACCAATGTCACAATTGAAAATCATGTACACAGAAACCTCTCCAACACTACAACATACACACCAAGAATGTAACTAAATATGTACATCTCCATATTAAATGTGACTCACAATAAATGGCACTTACAAAGTTGTAAGCTCAATGCAATGAATAGTACGTACTAGTGTAAAAATATTCAATGAATAGAGGTGAGAGTAGGGGAAGATAGGAGAGAAGTGGGAGATAAGAATGAGAAGTATAAGAGAATGAGAATGGAGAAGGGAGCTCCTGGAGTCCCTCCTTGCTGGACTCCCTAGAGTGCTGTTGAGGCGGAGCAGCGGGTATCAGGTAGGCGCAGGACCTCGCCACTAAGAGCGGGACACATGAGGCTAGGCTCGGGCGGGCAAGAGAGGCGCAAGCCCTCCTATGTCCCGCCCTTAGTGGCCAGGCATGGCTTCCTGTGTTCTTTGGGTCAGGTAGACATGCCTAATTCGGTTATTTATCTTAATCGGACCTCTATATTTGAGTGGTATGTGGTTTGGTGTGGCTCAAAAATCGGATACTAAAAAGATGTCATGCGTTTAAAAGAGATTGGGCCGCATGCTTATAATATAATAACCATTCTAAATTTTAAAATAATCAACACAATGGTGTGGACTACTTATATGACCATTTAATAAGCACAAGAATCTTCACTTTGATTGAATGAACAAGATATTCATATGAGCTCCAAAATTATGAGGAAAGTAGCTACGACCTTGATTTGGATTCTGCAAACCATGTCGTACTAACCAAGCTTAGTATTATATCAGGATTGAAGCTATAATAAAACAAAACAATACAATATATATATATATATATATATTCTCATCCCAAACAATGACTCTACGCCTACGGCCTTCTGCCTTTTGGCGGTTGCGGCAGTAGGCGCTTTTATCGTTTTACTTCATATTTGTGGCCTTCATTCGTTTTGTCAGGGTGCGAAAACTATATTGTAACGAAGTTCGAGATAACTTCTAACGTCGTGTGTTTCATTATTACCCTAGGAGAAAATATGCTAGTTGGAAAGAAGTAACCCATCTGCCTTAATTCCATGTGAGGAGGCAGGCATTTATGCAATGCAATGAACCAAGAGAATTTGAACCAACTCAACTACACTAATCATGGAAAATGTCATAGGCCACACTAAAAACAAGGAATCAACACTAAAAACATTGGGGGTAGCACATTTATTGTGGGGCTTTTGGATCCTTGGAAGGTCCTTGCGAGCAAGAAAGCAAGAACATCCACTAAGGGGCGCTTCACACTAGGCCGAAGGTTGAGAGGCCATTGATTTCCACCAATCAAATTGCAAGAAACCAAGAGTTCGGCCTCTCGACCCTTCACACTATGGCCAAAGTCCAAAGGCCGTCGCAATTTAAAATGATTACTTTTTGAAGGAGGCGACAAACTCTCGAAGGAAGTTTGGGTCGGACGGGAATAGAAACCCAAACTATGGTTGAGAGGCCATCGGTTTGTTTTCATTAAAAAGTCAATCATTGACAAGATCTTGGCCATTAGATTGGAGGGGTTATTTTGAGCAAGGAATAAAGTGAAGATGCTCCTTTGGGTTTGGACTTTGGGCTTGGCCTTTGGAGGCTTCACACTATGCCCGGCCAAAGGCTCCACTTACTATATTTTATTGGCTATTTTCAGCCCATTTCTTTGGACTCTCGACAAAGTTTGGCCACTCAATCCCACAGCCTCTCGACTTGGACGGCCACAGTGTGAAGCGGCCCTAAAGTACCTACTCACATCCCAATGTCTAGCAAATTAAATAACTATAATCAATGTGCTAAACAATTCTTATTTTCAAAAAAATTATTGATTTGACAAATAGACGAATCAAGAAGCACCTTATGGCATGAATTGCTGATTCTTTATTATGCTATGTTTCTTCCTTATGATTTGGCTTCAAAATTATTATTAAGGAAAATGAAAGATTCAAATCATGAACATGGTCATTTGTAGTTAGGCATTGGACGTTCTTATTGTTTCGTGCATGCTTCCACATAGTAGGGCCCATTGCCTTTTCATTTTAGTGTGAAGACATCTAATGTACAATATTATGCAATGTAACCTAGTGTTTCTACACGTGATTATATGGTCTGGACCTATCTTTCAAACTAGTATGTTGTACATAAACTACTTTTGAATCATGGCACACGGTTTTATGAATAATGCCTTGTTTTGAATTACTTTTTTACAATAAATATCTTTTCATGGTCACTTGACATGCAAAGGGATTAACTGAGTATCAAATATATGCATTGGATGTAACCTTTAAGTAAATTGTATCCCCATTGTATCAATTTCTCTTTCACTAAAACAAGATTTAAGCAATGAGAATCTTCCATCTCAATCCTTAGAAGACCAAGGGGCTCAATGTACAGTAATCTCCTGCTTAAGTACACACCCGTTTAAGTACGCACCTTGGTTAAGTGCGCAATTTTTTTTGACAAAAATCAGGGTTCATGTTTTATTGTTTGAACATGCCATGTAGAATCATTTGCCACAAATGCATGAGTTTTTTACGCTCGACATTCAATGCCAATTTGTTAACGTTTTCACAAGCAACTTCCAACCATGTCCCATGGAAAGAACATGGGACATATCCCCTTAAATCCCATGGATCACAATGTTATAGATGGGAAGTTTGTATGTCCCATGATAGAGGTGAATCATCATGGGACAAACCAAAGTGAGATGCATCAAATATGAAAATTTGTCTCATCTCACAATTGTCCCTCTCAATCAAAGGGACATTTGTAACTTTTTAATAATGGGAATGCAATAATTTAATTTCAAAACATGATGGCCCCTCCACACTTAACTCTATCTCCGCTGGTTTAGGGTTTTTATTTTGATAATGAATAACGTATCATTGTGAGTTCCAAAAATTATCAGAAAAGTGACTACAACTTCGATTTAGATTTGTTAATCATCTCATACTAATCGCATGTTTATTATTTAATGTCCATGAAAGAATGTTCTATCTTTGTTCCATTTTAGAGATCTTGTAGATCTAGTCTAGATCTAGATGTTAGTCACCTTCGCAAGTAATTACCAATGTGAGAGAGTGAGAGAGGGAATTACTGCCTACATGTGTTTTTTATTCATCCAACAAGAAGCCTTGAAATAGTAAACAAGCCTCGATTTTCTATTTTAAGTCATTTAGACTCCGGATTTAGGTTCAAAGGCCCCAAATTAGTCTAATCCAAATTATTTGAGATGAATCCGCCAAAAATCTATAAGGGACAAGTTTTTACGTTGGATGGAGGAGGGGTGTTTTAATTTCTACATTCTTACATTACAAGGTAAATGCCGCCTTTACATATAAAGTGCTTAAAAGCCCTCTAATTACACATGTAATTTACAATGAGTTGGTGGCTAAGGTGTTGGAGTAGGGTTGTGAGGTCCAAGGTTCAAATTTCGCCAACACCCCTAGGTCTCATCTTGTAAGTGGGAAGGGCCTACCTATAGGTTAGACCAAGTTCATGGAATGTATATGATTATTCATTTTTTGAAATTTCTTTACGAAAAATCTCCCAAGTAGCATATTCCCATCATCCATACAAAATGTCCCATCTACACAATTTCCCATGTCCAACTAAACATTCCCATTATCAATCAAGGGACATGAGCAAAATTCCCACTCTTTTCACATTCCCTTCCAAGCCTTATGAACCACGGGACATGAAAGGGAATCTTGGAAAATTTGCCTATTGGGACACAAGTGAAAGTTCCATGTGTTTGTTGAAACATCTCAAACGATCGTCACAGTTCATCATACATCTGTTCAGCTTCCATTTGAACATCAAAGCAAAGCAATTGGTCATCAATGTCAAGGACAATTCTCTGTAGAGCTTCAATGCCTTTGAAGTCGGTAGTACTTTCAAATTCAACAATGATTTCACATCGTTGGGCTTCGGTCAAGTGGCACTAGAAGAAAATGTGTCCATTTCAACCCTAGCCCATCGCGACTCGCACCAAGAAAATGCATAAACAATTCAATTGGTAGGCAACCGGAAGGTACCCATGGTGTACCCATGGAAGGTGCCCCCCGATTCCCAACCGAATTGATTTGTTTATGCATTTTCTTGGTGGGAGTCGCGATGGCCTAGTCACAAGGAGGGTTGGAATGGACAAGTTTTCTTCTAGTGTGGGTTGCCTTAGGTTTCATCCGTTTCCCATTGCGATTCATCGAATCAGAGGGTCTAGAAAGCACTATGAGTAAAGTACGCACCTACCAACTAAGTGCGCAACAACGGCTCCAGTTCAAAGTGCATACTTAAGCAGGAGATTATTGTAGTTTGAAACCATCTTGATGTACACTTTCAATCCCATTAGATCCTTTTTCGGCTTACCGGACTTTAAAATTAATTTCATTTCATTGCAATGTTGATTTTGTGTGATTCCATAATGTCACACATTACACTAGTTCTCTAGTATCATGCATCCATGCTAACACTACATTCCTCCTTAATTTAACGTGCACTTTGGTGCCCACAGGCATGATATTAGGGAGGTTAGAGTGTACTCATCATGAGAATTAATGTGGCCCACCATAATAGGACTACAAGTTAGTGTAGTGGAAGCTACTAAGGGCAAGACGCTTAACACCCTCTAAAGGCACCTTCCTTGAATGCTCATGCTCATGCTCAAATGCTCATGCTCATGCTCAAATGCTCAAATGCTCATGCTCATGCTTGAGATTCAAATTGAATTCTGCCTCAAACCCTTGAAGTGAAACTACATTCCGATCTTAAAGATTGCAGTTCACAATCTGAAAGTGTTCTGGTCTCATAAATTTAAAAAGCAATGGTTGATTCTCTATTCCCCCGAAACTCCATATGCATCATCATTCTCCTAATCATGTGCACACAAATAACTACAGAATGTTCAAATCTTGAAATAGTTTGACGTTGTTAAGTCCAGAAAGAGAAGATCGTTTGCATATTGAGCAGATCATTTCGTAAAACATTGTGAGTACTCCATCGAAACAATCAAGTTCCAAGTTGTGTATACACCATCAAGTTATAAATTATAACTTACTGTAGAATATTTCAGGAATCTAACAGGAATTCTCTGGACATCAATATCGCAGCCGGTAAAGTTGCAAGTTCATCAAGGATGTCGTAAACCTGAAATCTCCTCGTGCAGCTTCTTGCTGATAGAATTCGAGGATCTGCAGATCTTGTACTCAGGAAATCCAGGGGATGACTGGCAAGCATGGCCATGGGAGAAGTGAGGATCCTCATGATATTAGCACCGAGAATGTAGTCAAAAGGTCTTACGCCTTCAATTACAATTATCAGTTACATAACATTCCAGGAATCCAACAGGACTTCTCTGGAAATCATACATTGATCAAAGCTCCTCATGAGCTCCAAGCTGGGAATGTCACATGATGTTATTGCTGTAACGCGTCGAAACCTAAGCTATACAATGATTTCGCAGCTGCAGCATTGTTCATCATGTTGTAGACTTTACATCTCCTCGTGCAGCTTCTTGCTGACAGAAGAATTTGAGAGTCTGCAGATCTTGTACTCGGGGAATACAGGGGATGGCTGGCAGGCATGGCCATGGGGACAGTGAACATCCTCCTGACAGTAGCACCAGGAGTGTAAAGTACAAAGCTTGGAGTAATCCGGGCCACTCCGTCGCAGGACATGGCTGAAAAGCTCGGGCTCGAAGATCTTCCTAGGGTCGTGTTTCGCCTGCATTTCGAGGAACTGCGCAAGATTCGATTCCGGGAAGTTGTCTCGCACGTGGCACTCTGGGTGGCGGAACGTGCGCTCGCGGTTCTTCCCCCAGTGCGGGCGGGCCTTGTATTTGCACAGGCTCAGCTGCTCGATCGTCTCCATGATGGATGATTGCTTCGCGGGTTTGCTTGGGACGCGCACCGAGTGCAGCGAAGTCCATTGCACAAACACCACGTTCTCAGTTCCCGTGCTCGTGGACAGGAGGCTTTCGGAAGGCGGTCCGAACCGGAGCCAGAAGTAGCCGGGAGGCATGCACCGTGTGACCTTGCCTTTGCCGTAACGCTCATCGAGTCGAGCTTGGATCTCGGCAAGCTCCGACTTCACAATAAGCTTCACATCCTTCACCCAATCCTCCAGCTGAGACATCTTGATGGTGAATTCCACGTCTTCGATGGAGTTGCCCGTGAACCGCGGCTGGAACACACATTTCGGACTACACTCCGCGGATAGCATTGCAAAGTTGGTGGGAATCGTCGCTTTCCCGAAGATGGGAGTCCCTTCGCCATCTATGAACATAGGAAGGCTGTTCATCATCTTTCCCGCCTTGCAGGCACCTGACATGTATGCAAACAAGTAACATGAGTAAGCGGCCCATGAAAATTACATTCCAAGGTCATGCAAGAAGAGGAAAGGAATTTGATTGGCAATCTAGTTGAACCATTGCGCAAGGCGAATTTTTCCAAAGCAATTGGGAACTAATATCTGTGGATTTGACGGTACGACTTGAAGTCTTTTGGCTATGGAGGCTGTGGTTATTAAAATGCTTTAGTTGCAGCGAACCTTTGACTGCGTGTGGCTGTGAGGACAGAATTTGATGAGAGAGGGTTAAAATAGTCTGATGCATGATGACGATGAGTACCTGAATTGAGCTGATCGGCGATGGGAGATTCTTCTGCGGTGTCGTCCTCCCAAGCAGCCATGAGCTCGTTCAAAGCGCTGGCCATTTGGTCTTCCAAAGGGTGCAAGTGCTTGGACCTTGCATTTGGTCGGAACGCTGGCTCCTCGGATGATCCTCCTGCAGGATTATAAACACTTCCATCGAGTACTTGCGTCCACATGATGGCCCTATAAGTGCCAAAGTCGGGGCGCCAGTACACAATCACATGAGGGGTCTCCTCCTCCAACATCTTGCTCACATCCGCCACAATGTGTGTGTCATCCAAGTTGTTCCGAGTTTCCACAATGGTGCGAGAGGGAGGTTCCAGCTGAAGAGTGAACTCTGTCACAATGCCCAGCAACCCTAGCCCCCCCACCAAGGCTTTCACCTCTTCCGCTCCAGCTTCCGTTGCGGAATCACTCACAAGAATCTCTCCCTTCCCATTCACCCACTTCACTTTGGTCACCAAACTCCCCAGGCTGTTAATTGTACCTAACCCAGATCCATGTGCGGAGGCCAGAATCACCCCACTCACTGTCAAGTTGCCGTAACTGGAGAACGCACCAGCTCGCACCGACATGCCGTTTGCTTCGGCTGCTTCCGCCAGGTCGAACTGCGTCATCCCCGCCCCCACCGTAATCCTGAGACCATATTCGCACAAGTTTAAGTTTCAAAATCACATCTATGAAGGTGCCCAAAACACAAGTTTGAGTCTGAAATTCACATCTATAAAGATGCCATATCAACCTTAAGTTTGAGTCTCGACTTTACAAGACATTTGGAGGTGCGGCCGATTATCCTAAAAACTATATCAAGTGACGCAGTATTCACTAAGCCTGTGGCGATCAATTACCTGTGGCGCCCGGCATCAACTTCCACGACATGGTTCAGTCGGTGCATGAGCATTGTGATCGTTGTAGCAGCTCCTGCATCATCTTTCTGACTCTCCGAATCATTGTTTGTGTACTCCTTCTTGCTGTTGGCTCTTTCTCCGGGACATACGAACCCCGCGGAACTATGAAACACGCGTCGGGTGGCACGAATCTTGAGAGGGTTAATGTTGCTGCGCTTTGCGGAGTACAGCTGGATGAGCTCACTCACCTCCTCGGTGGTGGTGGGCGTGACATGCAAGTCGGAAGTGCACTTGAGGTAGTTGTCGGAGGAGTACAGAATGGTGTCTGTGTCTTCGTGCGAGAATCCTTCACTCACACCTGTTGTTGCAGCTGCCTCATCACTACCTAACCCACTTGATGGAGTTGCTGCAACAATCTGCAGAGACAAGAGTAGCAATATCCCTACTGCCACCCCCTTCAACTCCATTTTCCGAGTCATCAACATTCTGAATATTCCAGTGGATTGAGGAATCCAAACAGATTAGTGCATGCCTAGCTGATCGGCAGCAAATTTCTCTGCAAAATGCTGCTGCAGCGTCCTAACTTGTGCACAACCAACCTCTACCAGCAGCTTGCAGAGAGCTGAGTTCCAAGTCGAGCTTACAACGGATTTGTACTGGGTTCATGCAGCCATTTATTATAGGGTCCTCTGCAATTCAACACGTTGATCACGTTAGAGACTACATCAGACAACTCTGAACCTACAGTTGCAAAGGAATTAACGCTTCCAACAATTCGGAGAGAGCACCAAAACTACTTTCCCCAGTGCCAATCCAGTTGAACTCCATTCTCTGAGTCATTTTGCGGGAAATTTGAACCAGTTACTACATGAATCTAAAAACGTACTCATATGTCTTAACTATTCTGCAAATTTGCCTACGATGTGCTGCATCACTTGTGCACAAGTACCATTCTGCACACGGCAGCTGAACATGTTCACCGACTTCCTGCAAGAGCTTATAACGGATAATTTATTGCGTTCTAGTAATTTATCAGTACTAGATCCTCGGCAACTATGCTTCAATGCATTCAACTTGACCACATTAGAGACTAAGTCACATCCTCATGACACAATTCAACCACACTTGCAAATTAATGTCATAAGAGCTACACAAGAGCTCAAAATTGGCTTCGAAGTGCTGAATCTTCGAGTACATGAGGCCAGTTTACTATCGGAAGCAATGAATCTATTGCAACAACGAAGCAGGAGGATTCAACTTTCACTAAAAGCAACTCACATCTCCATCAGCCACCATCAAAAGACTTGAATCAGACTTTGCTACTAATTCCCACCTGCTTGAATCTGCATCAGAAACTCTTGGTGACATGAACATCACATCACATGAACTCATATAAATAGGGACTGAAGTCCAATCTGTAGCAGTTGAAATTTAGGAATTGAAGATAAAAAGTTATTCTGATCTTGGCAGATCAGAATCAGTGAGGGCCGCGGGCATGCCTGCAGCCGCATTGGATATTGTGATGGTTTTGTATCTTCTCCAGTGAAAAGTAATTGAATTCAGTAAATTTTATAAAGTATCATGGGAGGTATGCTCGTATGCGATAATTCCCTTTCTCTGGCACACTCTGCCTACCAAAAATTTCAACTATGGTGAGTCTAGTAAAAGATTGAGCATACGAGTGATGGATCGACAACAACAAAATTTGACCACAAAACAACCTAAGGTATGTGGGTGTTATTCGGTCCATTCTTCATATTCTCCAACTTCTACCGATTCAATTCACACAACAATTCGTGTGTTACATTAGCAAATCTATGATGAGACACTTGCAAAAATGAAAATGGAATCTCCCCTTATTTAGTTACGGTTATAGAAAGTGCATGTTTGTTGATCTCTTAATTGGATACATTACTCCTCCCAATTGTGTTCACTATTGAGTGTAGAGTAGTTATTAATATTTGAAAACATGTGTCTGTACAAATCTAGGGGTCCAATGAAGAAAACAAGTGACTTAAGACCCAACTTACTAACCTTTGTGATTCATCCGAGTAACTGGCATACATGCTTGTGGGCACATGCACCACTGCAAGAGGCTGGGCAAGAAAAATGCTTCCCCAATATCTGCTCGACATGAAGCACATGAGTGATCACAGCACCTATCAATTAGCCCAGCCATGAAAAATGCAACCCCAACATCTGACAGAAATGGAATCAGAAGGGATAAAGCTTTGGCACTAATTGAAGAATAGATTCATTTGAGGAGTCTATGATTATATATAGGAAATTTAGAATAAGTCTTTGGATTAACTGGTGAGAGCATCTCCTCCACCACCGCCACCCTTGGGACTTTGGGAGCTCCTAACTTAGTAAGGTGTGCAGGCCTTAATCGAAGCACCCAGCGAATAAAATTGAAGGGCTGTACCCCTTATTCTGGGGTGCAGCCCTTCACTTTCCCTTCAACAGTTGGGCCAGCCCTTCAAAAAGGACCGGCAGAAATTCCAGGAAACCTTCAAAGGGAAGGGCATTTTTAAAACAACCGGTCCCTTGGGCCTTCATACCCTTGGGAGATCCGGCTAGCTCATTTCCCTAGAGGCTCCGGCTTGTGGCTAATGCAGTCTTGCAAATACGCTCATACCCTCGGGAGAACCGTAGATACCCTCCCACACTCGGTGAGAACTACAGGCCGCTCTTATCCTTGGGGCCTGGGTGACGGGAGAATGTTTTTCGACACAAAATTGCTTTTGTTATGTGAGCTCTATACATGAAATAAATATATGTTCTAATCATATTTCTTTCGGATTTTGTTCCATGTAAATTACATTTCACTTCAGTTTACAATATAACCTAAGATTCAAACATTACGTTGTGCATTTTTGAAAAAAAAATTGTAAATATGTGAAGGGCAATTTTTGAAGTAACCCTTCATTTTGAAAGGCAGAATTTTAAGTAACCCTTCCCCATGAAATACGAGTAACCCTTCAAATTTTCTCGCTGGAAGCACCAGGTTTATTTGCAAATGCCTATGATTGTCAAGTGGTCTACTATGGCAAGGCTCATAGATAAGGACGCCGGACACCAAAAAGATGTGACTCATGTGTTACGATGTTCAAAATAAGGACATCATTCTAGATTCGATAGTTATGTACTTGACATAATTGGGAGGTCATGTGTGATTGTTCCAAGAGAATTTAGAAGATTTGTGTTCACTTTTGACCTCATAGATTCAATTTCTATTTTGACACTTAGAAAGACAATCTTTGGGATTCGCAATGATAACCGGATGAGACAATTCACAATCCCATCCAATGGACTAAAGTGTGTTTTAGAGTTGGAAGTGTCCATTATAGGCATGATTTGTACTACACTCCAAAGTGGTTGTGCAGGAACTTGTGGAGCACTACATAGAGGGGCCTTAAAACTATAGTGGCCAAGAGGCACCACTGCTACAATACTAATTGCTATTCCATACGTGATTAACAACCTCAAAGTGTGTGGGGTAGATGGTAACGCGTGATTGTTAATATCAATTATAATTGCCATGTAAAGTTCATATAAAGCATGAAGTGTTGTGAAGAGAGCACTTCCTAGAAATGAATTTATGAAGTTTGACTAGGATAGAGGATCCACAATATTGTTACATCAAAATAGAGCCCCCCCCTTCTTCAATTTGGTGCCTTTGAGTTTACTTTGACCAATGTAGAGGGAGATGTGATGGTGATCATTATGCCTCCTCTCCCTCTAAAATATTGTTGGAAGGAGATGTGGCGGTGATAGTGGAAAGGCTCTAGGGGCCACTTCACACACGAGACTAAAGGCCTGTGACCATTGCGTCTAAAGATCTCTCATTTGTCAAAAAAGACTGAGACCGTCCAAGTTCACTTCACACTAGAAGGTGAAGGCCTAAGGGCCCAAAGAAACAATCATGGATGAAAATTTTACATTGATTCCTACATGGCAGGCTATGAATAAATTTTCACGATAAGCCAAATTTTGCATCAGGCCCACCTCCAAGAAGTAGGCCTATTGCAAATTCCAGTAGACCATGTCAGAGTCAAGAGCCTTAGACAGTTGGTATAGCCGTTGGATGAGAGTCAAGAGTCAAGGGCCCTTAGCTCAAGTGTGAAGTGGCCCTAAGGCTAGAGGGGGTTGCTCTATAGGGTGAAATGTCATTCGTCAGTTGACTTAAAAGCTTTCAGTGACTCACTAAAATGAGGTGGGCATGTGGTATTTGTTATCGGGCCAACCTACTTAGGACACTTCACCATTTGCCCGGTCACTCCATGAAATAAAGGCGACATAGGCGAGTCCCCAACTCCTTACATCCATTGCAACTATTCCAAAAAAAAATAAAAAATTAATCATTTCAATATCAGATGTTGATCTTTCACATCTACTTGAAGTAATTAGTGAAGTCTACGGTGTGCAAAATATATGATTCTACTTATAATGCCATGACACGACATTATTTCAGGAATCAAATGAACCCTTTTAGGATGTTCAGTAGACATCTTCTTAGGGCCCAACTGCACTTGCTTGTTAGCTAACATACTTTCATGTTAGTTAGTCTAACGGCCAGTGTGTTACCTAGCAATGTCTTAATGGGTCCATGCTTGATCTCCTATGGAATTGACCTAATAGCTAATTACTAGACTTTTATACTTTTCAGGTTTTTTGAACAATTTATTTTGTGGGCATTTTTTCTGTGCAATTTTTCATAACATTATTCAGATCCATAACAATGTTATGTGGGAGTGACAATATTCCTCGGAATATTCCCGCATTCGGCCTAAATGATGGAATATTTTGCAGAATATTGTCAGTCCCACATAACATTGTTATGGATATGAATAATGTTATGTTATTGGGTCTTTTTTCCTCTTTTTTTCAAAATTCAAGAATTCCCTTTGTTCCTCCTTCCCCTCCCTTGGCAATTTTCGTTTTCCCCCTAATTCCATGAAGACATTTTAAAGTGACATTTAAGTATATCTGGACAAACAACTTGTCCAAAAATAATAAGGGATGGGCACTTGTGAGGACAAAAACATTAAATGACAACAACAAAAGCAACAACACAACAACCATTTCAACTTCAAATGTTTGTATTCCATGTTGAGTGCCAATCACCACATTTGTGTAGTTTTGCAATCTAGTGTACATCATACTGGCGGTTGGAATTGTCCAAAATTCATGTAAAAATCCAAATATACTCAAATCCTAGTTTTTAGTCCTATAGAGGATTGTTTGGAAGGATGGATGGGGATGCAAATTAGATAATTTTTGCTCAAAATGTTTTGTGATATTAATAGATGCCAAAATGTGTATCCACTTTTGGTCATGATTATAGATTACTTAATGAGCCACATTTTTTCAAAATAAAGAATAAGCATAAATTTGGTGTGCAACCAATGAACAATTTTTTCACTAGTTAAGTGCAGTGGAATCACCCTAAAATACAAATCCCTTTGATAAAAAGAGGGTTCCATGTCCAAATTCCATTTCTATTTTTATTTTGTAGAAGGTAGAATTTTTTAAGATGAGATTCATGAAATTTTACATGGCTTGGCCCTACAATGTCCCAAATGTGATTTGAATCCAACTTAAACTAAGTGCACATCAAATCATAATTGAATGAAATTTAACACACAAGCATAAAATAAAAATCAGGCATACCTTGAAAATATTTACTCATACATGCCTTCATATAGCATCATTACCCATTTCAATTGATATTTGTATCTAGATCATCCATACATAAGAATTAAAAACTCCCATATTTGATTACATTATGAACCAATTTGGGCTCATAACACCTAAATGATTTCAACTCAAGGCCCTAATTAATAAAAAAGTTACTTATTACACTTATTGAAACAAAAAACTGATTACACCTTGGAATTCACCAACTTATTTAAAGACATGATTAATGAGCATCTATATAACACATATTTTTCTTTATTATCCTTTCTTGTGTAACGTTTTCTCCATATAATGTACTCAATTTTATTTATTTTTGCAATTTAATGCTCCAGCTACAATTGCTTCACATGTCAAACATCATGTATCTAATTATCAAGACATGAACAACACTTTGATTGCATCATTGAACACAAAACTTTTACTTGGCTTATTGCCTAATGAAGTGAACTTTGTGGGTTTTTTTCTTCCATTTAGAGCATTCTTTATACATCGACCTTGGAGTTGTGGTGAAATAGTTTCTTATCTAGCTTTCCCTTATAAACAATTGCATTAGCATCATTTGGTTGCATGATTAATAAACCTCAACACAAAATAGTTGTCTACAATGACAAAAGTTCTTATGTGTAGAATGTGTAAAGAATATAAATGGGCATCTATTAAGATTATGGCTTAGAGAATATGCATATGGGAATACTATTGTTCCACTTAGTTCTGCAATACAAAATGTGGGGGAAGAGTATTTGAAAGCCCCCCCCAGGTTTCTCAAAATAGGAGTAAATCACTTCATCCATATATACCTTACACCCCTCCCAAAGGTTCATTTTTGCTCATTGGACATGAAGGATAACTTGTCGTGCCTTGTGTCACACTTCAATGAATTTGTCAATAAAAATTTGATTAATGAGCATGTATATAACACATGTCTTTTTCTTTATTTCTTTCCAATAGCTTTTATATATATATATATATAATAGAAGCAATCTGCTTTGAAGTTTCTAAATTTCCTTGTACATACTACTACATTGTGAATTTGATGTATTTAGTGTCACATACACTATTTGCGAAGGGCCCAAACTAGATGCTTAGAGGTCTCAAAGTGTCAAGTCCACTAATTGCCAATAATAATGAGACTATTTGTCAACGTAAGAACTTTTTTTAAGTGAAAATATATTTACATTATGACATTTAGCATAGCACATTGGGATGCTTGAGATGATAGTTTTGTGTTTTAGTAGTCAAGGGGAAGATTTTATTGAGCATACTAATGGTAAGTTTCATGTGGATACATTTAATATGTAAGAGGAAGATATCCTTCACCATATTAATGCCAAGTGTCATTTGTGTACACTTTGATCAACTTGTAGACCATTGTGTAACACATGTATACACCTCATAACACTATTAAACACACTCATGCCAAGTATTAGATAGTGCACTTGAACGCCAAGTATCATGAGATGACACTAATGATGAAGTTGTTGATCATCAATGTAAATTAGCATATGCCTCAAAATAGGGCAAGTGACACTATTACACATGTGACACTAAATACCATAAACAATGTGGTTTGTTTTCTTCAATCTCCAAGGAATCTACTGCCACAATGAAATTGGAGTCGGATAATTTATGATCTAATGATTTGAGATGAAACATATGATCATGGGACCATGCTGCAAAAATCCTTGGTTACATCATCTAGTGGTACTGCCAATTGCATTTTGCCAAGATTTCTAAATTATTTAACTGGCTAAAGGTAAGATAACAACATGAACATCAAATGATGAGATTGTTCACTTTATATTACACAAGTGAACCAAACACCTTCTCAAAAACTTGCCCTAGACAAACACCACTACAATGATTATCCCAATTAGTGTGTGTACCAATTCCCAAAACACACACTATTTTGTCAAGTATCAAAACTAATTGGGGCTAAATTTGTTATTGAATGATACTACATTCATAAATACATGCTCATTAACCATACATTTCAAGAAAATTAGTGTGTGATCTAAGGTGCTTGTAGAGCAATAAAAATATTATATGCAAAAACATGTTTGTCAATGAATAGTGCCATGATGAATAGTGCCAACACTTTCAATGATATAATGATACTATGAATAATGCCAAGATGAACAGTGCTTCCTAGATCTCTAGTGGTACTAATTCCATAGCATAAAGAAATTTAGTATCACCTTCACTAATTTCCCACCCACACTATTAACCTCTCACTAGTTGGGATAACCAGTGTAGTTGTGCAACAATATAAAGGGTCTTCTATGTTGGTTAGACCTCCTCCATGAGGCACTTCATGATTTATATTTACCTTTTGCATGGTTGTTGAATCATTGATTTACACACGCACACACATCCACCATCTCTAAGGCCCACTTTACACTAGGAGTCAAGGCCAAGGGCCGAGGGAAATCTCGCAATCCTATTGGTTGAGAGCTTAAGGCCAACCCGAAGAGCTTTAGACTAGGAGTCAAGGCCAACAATGAAATGAATATTTTAATCTATAAAATGTTGGCCTTGAGATGGCCCCCAAGGCACAAAAGGAACCCTCATGGATTGGGGGGCCAACAAAGGGCCTTGGGGCCAACGAGCTTCAAAACTTGAGGCCAGCTCGAGCTTCAAAAGAACTCAAATATTGGTTAAGTTGACCCAAGATTTCACGGCCTTGACTCCTAGTGTAAAGTGGCCCTAAATACATATTTCAAACATGAGCCCGTAGGGGAAGAGCCTCTTCATATAACTTAAGCTTGCTCCAACATGGGCTGACGTTTATATCTATCTATCTATCTATCTATCCATGTATGTTTATATGATCATATGATATTCGGCATATAGTCACATAGCATTTGCCGTTGCACAAGCGTCACAATGGTGCTGGATCCATCACCATTTTTGAAGGTCCCTCCACCTACCACTCTACAAACTCCAAGCTCCTCCACAACCACTTTGAAGTAGAAGATGTTACAGTGGCACCGGTGAAGACGTTGTTGGTATTATCATTCTTGTCCATACCAAATTCAAATCCATCCAAGCTTCTCACACCTTACAACCCTACACCCTAAAAGCAAGAAACGTGGAGAGGTGGCACCACTGAAACTCACATCTGCAACAAAACACCGGAGCTAAGTTTTTTGCTCAGCCCAAATTCGACCTCTACAGATGCCAATAACCACATGATTTTTTTTTTTTGTTGAAAAAACCACAAACAGGACCATAACATGACACACACCACATGACATTCTCTTTCTACCCACAAGCCTATTTGAGGCTCGTTGCCTGGTTACACGGAAACAGAAATCATATGGATGAGGTCTATTCGCACTACTGCTGACAGCCAACCCCTACTTGAAGTTATGTAGCTATGTGCACAAGGTTTTTCAGAATTGGTCTGTCTTGAATCGTCTTCCTCCTTGCATTTCAACTCTTAATGTGAAGCCTCAGTCGAAAGATGGTGAATTTGATTACACATCATTGATTTCGGATGTTTTGGATTTTATCTTCACCATCGGCTTCCTAGCAGGTATAATTCATCTTCAGGAAGCTCTCTACAGAGGCTTCAATCTATAGTTTTGCGTCACAGAAATGCAGAGGTTTGCCGAGGACGTTCTCCTTGTCAACCAAGGTCTGAGGACCACCTGCAACTGTGCTCTAGAGATAACCATCATCAGCCACATCAAGAAAAAGAGCCCCATACATGCACAATACTCACTAAAATTTGGTCCCAAAACACGGTAATAACAAGAATGCGGCTTCAAGCACTAATTACAAACACTTTTTCAGCGGTTGACAATGATGAATCCGATTGAAAAGGTCGTCAGTTGGTAGTGCATGTTTCGGTCCTCACTGATTTCTCAGAACAGGTCTATGAGTTTAATCATCCTCCGACCTTTTCCAAATAATAAAATGTCAAAAAACCATCACATATCAATATAAGGCTTAATTAAAGAATGATGGGATCAGACTGACGTGCAAATCATGTTTCGCAAATCCACATATATAGATATGTTCGGACATAGCGGTATGCGTCATCCCTTCCCTCCAAGTTTTTCTGCTAGTAGTAGAATCAGAATATAAAAGTGTCAATCCTCATGGACACTAACAAGTGCTCGCATAGGACCGGGGCGACAATTTTTCCTCATCACCTTCAACACCACGCAGATAACTCAATAACATTCAGTACCACTTCGATCAACAACCCTAAAGAAAACTATAGTCTAAACTTCGTTAAGATCTGTGAACAGGACAGAAGTAATGGTGAAGAGACATGACCCAACTCACGTCGCGCCTAACCAATTCCTGTCGGCTTCGTTTACGAGGTACCGAGTCGTTACAACACAAGGTATGCTAACAGCACCAGATACCAGAAACCTAGATCACATCTTGTCATATAACAAACACAAGACCGTCACAGAAACCTATCTTTACAAACCACAGTTATCAAGTGCAGCCATTTCTAAGCAACATATCTACAAGCCTAAGATTACCACCAGATGCGCAAACTACTCACTGCTCTCTCTCTGTCTGTCTCTGTCTCTCTCTCTCTGTGGCCCTTGAGAGACCATGAGGGTCTTCATAGATTAAGTACTAGAGAAGAGCGGGGGAAGGAAATACAAGCCCTAAGGAGCAACTCAAATACAAACCCTAAGGAATTTAAGAGAAGGGTTAAATTGATTCAATGTGACTCCTGCTCAAGTTGCGCTCTTCTCAAACTACGAGCAGGAACGCCAGGCGTAGAAATCAACATGATTGAATCGAATCACAGAGAAATTGCCGCTTCTCAATTGAAGAGACCATGAAAGATCACTTTATGGTAAGATTGCACATGTATGTGTAAATAATAAAGTGTTCAATGTCATTCTCCTGTTTTGAATTGATTGGGTCCCCAAAAGGGGAGGGTTGCGCCAGCCAAGGAAGTAGTGCAATACCAAGGCGACGCTCGCGGGCTCGGACAGCAAGCTGCCGGGTGAGCCCGCACCCGAGAAAAATTAGATTAATATCATGAGGCTCGATGAGCCTCGTATCAGATATTAAACTGATAAGAACAGATACTACACTTGATCTTAGCCAAAAGGCCGAGAAAGGTATGCTTCCACTCTCTTCCGCTTCGCACTATATACTCACCTCCTCTGCTCTCCGTCACTCAACACTTACGGGACAATAATCAGGTGCAGCTCTTTACTTCCTCTCCAAAAGAAAAGAAACAAAAAGACAAAAGTAGGTATACTCCGGCACTGTGATTGACTCACTTTAATTAGTCCGAATAAAAGCTACAGCATACTTGAATTATAAGTCATCAGGTGTGTTTGTGTGTTCTGATCTTCCTTGGTCCATGGAGTCTCCGGACATTCAACAGAAGTGCATCTCCTTCAATAGCAACACCAAACTTACAAGACTTCTTCGATTAATTCTGTGACAAACATTTCTCACAGGGTTAAACACTGAGCAATATCATGTACTGTCAAAGTAGGGAGTCGTCTCAAATGATATTGGTAATTTTATAGGCAGGTGGACTGAATGATTTCTTTGGGGTTCTTATGGTGGCGGATTGATTATGGAAGTCAAGCATGCCAGATCCTCCGATGCAGGTACTGTAATTTCAATATATTCCTCAAGTCATGTGAGTTCATCGAGTTGATGATGTGTCACTCTTCAAGTGAAATCCACTGAACTTTTTCAACGTCTGGCGCATACATTAGCCTCCTACATGTGAATCTTGGTTCAAAGAACTTGCCTCTAATGGTGTTACCTCTGCTGGTGTTCGAACGTTTTGCTAAATGAAATTGCAGCTATAACAATTGCTCTCATTATGCAAAAAATAGTACAACCTGTAACCCTTGCATTCACATTCAGATGTTCTAAACCCTGAATTTTAATCTTGAATACTCTTAACCCTGAATCCCATGCTAGGTACGATCTACAACTGCTTGCACATCAAAAAATGCTGGACTTACAGATGATTTGAGCATACTGCAATTTTCAAGAACTCTCAAGGTTATAACACATATGTGTGCCGAATGCAAGGAAAGACTACCAGCACAGTCGAGGGAAAAATTAGGGGGCTCCTCAAATGATTCATTCACAGCTATGTATACATCCATGAACTTATCCCATCTTCGTCAGTCTTTGGCTTAGTCTTGAGGGCAGCGTTGATTTGGACCTGATTGAGCTACAGAACTTCAAGCAGGGGAGATAAAATCTGCTGTACACATGCTCAAACTTGTGCTCATCATCTCATGATGATATGAGGCGTTTTGAGCTATCACAAAACATTGTCTACAACCTCAAGATGTCACGATGGACCGCTGCTTAAACCAAACAATGATTGCATCGTTTAGGGTTGAGGTCGGAGTGGAAAATTCTCATTCAGAACTGCAGCATTGCCCTTGAAAGTAGTGGTGTCATTGGAGGACGTCCACCATGTTCTGTATATCTTTGAGGTGATCTTAGAGCAGTAACGTCTTACAAGTTATTGTACGATTTCGATATCATTGGGACCCCGAAGGGGAGGGTTGCGCCAGCCAAGGAAGTAGTGCAATACCAAGGCGACGCTCGCGGGCTCGGACAGCAAGCTGCCGGGTGAGCCCGCACCTGAGAAAAATTAGATTAATATCATGAGACTCGATGAGCCTCGTATCAGATATTAAACTGATAAGAACAGATACTACACTTGATCTTAGCCAAAAGGCCGAGAAAGGTATGCTTCTACTCTCTTCCGCCTCCTGTTATATACTTGCCCTCACTGCTCTCCACCACTCAAACCTTAAGGGACAACAGTCAGGTGCAGCTCTTCGCTTCCTCTTCAAAAGAAAGAGAGACAGACAAAAGTAGGTATACACCAGCACTTTGATTGCGTTACTTTAATTTCTCCAAACAAGAGCTACAGCATACTTGAATATAATCCATCAGGTGTGTTTTTCTGCTCCGATCTTCCTTGGTCCATGGAGTCTCCGGAGGCTCAATACAAGACGCCTCTCCTACAATAGCAACAGCAGAGTTACAAGATATCTTCGATTCTGTAACAAAACTTACGTTTCTCTCACAAAGAACAAACTGTAATGCACTGACATGAAGTCAACTAGAAATTTCCGAGCGACAAATCCTACAAAGGTGTTGTCTGTTAGTTGGCCTTTCTCACATGGAAGTCACGTAAGTTACACTAAAAATGTTCTTCCATAATAAGAATCTGCAATGCACAAGGACGAGTTTGCAAGATATAAACCCCAAGGAATCATATTGACGCACAGCAAGTAGAGTAGATTCTCATCAATTCTCAACTAGAATGTCATTTTGAGAAAATGCTTGGCACGATAAATGTAAATTGCAATAGAATACTGTGTAGGTGATAGTAAGCAAGTTCCACACATATTAATTGAAAAGTTGAGCAAAGTGCCACATTTCGTAATTGGTTGTATCATGTGATTCTAACTATGCTATGTTCGTAATGAGTATCATGTTCAAGGCCAACCTTCAAGCTCGTGAGTGATTTAGTTTTTAGGAATCTCGAATAGCACACATAGATTAATGATGTGCCAAGAGTGGAGTGTTCAATATAATCCATGTGGATGGCACAAAAGAAAATGGTAAGGTAGAGGGTGCTTAAACCAACACTTTAAGCCATTGCACATACATATGGTTATGTGGTTGATATAAATATATATATATATATATATATATATATTCATATTAGCCTTTGGGCTAAACATAGGTATCAAGAAAGAAAAAATATTTCTAGTCTCAATTGAATATTTGATGAATATTCCAAGTCAAAACTACTAGTTTCCTTAAACCAATCCATAGGCCCGTGTATGGCAAGCTTGCATATGATGAGGACCCCCACCTTCATTGCCTAGAACCAACACAACATAGTTGGGTACTAGACCCAAACTACATCAAAGCCCAAGTAGTAATGGTATGCAAAGCCACACGGCTACCTCCATGATCCCACCCGGTTCGCTTGCAAAACTATCACCTTGCATCCCGGGAACCGACCCCCTTGCATCCCAGGAAATGACCCTTGGTGGTTTGTGGGCCCACCTCCTTGGAGTTGTGAATAGAAATGGCTAGAATAGGCATTGACAAGCCACCCTAATCCCACCTTGAACCAACCCGCGATAGAGTGAAGCCCGTTACCTACCCTAGATGGAGGTAGTGGAGGCTGCTATGAGGTGGCACCACTAATGGCACCTAAAACCGTCACTCCGTGGGCCCAGACACTCCTACACCGCCGGGTACGGTTCAAGGTCGTAGAGTGTTGCAATCGGGAGGCGTTTATAGGTGTTGGTTTTGGATGGGGTGTTGGTTTTAGCACCCTCTACCTTAGTTTGAATGAGAAATCTTACTCATCTGAAGCACTTTGAGTGAATGATAATGTGGCCAAGATGTGATGTCTATGTGTAAAGTTGCATATAATAGAGATGTAATGTGTAACTCTTATCAAGAATGAATGTTTGATAAATGCATGAATATACGACACTGTTTCATGTCAATACATGTCTTTTATAAAGCTTAGTCATGACAATACAATTCTATCAACACTATTGAACAAGGGTGGTTCCTTGTGGAGTTTTTGATGCCAAATTTATTCACACGTAGTCACATATGCCCCCACGGTTTTCTTTTCATGCCACGTACAAACTAATGTGAGTGTAAAAAGGATGATTATTTGAGGCATTAGCATACATAGTAAACATAAAGGGGAGGCATTATTTTTCTCCAGTGGTGGTGCAAATTGTACACCTATGAGTTACAAATGTTCAATGACTTATGAAGACATTCAATGATTATTTCACATTTGTATTTATTAGGACACATATTATGCTAGATTTATGCAAGAAGTCTCATTCTTTAGCTCGATCTTTGGAGCAATTGCTTTGTTGATTTGGAAATGCCCCATTCAACTAAGATTATTGTTAAGATGGCAAACTATTGTGGATGAGCTATGACACGAATCAAGACAACATTAAACATTCACACATGAGTACGATGCCATATAGGAAAGTATAACTCAAAGAACACTGAGGTTTGCTGAATAAGTAGCCACCACAACAATTATAATAGTCATATGTTGTGCGTAATGCCGAGAGCTTAAGGTTGAATTGTGCATGACCATTGCCAATACTACAGTTAGCAATAGATTGTACTCCATAACATTATTCAGATCCATATCAGCGTTCTGTGGGGCTGACAGTATTCTGCGGAATATTCTCTGATATTCCCACATTCAGACTGAATGTGGGAAATATCAGAGAATATTCCGCAGAATACTGTCAGCCCCACAGAACGCTGATATGGATCTGAATAATGTTATGTCATACTTCCTATCTATGTTTATATAATTTTATTGACTTAACTGTAGAAGCTAAGGCTTCAGTTTCATCCCTATGTTACAATTTCCTTATCTAAAATAGATATATGGAAAATGGCGAAAATAAGCCGAGTTGGCTAGAACGAGTGGCTTGAACTTTTGTGCAATATTTTTAAGAGATGGAGAGGAGGAAATGATGAGGAATACAAGTTTCATAATTTTATTCTTTGTAAATAATTAATTACACTTTTCCAAAGAGGCAAGTAAGTCAAACTTTTGTTTGTACACTAGAGTCTCCTTAATCTAAGCATCAAAATGTCCTACCCTACATACGAATTCACACAAAACAATTATCTCAATGGCACCCAAAAGTGATTGCAGATGGTGTGAAACAACACCTATCTAGCCAATCATTGCATCCCACCTATCACTGCATCCTTTTTGGGCCACCACTTTCGCAATTAGTCAATTTGGATCTACACAAGAATCATTATACCCCTAGTCTAGTGCATTAGTAGTGGTCATTCATCATTTTAGGTATTTCTACCTTAATTAGTGAAACACCCTATTCTAAGGTAACTTTATCCCACCTTAGTGAAAGCATCACACTTTAAATAACTAAATTTAACGGAAGTTAATATGTGGCTAACAATTAACAATGCTTAATGCTCAACCGACTTCATTGAAGGGAAAATCACACAAGAAGAAACGCATGGAAAATTTGGACTCACCACATAACATTATTCAGCTGCATGGTTGTGTTTCATTCTATGTGTAGTATCTAACATGAGCCTTCACTATCTTACCTTCATAGGAAGAAACTTAGAAAATAGGAAGAAATTGACACCGGTACGAATAATGGATAGTGTTGGTTTCAATAGTAAGAATATTGTGAATAGTGTCGGTATTTTCAATGATAGTTCCGTTATCAATAATAATTTAAGGGAAAAATACTAGGATGAACAATGTTTCCTATGAATATTCTTGGGATGAATAATAAGTTTTGCACATAGTGCCAAGATCATGCCAAGATCACCCAAATTTCTAACTTTAGCCTAAATGTATGAATAGTAAACAAATAATCCCAATTTGCTTGGGGGACCCACAAAATATATTAATTGACATATTCTAGGGTCATGAAACCGACCCACATGGCTGAATAATGTTATGTAGTGCACTCAGTTCCATATCCATTCAGTTATGCGTGTCCTTGGTAGCCTTGATTGAAGGAATTAA
Source organism: Polytrichum formosum (assembly GCA_964035585.1). Taxonomy (NCBI): domain Eukaryota; kingdom Viridiplantae; phylum Streptophyta; class Polytrichopsida; order Polytrichales; family Polytrichaceae; genus Polytrichum; species Polytrichum formosum. Next base: position 44,312,038 of record OZ037940.1, on the reverse strand, counting down.
TATTACTATTCTATTTAACACCGTGTGGTGTGCCATAATGAGTTCAACCCTCAATGGATTGATATAGTATATAATATATATCATATAGCCTAAACCCTAAACCATATTAGTACCTTAAGAGCATGTTCACTGGTCCTCCATACAATGCCCCGGAATGGAAGAGTGTTGGGTTTAGCTTGCTAGTTGGACCCACACGTCAGACCCAACTGTTATAATTCCTTCGGTGGGGTCCAAAAGCCTTCCTGGACCGAAGTAGCTTGGGTATATTGCAGCCCAACTTTCAACTCCTCTATAAGAGAATCAACTATCAATTCCTCACATTCTTTGACCAAATAGAATCCTTAGCTTCAACTATTTCTAGGTAAAGCCTTGTATATTGTAAAATACTAGTTTTGATCACGGGACGGGCCACAATTATGAAGCTCATATAGAGTGAATGTGTGGGACATATAATGAGACTACTGCCCTCTAAAATAATGTTTACCACCCATTTGTGTTTGCATTTGGTGTACAACGTGTGAACATGCTCTAAATAATCTAGCCTTGCACTTGACGTTCTTTTATCATAGAGAATCTAACTTACGACACTAAATATGACATTTGGTGTCATATGATATTTTATGTCACTATGATAACTTATTGGATGACACTTCTTATGAATAAGTGAATGAATATTGTCATGGATGATGGACGAGTTCATCCATTGGCCAAAGCCCTATCTTCTCTTGTCAGCAACTTGTGATGAAATATTTGTCATGGATGATTGAAATTTGGATGAAAAAATCACTTTGTAAGTGACTGCAATTGCAACACTGTAAATCTATAATCATCCAAATAACTTACAAGGAATGACAAATAATGGTGGGTTAACATTTAGTGTTAGTTACACTACACAGCAAGTTTACAATTAGTATTGAGCAAGACAATTAGAATTGGTGACACTAAATATAAGATTTAGTGTAGTTCCGAGGGGTTTAATTTGAGTCTTTAGAGATTTCTAGAATAGGTTTTGGTGAGTGTCATTGGGGGAGCATCAATACCTATAACCAATGGTTTATTTTGACGGGTCCACCTTCATTTCATGTGACGGTGTTTCTTTTTGCCTTTCAATGTGACAGACAATATAAAACACTACCTTTCAAACGACAAATCTTAATGAGAAAATCTTAATCTTTCAAATGAGAAAATTTGAAAATTTCACGCAAAATTGAAGATCAAATCATATTCTTTCAAAAATAAATGTAGAGAAGTTTGAACAAGTTGACAATATTTAGTCCGAACTAAGAATTCTCCGATTCCTCATGTTGCATGAGCTCTTGTAGATGCATGTTATTGAACCTCTTGGGAGTCCAATAAAATCATCATCAAAAGGTGAATGTTCATTGTTTGAAAGTGGCTCGTTCACTTGAGTTTCTGAAGCAAACTTTACAAACTCATCCTCGATTAACTCAAGTGTAACACTAAAAAAACTTCTATGAAAAACAACACAAAGTGAAAGAACACTTTGAAAAAACAAAAGCTTATAGGGTATATTTTTCTAAGTAAAATAATACAAAGTACAATAATGCTTTGCACAATACACAAATTAATCATTTGTATATAAAAATACATATACATAGTCAATACCTTCATAGCCTAGAATAAACAAGTTAAATTATGTATCCCTTGAGGAGGTTTGTGTCTCTATGAACCTTGAGAACCAAATAAAGATATTATGGATAGTTGGCGAGGATCGCTCCTTGGTCTACCCAACTATGAATTACTTTCCGTTGCCCTCTTGAGGTTGATTTGATACTCTAGTTTGATAAAAACAAACCGTTTAGATGCACCCATGTATCATAAATTGGTATCTTTTGCGGACCTCTACTTTTGGGCATAATATGACCTCATACTTTGATCATCACATTTGAAAAATGAATCCCTTCATGTGAGGCCAAACCCCCCACCCTTAAGCGTCCGTAGTCCGAGTAGTGGGTTTGGGCTCACATTCCTCCGCGGTATTGGATTTGGACTTGGATGAGTCCATAGTGCAAGGTTCACCCTTCAAGTGGTCTTGGATTTAACTGGAATTTCACTTTTAACAACTCAATGTACGATTTCAATACGTATGTGGAGAATGCACAAGTTAACTATGTTATTTTAACCTCCTTATGCTCGGGTGCTATTTTGTCTTTGTTTGCTTCTAACGTCCATCCGGCCGCTTTAGCTACACAAGCCCTTAAGGATATCCCTCTCCTAAATGGAGTCCGTGCCGTTGACTCTATACTACCACTTGAACTATCACTTGTGTATTCCGTATCGCTACTATAAGAGGTCTCACTTGGTGTCTCCATACCGTACATAAGCCTTTAAGTATTAAGAAATACTTATGTGACTTATGTCAATCTCTCCCTCGCACCTTTGGTCTTTGCTTCCTTTGTCTTGCCATCGCGAGAGTGCTCCACATTCTCCATTAATTTGTGCACGTGGTTTATTTTTAAAGAGAGGATGCAAGTGTTAAAAAACACTATTCTCTATAGTCAATCTCAAATACATTTACTTGTGAAAGCCACACATAACACTAACTAGCATAATGTAACTAACTACTTGTCTATGAGCTAATTAAGTAGGCTATCTACTAAGCTCCTTCATGAACCCATCTCTTTACTTTCTAATTACATAAACCTAGCTCCTTTATAAACCCAGCTCCTTCATAAACCCAGCTTCTTAGCTTCTAACTAAACAAACCCAGCTCCTTCATAAACCCAGCTCCTTCATGAACCCAGCTCCTTAGCTTCTAACTAAACAAACCCAGGTCCTTCATAAACCCAGCTCTTTACTTTCTAACTAAACAAACCCAGCTCCTTCATAAACCCAGCTCCTTCATGAACCCACAACTTTGTAGTTGTAATCCCCAACTACCTCACTAATTATTCAAGCCCTTAACTAATCTTCCTACCTAATTTTCCTAATTCTACTAACAACCCCTTTCTAATCACACAATTCTTCTCTAATCCTAAAATCCTAAAATCCTAGAGAGGAGAGGGGGAGAGAGAATTTCCTAACTTCACTAAGACTAACTAATCCACACAAGTATATTTTTGCACTCATCACAACCTCAAGTGCTCAACTCTTAAACATGGAACTTGCAACCACGTGTATTCAAAACATGAACTTTAAGTACCACAAATTGGAATCATGAATTAACTTTAAAATCCTTCACGTCAACACTAATTCTACCAAGAGGTCAAGCCCTCTTCAAGGCTAACAAGCCTTGGCTCTCAAACTAAAAACTAAGCACACACATGTGCTCCAATATGGCTTCCCACACCCACACTTATAACTCGTGGGGTGCCTTGGAGCACAAAGGAAAGAGAGGATGAGTGAGGGAAGAATGAGGGATTATATAGTAAGCTTGAGGGGGTGAGCACCCTCAAGGCTCACGATAAGCCCTTGAGATTTCCTCCTACTTAGTAGGCGCCAATCCTATCTTCTAAGCCTTCCTCCCTCAAATGATCAACAAGGATCCTAATTCGAACATTTAACTAGCCTTGGCTTTCTACCTACCACACTTTACCAAACTTGGGATGCTTCAACCCAAACTTAGCCTCCTTCGCTTTCCGCCGCCATAACTTTCTCCCCTTACTTTCCCAAATCGTTGCTCACCACTTAATTCAAACCACGATGCTTAACTCGTGATTTGATTGGTGCTTTGAGAATTTGCTTATCCTCCACCTTGCATTCTTCCTTGGACCTTCCCCATTAAGTGGCCATGATGAGGTGGTCCACTTGTGCGCTCCATGTGATCCTCCATTCATCCCAATTCGAATGCACTTGCCTCTTGAGTCACTTTGGTTGTCTCCATCCATTTGTACTAGCCTACTCACTAACTACTCAATCCAAGTTCTCCTTACCTATCCTCATTCACTCAAATCCTTCCGAAGGTAAAAACACAATAACAACTCACATCCTAGCCTCTTACAACATGGTACTTCTAAGACTAACATTTCACTCTTTTTATATTTTTGTGAAGTAACATGCTACTTCAAAGTGCATCAACTAACGTTTCAAGGGTCTAAGACTAAATGTGGGCACCCTTTTGGGCTCACACTTCACAACATTGCATTATCCCAATTTAGAAACAATTGTGAAGGGCTTAGCACACAAAAGTCAAAGTGCCATCTCAAGCTTTAAATGTGGTGGATCAAGGTATAACAATTTGGACCCTATTTTCATGCAACCTTGTCACAAGTTTATGGAACATCAATCATCTTGAACATAATTGGTACATATTGAAGTCACTATTCACAAAAGTTGAAAGATAGAGGGTGCTAAAACCAACACCTTGAAATCTTGCACAATAAGTATGTGCATATTGATTATGAGAATTTTCACCATGTGAACATCAACCCCCCCCAGGGATTGCACGTCACGTCACATCACATTTTGTGACAGCGACGTGACGGCTGACCAAAAAACGTCACGTCCGAGGGGGGTAAATCCGGCAGTTACCCCAGGGGTAAACTGACGCGGTCAACCCCCTGGTCGACTTAGCAGTCGACTGCAAAAATATTAAAAAACAATTAAAAAATTTCTGGACCGTCAGATCTTTTTGCCAAGAAGATCTGACGGTCCAGAAATTTTTTTAATTGTTTTTTAATATTTTTGCAGTCGACTGCTAGGTCGACTGCTATTTGCAATCGTTTGCTAAGTCAATTGCTAATAGCAGTCGACTACAAAAAATTACTTTTGCAGTCGACCAAGACCATTCGACTGTAATTAGTAGTCGGCTAGCTGGTCGACTGCTAAAAGCAGTCGACTTCAAGGAAAACCTTAAAAAAAAACAAAATCAAAAAATTCTAAAAAAAATCATGGACCGTTAGATCTTCAATCCAAGAAGATCTAACGGTTCAGATTTTTTAATAATTTTTTTTTAAATTTTAAAATTTTTGTTTTCCGAAGTCGACTGCTCGTAGTAGTCGACTAGAGCAGTCGTCCAAAAAAGTTACAAAAAAGTTACAAAAAATTGGTACAATAATTTTTTTTTACCACGTCAGTGCGCGTCACGCCCTGACGTGACGCGACGTGATGCAAAAAGGCTGCGTCACGTCCATTTGCACATCCATGACCCCCCCCCCAAAACGGACATGGGTGACAACACAATTTTCACTTCAAAAGTTTGTATTTATTCAATATTGGGGGGGGGACAAAAACTTGCAGTACACCTAGTCTCCTTACCTCTACTTGGGAAATTTTACTTTTGGTTCATATGGCTATCACATGTATGCCAAATACCTTAATTTTTCAGTTTAGATGTTGCTACCTTATAATTAAGACATGGTCGGTTGATCTTCCCATTCATTGCAGTAAATTCCATAAGCTACTAAGTTCAAAGCATCAATAGCATGGGATGATTGGAAACTCGATACAAACTCAAAGTGGGTTCAGTTGGGAGATTTTTGGGCATAATCGGTTGAGATCCTAGTGTTTCCAAGTCCAACCGGTTACATATTGACATCTTTCGGACATTCTTAATTAATTGGAGGTATATTCTCTAAATTCCTCTAAAATGACTAGTAATTTTCTTTAGTCTTGAACTTCAACTAGTTATTTCTCAAATTTGACTGATTCATCTGTAATTTAGTGGTCAATTATCTTTGTTTATTGTGGTAAAGCCCATAAGCTACATTGATTATCCCGATTAGTGAGGGTGGTACTAATTTCCAAAACGCGCACTATTTAGCCAAATCTCAAACTTATTGAGAGCTCAAATTTTGAACTGAGTGACACTACATTCATGAATACATGCTTATTTACCATAGAATTCAAGAAAATTAGTGCGTGCTCTAAGGTGTTTGTATAATGATAAAATTTTAATACGAAAACACATGTTTGTCAATGAATAGTGCTAAGTACCAATACTTTCAATGAATAGTGTTGCTATGAATAGTATCTTTAGTGAATAGTGTTGGGATGAACAATGCTTACTATATCTTTTGGTGACACTAATTTCATAGCGTACAAAATTTAGTATCACCTTCACTAATTTCCCACACTCACTATTAGCCCTCCCTCACTAATTAGGATAATCAATGTACTAAGCATAGAGCATGAGCAGTATGTTCCAATGGAAAACCAAACACAAACTCAAATTGGGTTAAGTTGGGTGTCACCTACAAGTGTAAAAGCTGACTCGTATCTCTTCAGTTAGTGGAAAATCGAAGCCAGTGGCTTATATGTTACAAAACACAACATTGCATGCCCATAATTATGGGACATGGCTGAACGATAATGGTTGAGGGGACCTTTCTTTAACAGGCTGGTTATTTTTTACCTTTCCATGTGACAGGCATATCCATTTCGCTTTTCTTTCGATGGGCAAGATTAATTTCAAACTTTATATGCCTATGTTTTTGCTTGTGACAAGTGCACAAATGAGCCTTGTAGCCGATAAGTATATGTTGCTAGTTTTGGCAGGGGCCCTAATTATTTTATGTATTTTTAATTAGGTCTACCAAGCTCTGCATAACTGGGCCTGACAACCTCCTCTCAGAATTCTTTCAGAACAATTTTGCTTCTACGGTAGCCACACATAACATTACTCAGCTAATGAGTTGTATTCGTGGAACCCGCAATAGATTTGAGGATGAAGCCTTTGGATGCCAAAATCCCAATGCTTCAGACGGAATTTGAAGGCATGGCAGCTGAACATAGCTCATCAGTTGAGTAATGTTTATGCAATGGATACATACTTTTGTAAGTATTAGAGGCTCGTTGCAGTTGGCTAGGACTTTCATTAGTATTGAACTCTTGAGTAAGGCGTTATAGCAATGCATAACTATGAATAGTAGCACACACGAATTGGGATGATCATTGTAGACACCCACCTCTTTGAGTTGGGCCCCTACCACTATTACCAAGGTAAAGGGCGTCTAGTAGAAAGCATGACCCCCATAGGTAATTTGTTGTTTATTCATCTCAAGTGCCCAAGTCCCAAGTCCCACTCATGTCAACAAGTCCTAACGTGGAGGCAAAGTCCCAATTTTTAAGCTTCAAGAAACCGTTAAAATATGGTTTATATCCGTTAAAAGTTAGATCTTGATTATTTTATGCAAAAAACTCAGGATTTGTGTTGAGAGTAACTTGGGTCTAGCTTTTTGCCCAACCCACTCTCAACACAAGTCCCAAGCCTCACCTCCACAAAATGGGAGGAAAAAATGGTGCCATGTAACCATCCACGTCATGAATATCATGACTTGGGACCCCATGTGAAGTGGTAAGTCTCAACTTTCATGCTCTCAACGGTTGAGATTGCACAGATTGACCTCAAGTGAACTGGGATTTAGGACTTGGTACCCGATGTCGTAATGTAAATACGTACACTATATAGATTTGTACTTATTTAGTATTGCATTGTGATTCTTTGATCACGGGGAGGTCACTCCCTCTTTAATTTATGCATACACGTGCGCTCAGGACCTATTTATCGGGGGGCTATTTACCTTGCAGAAAAGATTATAAGGCATGGTAATTTTCAAAATAAAGGTAAATTCTTGTATTTTAATACACCCTATCAATAATTATAATGTTTTGGGGGGAATCATTTTAAAATACCCTATTTTACTTATACTACATTTTTTCCTTCCCGGCACGTGGGTAGAGACCATTAACTCCATATTGGAACCGTTGGTTCAGTAACATTCAAGCAAGCCAACCTGCGAAGTCATCCATCCAAGCATTTTCAACAGAAAATTACCTCTTTTCATCCACTAGCACAAACCCTACCCTAGACCCGCTACCCCTAGTAATTGTTTCCACACTATTTTACATGTACTGACTTGATAAAAGAGGCCATTATATGTGATGGTATTTTACATGTAAACATGTTTCACTATTTTTAAAACCCCTATATTATATGTACATTTTTTGCAAAATTTATCTACAATGAATATACTAGACCCTATTTTTTATCGCACGTTGTTTCTACAATTTTCGCTAGTGACCTCCCCGTGTCTTTGATTTGGAGGAAAGTAAAGAAAATAGAAATAGATTACCTTCTTGTTTATTCTTAGTTTACCCTTTTAGTCTTACCTTTTGTTTTACTCATAGTTTACTCTTTGTTTATCTTTTAGTCTTACTTCTAGTTTTATTCTTAGTTTGCTTTTAGACCAATGGGTGATTAGAAGCCCATGTGATGAGGATAAGAGGGGGACTTTGTCTCTCTCATATGGGGGGAAGGAGAGAAGTTTTAGAGAGGAGGTTGTTGTGGAGAAGAGGGTTTTTTAAAGCTCATGGTGTGTGAGTTTATTTTATGGAAATTTTGAAATAAAATATGGAGGAGTTGTTTTTCATGGTGTTGTTTTTTCTAGAGTGATCTCACTTGCTTGATTTGAAGTTAGCAATTAAAAGCTGTGCTAGTTTGAGTGGAGAGAGGTCTGTTGGCTCTTATAAAGAAGGGCTGAGACTTCGACCGACTATAGAAGACGGACATGTCTTTTGTTTGCAATGAAACTTTGAGGAAATGTAGTACTTATTGTTAGCTTTCTGTACAAATCTCATTCGCTCAATTTAGCGTTCATATGAAGATTTGAAAACTTAAAGACTTCTCAAGATTCAAGTGTGTTGTGGCTTGTGGTTCGTTGTTTTTTCTGTGATTCCCAGCCGGATTTGGAGGCTAGTCGCATTTGATTTTTTTTAGCATCGTAAATTTGTTGCGGGCTTTGTGGGAATCCATAAAAACCCCATTTCATGTTTGTGACAACGAAGTGGGATTGTTGACCCACAAGGTTGTCTTCTGTTGTTCCCATTGGTGAGGCACAATTGCTGGTCACCGTGGGTTTGAAAGTTTAAGAGCCAATTTTTCGGACATCAGCTCGTGATCTGACGTCTCGATTTACTCGTCTGAGGCATGTGGTTTCTTATCATCATACCCTTACCCTTAACCTATTTAGAGCCGCAACAGGATAGGTCGACGGGAAAGAGTTTGAAAATTTGAAGAAACTGAAGACTGAGACTCTTGAAGACCAGAAGATTCGACGGTCCGACAAACAAATCTAGTTACAGCCAAAAGCCTAGTGCTTTCCCAAGGCGGAGCCCTCTCTACCCAACACCGGCGTGAACTGCCCTCAAGCCCACCTGCAGGCTGCGGTACATGCAACCTCATGAATTGAGTGCCACCAACAACAATAGTCAAATTTCAGACTTCATAGCACAAACCGCAAATGGTGCAACATTCACACAATAGATTAATAATTCGAACTTGTCGCGTACCTCTCCATAAGGATTGCCCGAAATACCATAGACACAAGGGGGACCCCGGAGTGACACCCGGGACTTGTAGCGCCGTTGGTGAGAGGGCCCAAATGATCCTAGTGTGGATGAAGGCTCCGGGCGTTGGGACTAGGAGGCATGAGGGTGAGGCCATAAGCTATGCGTAGCTTATGGCGTGCCGATTCTAGAATGCTCAAGAACACCTCAATTGAAGGTGTGAGCTAGAAGATATGGCAATTTGAGTGGGGTGCTGTCCCGGGACAGCGTCCTGGAATAGCAGTGGCATGGGAGTGGCTCTCGGGACTGCGAACCTTTGAACTGACATAACTTCCTCAATACTTGCCCAAATGGGGCAAGTGAGTAGTCCATCGGCATCTACGTGCAATTTAAATAATGATGGAGTGGTCGATTGTTAGAATCAGAGATGATATGAGGAAGTTATGGGGTTCTGAAGCTACTGGAGGCTTCTAGCCCCAACGGCTAAGGGAAAATGTCTACTTGGCCCCAAGTGTTGGGGGAGAGACAAAATGTTACTTGACGGTGGGGTAGGGGTCTTGCCTAGAGTCCTAGAAATTTATATGGATGAGGTGGTGTGGCCTCACCCACCCGAGGCCGAATGGCAAGGCCTCCATGGGCATTGGCCCAATGGAAGGGTATAGTTGCCTAGTATGGCTCGGGTTGTTGTAGTGTTGCTCCGGCAATATTATGATCAACATAAGATTGGACTTCCATGGATGGAAGTCCACATCTAAGGATTGCTTACCGATTAAGGGGTGAGTCCCGAATCAAAGAGTAGGAGGGTTGGTCCCCCTCCTATGAACTAGTGGGTCCGCGGTATTGGGAGCTAACCATTCGCATCGCGGTATGCGAAGGGTTAGCGCTCGTAATCCTTGCTAGAAATGAGAAATGGACCGACATAGTTAAGGGGACCTAGCAAGGGTTGCGACAAAACTCCAAAACTTAGGAATTCCTTGTCCAATTTTCTGGTAAAAAATCATCTGTTCATATAGATGGCATCATTGTATTATGGTATTGTGATGCTAGTGAATATACATTAAGAAATATCATCAGTTCCACATGATCAACATTTTGTAAAGAGCTCTATCAGCACACAATCTAACTGATAATACACAATGTTAGAACTCGTTAACATCTACCTTAGCAGCATAACATTATTAAGTAGCGTGCGTTCGTTCATGTGGACTCCAAGAATATAACCATGGGATGCACTAGCTGCAGCATCCCATGGTTATATTCTCGGGTTCCACATGAACGAACACACACTACTTAATAATGTTATGAACATGCTGGACCGACAACTTCAATTATAATATTGCTCATTAATGTCAACTTTTTTTACATATGGAAGCTCTGATGACTTGTACGTAAGACAACACTATTCAAAACTACAGAATCCGGTTGAAGAACTTTTGGGCACTTCTCTTTCGGTCAACATATACACTCTAACCTCTGTAATATCACGCTCGTGGAAATCAAAGTGCATGTGGTATTAAGGATTTCCGGCGTGTTAGCATGGATGCATGTGACATTATGGAATAACATAGGGCACAAGTATAATCAAGTACACAACTCTAGTACCCTACATAGGTTTAAGTGAACGTGATTCAAAAATATATACTAACTTTGAATTTTGTAAAAGAAAAATCATAAACATTTGAAAAACACATTAATCTACAAAGCCAAGCAATTTATATTGACAAATATTGTTTCAAGAAAAAATACATATTTTAGAAGACAATGCAATTTAATAGACAGTGCAAGTGTTGTGCAAGTGTTGTGCAAGTAGGTGATATTGAACAAGTAGTTGTCTAAAATTTGTCTAAAATATGATTAAAATAGATTAAATTGATTTTTTTCTAGAAATTTCCGTAATGGTGCCCTCAAGTTTATAATTAATCCGAGGAATACAAAAAAATCCAACTTCAAAATATTTAAAGTCATGAAATCTACATCCAAAACCAAATTTAACCATTACCTCTTGGGTATCACTTTTAATGATAGATTTCAATGATCTCATCTTGATATCCTATGTTGAGTCTCTAACACGACAATAGAGGTCACTATGAAAAACAATCCAATCTAAATAATACTTTGCTATTATTTTTAGGCGTTTGACAAAAAACTTTATGGTTTTAGTATACCAGAGCATTTTTTTCATATACTTTGATTGTGCTTGCTCCCCACAATGTCACCATTGCAATAATGACAATAACTACAAGTGATGACAATGTGATGCGTGCGAGTGTGTGGTTTGAATCCTTTGGTGGTTTATTTTTATGTCCAAACCCATGATATATGGGAGGGAGCGTGATAATAAGGAATGAGATTTAAATTGAGAACATCCGTTCCCTAGGGTTTCGGGATACAAGAGAAGGAGTGACATTAGGGAGGTTGATATTACAGAGTTTAGAGTGTATATGTGGGCAAGAAAAAATTACATAATTTCCTTGTTTTGTAGTTCAAGATAGGAAGTACACAGAAGGAACCCTCAAACCAAATCTTTGATTTTCTGAGAAGAATCACAGTGGCCTCCGAAGAAGGATTGAGTACAGCTGAGGGCCACTTCACACACGAGACTGAGAGCCCGTGACCATTACACTTCAAGCACTCTCATTGGTGGAAAGGACGGAGCTGGTCCAAGTTCGCTTCACACTACGCTTGAGGGACCAACAGAGTAAGTGAATGCAAGATGGATGTAAAGTATACATGGATTCCTACATGGCATCGAATGGATCATGTTTCATGGTCACTTGGACTATTTCCAAAAACCACCTCTTGGAGGTAGGCCTAACACAAAATTGGGAGACCATGGCACTCCGAATGTTCACAACTGCAAATTTATTCTATTTTATCATGTGTGAGGATTCGCATGAATAGAAATTCATTGAAATAGCTTTTGGTTGAGGGCCCGATCACATATGGCTTCACACTACACTTGAGGATCCGTGACCACACTACATGATTTTGGAGGTGTGTTGGGACGGCCTTTGGACACTTTCTTTTGGGCTCTCATGCACAATGTCATGGTCACGGCTCTTGGCTCGTGTGTGAAGTGGCCCTGAGATCAGTGATCGTCATGCACTTACAACGTGTGCAGATTGTGCAATTACGAGCTGCAGGGATCTATACTGCGCTATAGCACAATAGCATCATTCACTTAGTAGCAGCGACCCTAGATTACAAGTGAGGATCTACAGTTTTTGATCTGGTACATCTAACTACGGAACTGGGAAGCAATCGTGGGAGGGCATCTCTGCTGCAGGAATACAACGAATTGATTTATAAAAAGGAGCATAATTGTACAAGACAGAAAATCAACTGTCTTCAATTACTTCAATCCGACAGGTAGTACTCATGTGGTAACATCCGCTAGATCACCAGCCAGCTGCTGAAGAAATGGGATGTATCCGGCAATGTCAGGAGAAACTAAATCCTGCAAATTGCCACAGGCATGAAACCAAATATCCTGGGCCAGCATATTCAAAGTCTCCCAATAGGGACGCCCCGTATGACTAATGAGCTGGTTCTCTTGCATTAGCAGGAGAGATGGACTAGCCTGGGAGATTTGCATGATAACATGTAGGCATTGGAGCAGCATGTGAGCATGATCATCATGATGCTTGTTGTGGGAGTAGTGCAGTGGGTGAAGTCCATTGGGATGTTTGTCACTGCAACCAGCATGTAAGCTCCTGCTCAAACCCAGTATCGGGTCGTGGAACCGGATAAGCTCCAATTTCAAACTGGACCTGCTCGGAGGATGATCATGATCACTTGACTGGAGCATGGTCGGTGCAGGAATATCATGGAGGCGGATGATCAACCTTGCATCTGAAACTGGCTGGCAGCTCATCTTGTCATCAATATCCATCGGAAACTGCTGCAGGTGAGGGAAAATTACCAGATCATGTGTGAACTTGTCGTTCATTGAACTGGACAAGCCTTCATCAATTGCAGCAGCAGAGAAGGCCGGGAGCTGGGTGCGTGCACGCCCTGTGATCAAGAGTTGAACATAAGAATAATTAATTCTGAAACGCACTTGTGAAGGCCAGAAATGATTAGTCCCGGAAAGAATGATCCATGGAGTCTCGATCGGGTGGCGAGATTTTTTGATTTATTGAGTTACCTTCAATGAGTTCTAATCTGCAGGGCCATCCTGATTACGTCAAATCATCAAAATGGTGTAAAAATCAAGTGATGCTTGTACTAATTGATGAGGCACATGATACCTGTCATCCCAGGCGTGATGGAAATAGCGCGTGGCCCAGCAGCAGCGGCAGCAGATCATTAAAATTAAGTCAAACTGGTCACGACTTGTACATTTGGATTGATCATGCACAATCCATTACATCATGTGCTGCGGGGACACCAGACCACAGTCGAAGCCACCAATGCAATCCCCGCAGACTGCTGCAAATTATGCACATGATCTACACCACGACGTTTGAGACCTGAACAAATGAGGGACGGGAGGGAAACTTGTGGGGAACTTGAGCAGCTTGTTCAGACACTCTGAAGGCAGTGCAATACAGTGCTCATGATCGACATCAATGCTCTTGTGGACAGGATGATCTTGAAGCCGTATATATATATAGGCGTCCAGGAGTTATGTAAGACATATATGTCGCTTTTGGAAATTTGTAGTGGATCCCTGCAGGTGGCTGCACGCATAAAAGTTGTTTGAGTCAAGCCTGGCCGTCGACTGATCTTTTCAAAGTGTTTTTTCAGAGCTCCCTCCGCCATCCGGCGCTTGGCGCCTCGACTGGCACCACACCGCCCATTTCCGCCTTTCCATCGTAATCTGGTTTCTCGCATTCCCAGCTGCCGTACTGTTACAGCACCTCTGGCATATGATTATTTTATAATATCGATGATCAGCACTGTACAGCACTGATCAGATCAGGCTGACATAGGAGGATCGGAGCAGGAATTGTTCTGGAAGAGTTCTGAGAGGAGGCTCCGAATTAAACACATGCAGTGTGAAACACTGAACTTAATTAACAATGCTTGAAATCATTAGAGACCCTGCCATAGTGCGGCTGTGGCGACCAGCAACATAATATAACATAATGATGCTCCTCACTGAAATTTCTTTCGGAACTCTCTCAGAGCGAACACATGCAGAAGTTAGAACTAACTTTCTCTAAAAAGCTTCGTGCAAGCGTCCAGTGCAAGCTACTCATTAACTTATGTTTTTTTGTTCCTAGTTGACCTCCACGCAACACAAAACCTTGGAGACCATGGCGCTCCGAACACTCACAACCGTTGATTTAGTATATTGTATCATGTGTGAGGACCCACATGAATAGAAATTCATCGAAATAGCATTTGGTTGAGGGCCCGGTCACATATGGCTTCGCACTACACTTGAGCGTCCGTGACCACACTACATGATTTTGGAGGTGTGTTGGGATGGCCTTTGGACACTTTCTTTTGGGCTCTCACAATTTCATGGTCACGGATCTTGGCTCGTGTGTGCAGTGGCCCTTAAGTTAGGTACACCTTTTGTAGATTTATAGCCTTGGACCCTGCATTGATCATCCGTCGCACAATGTACCTAATGAAGACTCCAGGATCCCTCCAAAAATGGAGATCATTGGGGTGTTTTGGCAGGCTTCGCTACTGTTCAACAAACTTTTGGCGACATGCATGAATATAATGTTGCGGCAGGGTGGGTGGGTGCAGCTGTACTTAACTTAGCAGCAAAAATTCTGAAAGCCTTCTGAGAAGAATTGAGAGTTCTGAGAGCCTCGGAACCTGTGACGTTAAATCTGCAAGCTTCTTTGGCTGTCAATGCAAAATTGGCCTTCAAACCTCCCCCCCACGAACTTTTCGGGGGAGGTAGTTCGGGCAGGGGCAGGCGCCCAGAGAGAAGTACAGATTTTCTGGACCTGACTGAAAACTTCTGCCCGCCCGCTTGACTTCGAAGAAACCATTGCCCTTGCATTCTTGAAGGCCACTTATCCACAAATCCCATATTGAGTGCACTTCAAGGTCCAAAATCCAATATATATGTTCACTTCCATTGAGCAAATAAGCAATGGAGCGGGAATTCATTATCAAATTGAAGCTGTCAATAAAGCATGTAATTAACTTGGAAGTCAAAAATATTACAAAACCCTCACTAGCACTGAGGTTACAATTTTTGTGACTTACCATTGAAAGGGTTTTTGCCATTCTTAAAATGGAACTAAATTTTATTGTTTTATTTTTAGTATATTAAATATTATAGTCTAGTTAATACCTTCTACTTTCACAAAGTATTCATATGCATTACCAAATTAATCTAGCGTAATTAATTTTAAAATGTACATACTGGAATTAATTCCAATAAATATAATTTATAATTAATTATTTTTAATTAATTTGGTAAGCATATTTACTAGAATCAATTCCAGTAAATCACGATTAATCCAATAAGTAAATTTTATAACTAAATAGGCTTGATTAATTTGGTAAGCATAAATTTTGATCTAATTGGGCTTAATTAGGATTAATCAAAATTAATTAGACTTAATACATTCAATCACACTTAATTAGTTTAATTGCATACGAACACTTTGTGAAAGTAGAAGGTATTAACTATACTATAATATTTAACATACTAAAAATAAAACAATAAAATTTAGTTCCATTTTAAGAATGGCAAAAACCCTTTCAATGGTAAGTAACAAAAATTATAACCTTGGTGCTAGTGACGGTTTTGTAATATTTTTGACTTCCAAGTTAATTACATGCTTCATTGACGGTTTCACTTTGATAATGAAATCACACTCAATTGCTTATTTACTCAATGGAAGTGAACATATATATATTGGATTTTGGACCTTGGAGGTGAAGTGCACTCAATATGGGATTTTTGGATAAGTGGCCTTCAAGAATGCAAGGGCAATGGGTTTTTTCGAAGTCGGGCGAGCAGGCAAAAGTTTTCGGTCGGGTCCAGAAAATATGGATTTCTCTCTACCCCTGCCTAAATCTACCCCCCCCCCCGAAAAGTTCATGGGGGTGTTTAACGTCCCCCTAAGTGAATTGTGAATGTCACACTGTCACCAAAAATCCTCCACCCTTCGATTTCGTCCTAGCCCGAGTGGAAAAGTTTATAATGACATGTAGAGACTTCTCTCTTTGTAACCCAATATATAATTCCAATCTACCCTTGGAATATACACAACTTGATTAACACCACACTATGTAGTTTTACATTCCTTAATGTCGGGCAAGGTTATATCCTTAGCCTTTTCTAATGTCCACCCGGCCGCTTTGGCCACGCATGCCTTCAAAGATATCCCTCTTGTGAATCGAGTCCTTGCCGTCGACTCCACACTACTACATGAGTTCTCGCTTATTGATTCCGTGCTATCACATGTCATCGTGGTTAATTCCGTATTGGTACATGACACTTCGCTTGTGGATTCCATGAGCACATAGGCTTTAAATACAAGTATTAAAAAATATTTATATACTTATCTTTGCCCTTCCTTCTCTAAGTTCTTCTTGATGTAAATCTCTATCAATGTCTTCCTACTAAACTTTAGAATAGTATAACTCCCACCCAACTTATGTTCTTCAAGTGAAATTTGGTACACTTGTTAAGTACCTTATCAAAAATCTCCACACCAAATTTTGGCACAAACAGAGTTCATATGCAAAAGTTATGCATGAAATTCTAACTCTAACTACTTAGTATGAATGCTGTGATAAAGCATCCGGTCATTAAAACTCTAATAACTTCCAACTCCTACGTCCAATCAATCTAAAATTTTGACATAAGATAGATATATAAGTTCAAAAGGTAGTGTCAAATTTTGGTATCTATATCTATAACCCTCTAAGAGATACATATTTTCAAACCTTGTTGCTTTGTTCCTAGACACCCTCCCCTTCAACTTTTAATAACTCTTTCATCCCAATGACTGAAGCTCTCAAATTTTTACCACAACTCCCATATTTTATAATAAACAATTGTAGAACTGATTTTTTGATTATCGCCTGTCTGAAAAGGGCAATTCTTGAAATCTGACGTTTTTCATCTGGCTATAGGCAGTTAGTAGCCATCCAGGGGGATGAAAGCAGGCAATAGCCGTTAAGAAGTGGTTACGACGGCTAACCACCTAGCCTTCTCTCTCTCAGCATTAAGGAAGAGGCTGTCAGGAAGGAAGGCAGGCTATTTTGCAAACAGCAAGATCTTACATAGTCTCAAACTAGCATTAGCAATAGGCGTAGAGAGCCTGCAGCTCAGTGATTGAGCCAGGCTATAGTCAGGACCCAAGTGGGATGCTTGAGGTTATAGTGTTAGGATGTTAAGGGCCGCAGTAACTGGACCCTGAAGTGGAAATACATTTTATATTAATGAGGAAGTTATGATCAAGCTGTGATGTGTTGTCGTCTGTCTTATGAGCGGAGAGGATTGTTGAAGTGTGTTATGTTCAATGTTTGTGAGTGTTATCTGGAAAGTAAGTTGGGCAAGTGGTCTGGCATGGCATTGTAATATCAAGGTCAGGCAAGTAGGCTGATAGGAATCTTGCATCTGAATGAGTCAATATTGATCACGAGTGAGTGATTAGAGAAGGGAGTCAAAGAGGTTGCAAATATATGAAGTGTGAGTGAGATAAGGCAATGGTCTGAAAGATCAAGATATGTCTGAGAGCCATGACAAAGAGGAGGTCAGGATGTGGCCATAGCCTATGAGTAAGTTAAATAGAAGCAAGGCAACTGATCTGAAGAGAGACTTGACGGAAGAAGGCAGCCTGTCGTAAAGAAGGCAGGTTATGAGGAAACTTGACGAGAAGTAGAAGAGGCCATAGGCTTAACTAAAGACCAGTGGCCAAGAACAGGGAGAACAGGCAATGGGGCCAGCCAAGAAAAGACAATGGCCATAGTCTATAGAGAGAGAGCTGTGAGGTCCCAGAGATTGTCTAGTAGCCAGCCGAGAAGGGCGATAGTCTTAGGAAGAGGGAAAGACAGGGAGGCTAGAGTGAGGCCATCGCCTGGGTTAGCGCCCCAGATTAACAACTATTAGTTGGTGAATCAGAGAGAGAGAGAAAATGGAAGCTAGGCGAGTTGTCAGCAGAAAGAGATGGAAGGGCTAGAGGCAGGCCGTAGGCTGTCCAGACAGGACCTTCCCAAGAAGGAAAGAATATCCTATTGGAGTAAGACTTTACCATGTGAATATTATTGTTAGTTTATAGAGGACTAAAGCCTTAAAGAAGAATATCGCCTAGCTGTTGATGTATTGATTCCGTATTAACAGTTGAATGGTTGTTTGAGATGAGTCACAGGATGGTTGAAGACTAAGGTGGTGACTTGAGTATGCGGAGACATGCATGATGATTGTAAGTTGAATTAAAAAGGAATTAAAATGCTGAATTATCACAATTGTGATTGATGTTGATCAAAGACGATGTGGTTACAAAAAGACATTACCCCGGACTATGTCCTGACGAATTGCCCATGACTACTTGCCAAGCTTTTGAGCTTCACGACGGAAATAGGTCAAAGCCGTAGAGTGATAGAAAACGCCCTAAGATAGGACGGAAATCACTCACTACGGAGATATCACAAAGGAATCATAAGAGTGGAGAGTAAGCAAAGTAATGAAGGAACCAAGGAGTAAAAGCCATAGATTGTTATTGTAATCCTTAATCCAATGTGACATTAACCCTTATAGACACTATCTCAGTCTTCCTGGAGACTTTGTTCCCTGGGTTTTGTTGTTTTAAAGCCATAGCAAAAAACTAACTACAACAATCCCTCAAATTTTCATACCCATTGAACACTCTGATCATCCATAATTGACAAATCTCTCACTATAAAGTTCTGCTCAAGTTCATAACTAATAAAACACTACAAGTAATGCACCTAGTACAATCTAGTCACTCTAAATGTCACAAGTTTAAACAAGTTTGAACTCTCTCACTTCAATATGAATCTCAATGCAACAAGTTGAAGTTTACAATCAAACTCCAAATTCCTTAAACCCAATCTACTTCTAACAAGAGGTCAATCCCTCTTCAAGGCTAAATAGCCTTGGCTCTTCTCCTAAAAACTAAGCACACACATGTGCTCCTATCTTGCTTCCCACACACCCACACTTATAACCCGTGGGGTGCTTAAGGAGCACGAAGGAAAGAGAGGATGAGTGAGGGAAGAATGAGGGATTATATAGTGAGTTGAGAGGGAGAGAGGGCATGAGGTAAAGATAGGGTGAGAGGATTAGAGCCTCCAATCACAACCCCTTAATCTTCTCCTTCTAAGTAGGGACTCATTCCATTCACAAGGCTCTCGATAAGCCTTCGAAATCTCCTCCTACTTTGTAGGCTCTCATCTTATCTCCTAAGCCTTCCTCCCTCAAATGATCAACAAAGATCCTAATTCAAACATTTAACTAACCTTGGCTTTCTACCTACCACACTTTACCAAGGTATGTCCTCATACTACTTAAGTCCACTCCACACATGCCTAATGCTTCAAACTTAGCTTTCTTCAAGCTTCACTCTTTTTATATTTTTGTGAATAATCATAAATCAACAAAACACTACTTGTAATATTTTACAAGTGTTAACAACACATGTGGGCATCAATTTGGGCTCACATTATTGGCGACCATCTGGGACCGGCTCCTAGAATGTCTTGCTTGAAGTCAAGTGTCTTCATGTGTGGAATTGCTTGCACCTACTTCCGGCCGTTCGTGTCGGGAAGCTTTGTCCATTGAGTGTCTCCAATTGTACCGAGTTGTTAGAAAAGGTATTCGCCACAATGTAAGGACCTAACCAAACCGCATCAAATTTGCCCGGAAAATCCTTTTTCTTCCCATCTTGGAGCATAACCAACATTCCTCGTTCTAATGCCCTCTTCTTGTGACGCTTGTCAAAGATAACCTTCCTTCGCCTTTGAATTGTTTCCATGTGTTGAGCGGCCCTCCGCCTCTTCTCATCCAACTCCTCTAGATCCCCAAGCCTATTTCTCAAAGACTCATTGTCGTTGAGGCGTGTCCCTATTGCAACCCTCAATGACTCCACCTCAAATTCAATAGGGAGTGTAGCCTCAATACCGTAAACCAAAGAAAACGGAGTAGCTTGTGTTGTCACTTTGTAAGTCGTCCGATAAGCCCACAAAGCCGCGTTTAACTTGACGTCCCAATCTCTCTTTGAGTCGATGACCGTCTTGCGTAAAATGCCCACTAGAATCTCGTTCACCCGCTCCGTTTGACCATTAGTTTGAAGGTGATAGGGAGTAGTCTTCCTATGGTCGATCTTAAACCT
This sequence comes from Polytrichum formosum, assembly GCA_964035585.1. Lineage (NCBI taxonomy): Eukaryota > Viridiplantae > Streptophyta > Polytrichopsida > Polytrichales > Polytrichaceae > Polytrichum > Polytrichum formosum. The sequence continues at coordinate 44,291,510 of OZ037940.1, read as the reverse complement.
CTGAGTCATCTCTGAAATGAGGTCATTAAGAAAATGTGTACCTCTATCACTAACTAGAATCTTTGGGACTCCAAACCTAGTAATGATATTTTCATACATGAATGTGGCGGCATGTGCGGCCGTGTCGGTTTTTACCACCTTGGCTTCCGCCCATTTAGTCAAGTATTCGGTAGCTACAACAATGTATGTCATCCCTCTCGAAGAGTGGGGATGGACCTCCCCTACATAATCTATTCCCCATTTCTCAAAGGGAACTAGTGGTAATGAAATGTGCAATGGCATCTCCATCCTAAGGTCATTTCGAGCGTACCTTTGGCAAGCATCACACCTTCTAACATAGTCGTGTGAATCCTGAAACAATGTAGGCCAAAAGTAACATGCTCTAAGGATTTTCTGGCCGGTAAGTTGACCAGAAAAATGCCCTCCACAAGCACTATCATGACAAACCTCTAGAATATCCGGAACCTCTACTTGCGATACACATCTTCTCAAGATGGTGTCCGCTCCTCTCCTGAACAATCTATTGCCTATCACTGCAAAGTGCCTACTATTGACTCTAACCTTTCTTTTCTCCTCTTTCGTCCATTCGGTTGGTAATTGTTGAGTGGTCAAGAACTCTACAATTCCGGCATACCAATCCGGTGTGGACGTGACTACAAACAATCTATCATCCATGAGGCTATCATCTATTGGCGTAGTGCCCATCTCCTCCGACAATCTAGACAAGTGGTCGGCTTGTAAATGCATGCGGCCCGATTTATATTCCACCGTGTAATCAAACTCTTCGAGTAACAAGACCCACCTAGCCAACCTTCCACTCAACTCCGGCTTGTTGACCAAATATTTAATGGCCATGTGATCCACAAAAAACACTACCGGATTACAAATAAGATAGTGCCTAAACTTCTTGACCGAAAATACCATGGCTAGACACTCTCTCTCCGTAGTGGAGTAATTCCTCTCCGCGGAAGTCAATTGCTTACTAGCATAAGCTACGGGTAGATCCTTCCCCTTCTCTCCCGTGGATTGACACAAGGCACTACCCACCGCTACGTTGCTAGCATCACAATACACATGAAAAGGTTTTTCCCAATCCGGGGGCCTTAAGACAGGATAAGTGCTCAATTTGGACCTTAACTCAACAAAGGCCTTTTGGCACTAATCCGTCCAAACAAATCTAACATCCTTCTTGAGCAAATGAGTGATAGGGACCGCTATCTTTGCAAAATCCGGAATCAACTCTCTATACCACCCCACATGTCCTAGCAACTTAGAGATCCCCTTGGCATTTTTCGGAGTTTCCAACTCATCAATGACCGCGATCTTGTCCGGATCCGGTTCTCTCCCCTTTTCACTCACAACATAACCCAACAAAACTCCCCTTTGTACCCTTAAAAATGTCTTGTCCGGGTTTAATGCCAACCGCATTTGCCTACACCTAACCAAGGCCTCCCTCACACAATGCACATGCTCTTTAGTACTAGATTGGGCACTAAAATCATCAATATAAACCGTCATGGACTTGAAAAGCAAGTCGCTAAAGATATACATGACTAGTCGTTGGAATGTTGCCGGTGCGTTGCATAAACCAAATGGCATCACCACCCATATGAAAGTCCCCCAAGGTGTCGTAAATGCCGTCTTGTGCAAATCCGCGAGCGCTATGGCTACTTGGTTGTAGCCGGCGTATCCATCCATAAATGTGTACCTCTCATGACCCCCTACCTCCTCTAACAACAAGGTAATGAACGGCAAAGGAAAGTGATCCTTTTGCGTACAATCATTGAGCTTCCTATAGTCTACACAAACTCTAAGCTTCCCATTTTTCATTTTCACTAACACCATAGGAGAAACCCAATCCGTAATCTCTACCGGCTTTATAAACCCAGCCTGCAACAACCTCTCTAATTCCGCCTTGACCAATAATTGCAATCTAGGGTTCATCCTTCTCTCTTTTTATCTCACCGGTTTTGAGCCCGGAACTAACGGAATACGATGCTCAACCATCTCTCTAGGAATCCCCTTGAGCTCATTGTATGACCAAGCAAAAGTATCACTAAACTCATCTATCAAATCACTATACTCCTTAATCTCCTTCTCATCGAGTTTAGAGCCCATCTTCATTGGTCTAACTTTCCCATCCTTCATTTTGACATCCACAAACTTCCAATCCTCTTCGACCACTCGTGTTTGCTCCTCGGTATCTCTATACCAATCGTTGGGTACATTAGGGTAGTCCTTGACATCATGACCCACGATAATGCCCGTAGAAGTAGTTTTAAAATGCAAAGCGGGCTCTAACTTTGAGAGTTCTAACATGGTTTCCTCATCTTGAGTCCCATCTACATGTACCAAACTCACATCACTCAACTCAATATCATCTAACCATGGAGTGAGTCCTCCCTTCACCCATTCTTCCTCCGTGAGAACCTCACACGGCTCTAAGGACAAATAATCCTCTCTAGACACCCTATCTTGGAGAATACAACTATGAGTCATCATCATGACGTCGCTAATGGACTCCGTGTATTGTCTTGACCAATGTATAAAATCTCCATCAACATCTTGATTGTAAAAATTAGGACCTAAGAACCCGCTAGAAGAATACATTTTAGCCTTCTCCTTGTCTTGAACAACTTCCACCAATGTATCCTCAAAATCCTCCTTAATTCCACCATTTTCCTCTTCATCCGACATTGGATCAATCTCCTCCCTAACCCAACCACCTAAAGGTGCAATAGAGACCTTGACTCTATTATCTACGGGACCATAGGTGATAGAAGGTTTGTGTCCTCCCCAATCTACTACGGCGTTAGACATCCTTAACCAAGGTCGCCCTAACAAAATGGGGAATGCATCCTTATTGTCATGCATTTTAATGACTTGGAAGGTCACAATGTATTCTTCACCTCCCGTGTTAAGCCGACAATCTTTGATAATCCCCACCGGAACCACCGGACTTTGATTGGCCATATTAATCACAAATGGCGACGGACCCGTCAAACTTAAGCCCAATTTCCGCATAGTGTGCTCGGGGGGAGTGCTATCTTGTGAGCAGTGAGCGGTGAGCGGTAATTTGTGAGCGGTGAAGAAAGAAAAAACTTTGGTAATAGGACCACTAATATCCTATAACCGTGGCCTAAAGAAATATAATTTTAGGGTTCAGTAATAAGATTGGGGAGGACAAATAAAATGAATGCTAGATTGTGAGCAGTGACTCAGTGAGCAACGAGAAAAAAACAATATATGCACGCCTATGGGCATATATGTGTTTATCATTTACAAATTTTTATAGTTGTATTGCATGCCGAATGAGAGTGGAATGGACAAAGTTGAAGTAAATGATGCTCATGATAAAGATTATCATTGACATTCATAATATGAACACATTAAAAAATAAACAAAACATGTTGCAAATGAAACTCAATTTTGTACTAGGTCAATTATACGACACAAATATAGAGAGTGCAAAGAAAATAGAGTTGGACACAAAACATGTATAAGTTCTTCAAGGTATAGCATAAGTGAATGTATATTAAAGAAACGGTACCAATAATAAAACCTTCCGTTCTGGCAATTGAACATTTGCTAACAAAAAAACTAATCATCATTATAACTTGAAGTAATGGATGTTGATCATGATTCACACTCTAAAACTATGAAATTCAGAACTTAACAATCATAATGTCTAGTTTTGTTATGGGTAGAAGAAGGGGAAGATTGAGCAACAACAACGGAAGCCATGGTTGCAACATAGATAAGGAGGCTTCGCGGGGGTGACTTGCTACAAATCATGGATCTTCAAAAAATTGTCGCCAATGTCGGCGCCATTGTGGTATCACATTCCTAGCACATGACAACATAGATGTCTTAATAATTACTAATGTCCATAATAATCCAAAAAAACACATATACAATATACTTCAAGTCAAAATTATGAAATCAGCCATATGAAATTTTCGAACAAGATAAATAAATAAAATTATTCACAAAATAAATTGATGGCCTTGCGATTAACAAGTGGAGAATGATTCAAGTCTTCAGAATTGGTGTCTTTGCCAATAGGTAAAGGGGATTGTATAATAAAAGGCTTCAAGATGGAATGAAAAACATCTTTGTCACCTTCTTATACCAAGAGGTGATGCTTCATACAGCAACAAGCATGTATAAAGGGGTCCTATAAAAGTGATAATAAATAATTATCAAGAGAATAATCAATGAGAGCATATTAGTTTGTATAAAAATGATATTAAAATTTTCTAAAATAAAAAAAAATTGATTTATACTTGTGGCGGCAGTGAGGTTTGTAACAATGCCTTCAGGATTTGACAAAGCATCAATCAAATTTGGAAGAACAATGGATGTTTTCTCGTGGGCTTCTCCATGGTGTGATGCAATCATCTCTCATCAGTTGAGAAATAACATCCGTGATGTTGTATTAAATATCATCATCCAGATCCATACCATTATCCAAAAGATTTTTGTCAATATACATTTAAAAAGACAAAAATATGTGTTTGAATCCCAAAATATGATAAAAGCATTAAGAACAAATGACATAACAAAATAAAGACACATGACTTTAAAGGTGGTTACAATTACAGAGTTTCAATCACATATTTTGAATAAAATGTATGATCACAAAAAGATGTAAAACTTATAAAGTAAGAAACTCTCGATCCATTTAAATGAAATCAAGACAAAAAATGTGTCACATAAAGATATTTAACAAATTTTTAATAGTAGAAGATGAAGTCATATAAAAACATTTATTTAGATAACACGTACAACCATACCAAAAAACATAATAAAAATTATTTCATATTTTTTTATCAAAATCCCAAATTGTTAAAGACCTTCAAATTACCTATCCGAAAACTGTATTACAAAAGATGAATTCTAGGATATCCAAACAAAAATTGTAGACTTTAGAAATTTCATACAAATTGACATTAACGTATAAATTCCTAAAAGAAATCATGTATGTTTAAATCATCTTTATGTATATACTTAAGTTTTTTCAACTCGATCCAAGAAATTCTCATAATTTTCAAAATTCATATTCAAAATCCCAAATCTACCAATCTTAGACATTGTTTAGTTTGCATCCCAAGGGTATTGGCGGTGCCGCCAATACCCTAGGTGTCTTCACAAATATATTTTATTTTATATCCCGGGGATATTGGCGGTGCCGCCAATACCCCTCACATGTAGACATTTAACAATTGTCTAGTAGTAGAAGATGACGTCATATAAAAAATATTTATTTAGATAAGAGGTACAACCAAACAAAAAAACCATAATAAAAAATATTTCATATAATTTTAAAAAATCTCAAATTTTTATGGACCTTGAAAGTTGCTTATACGAAAAATGTATTACAAAAGATGAATTCTAGGATATCCAAACAAAAATTGTAGACTTTGTAAATTTTCCAAAAATTGAAATTAACTTGTAAATTCAAGCAAAAAATCAAGTATCTTCAAATCATCTTTATGTATAAATGTATTTTTTTTCGAATCGATCCAAGAAATTTTTATAATTTTCAAAATTCATCTTCAATTGCCTTAATCTACCAATCTTGGACACTGTTTAGTTTGCATCCCAAGGGTATTGGCGGTGCCGCCAATACCCTAGATGCCCTCATAAATATATTATATTTTGTATCCCGGGGGTATTGGCGGTGCCGCCAATACCCCTCACATGTAGACATTTAACAATTGTTTAATAATAGAAGATGACGTCATATAAAAAATATTTATTTAGATAAGAGGTATAACCAAACAAAACAAACATAATAAAAGATATTTCACATAATTTTATAAAAATCTCAAATTTTTATAGACCTTGAAAATTGCTTATACGAAAAATGTATCACAAAAGATGAATACTAGGATATCCAAACAAAAATTGTAGACTTTGTAAATTTCCCAAAAATTGAAATTAACTTGTAAATTCAAACAAAAAATCAAGTATCTTCAAATCATCTTTATGTATAAATTTTATTTTTTTCGACTCGATCCAAGAAATTTTTATAATTTTCAAAATTCATCTTCAATTGCCTTAATCTACCAATCTTGGACACTGTTTAGTTTGCATCCCTAGGGTATTGGCGGTGCCGCCAATACCCCTCACACATAGACATTTAACAATTGTTTAATAGTACAAGATGATGTCATATAAAAAATATTTATTTAGATGAGAGGTACAACCAAACAAAACAAACATAATAAAAAATATTTCATATAATTTTATAAAAATCTCAAATTTTTATGGACCTTGAAAGTTGCTTATACGAAAAATGTATCACAAAAGATGAATTCTAGGATATCCAAACAAAAATTGTAGACTTTGTAAATTTCCCAAAAATTGACATTAACTTGTAAATTCAAACAAAAAATCAAGTATCTTCAAATCATCTTTATGTATTCATGTATTTTTTTCCGAGTCGATCCAAAAACAATTTATAATTTTCAAAATTCATCTTCAATTGCTCAAATCTACTAATCTTGCACACTGTTTAGTTTGCATCCCAAGGGTATTGGCGGTGCCGCCAATACCCTAGGTGCCTTCATAAATATATTATATTTTGTATCCCAGGGGTATTGGCGGTGCCGCCAATACCCCAGGTTCCTCCCCAACTATATTTTATTTTATATCCCGGGGGTATTGGCGGTGCCGCCAATACTCCAGGTTCCCTCCCAAATATATTTTATTTTATATCCCAGGGGTATTGGCGGTGCCGCCAGTACCCCAGGTTGTTTCCCAAGTATATTTTATTTTATATCCCGGGGGTATTGGCGGTGCCGCCAATATCTCATGTGCCCTCACAAATATAATTTATTTTGTATTCCGGGGGTATTGGCGGTGCCGCCAATACCCTTGCGCCATCATACGTACTTTCCAATTTGTATCCCTAGGGATATTAGCGGTGCCGCCAATACCCCTTGTGTTCTTAGAAGTTATCTTTGTTTCGTATCCGGGGGTATTGGCGGTGCCGCCAATACCCTTTCGTTGTCATTCATATTTGCCAATTAGTATCCCGAGGGATATTGGATGCACCGCGAATACCTCTAGCACTCTGACCAAGTCTTTTTTTCATATCCGGAGGTATTGGAGGTGCCGCCAATACCCCTTTCGTTCTCACAAGTATTTTTATTTGGTATCTGGGGGTATTGGCGGCACCGCCAGTACCTTTTGCGCTCTCAGAATTATTTTATTCTTCTTATTTGGGGGTTATTGGCGGTGCCGCCAATACCCCTCGGGCTCTGAAAAATATTGTTCGTTTTGTATCCAAAAGGTATTGGCGGTGCCGCCAATATCATTTGGACTCTGAAAAATATTTTTTGTTTTGTATCCGAAGGGTATTGGCGGTGCCGCCAATACCATTTGGACTCTAAAAAATATTTTTTGTTTTGTATCCCAAGGGTATTGGCGGCACCGCCAATACCCTTTGGGCTCTGACAAATATTTTTCGTTTTGTATCCGTAGGGTATTGGCGGTGCCGCCAATATCTTTTAGGCTCTGACAAATATTTTTCGTTTTGTTTCCGAAGGGTATTGGCGGTGCTGCCAATACCATTTGGATTCTGACAAATATTTTTTGTTTTGTATCCGAAGGGTATTGGCGGCACCGCCAATACCCCTTGGGCTCTGACAAATGTTTTTCGTTTTGTATCCGGAAGGTATTGGCGGTGCTGCCAATACCTTTTAAGCTATTACAAATATTTTTCATTTTGTATCCGAAGGGTATTGGCGGTGCCGCCAATACCATTTGAACTCTAACAAATATTTTTTGTTTTGCGTCTGAAAGGTATTGGCGGCACCGCCAATACCTCTTGGGTTCTGACAAAAAAAATTCATTTTTTATCGTGGGGATATTGGTGGTGACGCGATTACCATTTGAACTCTGACAAATATTTTTTTTTATATCCGAAGGTATTGGCGGCACCGCCAATACCCCTTGGGCTCTAACAAATATTTTTCGTTTTGTATTCGAAGGGTATTAGCGGTGTCGCCAATATCTGTTAGGCTCTGACAAATATTTTTTCATTTTGTATCGGAAGGGTATTGGCGGTGCCGCCAATACCATTTGAACTTTGAAAAATATTTTTCATTTTGTATCCGGAGGGTATTGGCGTCACTGCCAATACTCCTTGGGTCTGTCAAATATTTTTAGTTTTGTATCCAAAAGATATTAGCGGTGCCGCCAACATCCCTTGGGTTGTTACAAATGTGTTTCGTTTTGTATCCGAAAGGTATTGGCGGTGCCGCCAATACTTCTTGGGCTCTAATAATTATTTTGTCATTTTGTATCCAAAGGGTATTGGCATTGCTACCAATACGTTTGTGTTGTTGTATTAATTTTTTATTTCCCATCATGATGGATATTGGGGGTGGCGCCAAGTTCTTTGAGCTCACACACATATTTTTTATTTTTTATTCCGAGGAATATAAGCGGTATGTGCAATACGCTTGTATTCTCATAAGGATTTTTTATTTTGTATCAAGGCAATATTTGCAGTGCTATCTATATTTTTAAGCGTTCATATGTATTTTTCGTTTTATATTCCGAAGGATATTGGTGGTGCCCCAATACCTTTAGCGCTTTGGCAAATATTTTTTGTTTTTTATCTAGGGATATTGGTGGTGCCGCCAATCACCGTTGTGATTTTATTTGTTTGTTTTGTTTTGTATCACGAGGGATATGGTTACAGCCGCTCATATCTTGTGAGTCCTTATTGAAATTGGCTATGATTTGTTATAAATTGTTTAAAACATAAAATGATTAGGGTGAATACTTACAATTTGGATTTGGTCTCCGGCTATATCTATTTTACATGCTTGAAAATGTTTACATCTTCTTCTGATATATTGGTGTATTTGTTTTTTTATTCTTGAACTTCAAACTTTAAGATATTTTCATGGTCCCTCAATTTCTTTGGCTAATTCATTCTTTGGCTAGTCATTTGTGTTTCTGTTAAATCGCCAATATATTTGTGCACTACAATATGGGATTGTTTTCTTCATAGTACTTTTTTATTTTTGAATTTTTTATAGTGAAATGTAGTCATTTTTATGTTATTTTCCAATCAGTTGTATATTAGTTCATGATGTTCTGTCTGTTTTATCTATGATGGTAAAATTTAAACATTATGCAACCTACTCTGTATAATATTCACATGTATTTTGATGCATATTTGTACTTATATGTATTAAAATTTATCAATGTCCATTTTTATTCTATTGATTGTAATATTTATTTGAAAAGATTTTGACAATGTACAATTTCTTTATTTTTTTGTGATATACAATCAAAATGATTTTTACAAGCAAAAACTTGAACATTCATTTCTGGGCATCTATTATAATCGTTTTTCATTTATTTTTACGCAGAGATTTACCAAGTGTATTTTTTATGGTTTATAAATGGTTAGCTTAATAGCTGTTGGATATTTGGATTTTTTTTATATTTATGGTTTATTGCGCAAACCCTTATTATAATTATCCTATTAATAACAATGTTAATTTAAATTTTATGTTTAATAGAAACTTATAGAATAAATTATTGGGTTGCATTTTTTCATTGATATTCTCGTGTTATGTTCACATTCTACCAATTTATACAGTAACCGTATTTTAATTCAAGAAATATTAGCCTTATACTACCAATACAAATAGCGTCTCACCCACACATTTAAAGTCTCTCATTTTTCCCTTACTTCCTAATGGTTGCCATTAGAGCTTATGAATTATTTATGCCCTTCACTTTGTCTTTTGAAGATGATGATCATGTGAGTGTCTTAGAGGATACTTAGTTTGAGATTTAATCTCGGATAGAAACCATGTACGTGGAGCAAAAGATGTATTCCGTGGACAGTGATATCTTTGAAACAAACTTGATTTAGAAAAACATGTGTAAAGATGGCCATGTTTGTATTTGGGTCTAAGATCATATGGAGTTGTAGGTGTTCCTGATTTCTAGATGCAAGTATTAAAAAACAAATCTGACACATCTATTGTCCATGTACCTATGTGGCTACTATCAAAATAGAACTAAGTGACGATAATTTTTTTTATTGTTGTTGTTAGATTCGGATGATGATGTTTGTCATGTTGTTCATATTTCTATCATATCATATTTTTCTTATAGAACTAGGACTCCCAATTCAATTTGTTTTCTATGGATATTGATGGTGATGTTTTATTTATTTTGCCCCTAGTAAATATGGGTGTTCCAGGTGTGTATGACCATTCTATAAATGGAATGAATAAGATGTGCGATGGACATCCTTCATGCACAACAAAAATGATAAATATCCAAAATAATTTTGAACTTTCTTTTAGACGTTATTCTTGTGCCGGTCATTTACAATGCACAAACAAATATTATGATTATATGTATCGCAATGGAGGTGTCCACAATTGTACGGAATGGATTGGATCAACTTCTAACCCATTTTATGTGGGAAATATCGTCCAAGAATAATCAAGACTAGAATATAAGGTATGTCGTTCCATACTAGTACGTATTATGTTGTGCTATGCTCGCATAATATATGTTCACTCTACATCCCTGGGCTGTCAAGGGCTTAAATACATCTTGGTATTTATGAACACCCTATATAAAATGGTACATGCCGTGAGTCACTTGACATGACTTCCCAATGCGTTGCCAATGAGGTCATGAAAACATCCACTGCCAAGAACTCTACTATAGTAATAACAATGAGCAAACCATTCTTAACAGACTATTTCCTAAAATGTCCATCAAACGGTGAAGGACATCACTTGGCAGGTTTGTCCATGGAGGTCGTTATGGATAAATTCAGTACTCTTGCCTCTCCAAATTATCGTAACTTCATATTGGGCTCAAAACATTTTGTTCGTAGCAAAATGGACACGATGGATAGTATCATGGCATAAAGTGACATGTATTAGTGTGGATTTTTATAATAAAAACCAACAATGGACTAATGATTTTGAAAGTATCCATGGTAATAGGTTCCTTTCACTCTTCTTCAATCAAAATGCGGGTACTTTATATTTTCTAAATTGTAAAAATACAAATTCTAATTTTAGAGTATATATCCTAAAACCGTGTCCAATTACTAAATTTGGCATAATTGCTCACGAGTTATCGCTCACTGCTCATGTATTACCGCTCACTGCTCATGTGTTATCGCTCACCGCTCACCGCTCATTGCTCATTGCTCATGTCTTAGCTTCCCTCGTGTGCTCGGGTAGAATATTGAGACTACTTCCACCATCCACCAAAACATGAGGAACCATCTTGTCCACTATTGTTACTTCAATCTCCACCGCCTTGACTTCCCGAGTTCTTCCTTGCATTTGGACCCTTGCCGACACTCCAGTCTTTGGCCTCTTGGCCCTCCTATTCACAGGCATCCCGTCCTTCAAAGTTTTCCTAGCTACCGGTGAAATTTCTAACAATTGGCCAAAGGTGATATCGGCCTTTAGTGAGCTAAGGTCGGCCCAAAGGTCGTATCCATCTACTCTATCGGCCTTAGGCCTTCTAACACTATCAAACTCCTCTACGGGAATGCCCGGACCTTCCCACTCTCCTACATCACCACCCTCTAAATCATGGATGACATTAGACCTCTCCCTCTCATTGGCAATTTCATTTTCTCTCTCTAATGCCTTAGTGGCCTTCCTAGCCTCTCTGGTTACATTCTCCAAATCCGAAAAATAAGGAATTTCCCCCAATGGATTTTCCTCTTCTTCCTCCTCCTCCTCTACTTCTAATGGTGCATTACCCCTCATTGCTCTACAGTCAAGACTCTATAAGTGTTACCCCCTATAAGCGTTATAATTTCATATATGTTAAGAAAATTTTACTCCCCTACAAAAACACAATTGGTAAGACTAGTGAGTGTTATGTGTTAAGTGTTATAACATGCTCTACTCCCTTCTTTGTTAATTGCACCTCTATAAGTGTTAATTTTGAGAAAATCAAGGTAATAATTTATGAGAGCATACATTTTAAATATGTAATCACATTTATTCCATAATATTTGCGAACAAGTCAAATATTCTCTCTTATTTAGAGATCCTTCCTCCTTGTGCACTTTCAAGCAATTTGGGAGAGGAGATGACAGATAGAGAAGGTTTGGGAGTTGGGGTGCTTGTTGGGTGCTAGTTTGCTAGTTGGGCCTTACAATAGTTGAGAGGGAGATAGAGGAAGCTAGGCGCTTGGTAGAGGTTGATGAAGTTGCTACTCTACTTCATCAACCGACGTTGTTGTCATCTGATAGTGAGGTGGGTGACATGATGAATGCTCATGAATACCTCAATTATGAGATGGAGTTTAATTTAAACAACCCCTATGAACCTACCGATGAGGAGTTTTTGGATATGTATTCCTCATAACATCAAGAAATTGATGTTGATGAGGTTATGGTTGATGTGGTAGAAGAAGTTGTAGGATTGAGTGTTGCTAAGCGTTCTCTAGAGACTTTGAAGAAATACTTTGAACAAAGACCAAATGATGTCCTATCACACATCAAGAGCATTCAAGGACTCTAGAAGGAAGTTTCATCTCATCATTTGGAAGCTTCTCATCAAACTACTATAGACTCTTTCTTTCGGTTAGTTTAGTTGGAAGAATCTCGTCAAGTTACTACTATATAGATTATTTCTTTCAATTAGTTTAGTTGTATTATGTATTATCATTTGTACTTTCATTTTTTATTTTTATAAAACGTTTTGTTCTTCATTTTCGGAATTTTGAAGTGTTATTTCTATAAATGTTATTAATCATCGGTATGAATTCTATAAGTGTTACTTGTTATAATTCTATATATGTTATTTTTTTGCTACTCCCGACATGTAACATTTATAGAGTCTTGACTGTAGTGGTAACGGCTAATGCCGGAGCCTTATGCACAATTTCCTCCTTAAGACTTTTTAACTCGTATGAAATGGAGTTAGCATGTGGAAGACATGAACCTTGACCATTTGTGGACATTTCTAAATTTACCGGAACGGTAGAAGAATCCATAAATCGGACATCTTGAGATGTAGACGGTCCCATTTGTTTAGGTGATTGTGTAACTTGCCCCGAAAGATTCGTATTCCCATCATAATAGAAGTTAGAAGGTTTAAGGGTATTATTACCTTCATTTTGTGAACCCCTCGTATTCTCTTGATCCGGTTGGGTTGGGTTAGTTGGAGGGTTCGGTGCTCCACTTACCTTGTCCGGATGACGACATTGGTTAGAAGCGTGTGGCCCCCCACAATTATTACACACTTGACCTTGGTTTTCGGACCAACATTGCCCTATGACGTGGTATCTACAGCAAAGATGGTGAAAATCCTTTTTTTCGGTACTTTGGTTAGTTTGTCCACGTGGCGGAGGGCCCCGATTATTCCCTTGGTTTTGACTCGGACCCCTTAAGTTTTGTTGATGCCCATTATTGTTCGTTCGTTGATTGCGGTTCGGCCCGTTTCTATAAAATTATAGTGTATGACCGTGTTGTTGACAATTAGTGCACCAAAATCCCGATGTGTGGTTTCCCGACTCTATTTGAGGTGGAGGACCGGGTTGTTGATTTTTGATCAACAATGCCATTTGGTCCGTTAGATTTTGAAATTGTTTTAACATTGTCTCTTGGAACCCTAGTTGAGTAGCACCTAGTCGTTGCTCTATCTCTTCAATTTGAGGGTCTACCCTAGGGGCCGGTAATGCTAACATGGTTGGGGGGGCCGTTACCGCTAAGGGAATTGAGGCCGCTTCAATGGCGACATATGGAGGGCGATTATGCGGCCTAATCGGGTCCATTCCCGTCTTAGGTAGGAGAGGGATGAATTGAGGGATCAACTCATCCTCTTTCCTCCATAGCCGCTCATAATCCCTCTCAATATGTTCCATATCCCTAGCGGCTACCTTAGCCTCGGCTAGGGTGCGAGGGTTCCTTTGTAATACACCCCTAATTGTAGTCGCTTTAACAAACCCTCTCATGAAAAATTGCATTAAAGTATCATCGTTGAATAAATCACCTACCCACCTTGCGCATACCCAATCAAATCTTATAATGTATGCGGAAATCTCTTCATCTCTTCCTTGCCTCATTGTCATTAAGGCTCTAAAAGCCATACTTTGACCGACTTCGGGTCGAAACTCATTAAGGAACTCCCGTTGTAATTGGTCCCACGTTTGGAAGTGGCCCTCATCGTGGTCTCTATACCACTCATAGGCTTCCCCCTCTAAAGTCGTAGGGAACCAAACTAGCCAATATTGTTGGTTTGTAATTAGTGAGCTAATTACCCTCTCAACGAACCTCTCCATATGTCTAGACGGGTCTTCATCTTTAGTCCCGTAGAACTTCGGGAGGTTCGAAGGTATGTCTAACGAAGGTAACCCTTGAGGTACGATTATTGGTAGGCCTCGCGGCCTAACCAATGGATCGATGGGGGGGGATTGGTAATATGGGAGGTGGAATTCCACCTCCCCCTAAATCATCCATGGTGTTTCGTGGTCCTCCTTCACTAGATTCTCTAGAGCTTACACTACTCTCTTTTCTAGTCCTATTAGGTTCTTCCACTAATTCTTCACTCAATAGGGAAGGAATATCTCCTTCCTCTAGTCGAGTAGTGACCGGAGATACTTCTACCAATGGTTCACCCCTAAAGCCACCCTCTACACTAGTGCCTACCCTTTCTACCACTTCCTCTATATTAGAAGATCTTCGTTTAGTAACATTTTTCTTTAGTCCTAATGCTAACTTAGGTTTCTGGGACCTCGTGTATCTTTGCATCCATCATTCACCGTTCAACCCTCACATTGACCAACCAAAGCCTCACAAGTTCTCTCTTTAATATTTCCGCTTAGTTCGTGTGATCATTGTTTTGGAGGTGAGGAAATAGAGACATACAATTTTTAATGAACAATCCCAATAGGGGATGGAAAGCTCATGTTAGTTTCAGGGTTAGTGCGAGTATCACCTCGTCACATCCCCTTACGCTCAACACTTGCAACAAGACTCTTCGTGAGGGGCTGACCATTATTGGGTACCGTGCTTGGAATCGAGGTTCACCCTTCGATTCCTTGCACTATACGTCCAAGTTTGGAATTACCCTCTCCGTTCGTCACGACAAAGACAATTACAAAAATCCTTTTTTAATTTAATATTTTTTTAATTGGAAGAGATTTTGCTTACCTCAAGCTCTCGCTTCCTCCTGTTTTGTTAGCTCTCTCCCCTCGATCGAATTGCTAAACATATAATACTCAAATAATTGTAATTTAAAAAAACACTAAAATCCTCTAGTTTAAAAACTTTAAACTCTCACAACCGAGTGAGTATTTAAAGTTTGAGATCCTAATTCTTTAATTATCCCTCTACCTCTTAATTTTCTAGTGCGGGTCCTATTAAGGTGATCTTCGTTATGCCATCCCAAGAAGGTTTAGTAGGCGCACCTTTGCCGTGCTCCTTCCTCAAATTGAAATTGCATGAAATAAATACTAAATTCAAACCATACCTCTCACGAGCGCTCCGTCCTTTAATCGATCTTCACGTTTCGCCTCTCCTACTGCCTTCCAAGACTTCCATCGCCCGCTCTCCAAGCTCCAAACTCGAAACTCCCGGCGGACGCACCATTTATGTCACCAAAATCCTCCACCCTTCGATTTCGTCCTAGCCCGAGTGGAAAAGTTTATAATGACATGTAGAGACTTCTCTCTTTGTAACCCAATATATAATTCCAATCTACCCTTGGAATATACACAACTTGATTAACACCACACTATGTAGTTTTACATTCCTTAATGTCGGGCAAGGTTATATCCTTAGCCTTTTCTAATGTCCACCCGGCCGCTTTGGCCACGCATGCCTTCAAAGATATCCCTCTTGTGAATCGAGTCCTTGCCGTCGACTCCACACTACTACATGAGTTCTCGCTTATTGATTCCGTGCTATCACATGTCATCGTGGTTAATTCCGTATTGGTACATGACACTTCGCTTGTGGATTCCATGAGCACATAGGCTTTAAATACAAGTATTAAAAAATATTTATATACTTATCTTTGCCCTTCCTTCTCTAAGTTCTTCTTGATGTAAATCTCTATCAATGTCTTCCTACTAAACTTTAGAATAGTATAACTCCCACCCAACTTATGTTCTTCAAGTGAAATTTGGTACACTTGTTAAGTACCTTATCAAAAATCTCCACACCAAATTTTGGCACAAACAGAGTTCATATGCAAAAGTTATGCATGAAATTCTAACTCTAACTACTTAGTATGAATGCTGTGATAAAGCATCCGGTCATTAAAACTCTAATAACTTCCAACTCCTACGTCCAATCAATCTAAAATTTTGACATAAGATAGATATATAAGTTCAAAAGGTAGTGTCAAATTTTGGTATCTATATCTATAACCCTCTAAGAGATACATATTTTCAAACCTTGCTGCTTTGTTTCTAAACACCCTCCCCTTCAACTTTTAATAACTCTTTCATCCCAATGACTGAAGCTCTCAAATTTTTACCACAACTCCCATACTTTATAATAAACAATCCCTCAAATTTTCATACCCATTGAACACTCTGATCATCCATAATTGACAAATCTCTCACTATAAAGTTCTGCTCAAGTTCATAACTAATAAAACACTACAAGTAATGCACCTAGTACAATCTAGTCACTCTAAATGTCACAAGTTTAAACAAGTTTGAACTCTCTCACTTCAATATGAATCTCAATGCAACAAGTTGAAGTTTACAATCAAACTCCAAATTCCTTAAACCCAATCTACTTCTAACAAGAGGTCAATCCCTCTTCAAGGCTAAATAGCCTTGGCTCTTCTCCTAAAAACTAAGCACACACATGTGCTCCTATCTTGCTTCCCACACACCCACACTTATAACCCGTGGGGTGCTTAAGGAGCACGAAGGAAAGAGAGGATGAGTGAGGGAAGAATGAGGGATTATATAGTGAGTTGAGAGGGAGAGAGGGCATGAGGTAAAGATAGGGTGAGAGGATTAGAGCCTCCAATCACAACCCCTTAATCTTCTCCTTCTAAGTAGGGACTCATTCCATTCACAAGGCTCTCGATAAGCCTTCGAAATCTCCTCCTACTTTGTAGGCTCTCATCTTATCTCCTAAGCCTTCCTCCCTCAAATGATCAACAAAGATCCTAATTCAAACATTTAACTAACCTTGGCTTTCTACCTACCACACTTTACCAAGGTATGTCCTCATACTACTTAAGTCCACTCCACACAAGCCTAATGCTTCAAACTTAGCTTTCTTCAAGCTTCACTCTTTTTATATTTTTGTGAATAATCATAAATCAACAAAACACTACTTGTAATATTTTACAAGTGTTAACAACACATATGGGCATCAATTTGGGCTCACACACACCCGGGGATTGCACCTTTCATTAAAATCCAAGAACCATGTGCATTCACAACATACTCTAGAAACCCCCTATATACAAGGTTTTTTTTGTTTTGGTTGATTATATGTAAAATCAAACAGATATGATTGCAATACACATATAATTTCAGTGATAAAAATATATGTGATAATATGTATATATAAAAATAGTTACATTCATATATAGTCATTAACATAGTATACAAATATACTTTTGAATATCAATCAATCTCTATCATATGCTGAATGCAAAACCCTAGCATTCACCATAAAATCGTTCAAGATTTTCTCATCCCCTAGAGGTAACTCATAAGCATCTAAGTCTACAATATTTGTCATAAAAGGCAATGCAATTTATTGTTTCAAAAGATTAGTAAGATCATATGAACATTTTCATTAAATAATTAGTAAGATCGTAAGTCTACTTGTTGTTGGCCTTTTTGATATCAACATAAGAAAATGTCCATGTTTGATGGATAGTCCATCAAGTCAATTGGATCCCTATACTCCACCCAACGATTACCAAATTTTCTACGCATCTTATAAACCTTCCCCAACGAACCAAACCTTAATTGAAGCTGGTTTTTTTGGTCTACCATATTTTTGACGATTCTAGCTTTGAACATGCGTGTTCTTGTCTTGACTTTCCTTGCATTCATCTTGTAGTTTTGATAGCAATCAAAACTCAAAGTATCTTGAACAAAAAAAACTACTTGATCTATTTATTTCACTTGTTAACTAGTCTCTGCCACACATGCTTTAATAATAGCCACAACTTAATTCAGAGACAAGACAAGCATTATCTTGTCTATTCAAAACCAAGAATAGACATTTGATAGAAAAATTTATCTTAAACGCCTATTGTTGCTTCCACAATCCAATACACAAAACCACCAATGTGATGAGCACCTAAAATGAGGTAAGGGCAATGTGAAACACATGAAACAAATCAAGAAAGGAGGAGTTTTGAGCACCTTCACAATGTCAATGAATTTTTCTATCGACTTTTGCAACAAGAGCAAACTTCTAAGTCATTAATATCTGCAATCACTACATGCATCAACCATCCGCATCCCCTTTGATAAGCCTCCACAAAGAAGCGAGGCTTGTTCCTTTTGCAACTCTAAGCAAGAAGTGGCCTCATTTTCAACTCAATGACCCCTTCCAAAATCCTAATACCGTAACACCATAGCAGGTTCGCCACCTGGCGAACGAATATTTAATTTTTTTGAAAAAATAAGGTTCGCCTCTCAAAAACTGAATTTCTCAATTTTCGTTTTTTAGCAAAAAATAAGTAAAAATGACCCTAAATAGCTTAGAAATAGAAAAATATTTCAAAAACTAATTTATTCTATTTTCTTTTTTTTGTCTTCAAAATTTTCTAATTTTTACGTTTTTATTTTTAGAATTATTTTGGGACGAACCTGCTATGGTACTACGGTATTGCCTCTTCCATACATGCATGGATGAGATTAGGAAATGAGAAATTTATTCACCCTAGTTTCATGCAATATTAAATACTTTTCCATAATCCCAAAAGGTCTACTAGTGACACTAGGTCCATACAAACACAAATGTTGTATATATTCTAGAGGTCCTTCATACATATAGGGAGCAAGCATGGTCAAGTACACAATTCCATTACTTGCATAGGTTTAAATGAAAGTGATTCAAAAATATATACTAACTTTGAATTTTGTGAGGGAAAAAATCACAAACATTTGAAAAACACATTGATCACTACAAGCATATGAGTCCTAGGCAATTGACCTACGTCACTGGAAACTTGTCCTATGTAAGTAGAAAATTCACAAATCTAGCACAGTGGTAGATTTGCATTGTTCTTTCATCGACGTGGGACGATTGCGTAGGACTCGTATGCTAGTAGTGGATCTACAAAGCCAAGCAATTTATGTTGACAATTTTTTTCCAAAAATGTCTACATATTTTAGAAAACGGTGCAAGTAGATATATTGAACACGTAATTGTCTAGAATTTTCTTAGAACATGATAAAATTACATTAAATCAATGTTTTTCTAGAAATTTTTGTAATGTTGCTTTCAAATTTATAATGAATTAAAGGAATATGAAAAATAAAACATCTATCCTTGTAGACTCAACCATTAAGCCTAATGTGATTAGGCTTAATTAGACTAGATGGTGTTGGAACCCATCACTGTTTTTCAAGATGGAAATAGTTTGAGAAGGTTTTGTTTATTGACTAACTTTGGTGACTTGGCCAAACGACCCTCTCATCTCCACTCTCAAACCCTCCATTCGCCCTCCCTCTTGCTTGCGAATGTGGTTGCACTTGTGTTGCATCCTTGTAGACTCAACCCTTGCATGAGCATCGTCCTTGAGGACCTCGGACTTGAAAAACAATGATGGATTCCAACCTCTAGTTTGTGGGACTTTACGGTTGATTCTATTGCTTCATTGTGAGAGGAAAATAATTGCATCCAAGTGTACCACTCATTCCTCCATGCTAAAAATATTTTCCTTCCAAAGGTTTGTGATTAACTCACTCCAAATGCATCTCACCAAAAAAAATTGGAACCTTTGAAACTAATTTTGAATTTTTTTCAATCTACAAAACATAAATTGAGAAATATGGATCTTGGGCCACTTTGACAAATTTAAGCTCAAACTCAATGGCATTCCCATTTCAATATTCAACCTTACTACGAATAAATAACTGTTGTAAGGCTTATCCTCAAGTTATTCTTTAGCTCACATGAGAATTGCAAGTGTTTGTACTATCTAGGAAACGGAAGTGGATGGCCACCACAATATGCTATCTGATAACTTGATCAGCCACCTATTGCTAAATTTCCACTACTAGAAAAGATGGTTCTACAACACACTTCCCATTTGACATGGGATGTTATAATAACATGACCTCGTTTACAAGTGTCAAGTGCAATCTACAATTTCCATAGATTGGACTTGACACTTGTGAATGGGGTCATGTCCTAATGACCCGTGTCAAATGGGGTCAATAGTACACTAAATGTTGTATTTAGTGTCACTTACTATTTGAAATCACCCAATGCTATGTCTTTTATTGCTTTATTATTTTTTACCAAGTAAAGATGTTAATATTCTATAATGTCCAAACAACCGATGTTACCTTCGTTGGAAAAGAAATGAGATGTACAGTACATAGTTATAGCATTGTGTAATTCCAAATAGTAAGTGACCCTAAATACAATATTCAGTGTATTGTTCCCAACACAAATCATTATGGGTCTTAACCAAAAACTATAAGTTCTGGACTGCATAATGCAACCGCAATGGTAAAGGCTAGACACCCACCTACCAATATTACCCAAGGTGAAAACACGTGCAATTCTCTTATATAGCATAAATAATAATTTATTTTGGAGAAATTCAACCCCAAAGTTAACATCAAAAGCTCCAAATTTGTGTATCCGGAGGACCCACATGAAATGAATAAACCACAAGCTTATGGGGGTTATGTTTCTACTAGACCCTTTTTACCTTGATAATAGTGGTGAGGGCTGCGGCGAACGAACCCGTACACTGGTTCCTTGGAAGCAAGGGTTTAGGCATCCAACAAGAAACGAGTGTATGGGTTGGTTCGCCAAAATCAACTTTGAGGGCTGATCACACCGGCCACTTTTGACACCATTCGTCGGCATCTCGGGCTGTAATAATGTGAAAAGCAGTGGGCCGACATCTATTTCTCAACATAACCCCCACCAATTTCACGGCTAGAATTGGACGGAAAGTTTGGTGTGATCGGAGCATTGAGTGGTGCGCGCCAGTCGGTTTTCTCACAGGCCGGGATCCAGCTGGCCCCCGAAACATGCGCAAGGTTGTGAGAAGTTATTATGCGAGCTTTAATAAGCCTCATTCAAGCTCACGTAGAGATTCCAGATTGCTCTGATCATGCATTTCAGGGCCACTTCACACATGAGACTGAGAGCCCGTGACCATTACACTTCAAGCACTCTCATTGGTGGAAAAGGCGGAGCCGGCCCAAGTTCGCTTCCCACTACGCTTGAGGGACCAACGGAGTATGTGAATGCAAGATGGATGTAAAGACTACATGGATTCCTACATGGCATCGAATGGATCATGTTTCATGGTCACTTGGACTATTTTAAAAAACCACCTCTTGGAGGGAGGCCTAACACAAAACCAGGAGACCATGGCACTCCGAACACTCGCAACCGTTAATTTATTCTATTTTATCATGCGTGAGGACCCGCATGAATAGAAATTCATCGAAATAACATTTGGTTGAGGGCCCGGTCACATATGACTTCACACTACACTTGAGGGTCCGTGACCACACTACATGATTTTGGAGGTGTGTTGGGACGACCTTTGGACACTTTCTTTTGGGCTCTCACAATTTCATGGTCACGGCTCTTGGCTCGTACGTGAAGTGGCCCTGATTTTGTAGAGCTCTGATAAGAATATTGGTGACATCTGAGAGTGCTCTGATAAGAATGAGTGGGAGCCGAAAATCGGTGAACGGGGGAGAACTGACCGGTAGTTACAGAGGAACCGGTTGAGGTTCAAGACTACAGTACGACATTCTTTCAGTTTTGACTTGGACTTGGACTTTGGTTGGACTTGGAAACGCTAGGATCTTGACCAATTATGCCCAAAAGTCTTTGGCTTGAATTTTGCCGGACGTTAACCCTTCACTTCCTGGAGCGTAATTGTGGTTTCATTAGATCATCTAAAAAGTAAGCTTTTTACAATTCAATTTTTTATTGTACCTTAAAGAAAAATTGTTGCTAATATTTTAAGGTCACATCAATATGGTAGCAATGTTTAGTAATTTTCATGATTCGTTTATAATCGTTTTAGAATCATTAAGCTTCAAGAAATTGTGATAAATCTATGCAATTAAATTATTGTCTAGAATTTAAAGATTATATGAAGAATAGATATAGTACACTTTGAGGCATGGAAAAGAGTCCATTGAAAATTTGATAGTTAAAATAATATGACGTTACTGTACATAGTAATGTATCAACAAAGGAAAAGGTTAGTTCATTCTTAACTTTTAAAATTTTCTTGTGAACAACCATCTTTTCATATTGGAATGGGATCATTGTCATTGCCAACAAAATAAAAATAAAAATTCATGAGGAACACAATGATAACCATTGTGTCCTTCCTAGCACCAAGTTCCTTTTGGATGAATTTGCCTTCAATAATCATTCATAAGCCCAAAATGGGCCTCTCAGGTTGTTAAGGGTTAAACCTCACCCTACAAACTTTTAGGGGGAGGGGTCTTTGCTAGGATAAGGGATTGGCCCTGTGACCCACAACCCCCGGGCAACCTTCGACAATTTTTTTTTAAACTTGATTGAGAAACAATGTCCGCCCTGCATTCTTGAAGGTTGCCTTGTCCACAATGCCCATGTTGAGTGCACCTCACCTTCAAGGTCCAAAATCCAATATTTATGTTCACTTGGATTTAGTAACGAAGCAATTAACTGGGATTTCATTCTTGAAGTGAAACCATCAATAAAGCATGTAACCAAAATGGAAGTAAGAAATAAGAAGAAAATACTCATTAGCAATGAGGAGATAATTTTTGTGACTTACAATTTGAAAGGGCCTTTGTCAATCTAAAAATAAACTTAAAATAATGTGCTGATCCTAGCACATTGTGTTATACTAGTTTAGTTGATGCCAGGTTAATGCCTTCTCCTTTTACAAGTAAATTTCTAGAATTATTCATACACATTCAAACCAATTAAGCCTAATCATGTGCAAGTAAGCGCATTGATCCTAATTGAGTGTAATCAAGCCTAAACAAGTGTGATTAAGTGCATCATTGCTTGTTTATAAATTAAATCATAATTGATTCAAGTGAAGGCATTTCTAATTTAATTAAGCCTAATTAGGATGAGTTTTCATGTAGGTTCCTTGCCCACCACATTCTAGTGTGAATAAGGACAAACCCGTCCAAATGTAGAGGAAATTTGGTGGGGTAGAGTTTGTATGTGCCAACTGGCTACTCCCATCTTCTCAAATCTGGGCTCACTTACTAACCTCTTCCTCTCGGATACCAAGAAACGGAGTTCTACACCAACATTGGTTCCTTTAAATCTTCAAATGGTCTTAATCCTTCGATGACATGCACTTGTAGGTCAAAGATTCTTTAGTGAACGCATGAAAGTCTAGCGGCCCATGTTGAGGGCCCTCCACATTTTAGTAGACCGCTGGAATGTGGTTGGATGGCGGCTTGTGCTTAACTACATGCGAACTCCTCCAACCCATTACTATCTAGAATATAGTGGGCAAGCGGCCTACATGGAAACTCACCCTTAGTGTTTATTAGTTTGATTAATAAGCACATTAAGCGTGAATTAAGTAACTTATTAGCTTAAGACTAATTAAGCATGATTAGCAAGGCCCTGAATCTGACCTGACTTTGATGTTAATACCTTAATTAGGCTTAATTGGTTTGAATGTGTATAGTGGAAATTTACTTGTGAAAGGAGAAGACATTTTAAACTAAAATATTACAAAATAGCCACACTATAATTTTCACATTGTTTTAAGTTTAATTTCAGAATGACAAAGGTTCTTTCAATTGGTACCAAGTCACAAAAATTATCACCTCATGGCTAATGAGGATTTTAATTTTCTTATTTCTTACTTCCAAATTGATTACATGCTTTATTGATGGTTTCACTTCGGGAATGAAATCGGGCCAGTCAATTGCTGCTTGTTTACTAAATGAAAATGCACATATATATTGGATTTTGGACCTTGAAGGTGAGTTGCACTCAATATAAATTTTGTGGACAAAACGACTTTCAAGAATACAAGGATAACTTTGTTTTGAAGTCGAGTGGGACATGCAACGTTTTTTGGTCAAATTTAAAAATCTTCCTCCGACTGCCAAAGGGTTTTGGGTCGTAGGGCCTGACCTTTATCCCTAGCAAAAACTCCTCCCCCTAAAAATTCATAGGGAGTTTAGTCTCCGCCCTAAATTTTTATGTGCACTTCCTGCAAATTTTTTGCCTTGCCCACACTAACTAGTGGGCATAGCTAGTGGACATCTCCCACTAGTATGGGACATGTTTTCATGAGCTTTTAGCCAACAAACTCTCAAGACTTCATTATATTATATCTAGTTGCTAGCTAAAAGCAACGAAAAAGTGACCCACACTGGTTGGAACCATCCACTGACTATGCCCACTAGTACCTGTGGGCAGGGCTTAACATGCTGCAAATTTCTGTCTGTACTTGCTGCAAATCATGCCATTCATCAATGGGGTTACTTACCTTATGAGACGAGTCAGTTTGTCGGTTGAAAAACAAAGGATGCTGCAGAAAGATGTGAGGCGCCCTTTCTCCGATTCTATCAAGTTTTGTACGCACTTCAGAAGCTTACAAAGGAGATTACAGTAATCTTTTCAGAAGCTTACAAGATGCTTAGCAGAATCTTTTCAGAAGCTTACAAGAAGCTTAACAGAAATTTTTCAGAAGCTTACGAGAAGCTTACCAGAATTTTTTCAGAAGCTTACAAGTAGCTTCGAATCAGAAGCCAGACTACCTGTTATGAGTCAAAATCCTATGAATATAGAATTGTAGGTCCTACTTTCACGCTCCTCGTTGCTCATCAACCCGCACAGGTTTGAACTGTTAAGTTACTTGGTGGCTCTTCGATGCAATCTTGTGACCTCTGCGATAACTTGCATACTCTCTCGGATCTATCCATCTTTTGTGAACGTAGGCATAAGTAAAGTCTGAATGTAGGAGCGCATGTAAGAACGCATGCACGATCCTTTTTAGTGTGGTTGCTGCACATGAGATGAGGAATGATGTCTGTGCGGGTTGTGAGGGTTTAGAGTGGATACATGAGCTCTAGCTGCTCAAAGTCTGATTTACGAGGGAACCTGAAGCTCCTCCTCGGTACAAATGCATCAAAGGACTGTGTCAAAAGAGCTTAGAATGGAGGTCTCGTGTTCGGCTCTGTCTCGATGGCGGCGTGATGAATGGATGGCGTCGGTAGATATATACGGATTCCACAGTTTGGGACGTTCACAGCTGAGATGATTCGTCATGTGGTTCTAGAGGATGAAGGTCTGCACCAATACGCTTTCTGTCCAATCTGCAGATATCCTTCCTTTCTGTTGCATCATCATCATCGCACTTGGCGTCAAATGGTTCCATGTTGTGGAACTTTGTTCACATAATTCTCCCTTGAAACTCTCGATGCGTTGAGTTCGTAAGCAACTCCTCCACCTCCCTTGATTCGACTTTCTTAATTTAACGGTGTCAATAGTGTGCAAGAAGAGGCAACGACGAGCAGTTTCTTCTGCCCCAGAAGGAAGCCGAGGGATGGCGACGGTCATTGAGGAGGAATTACCGAACTCGAGGAGACGGAAACGGTCGTCTAATTGGACGGAGGCAGAAACCTTGCGATTTCTCGAGTTAAGAAGAGAGCAAATCCGAAAGATAGTAGCCAGAGATCCGGGTTGTGTCCGGGGCTCCGAAGCATGGGATGAGATCGCTCAACAGCTTCGGGAAGAAAATTTTGAGAGGCGAGAAGGGAAGCATGTAGCCGAGAGGTGGGACACACTTCGGAGGGTATACATGAGCATTGAGGACCATTGCTCCAGAACCAACTGCGAGCATCTGGACGTGATTCGAGGTAACCGAGAAGACTTCAGATTTGTTCCCGTCGAGTACAGAGAGGCATGGCACCAATTCATCGCTGAATGTAACCCTGGGAAAAGGAGGGCTGGAAAGAAAGCAAAGATTAATAGTACTTCTACAGCACATGTGGATGCACAGTCAACACAAGATATCGGAGCATTGAATGCCAAAATTTGTGAGAAAGCACCAAGCTCTGAGAATGTCACGAGTGACGAGTACTCCTCCACATTCGCCATAGCCTTCAAAGCTTTTATCCACAATGTTGAGGTTGTGGTTTCTAGCCATGCAAGATTTTGTGACTTAACTTGTCAAAGATGTGGAAACGTCAACAGTCGGAGGCAAACAGAAGGTCTCCACGAAGACGAGGAAGCAAACTTGGATGGTTTTGATGCAATCACAGTCAAACTGGTGGCTGCTTTACAGTCTTGGATAGTCACCATGGACGATGCAAAGTTGAAATCCACAAGCTCAGGTGAGAATGTTGCCACTGGCTCACTTACATTCTCTATGTTTCCTATCCCCGCAGTAATTTCCATAACATTCTTCAGCATTACTCTACACTTCTCAGATTCAATCTGAAATTTTCGGAACTTAAGCTTACATTTTCACAATATCAATACTCTAGATCAGCTTGTGAATTGTAGTCACCATGCACCTTGAGATCTTTGGTATTTGGAATTGATGGATCATTTCTGGTTGTATACTGCAGAGTTGTATCTACTGGAATTCCAAAAGCGTGACTGGCATTTCGTTAAGGACACCATTTCTTCGTTGGCTGGCAGATACAAGGACATGCCAAAACCAATACATCCTAGGTGTGCTTCTCATTCTTATTGATTTGATGTTTACACCTCAGGCTGCATATCATGACACCAATTTTGCCACAACCTGTAAATTCTGGTGAATAACCTTCTTCGAGCATCTGACCTTGTACTACCATACCTTCTTCTCTGGCGAATATTAATCCTAAATTGCTGCAATCTGAAAAATGCAGGACCTATGTGAACTTGATGATAAGTTATGAACCTGTTGGCAGAAATATCTGATAGCATTGGCTTTCAATATATTGTGCAATCTTTGTAGATCTCTTCTTTCATGACCAAGCGAAGAATTGTCATCATTGTGGCAGATGCAATCTAAGTATTCATAGAGAATAATGAGAAACACAAAGGTTTGGGTTACAGTAACATTCAAAAAATTAAAATTCAATGTGATTAGGGATGAGGAGGGGATTTACTACACAAATCATCAAGCTTATACATCTCAATCTCCTGACATGACGAGCATCATGTCTTTAAGGTAAGTGAGCCTTGATAATACTGGATTGATCTATTTTGCACAATTACTAATTCTGGCAGTCATGGAATTCTGACTCTTTGACAATCACTATGAAACTGCTGTCAACAATTAATTGCAAGTTTCAAGTCAGCATAGGTGTGTCCCATTCATATATCTGTCTCATGTTCATAACCTCAGCTTATCAGGAAACTAATCCTACAACTAGGTCTCTTATCCTTCGGTTGGACATTTCCTTTGACAGGTCACAATTTAATAGTGTGACTTCCCCCATTGACTCAGCCCTTATGGTAACAATGGCAGAGAATCGATCAATGTGACATGAGCTAGAAGGTGACAATGAATAAGAATTATCCTGGTTGGACTAGAACCTGATAGCATTGGCTTTCATTATTCTGTACTAATGTTTTCCAGGATATTGTACCTCCTCGTGCGGGGATATATGGAGAAACTCTCTTGATCATTGCAGAAACATTTCAGAGGTCAGCAAAATATAAGTAGAGCATATTAATTTAGATCCAGTGTCTGACAATGTGACCAGGGACGAACTGAAGGTGGTAGATTGCACCAAGAGTCAAGCTTCTATACCTGATTCACCTCACTCCCCTCAAGTAAGGAGCAGTTATACTACTTCGAGGTACTTGTTAATCCTCACCAATGTCCAGGTAGATTTTTGGGTATAATCGGTCAAAATCCTAGCATCTCCAAGTCCAGACATTACATATTGTGACTTTCGGTTTTTCTTTATTAATTCAAGATGTATTCCATAGATTCCTCTAAAATAATCAGTAATTTTCCTGAAGTCTTGAACTTGAACTGTTTATATCTTGAACTTGAACAGTTCATCTGTAACTAATGGTCGGTTCTCCCCATCCATTTGTCATGATTTAAGAGTTCTTGCATATAAGGAAAACACTGATATCAATTACACTGACAGAATTAAAGTGTTTCTTCATCCAATTTTATATTTTGCATCATTCAAGAGGCGCAGATTCTCTAGTCATAACTAGTCGGTCTTCCTTTACACTCACATGTTAAAGGCTCGTTGTTGTCCATGATACTTAGACCAATTGACTCGGAGAGGCCCAACAAAAGCATTAGGTCAACCATACCACAATATAATGGAATAATCAAATGTCTAGAGAGTGTCAGATAACATTATTAAGCAGTGTGCGTTCGTTCATGGTTATCCCATGGGAGGCCCCAACCTAGTGCAAGGAGACCTAGATTAAGTCTTAATTTGCCCTAGATTGGGACGTCCCGTGGTTATATTCTCAGGGCCTACATGAACAAACGCACACTGCTTAATAATGCTATGGTTTTGGCACCCTTTTGATCAAGATTATAGCACCTTGATATTCAAGCTTCTTGGGAAAGTTCAATGACGACTTGTTTCAGAGTCATCAAGTTCAAAGAAGATCATCACTAACTTCCCACAACCTACATTAATTGGTTTTGAAAGTAGTGTTCCTCACACTAGTCTTGTACATTTCAAGGATTATTTTGAGTTGATCAAGCATTTTTGTGGCTATGGCCAGTGAAGACGCTCTTCACTCGTCCTTGCTTCCATTAAAAGTTGGTGTTATACAGTATTAGAGTTATTTGTAAAGTAAAGCAGAGGAAACCATGGGTTTAGTTTCAAACCCTAAGTTTTTGAGAATTAGCACAAAGTTACCCAAGTTTTCTTAATGCTTAAATTGCCAAACACAAAGAGTGGTGTGGGGCTATTAAGAATCAACTTTCTAGTCTGTCTTACTAGGATGGGTGGACCAAGCTACCCTTGCATAGGCTGATCTGGGACTTAGGTTAGTGGGTCCCATCGGCATACCCTATTTTAGATCCTAAAATTTCTTTCAAAGTTTGAGAGGTGAAAAAAGAGAGGTGCCAAAAATTCACCTAACTTTCAAAATAGGCTCCAATATACAATGAGCTAATGGACTCGTAATAGAAATTTTCTCAAACAAGGATCAAACCCACGATTTCAACCCTCTTCGAGTTCGAGGGACTTTGTGGATAATGCTATTACCAGTAGCTTGTT
The DNA here is from genome assembly GCA_964035585.1 of Polytrichum formosum. Taxonomy (NCBI): domain Eukaryota; kingdom Viridiplantae; phylum Streptophyta; class Polytrichopsida; order Polytrichales; family Polytrichaceae; genus Polytrichum; species Polytrichum formosum. The sequence continues at coordinate 44,262,110 of OZ037940.1, read as the reverse complement.
TTTGTGATTCACAAAATGTTAACCTAAGCTCATTCTATATTGTATAACAGGCTTCACTGCCCACCTGAAAGAGAATTTAAAAAGCTCGTATGGCCCCCAAATGATAATGAGCCTATCACTATAACAAAGGATGATTTGACATGCCTTGAAGTTGGGAAGCTTGTGAATGGCAACATTGTAGACTTTTATGTCAGGTGAGTTTTCTCTTCTCATCACTTTTGACAAAATTTGTCATACCTTGTTGACATGTAGTATACATGATTTGGATACTATACATTTTTCACACGATTGCAACTACTATGTTTAAAGTATTATACTAAAAGTCACTACACTATATAATATTGTATTTAGTGTCACTAATTCTATTTTTCTTGCTCAATAATAGTTCTAGACTGCCCGTATAGTGTCACCAACACTAGTTGTAAACCTAACATTATATGTCTTTCCTTGTTAAAATTTGTTGGGCATTATAGATTTACTATGTTGCAATTACTATCACTCAGCGATTTTCCATCCAAATTTCAATCATTCATGACAACATTTTATTACAGAAGTGTTAGGATCCAGAATACACCAAACTTTGTTTCAATAATTGGAATTTGAATGAAGTAGATTCAAGTAAGTTGGGATGACAATATTTGTAATTTTACTTATTCAAAGAAGTGGACTCATTAGAAAAGTTACCACAGTGACATAAAATACCATATGACACTACAAAGAATATGTAGCATAGTCTTGTCATACTATAGAAGTTGAAATGCATAACATGGTCTTTTGGTGGTATACTGTATTATATAGGTACCTTCAAAAGAAGTACTCAAAAATTCGTGGGCTACATTTCTTCCACAATTATTTCTTCACAAAGGTTGCAATGGCCAATTTGAATATGGTTGATTTTGAAAGTGCTAAGCGTTGGATAAAAGTTGACATCTTCCAACAAGACTTTGTGTTTCTTCCAATTATTTTAAGGTAATTAAATTATGCTTTATATCATGACTTGTTAGATGTGTTTTCTTTTTTATATTCACTTAATGACAAGTTTTGATACATTTTATTTTCAAAACATGTTTAATTTGATGTGTTGAGTAATTGTTATGCTTTTTAAAATTATTCTATGAAGTGCTGAAGTATACATCATCAGCACTAAAGAGTCTTTTTCTTTTTGTCGAATTAAAGGAACCGGTTTTACAACATGAAACTACAAGGTTACTTATCAATCACAAGCATTGAAACTAATCTAGGTCTCATCATTATATAAAAATTTGAAATAATACCCACTAGAACATCCCCCCCCCTAAGATTTTCTCTGAACCTCCGAGTTTTCACCAATTGTTCAATAAACTGATTTTAGGCTTTATGACATTTGTGTTAAATTGCACTAATCTCATTGATTTTACAGAGGGCATTGGAGCCTTATCATAATATGCTACCCTGGAAGATTCATTTCATGTAAGATTCTATATCCTTGAAGAGTTAAAACACATGCCAATATTTGGTTTGAGTTTTGTTTCAATCATGAATTTCATGAACATGCTCAAAATCGATTTTCTTGATGGGTAGGTTGTCTTAGGAAAAAATTAACAATTGCACATTATTGACATCATTGTGTAGCATCAACTACAAATGACAAGATGGAAACTCGGATATTGCATCTCAATTCAATACCAAATAAACTCCACTCAGATGTGGAGAACCACATTAGATTGTAAGGTGCTTCAAACTTTGCCTCTGAATCTCCTTAAATATTAATTGCAAGTAATTTGCATGATGTTATTTGTATGATAAAAAATGTTGCTCATCGGCTTGCCTGGACCTTGAAAGTCGACCAAATTTTATGAGCTACATTTTTGTCTGCTTCGCAACATGACAATGTTGGGATGCAATTCTTTCGGCCTGCTTTTGAATTTCTAATAATTGAGTTCTAATCTAGTGTTCTCTTGCTTGTAGTGGGTGTATTTTTTTCCACTGCCTCATTTAAAATCATATTTTATGTTAGAATAACATTGATTTGAAGTTGTACCTAATTTTCTTGTCATTATATTTGGAAAGTCAATAGCTCGTGAAGTCACTGAAGATGCATCAATGTAAATACACTCTAAACTCTGTAATATCATGCTCGTGGCAACCAAAGTGCACGTGATATTGAGGAGTTATGTAGTGTGAACATGGATGCGTGACAAAAGAGAATGTCATGTAGCATGTGACATTATGGCATAACACAAAGTGCAACATTGCAATAATGAGAATAATTATAATGATGACAATTGCGATGTGTGCAAGCGTGTGGTTTGAAATCTTTGGTGGTTTATTTTAATGTCAAATTGTGTGATATATGGGAGGGAAACGTGACAACAAGGAGTGAGATTTGAACTAAGAACATCCGTTCCCTAGGGTTTTAGGAGTGGCATCAAGGAAGTTGATATCACGGAGTTTAAAGTGTACTTAGAACCAATCTACCTTCAAAATTTCAACTATGAGATGGAGGTTTGGATATTGACTTGTATGTTATGATAATCACACATGATAATAATATTAACATCCTATATAGTTGGACAACAAAATTGAAAATAATTCAAAATTTTGGTAATATCATCAAATAATGTCATTAAATAAAAGAATGAAATTAATTACAAATATACAACTCAAAGGTGGATGTATTATCTAGTTGAGCATAAGTAATGTCATGATGAATATTTTTCATGTTTCATTTACAAGTTGGGCTTTAGTGTAATTACACTTGATGTTGTGATTTGATCTAGTACAAAGAGAAGAATGAATTTGATTTGATAGACTGTTATCTCCATCTAATTTTGTTGCGTTTCTTTTATAGCTTACTTGAGCAAGAATGGGGATATTAACTAAAATGAGACAAATGGTCCGCTCATTTTAATGTGGGGAACGTGATGGGAACGTAATGATTGCTTTTTTGTACGAGAGAATACCCGTAGAGGTTTTAGGGACCACAAACAAAGTGTTCAAACGAAACCGGGCAAACAATCAATTGGAATATGGAGGATCCCATCAAGGAAGACAAAAGGATTGTGCCTACACTCCATGGGTGAACACCCGTGGATAATTTATTCCCACCATGCACATTGGAGGACTCCCACATATTAAACATGTTGGCAAATATGACAATGCACATGAAAATTCACAAAAAAAGATGCCTTTAAAGGTGATAATTTGAACATCCGTGGGACAAATGTCAATGTCTCTACCAAGTATGGCTCTCTAATTAATGCTCACAAAATTAAAATTGAGCACCAAACATGCTAGATGGTGTCTAGCCCACCCACGAGAGTCCACCCGTGGATACCGAGGAATGAGCAATGCAACTTTAATCTAGAGGTCTTCTGTTGGTACCCCATCCTCGAAAGTATCTCCATCAGTCATTTTCTCACCTCTGGTGCATCGATCTAAATTATCCTTTGCGAAAAGAATTTGCCGAGCTGGGATGAGTACATTGTCATCGGACGCATTCCTTTGTCTTGCCCATGATGCCACAACACAATCTAGGGATTGATGAGCTGGTGCATAGTCCTTGAGCCTCGTCCATCGAAAATTTTTTGCCGTGTCCCATTCCTCATAACGTTCATCTAAGGTCTTCTTGTTCCTTTGGCCAAGGACCGGTACATAATAGACAATCTCAATGGAACGAGGATTAGGACCAATATGTGCCAAATTCGGCTCAGAAATCACTCGTCCCATCCACATTGGATTAGGACAATCCTCACTAGGACGTAGTAACACATAATGGCCGACCCTGATATGTGTGCCGGGACGGAAGGTCTCAACAGGCCGAGAACTAGCTGGTCCGACATAAGCATAGTCAGTGATGTTTTCCTCAAATAGATGCTCATTGTCCACATGTAAGGCAGCTGCAATGGAGAACCGTGTAGAAGGCCAAAAGGGCTCGCTAAGTTCAGATGGAGTTGGGGATAAAGGATGATCCATAGCCGCAAGCACCTTCTCCCAATATAAAATTGTTGGCGCAATGGACTCCCTATATTGACCGGAACTATCTTGATCTGCCATATCATTCCAATACTTAATAAACCCTTTTAGTCCAAGCTTTATGTTCACGGAATCTTTCATCTCCCTTTTTGGAACGGGACGGGGACAACCTAACAAAACAAACAAACATTCAGGTTAGAGCAAAGCCATGGACTAATGGCCCACGAGTGATCACCCGTGGGCCACGTACATCACACCTTGTATTTGGACGTGCACTTCCAAAGCAATACGAACAAGACACCCACTAACCTGGTGGGAACATGGTTTTCTTTGTGACAGGGTCCACATTCCATAGAGCAATTCCTCCTTCTGGCGCCCAACTCGGATCTGTACAAAACACTTTGTATTGCATCAATGGCACTCCTTGAGAGTCTACATAAAAACGGAATTGGTGTGCCTTCGAATGCCCTATAAGTCGGTCTTGACCAAACTCATGGTAGTATCCCTTCACCCATTCCTTGAAATCAGCAACCTCATGAATCAAGGACGGGACAATAGTGGGATCCCCAGCATTCATGAACGATGCCATGAGGTCCGGGAGTGTATGGCAATCCTCAATCTTCAACCTTTGTCCAAACCGGCCGAACATTGCATCAACATCCTCATGCGTGTGTCCAACAATAAGGAAAGACACCCGGACTTCACGAAAGATTCCCTTTGCGGTCAGAGCAGACCAAAACAACATGTTGTATTTTGATTTGTTATCCTTCGCACAATTGTCCATCTGAATAAGCAAGAGGGGTGGCAACCCCGTAGGTGGAATAATTTCGGGCGGTGGCAAAGGAAGTGCTCCTGAACATTTCTCTACGCCAGCCACCAATGCGTCGTGCAAAGGGTCACCTATGGAAGAAATAGGAATGTGTCGACTAGAGCAGACAGGCGGGACCTCAAGTTGACAAAGCAACTTCATTATGGATGTGATAGTGAAGTTCGCATCGGATGGGTACATATCAAGAACATAATGCGCATAATTCACATCAGAGTGACCATGCGCAATCATTCCCGCAATGGATATTGGGAAACGCTCATATTTGTCAACACGTTTGTTTTTGTGCGCGAAAACAGGAAGCGCCGTTTTCCCATAATCCATTTTGTCATGGATGATACAAATGACCTCTTTGGGAGAGTACTTTGACATGATCCTATCTTTATAGTAATTGTTTCGATGAGCCTCCTGCAATGCTAAATGCCGATGGCTAGCCTGCGAGATGGCCAAGTACCCAGTAGTGTTTTTTGTGTGTATTCGCAACAAATCCTTGAAAGCTGCGCAAGTTCCACAACGCGAGAAGTTGTCACCAGGGCTCTTCACAACATATTGCTTGAAATGTTGTCGATGTAAGCGGCTAAAACTTGACATTGACACAGGCGTGTACCCGAGGTCTTTGTCCAAGTTGTTCACTTCTTCCAGTAGGCTTGACCAAGTTGTTCCGACATGGAGCATCTCCGTACCTATCTTTTCACCAGTTGGAAGAGTCCGAGTCATATGGGGCATGGAGTCCGCTCTACCCTCAATCAATACTCCAAGAGTCGCTTGTGCCTGCACTGTATTCGCCCTGGGCTTTTTGGTTCCTGTATTTCCATGATCTCGAGATCTAACCCCCATCAAGCTGTCGGCCTTGTTCCTATTAAATTGTGCCCTTGATATCATATAGATGTTCATCCATGCATGAGTGCAAATTGTTCTTCCTTCCACAACAACCGTTTCCCTACCGTTGTGCTCTTGTTTCTGGATCGTTTGGAACACTGCAAGGGCCATGAGCTTCCGAGCATTGAATGGCAAGGCAAAGTAGTGTTCCCGAATACTCATCAACAAAGGCCTTGGAAATACCTGGCAACAATGCTCCTTGCAGCAATCCACCATGGATAACATCCGTGCTGCCTCCTCAGTGGCCCCCCAAGTTTTTTTCCCAGGTGCCCGAGGTGCACATGTCCTCACAGTGTTGTATCGGCGCTTTCCAAGCAAACGCCGACGACTCTCAGCTTCGCATGTCGCATTATGATGGACCCACAATATTTCCGCCAATGTGTGTCCTTCAAATTTCGTGAGTGAAAGGGGCCAGCGGTGTAGAGTATTCTCCCAATCCATTGAAATGACAATGCCAGTTGGGTTCAAGATAATAACTCCAACATCTTCATCGCCAAGGATGTGATTGTCAACACAATCTAGCGGATTGGTGTTGCAAATTAACCCTTCACACAACGCACGATCCTCATCATCAAAGAGGACAACCGCCTTACCCTTCAAGTCCTTCCTCGACAATCCAATGTAATGCGGAATCTGAATGTAAACATTAATGTATATTAGTGCACCATATAACTCTAGCCCGAACACATATCACTCTAGCAGAACACATATCACTCTAGTCAGAACTCCCATACTCATGAATGGTCATTAATGCAGGTGCACGTCAATATGAAGGTCACATTGCCTTGAAATTTCTAGGTCACATTCACTATATGCACTGAGTTCCAAATTCAATGATATCATCGTAACCAACATTGTAATACATGTGTCAACTCCAACTTCATAGTCACATGTCCTAAATAACCATGGCCTACAAAATGTCACGTAAATATTGAAGCTCACAAATAGGCATGGACGTAATATTATAACACCCACGAAGAAACAATCAATACATATGAAGTAACTTATTCCCACACACGAGCAAAGAGCTTTAGCGTAGTGTAAACATACAACCCATATACTCTCACGGGCGAACGCCCGTGAGGGCTCCCAATTGGTGGGCATAGTCTCGCACGGGCGATTGCCCGTGGGGGATCTTAACTGGTGGGCGGAGTCTCTGACATGCGGATATGAAGGTCACATTGACTTGAAACTTCTAGTTTACATTCACTATATGAACTAAGTTCCAGTTTCAATGACATCCTCTCAACCAACATTGTAATACAAGGGTCAACTCCCACTTCATAGTCATATGTCCAAGTTTCACATGGACTACAGACGAACACCTAATTCTTAGTCCTACACAAACATGCATGTAAGTATAATTATAACTCCCGTGAAGAAACACGCCAGACATATGCAGTAGCTTATTTCTACACATAAGCAAAGACATTTAAGCAGAACATAAATACATCCTGGGACTTCCACGGGCGATCGCCCGTGGGAGCTCCCACCTGGTGGGCGGAGTCACCCACGGGCGATCGCCCGTGGGAGCTCCCACCTGGTGGGCGGAGTCACCCACGGGCGATCGCCCGTGGGAGCTCCCACCTGGTGGGCGGAGTCACCCACGGGCGATCGCCCGTGGGAGCCCCAACCTGGTGGGCGGAGTCACCCACGGGCGATCGCCCGTGGGAGCCTCTCACGGGCGCACGCGTGAACCGTGTCTACTACTCTTCGAAATTTGGGGACACCACCGGCGCACCCGTGAGATGTTGCTACTAATGTGCCCAGTGCGATTTCATATCACCACGGGTGCAACCGTGGGGGACCCCACGAGCTCACTAGCGCGCTAAAGTGCACTAACCTCTGCATCCATGTGTGGCATGCTCTCCATGGTAAGATCCTCAAGAGTCAAGGGGATGGGCTTCAATGCCTTGAAAGAAATGAGCTTCCAAATGGTTGCCTTATATACAATGTGAGCATTCCCTCCAAATTCAAATGTACATAGTAGGCATTCCCTCCAATTCCTAACACCACAAGGTCATCACGTACTAACCCTCTACCATATATAGTAATCATGTCCGATGGTAGTGGAGTTCTATGTCGTATGTCCATGAAGTACGAATAGATTACAAGGGCAAGATGATCCTTCCTTGGTACTAATTGGGCACAAGCTTTTCACCACCACCACTAATGATTGCTCCTCATGAATGTAAACTAATATGATCTTCATAATTTGGCCATTCATAGCCCATAGTGAAGCTAATTCATATTGATACCCTATTAAGCTTAGAACCCCACTTAGGCACGTCTCCAATAGCAAAACATAGACATGTTTAATTCCAACACATCATTGAACTTATGGACGCCTTCATTTGACGTTCAACTTCACATCCAAAGTGGCACGTGATGTTATAGGTGACAAAAATGAAAATCAATTGACATAGTGTACCTTTATTCTAAAAACAAATTGGAGTATGACTCCCACAACACACACATTATGACACACAACTATCGAATCTAGATTATGCGACGATTCTTGGGCACATCACATGATCTTATGCTTGTATTTTAATACACCCTATCAATATTTATAAGTTTTGGGGGAATCATTTAAAAATAGCCTATTTTACTCATACTGCCAAAGAAAATTGGAGAAAAAGAATGCAATTCAAACAACGCATTGAAATTTTCCCTCTTGGCACATAGGTAGAGAACATTAACTCCACATTGGATACATTGGTTCAATAATGTTCAAGCCAGCCACCTTGCGAAATCATCCATCCAAGCTTTTTCACAAGAAATTACCTCTTTTCATCCTCGCGGCACAAACCCTACCCTAGACCCGCTACCCCTAGTAATTGTTTCCACGCTATTTTACATGTACTGACTAGATGAAAGAGGTCATTATATGTGATGGTATTTTACATGTGAACATGTTTCACTATTTTAAAACCCCCTATATTATATGTATAGTTTTTGCAAAATGTTATCTACAACGAATACATTAGACCCTATTATTTTATCGCATGTTGTTTCTATGATTTTCGCCAGTGACCTCCTCGAGGCACATGTAAATCTTGGTCACAAGCAAGCCCTTAAGTTCACACGTGTTTAGTTGAAATTATTGTTATCGGAGAGGACTCCTTATTTTGACTGGGTGTGCAACATGGCTTGTCAAAAGTAATATACAAATCCATTTGGTACGGTCATGCACTGCAAAGTAGTCTATTACAGTTCACCTAAATACCCCACTACGATTGAATGGTCCATAGTGGTAGAATGCACTGGAAATCAAGCCCTAGGATGGTAATCCATGTCATTACATTATTTCCAACTTTAGGTAGCTAATAAATGTTTTATTTTTTGTTGGTTATGAAAATGACATCATGAACCGAAAATCAGTTTGATGAAGTCTAGGGGGAATGAATTGACCCTCAACCTTTAGGGGACATGCTTTTATTGGATTTCTCTCGTCCATAATGGATGAGTTTACACACATGCCACAAACCTCAAGCATGTATGCAAGCATACTTTGCATTATGCACAAAATTAATATATATTATATGTCTACATATATGTATAATAGATTAAGGATTATTAATTTAAATATATCATGTATAATTACCTAATGATATTTAAATATACCTAGTGATACTATCTTATTACAATTTACGATTGCTATATTTGGAGGTTAGTTCTTGTACATCGTTTATGTTATTTAGTGTCATAGACAGTAATATATGCAAAGGGCCTAAACTAGATGCCTAGAGGTTTCAAAATGTTACATCTAGGGTTTGCCAATATCATTACTATTTGTCATCATAAGTAACTTTATTCAGTGAGAAAACATTAAGACATTTAGCGTAGCACATTGGGATACTTGAGATGAAAGTTTTGCATTTTAGTATGCAAGGGGAAGATATTATTGAGCATACTAATGGAAATTGTCATGTGTTTACATTTTAGTATGCAAGAGGAAGATATTATTGAGCATACTAATGCCAAGTGTCATTTGGGTACACTTTAGTCAACTTGTACACCATCGTGTAACATAGGCATACACCCCATAACACTATTGAACATACTCATGCCAATATATTACTAGGTGCACTTGAACTCCAAGTGTCATGAGGTCACCCTTATGGTGAAGTTCTCGATCATAAGTTTAACCAAGCATACGGCGCAAAATAGGGGAAGTCATGCTATTACACATGTGATGCTAAATACCAAAAATGGTATAGTTTTATTGTACTCAATCATGTATGTGGAGTATAAATACATCTAATATAATGACGGAATATATGTATTGAGACATGAAGACTGAAATACATGTACCATGTATTTGGTAACATAAGAATCCAACATATTGTCGGAATTGATCCATATGGATTTATATGAATTGATCCATATATTTTCATTGGAAAGTATGTCATACATCAAGCAATCCTTGTTTTGTTTTGTAATGCCCATACTTCTAATTAAGATAGGGGGTGCAAGTATGTGGGAAAATTATATTTTCCTTAGAAGTAATATAGGTTCTCCAATAATGAGTCATAACATTACGTAGCAATGCTAGGAGGGTACCCTTTGAGTATCCGCAATGGTGCAAGGATAATTAATCAAATATAATAGCTTCAAAAAGGTATCAAAGAGGTTTCCAATGCGGGTGTCGGGAGACTTTTCCAAAAAGTGCAACTACCATTTTGACCTCACCAACTTTCCCGTTGCTTTATAGCTATTTAGATTTGTTTAGATCGTAATTTAGACTAGATTAGAACCTTTACCACCACTTGGCATTAGTTTTGTCCTCGACACCGACATAATCAATTCTAAGCATTGAAAGTAACTACCCAAATAGATTAAGAATAGCCTAAGTAAAACTCAAATGTAGAGGTATCCTTGCTCTTGAAGTGCATCAAACCGGCGCGTGCCGGTTTGATGCTCTTTTGAGAAGGTCTTTCTGGGCTTGTTACTTAATGTTATGGTGTTAGAGGAAAAAAAATTGGTGAAAATATAAATGAGTTGAATTGAAATACATAGATGAAATTGTTGTCCATTTTGGACCCACAGAGGGTGGATGACAAGGGCATAGTTGCCAACGTCTTTCCCCTCTATCATTGTGTCAAAGGGTTTCCAAGTTCTCCCTACATTGTAGTTGTGGGTTTTGTGTTTGCTTGAGATTGTTGGTGCATCTATAGGATTTGTTGTGAGAAATATTTCTAATTTTGGTTTAGAGTATTGGAGCAGCTGGAGGTTTATTGTCGTTGATAGCTTGATTGTTGGGTTAGAGTAGTCTTGCGGCTTCAGGTTCTTCAACCCTAAACTCTAAACAAGCATGATGTTCCCCATTTTTTAATGGGTTTCACATGGAGTGTTGTGTATCAGTTTTCTGTCCGGGTAGGCTATATGTGGACATGAATATATTTGACCCGTCCATATGAAATGATTGGATGGGAGGGTATCTTAGATGGCAAATGTTGGTTACTTACGGAGGGAATTGTAATATGTTTGTACATATGATACGAATAAACATGCAATACCATCCCGATACCATCCCATATTGAATATTCGTTGATGGACTTGCAAGGGACCAACTACACATTCAGTGTCCGCGGAGGGTATCCGTAAACCCTAAACCCTAAACCCCTAAACCCTAAACCCTTCTTGGATGGACATTTCTTAATTTGGAAGGTGGGGAGGTCATTACTAACGGAGTATTTATTTGCATCGATATATGTGTACATGTGATCAAAGGTACATAATAAGCATTCACTCCAATTCCTAACACCACAAGGTCATCATGTACTAACCCTCTACCATATTAGCAACCATGACCGATGGTAGTGGAGTTCTATGTCGTATTCCATGAAGTACGACATAGATTACCAAGGCAAGTAGATTCTCCCATGGTACTAATTTGGCTCGGGCTTTTCACCACCATGACTATTAATGATTGCTCCTCATGCGTGTAAACTAATATGATATTCATAATTTTCCAATCTCATCTTCCACAATAATTGGGGGCCATACATTACAACACACACATTACCCCACACAATTATCGAACCTAGAACATGCTACGATTCTTGTGGACATTAAATGATCATTTGGGCAACTCCCAATGACGGAGGTCAAAGGAAAATATACATTCCTTATGAGCTCGGGGGTCAAATCGGCAATTCATTGGGATTTCATTCCGGAGTTCGAACCATCAATGGAGCACGTAATTAATGACGGATGTCAAACAAACATGCAAATTCCTTATTGACATTGAGGTTATGATGTTTATGGCTTACCATTTGAAATTGTCTTCGTCATTCTAAAATGACACTAAAATTTAGTGTGGTGACTTAGTATGTACATTTTAGTATGTTTTCGTAATGCCGAGTACTTTCACAAGCATTCATACACATTCAAACCAATTAAGTGCGAGTTAATGAAATCAAGTGTAAGCAATTCCGATTAATCCCAATCAAGCCCGAATAAATAAGAAAGTATGCTTACCAAATGAAGGTCGACTAATCAATTATAAAATGAAATTACTATAATTAAATATAAATAATTCCAATAATTAGATACTAATAATTCAAGTATCTATTTAATTCATGTTGAAATGAATGAATGAATGAAATCCAATAAATTACATTAATTAATTAATGAAGGTGAGCATATCCCACATGACCATACAGAGGGTTGTTGACATGTAGTGTGTGCGTTCGTATTTGTTGTATCAAACATTGTATATGATCTTTGGTGCGTTGCACATAGCTATTTAATGAGAATGCAGTTGAGCATGCCAAGCAATGTAAATTATGTGCTATAATGTCGAAACAACCTATGGAATGTCCGGGTAGGCTATATGCGGACATGAATATATGTGACCTATCCATGTGAGATGATTGGATGGGAGGGTATCGTAGATGGATCCGAAGACATTACCCTGAGTTTCTTCGAAAAAAGTTATGTGAAATTCCATTCATTGTACCTTTGGTAAGATATAATAATAGTATATATATATATATACATATATTTATATGTATACATCTCATTATGATTTAAATTTTGTTTCATTGGGGTGTTTTGTGGGTGACTAGCAACTTAGCACAATATGTTTGAGTCTAGTTTATTTAGCCTCTCTCAATTGAGGCATATATGTAGACTTTAAACACATTACAATTTTCAAGATTACTTGAAATTAGATTCATTTATAAGGTTTTACTTTATATTTGTAATTAGCATCAAGCAAGCCTCATTGTGTCAATCTGCATTGCAAATACCTACATAATTTGTCTTAGATTGCACTAACCATCACATTTCGTTTGGTGGTGGAAGGTTCCACAACAAGATAACAACACCGATTGTGCACTTTTTGTGTTGGAATACATAGAACAATTTTTGGAGGCGATAACCAACTATGATGCACCTGTTGAAATATTTTCATTTGTAAGTCAACAATTGAATCTTATTTTCATGATCAATATGGCATTGTAAATTTATTTAACATTTAAAATTAGACTTTGTGATACTTTGAGGATATTATCTAAATGAATTTAATTTACAAGCTTTTGTGTTAGTTTCTTATCCGTTCTTCATGTGTATTAAGAAATTTTTAACTTAATTTGGTGGCTTTGTGTATGGTAGCTTACAAGGGATTGGTTTCCACCATCAATTTGCCTTACAAAACGGGCAACCATTACAAATTTGATTTTAACATTGGAGAATCACAATGCATGCTCGGAATTGCTTATCAAAACGTCAAGGCACCTATTGTATCACAATCAAACAGGTAATAATTGGTTTATACTTTATACATAAGCTTAAAGGTCTCCATCATCATAATAATGTTGCTTGATTTTAATGAGGTATTGATTTAAAATGACCAATCATTTATGAGGTCACCAAGTCAACTAGGCAATTTTAAACTCGTGGGATTCAAGAGATTCGACAAGCCTCATGAAGAAGGAACATTGCATAAATAGCTTGCTTTTTGTTATGCCATTTATAACAGAAGCAATATTAAAGGCAATATTATTAGAGTACATAGACTCTATTTGCATGCTAGTGTTGGCAGTGCATGTGATATCCTCCTCAAAAATTCTTTGCTAGTAGGTTTGAATCCCTATGTTTAAAATATCCCTACACATAGCAAAATGATTTCAAGTCAGGCTCATGTCATAATTCAATTAAATTGACTAATAAATTTAATGACCATAATTTGATTAAGATCTTTCAATATTAGAATAACAATGTGATTGCGATCATCATTTCCACATTATGTTTCTTATTCATTCCCAAAATTTGAAGTTAGTGGTGAACTAATGTGTGTTTCTTGTAGACTTCAAAGTTTTGGACTTGAACATCTCAACATCAATAGAACCAAGTAGTTTGGCGCTCTCATTGCGAGGAGAGGCGGCTGTCAAATGTTGGAACAACGATTACGCTGGGGCGCTACAAGCCTTAGAGATGGCAAATGATTTCCAACCAAACGATCCTCTAATTATTTCTTTAAGAGGACACATCAAACGAAAGATTGGTGATGTTTCTTCAGCATTATCAGACTTGGACATGGCAATTTCATTGGAATCAAGTTTTCCTAATTTATTTTGTAGAAGAACACTTGACCAACAAATGATCCATGCAATGTACAAATTGGCCCTCGAGGATCTAAATGTGATCAATGAATTGCACCCCTCTAATCCACAATTATTGTCCATGAGAGGATATGTCATGGGGAGATTGGGGCTTTTTGTAGCAGCTTCACTGGACTTGGTCGCAGCATCCTCATTGGAATTGGAGAAGAGTTTCAAAACAATCTATAGATTGGCAAACGTGAAAGCAATGATGCGTGATCTTGAAGGGGCATTGCAAGACTTAGAGATGGTGGAAAAATTACAACCTCAAGATGCGCGAGTATTGTCATTGAGAGGGTATGTCAAAGGAATGTTGCATCAATTTGACGATGCATTAGAAGACTTGAATGCTGCACATTTATTGGAACCAGAAAAAACGGTCACAATTCATAGAAGAGCAAATGTGAAGTGCATGATGGGTGATTTTGATGGTGCCTTACAAGACTTACATATGGTGAATAAACAATATCCTAATGATCCAGGAGTGCTATCTTGGAGAGGGTATGTTAGACACTTAGTGGATCAAGCTAGAGAGGCATTGGATGATTTAAATGAAGCAAATTTTTTGGAACCTGGAAACTCTATCACACTCCACAGAAGGGCACTCATTAGATGCAAATGGGAAGATTTTGAAGGAGCCTTGCAAGACTTGGACATGGTGGACACACTAAATGCTTCTGATCCACAAATATTATTCTTGAGAGGATATGTCAAGGGAAAATTAGGTCAACTTGAAGTGGCATTAGAAGATCTGGATGCAGCAGTTATTGGTTATATACAACGCTCACAATGTTTTTCTGGAGATGTATATAGCTCATGAGCTACAAAAACATGACTTAATGTATTCCACAAATAAGTTGAGACTTAACAACTTGATGATCATTATTACAATTGTTGTGTCCCCACTTGTTGTAAGAATTCCATCAATGATCATAGTACCTTTTATCAATGTCTTGTTGGAAACATGATGACATGGCTCAAGTCCAGTTGGACTCTTAACGATGTGGAAAATATTGCTTGAGAAATGCTTGGGTATCTTGATTTAGAATCAGGTTGTTAAGTACAAGATTAGTCTATTACAGCCCATGCTCTTAAAGGCTTGAAGCTCAGGTGCTTTATTTGTACTCACTCTGATTATGCAATTAATATACGAGTTTCTTTTGTGGTAAAACATTGTGTGTGTACAAACATCTGAGTTGATTGTTTCATTTCTATACTTTCCACAAGGTTATGGGCCCACGCCTACATTGTTTCTTTTGCAAGGATACAATGCTTCCGTGGTTTAGTCACAAAATGTAATCGTGTAAGGTATAGCTTTGAATCTTTATTTTATTTTTATTTTTTGTTGATAAAGAATAATTACTTCAAACCTTCATGCTTTTAGTATTCATGTAGACTTTATGTCTTTTGTTTTGTCCTTTTTCTCCTCACCCATTTATCTCACTTTGAATAGAAAAACAATCCCCAGAGAGTATTTTGTTAATGAAGAGGATTGGATCAACAAAGATGCAGCATGCCGGTCCTTCCTAATCTCTACCATTGACAACAAACATATGCACAGACTCATGAATTGTTGTACATCAAACCAAATGTGGGGCCGATTGTGCACAATGCACAAACAAAATGCCATTGAGAATGTGTAGATGCTACAACAACAATTTTTTGATATGTGATTGAAGTCCAATGCTGCGGTGGTCGACCACATAAGTTGCGTCAAGCAGCTTGTAAATCAACTCAACAACCTCGGCAAGACTGTATCATATCAAGCAGTCATTTGCAAAATTCTCAGCATGTTGCCTCCATGTTTTTTCCATATGCTTTCTGCCTAGGACAACATTGCATGCCACGAGCAAACCATTGAATCTCTGATATTGTGTTTACTCAAGAGGAGAGCCGCAACATCGCCCAAGAGTTCATGAAAAATGAAGAAGAGAAAGCCTTTCTTTTCTAGCCAAGGCCAAGGATCGGGTTCTGGCCACAAACTTCTCACAGCAGACAATAAACAAAAGCATGTTGCAAAGACAGCTAGCCAACTAGCATCACCTAGCTAAATTTTCCGGGCCCCTATTTGTCACTTACCTTTAGCTAGGCTAGGTTCACTAAACCTAGGAATTTTACTTAGCTTTAGCTAGCTAACTTTTCCGAAACTCTCATTTTCACTCAAGTTCGACTAGCTAAAAAGTTGTGTGACATGCATATTCATTTTAAACCAGAGAAATCCATTCAAATGAATCCAAACAATATATATTTGGTTGTATTGCTCTCGGTTGGCTCTATATTTTCATGTTGTTGCACAAGGAAATTGAAAGGCTTAAAATCAACACATATAGTCGGCTTCCTCACTTTTGACTGGCACTGGTGATAGATCATCATCTTCATCATCATCATTGTCATTATCATCTTCTTCATTTTCATTATCATCGCAATCGTGAATGTCATCTGGCAATTCAGGACGAGATGGAATCAAGGTGTTCCAAATCGGAGATTCCACGACATCTGTTGGATTATTAGGAATGAGGCTCATGTTCAGTTTCAAAAACATCGTTGCTTCAACGAGTCCGGGTTTGAGAGATGACCGGTTGGGTGCAATGACATCATTCATTCCACCAAGATCACATTTAGATTCCAACTAGCTATTAGCTAACTTCAGCTAGCTAACTTTCCTCGCCCGAATTATGGCACTTAATTCTAGCTAGCTATTCTTTTGAGGCAGTGAATTCTTGCATAGCTTTAGCTAGTTGGAGCTTTTAGCTAGCTGAATAGTTGCCCACTTAGTTAGCTGTCCAAGGTTTGAAAGAATGCAAAACTCAAGAAGAAGACCAAGTGCAGAAAATGTGAAAAACAAAGACACTGGGAGCGCGAATGCCCAGAAAACAAGAAAGATGGCAACTTTGACAAACTCAATGAGATAGTGACCACCAAACACACTGAGGTCCGGAAAAGCGAAGCCCTCATAGTTATCACCGAGGAGTTTGATCCCGGGGAGTGCACTTAATGCTAAGACTAGGAATCACGTGAGTGCGTACTTTCGACCCCCCTATGTATGTACTAAAAAATCATTTAAAATTTGTTAAAATAATATGAAGTTGTTAAACACAATCTAAAGTTCTTGTTGTATAAATTTCAAAAAAATACTCACTTGTAAATATTTTTAAATTGATTTTTGAAGCGAAAAACAACACATTTCAGTTCAAACTTCTATAAAAATTTTAATAAGATTTTAAAAACTTTTGGTCCTAAAATTTACACCAAATGATAGATATATACGTAATGATTTAGTACCTAAAAAATATTAATTTAAAAACTATTTCAAGGTCAAGTACATAGGGGGGTATGCTATTAAAACGCACTCACGTGTATTCCTAGTCTTAGCATTAAGTGCACTCCCCGGGAGTTTGATGTAGGAGATAGTTGGGCTTATATTGTACACAACCATGAGCACTCAAATGACGATGCATGGTATATGGACAGAGGCGCCACCGACCATATGACTAATTGGTTGGATTGGGTTGCAAGTTTCCAACCTGTCTCCCATGGACGTTGTTGGCATGTGATAATAGCTGACAACTGATGGCTCTGGGCACGCAATTTGGGATGGATCAAATGCTAGCTTGATGGCCACTGGAAGCTCCGCAACATCCATTGTGTGCTGTACGTCCCAGAGTTACGCAAATTATTATTAGTATTATTATTTAATAATAATAATACTAATAATAATATTATTATTAGTCTTTCAGTAGACCAAGCAACCGACAAAGGATTTATCACGATTACACATGCCGGACATGTTACCTTACGAGTCATGAAGGCCAAGGAAAGGTGGTGTTGATGGGCACATGTTTAAACAAACTTTACAAATTGGCACTCAAAGTTAACCGTCCCACCATTGCAGCTAACATCGCTATAACACATGATACAAGTGTGAGATGGCCTACACCAAGCGATACATCGAGGAAGCAACTTACACTGTGGCACCAACGTTTTGGGCATGTGCATCATGCAATGCTCGTGCACATGCACAATATTGTGAAAGTCTTATCCTTGCTACAACAACACACGCCTCCAACCACTCCATACGAAGGTTGCGCTATTGGTAAAAATACCAAACGGCCTTTTCCAAAACACCAATCATCACCAAGAGCTGAGCGACCTGGTTTCTTCTATCATGCAAATGTTTGCGGGTCAATGAGTCAAGAATCTCTAGGGAAAACTCACTATTTTGTCTTCTTTAAGGACAACTTCTTCGGGTATCATTTTGTCTACTACATCAAACATAAGTTAGATGTTTTGGATCATTTCAAGTCCCTTTGCAAGCTCGTCCCTTTGCAAGCTCGTCCCTTTGCAAGCTCGTCCCTTTGCAAGCTCGTCCCTTAGCAGGCTGGAAACTGCATCCAAATGCTACAAAATGGCCGCGGAGGAGCGTTCTTAGGCGGAGATTTGTCAAGTTTCTAGCCAACTCTTGCATTCGACATGAGCTTACCCATCCTCACACCCCAGAGCAAAATAGGAGTGCAGAGCGTGAAATCGTACCTTGGTCGAATGCGTGTTTACCATGTTGCACACAAAGCAACTCAGTCTTAGCCTGTAGGGAGAGGGATATTGATATTTTATACATTCCCCACCTTCGATCAACTCGCAAATCTCTTTACGAAGGCTCTCCCCATTTGACCGTTTCTCTTTATTTTGGTCTTCGATCAGGCTGCTTCCCTTGCCTGTTAGTTTAAGACTTAGTGGCCTCAAGGAGGGTGTTGGAAATATGATGACATGGCTCAAGTCCAACTGGGCTCTTCACAATGTGGAAGATACTGTTTCAGAAATGCTTGAGTATTTTGATTTAGAATCAGGTTGTTAAGATACAATGATTAATTTGTTATATAGCCCACGCTTGACTGTTACAACCCATGCTCTTGAAGGCTTGAAGCTCCGATGCTTCACTTGTACTCGCATTGTTTATGCAATTAATATACGAGTATCTTTTGTGGTAAAACGTTGTGTGTTTGTGTACAAGCATCCCGAGTTGATTGTTTTTTTTCTATACTTCCCACACATCTTTGTAAGATTTATTGGAATCCATTTCCTTTTGGAGTCTATACAATCCTTGGTCCTTGGTCTGCTTATACAATCAATTGTTTTGTTACAACCCAAGAGCAAGAGAGTTTAGTGGTGAATATTTTATGTAGAATGGTAATCAAAAAAGTTGGTCCATACCATTGCACTTTGCCAATTCCATGTCTTTACAACTGTAGATACCTCCTCTACAATATGTAAAGCCCACAATTAGTCTAACATAGATTTAAACATTGATGTGAGTGCTAAATTTTTGTTACCAAATATTTTGAAGGTGCACTTTCATATTGAACCTTTTGCTCATCATTTGGTTTTTGTATTTAGTTTTGGACTTCATATTTTTTTGCATGCACGCATAGTGCTGCTTTGCACACACAAAAAATAATTAGGTATCAACAATTCATTTGGTCCTTTTTTTTTGGGTCTTATCATTTTATGTCTATGCCCATCAAAAGACCAATCTACATTTCCCCAAGAAAACTTTAGTAATTACTTTTGGTGACAATGTATTTACTGGTCAAAAAAAAATTTAAAAGGAAGAAAAAATGGAATGGGGCGTATCTCGGGGAGATTGAACCCGACGTGAATCGAACACGCAACCTTCTGATCTGGAGTCAGACGCGCTACCATTGCGCCACGGATCCCCAATGATTTCTTATGAGAACTGTACTTATTTATATAGACTTTTCTGCGTGTTTTAAGGTTTCGTGGTCCTTAAATCTCCTGGAAATCTTCATCCAACAACGAGAACATTATTTCCTTTCCGAAAAAGAAAGCCAAAACAACTTCATCCATCCTCATCCGTTCATGAAGGGATCAAGCGCATGAGCTTCACAGTGTAATCTGGAGCGTCTCTTGTGCCGTTTCGTGTTTCTGTGTTTCCGTTGCAGAGAACCGGATGGCTATGGCGACAACACTCTCCCGCCACCTGCTGGCAGCTTCGCAGAGCAAGGGGGCCACCTCTCCGAGAATTTCATGTGGAAACGGCTCCATTAGCCTAGCACCCAGGCGACAGCAGCTGCGGTGGAGCAGCAGCATATCGCCGGAATTGCACCAGGTCTCACTCGCTAGGGTTTCAAGGAGGCGTGGTGCCGTGGTCGCCATGGTGTTGCCATCAGGGTATGTGGGATAGGAATCGCAAACTCGGTCTCGATTTGTCTAGCTCATAAAAGAGTTACTACATTTTAGGAGAGGCGAGGTTCCATTTGTTAGGGCTTTAAGGATGGCCATGGTGTTGTTATCAGAGAGGATGGGGGAGGCTCTTGTTAAATCGGTGGTGGAAATAGGCCTACAGTGTGGTAAAGTTTGATTATCCTGAGCAATTCGTGTAAATGGGAGTGAGATTAGAAGAACCTCAACTACTGTTGCATTGGTTGGATAAATGGCATGATGGCTGATATGTCATTCCGACTGTCATGGGCTTATCTTCTCTCAGTCTAGATAATGCATTGTCTTGCCTGGGAGAATTTGTTTTAAGGATGTGGTAGAGGATAAGTGCCTTGGCACCCGACGTTCAAGATTTATAATATCGTAGGAGGAGTATACATCCGTGGCTTGTTTCACAGTTCGTAATATTATTCTTCTGGTCAAGTTCAAGAGAATTTGAGTGACAGCCAAAAGATTGAGCAGTTAAGTGAAGCTATAGTGAATTTTGATAGAGCTGTGGTGGTGGTGAAGGAAGATGCATTGATTAATTGTAATGTACTGGTAAAACTACTGGCAAAGTATGTAACTTGCTGTTTTTCGATATGGGTGCAGGGACACAGAAACCATGACGCCTGGGCAAGATATCCCGTAAGTACTTTAGATGTATGCTGCTGAATTCCCATTTTCTTTCTTGGAAAGTAAGAGTTGCCTCAAAGTACATACAAATATAGCTGCGAAGTGTTCCCATGCTATATGCTTATAAATGTGAAGGCAGATTATGAGTATGAGGGCTACTTATTGAATAGTGGATATTAAGATATAAGGGGAAATGAAGAGTTCGCAGTGATCACTAATTCAGACTGTTACTGGAAGAGTCATATCTATTGTTAGGGTTCGTTACTTTTTTCTTTGACAGGCTCTTTGGTTGCATTGGTATGAGCAATGTGCAAAATTTTGGATTCTTATTGTTGGACAGTGGAGTTTGGCAGATGGGAGGCGAGAGCTGTTAAGTCATATAGCATGGCTGAGCTGGAGGCCCGCAAGTTGAAGTACCCCACAACTGGAACAGAGTCACTGCTTTTAGGAATTTTAACCGAAGGTGAGATCAAGCAATCTAGGAAATGCAGTATACAGAACTCCACCGTCACTACATGCAAGTTTCGCAAGATTGTATGCAAATGCTGCCAGTTTGAACACTTTGAATGTGTTGTGAATTGTGCCACACCAATACATGTGTCTATGTTCATGGGCACGTTGTTCCAAGGGGCCAATAATTTGGAACTCAGACAAATTCAAGTATTATATAAAGTATGAAATTAGATCCATGTGTTGGTTTGGATATAGCAATGATACTAGAGTAGGGTGCATCTTTATGCTGTTCTTCTCGTGAAGGTCATCACAGGTGACAGTGAATTAAACAAATTAGGCACTGCAATACAGGCACAAGTGAAGCAGCAAGGTTTTTGCGGAAGAATGGTGTAACCTTGTTTGGTGCGAAGGATGAGATCATCAAGCTGCTTGGCAAAGCTGACATGTACTTTTTCAGTCCAGAGCATCCACCTCTTACTACCTCAGCTCAGAAGGCTCTCAATTGGGCCATTGACACAAAGAATAGACCTGGTAATTGTTCACTCTTTTAGTCTCCTGTAGAGTATCAGGGAAGCAACTATCAAATTTCATAAACCTGTGCAAAGGATAGGGTTTAGGGTTTAGAGTTTTTGGCTTTCGGGTTTAATTTAAATACTATACATGGTCCAATAAATCCTGGTGTTTAGCGTTTGCATCTTCAAGCTGATGGATTGCAAGTATACACATATAAATCTGATTCATCATAAAAGTGGACTATCCAAGGAAATGCCAATGTACCATGTTCATGATATCTATAGATGCTTGCATTGTCAAGCATGAAGGTCCATGTCCTCTAAAATATGATATTGGTTATATCTTCACTGAGCCCTTTACTCTCCATCCACTCCCTTAATTATGCAATTATCCTCAAGCTTTAACAAGGTTTGTGCATTGGGGTAGAAAATGCACCAACCTATGAGCTGTAGTTTGAAAGTGGACTCAACAAGTTGTGGCCTTGGTGATTTCTGCAGAAGGAGCATCTGGCAACGAGCTGAGTACAACCATGATGGTGCTTGGAATCTGGGCCCAGAAGGGCTCAGCTGGTCAGAAAGTACTTGAAAACCTTGGCATAAATGATGAAAAAATTGCTGAACTTGGTGCAACTGTAAGTATCTCTTACACATTTTTGGGTGTGGATAATATATTCTGTTTTATATTGGTAAGATCTTCAAATTTGTGAATCCTTCTACAAAGGAGCCTTCACACTTGAGATGTCAGTGGTTTATACATTCAGTTGCTATTGGAGTTCAACTTTCAAGATTGCACCTGCAAACCTGGCTTGAACTCAAAAGTAGTTGGTCAACTTCATACATGTCTGATAAGTTTTTTTCACAGCTACGATTCTGTCTATGAACTTGGGATTTTAAAATATATGCTTAGGTAGTGTGTATACTCTGTGCCTCTTTAGCAGTCTTTCCTCTTTAACAGGTCGCTTTCATTTTTAATTTCTGAATTGTTTAATCTTTCCAATATCTGCAGATGAAACAGTCAGCTAGTGTGAAGGGCCAGTACCAACAATTAGTCCAGTAGGTTTTAGTCTTTAGATCTCAATAGTTTTGACCAATCCTGAAGGACTGCCATGTAAAGTCATTCATACTGTACAAGAGAGAACATTTTTGTCAGTCACATGATGCATTAATGATCATCATGACTATCGTAGGACTTGCTCAGAGATGATATTTACCATGCCAGCAATTACTTTGTGGGAAGGTTTCCTCCGATTGCCTTGGTTCATTTGTTGTTCTTAAGATGTTTAAGTTGGAATATATGTGGATGATACTCGTCGTCTGGAGTTTGTTCCAAAAAATATATACAGTATCTCTACAGTAGACCACCAAGTGGATGTACATAATTTTAAACTTGAAATTGACTCAATCATATAACTGTAAGAGACAATCTAAAGAATACTATAATACCCGACTATTGACCTAGAAGTATGTGTTGCCCAGTCACAATTCAATTTGACAGGGGTTCAGATATGAAGAATCAGCTTGATCATGCAGCCTGTAGGAGGACATCGTTCACGGGCACAGATTCCAAGCACAAACAAATCAGCAACAGCACAAACATTTAGGTGATTCTTACATCTAATGTTTGCAATCTAACAGACGCATCCACATCACCCTGATCTGTGAATCACCAACCCCCTGGTCCAAATCCAGTTGCTGGGAACCATAAACAGTATATTAATCCACAGTTCAGTTCCTGAACTTAGCATATTACATTGCAATAATGATTCATCACAATTATGCTCTACAAGGGATGATAGATGCTGTGACTCAATTCCCCAAAATGGCACAAACATCATGTGTCTCCGAGTAAGTTACTACGCTGTTGATGTGAATCTGTGAACTTGGTGATCTCTCGAGGCCGGCAGACCAGATATTCACTACATGAATCTGATCAGAACAAATCCCAGAAGCCTGCAAACACCCACTGGTTTGTTTTCAGATTCATGCTGTACAACCCCGTCACATTCACTTTCCACACCGTGGTTGGGTCGGTGACTCCTGGCCAATATCGGCGGGACCACACTTCAATGGTTTTGCTCTTGGGGGGTTGTTCCGCGGAAGCATGCATGGTGACGCGGTAGTACTGCGAAAAAGTTGTCTGGTATTCCAAGTAGGCAATCCCTCCTGGCGAACCTGTCATCGAACATGACCAATCTGCAGTCCGTGGGAAGCTCTTGGTGGATGCTTGTTTGTCCGAAGCAATGTGCGCCTCCCACCATCGTTGCTAGCAGCATCAAAAGCAGTGCTGCTGCGCACGCAGCGGCCGTAGCCAGGTTTGCGTTGCTTCTCGAAGCCATATCTTTTGAATGTCGCTGCTAATTCCCTGAGAAAGCAAACATGAGGGTCAGTTGTTGGAATTCACATCCATGACCCGCATCTTTATCAATCAGAGCTTATGTCACATTAAAGAAACTCTACCCACACATGCTCTAGTTGATTTAATCACGAGCCCTACTCAAGTCATACATAGACAATTCATCACTGCTTTCCCAACAACCTAGATACATCCTCCAAATGGATGTCGCTGCTGATACCTTGAGATAGCAAACACGAGATTCATAACTATGAGTGTGGACTCGACTTCCGTGACCCATGACTTTGTCAAGTAGAGCTGATGTCACATAATTAAAGAAACTCTATGCACACACTTGGTAGTCGCTTCAACATTTAGCCCTAATCAAGTCATACAAAGATAATTCACCACTGCTTTCCCATGACCTAGATGCATTGATCACCCCCAATTGGATGTCGCTGCTAATTCCTGAGAAAGCAAACACACGATTCATATCTTTAAGTTTGGAATTGACATGCATGATCCATAACTTTATCAATTAGAGCTAATGTCACATAAAGAAAGAAACTCTACCCACACACAGTAGTCGCTTCAACCTTGAGCCCTAATCAACGAGTTCATACATAGAAAATTCACCACTGCTTTCCCAACAACCTAGATGCGTCCTCCAATTGGATGTTGTTGCTAAATCCCTGAGAAAGCAAATACAATATTCATACTTAATTATAAGTTTGGACTTGACATGCATGACCCATAACTTTATCAATTAGAGTTAATGTCACATTAGAGAAACTTTACTCACATATGCACTAGTCGCTTCAACCTCGACCACTAACCAAGTATTACACAGACAATTCATCACTGCTTTTCCAACAACCTAGCTAGATGCTTCCTCCGACCACTACTGTAAAAGAATTCAGAAACTCCAGATCCTTGAAGTAGCGTCCTCAATCATATCAAACATGACAAACATGGACATGAAATGGATTCATGATTGTGAGTTTAGAATTGACATCCATGACCAAATGTCTGTGCATAAAAGAAACTCTATCCACACACTAGTCGCTTCAACCTCGTGCCCTAATCAAGTCACACATAAAGAATTCATCACAGTTGCTTCTTTCACAACAACCTAAATGCATCCTCCAACCACCACTGTAAAGATTTTACAAACTCCAGATTCTAGAATTATAGCGACCACAATATTACTAAACATGGCAAACATGGACAAAACAGTAATGTTTGGATTAACCCCGATTAACATAGAGAGGAAGGAGGCTCACCTTACTACGACGGCTTAACCCTAAAGAGTACCTCTGCGAAAACTTGCTAACAAAACTGACATGACCACCTTGCAGATCATCACCCTTGGCTCCCGAAGAAGATATTGGAGAAGACTCCATACCAAGCTTACATAGCAACAACAATATATATATGGTTGTCGAGAACCCAGACCTCTAGACTGATCGCCAGGGAGATAGTTCTGACTTGATGAGTTATATTTACTTGCTCATTATGGTCACAACGACGCCCTCGTCGATCACTCTCGAGAGCTGACAACATTCCGACTGTCGAGGTTCACAGACTGGTTTATCGGCAGGTGAGAATGAATGATTCTTCTCGAAGTTTGAGATCGATGGCATTGTTACCATCCAATATCGACATCACAATGTCTTATCCACGCTTCGAGGGTAGCTAGGGATGGATGCTGAGTGTTACTGATTTATCTTTAGTAACAGCTCTCGGAAGGTACCAGTTCATAATTCTTCTTCAGTACACTTCTACTTTAGTAGACAACAGATTGAATTTGCTTTGAACTCAACTACCGGCACCTTTTGGTCTCAACTCCGTGACTCCTAAGAAACAACAACTCTATATATAGTGGTCTTCTGGAGCTCGACGTTCATTCTTACTCTCTCTGGACTTTTTGGATCAAGGTAGTCCCTGACCAGCACCTTGCCGAGCTCTGCATGCAGATTAAGGTACTGGTCCCAATTCAGTAACTTAATTATGCATCCAGTGCTTCTACTTCTTCTACTGTTATTTTCAGATGTTTTATCATCGACTAAGATTCTTTTTTTAGATGACCTTGGTTTTGCAGTACATCTCTAAAATGGTTGTTCCGTGTAATTTCTCATGGAAGTTTGAAGTAATTAGTTGCTCTTTGTATCTCGGCCTCCATACAGTTGATCCACACTGTGCAGATTCATGTAATAGTTCACCACACGAACATCTTTTGAGGTTGGAAGATGAAAAAAAAAGCGGATATTTGAAGCCAATGATCTGACAGAGGCAAAAAAAATTTAATGGATTATAAACTGGATAGTGGATACATAGAATAATACACTGTTGGATATATTGCTGCTGGGGGAGAATCATAGTTCTTGGGGTAGGTGGCTTGCGACCTACCCAGCAAATTAAAAAAGTGCATTGGCATTATTTTCATTCCTAATTAGCCTCTTTGATTCCATTCACTTTTTCAGAAGTTTGTTAACAAGCTTTCATGACTTATTATCTAGGGTTGACACCATGATGTGCAGATTAAAATCAACATACACAAACACTCAGGCAATTTGAAGATTATATAAATCATCAACATCATCATCATCAGACCCACTGCAACTGCAAATTAGCCAGGAAGATGTGGATGACGCAAGCGGAGTTATTGAACACTATTAATCATCAAAAGTCTGATACATCAAATGTCAAGGCAAGCTCTTCTTCAAGTACGGGAAGGGGGAGGAATAGGGGCAAGAAACTGAACCATGAAGCTCCAAGTGAGGAGATGAAAGACAGCATTTGGAGGCAGCTGCCTAGAGAGTTGGTCCTACAAGTGATAGCCAAGTTGCCCATTCCGGAGCTATTCCGGGCTCGATTGATCAACACGGCTACCAACAACATGGTCTTCGAGTTCTTGTGCAGGGAGAAGGAATGCTCGCTGTCGATCCGAGGGATGGAGGTGGATGGAAGCAACAACAGAGGATTTCTTCGCATGCACCACCATGAGACATCGAGCAGCAACAGTAGTTTGGTGATCTTGCAGCCCCTGGTGTTGGATTGCAGCAAGCAGGCGTGGCACAAACTGCCATTCTTCCCGTTCCAAGGCGTCATCCAGCGGGGGAGTTTCATGGCGGCGGCCGCGATCAACGCAGGTTTATACTAACAACTCTAGTGCTAAGCAACTAAAGCTATAATTTTCCTTTTGTGATGGCACTGTTGGTTAATATCTTTCTTTCAGGAATTAGTATCTATCCTATGTTTATTTCTAACTCTTGAGCTTTTCTCTATTTGTTACCTAAGGTCTCCCCCGTTACTATGGTACACCGTTCATGGTATTTAATGTCAGATGCATAATAGTGTCACTTACCTAGTTTTGAGGCGTATTGTTACGCTCATAATCAACAACTTGAATCGCCATAGTGTCACCTCATGACGCTTGGCATTCAAGTGCGCTTTGCTGATATGTCGGTATGAGTATGCTAGCCAAATGATGTTATGAGGCGTATTCTTATGTTACACAATGGTTTAGAAGCTGAGTAAAGTGTACACAAATGACACTTGCCATAAGTATGCTCAATTAAAATATTTTTCTCTTTGCATATTGAAACGCAAAACTATCATCTCAAGTATCCCAATGTGCTACACTAAATGTCATAACGTAAATACTTTTTCACTTCAGAAAGTCACAGTTTTATGTTGACGAATAGAAGCATAGTGGCAATTAGCGAACGAGACCTCTAGGCATCTAGGTTAGGCGCTTCGCAAATAGTGTGTGTGACACTAAATATTCTAAACGGTGCTAAGTGCTCCCCATCTCAGATCTTGTTGACGTGTAAATCTTCATTGGACATGAGCATGACGAACATAGACCGTAGCAAGTGGTCCTCACGACATGGTGAACATTGCATTCAATATAATACAAATGTATTGCCTTGCTACAAGTTGTAGCAGGGCTCCTTGTATACGATATCTAGTACTTGGGTTACCCACACACACTTGGGATCCACTCGTGACAGAGGTTTACCCTACATATGTATTAAGTCTCATTGAAAATCAAATGAAAATTTTGGTCTTGTTGCAAGGACGAGTTCAAAAAATGAATCCGTTGATATATCTTAGCATTTGAAAAGCTTGGCATCCATATGCACCATCACATGCAATCGATGGTAAAGGAAACATTATAAAAAGAATGTTTTTATGACTTGAGCATGAGTCGTAAGATACAATAAAACAGGGTTCTCTGGACCTTGTGGAATAAGAATATGGTTTCTGATTATACCCCAATTGTACATTTGGTAACCTTATAATCACACATAACAACTTCATGTTTTATAAAATGAGCTTTAAATCGTAACCAGCTATAATTCTTGAATCCAAATCCTATTAATTGCATACCCTGTGCTCACGTTTGTTTAATTGCAGGACTGGTTGTGCCCTCGGGCGAACGACGGCCTTCGAGTTATCTGGAGCTGGTTGCAGGAGACGCAGGTCTCATTTGCGTTGCGAGAAGGTGGGCGTCCGACAAAAGGGTCGCAATGGCAGAACTGTTTTGTGTCTACAATCCTCTCAACAGGAGCTGGCGCGAACTGCCTTGTCCACCTACTCACTTCCACGACGCGTTTGCTCAAAATAGCAAGTGCATCCTCACAGTTAACAAAGCCGCTGGCTCTTTCAATCTTGTCTTTGTGAGCAAGACCAATGCTAACAACAACGATCTCCATGTGGGCGTCTACTCTTCCACTTCCGACTCCTGGAGGTTGTCATCGAAACCCAATCAGCCACATTACCGAATCCTCAACATTGCCAGCAGCAGCAGCAGGTATAGTGCCAACTCATTTATGCACACATATGTGTATATGCGTAATTTATATTTATGAAATAGACTTCTGATGCCAATCACGGTGCCCTTAAACATCCTTGACCATCATGACCACCCCGGGTGGCGGCTGCAGGTTCCTGAGCGTCTTGTTCCAGGAGTTCCTACCCAACGAGCGCAAATTTGAGGTCGGGATCGTGAGGTTCGACCTGGAGACAGTCATGTGGGCAGCACCCGTGTGGGTCGAAGCTTTCAGCCGCGCCTTTCGACCCGTCGCATACCGCAACATGTCCCAGTACGTCAATCTTCTCGAAGCCGCAGGAACGCTGCTTGTGTGCTCGCGAGTGCTATATGCGGTGGTGCCTTGGTCGCGCTCGGAGGTGCCCAACACCCACACGTGGACCTACGCGATCCTCCGAGGCGACGGGGACGCAGACACGGCCACGGAGTTTCGCGAACTCACGCAAGTCGAAATCAAAGGCTTCCATTACAACTTGCGGGGCTCGTGTGCGTGGCGTGCGTGGAGTGATCGAGCCGGCCGGCACTTTATCGGCATGGTTCGGGTGGATCGGAGGAAGAGGATTACGCCCACGATCACGTATGATGTTGTGCTTGGGACGTGGTCGAATCGCCCGTTGATCGACATGGTTTACAAGGGTCCTGCAAATCAGGTCATCGTTCCCTACGAACCCAACTGGATGCAGCTAGGTAGATAGATAAATAGATGGATAGATGATGTTGTGACAAGATTGTTTCCTTTTGTCGAAAGGGGAAGCTTATGGTTTTATAACATTGCTAAGTTCCACCTGCCACTTACTTTAGGCAGGAGAATACTTCAACCAAGGGCCAAGAATCAACATAATGTGATTCTGAAAAAATCCGCTGGCGCTTCAGTGATCTTAGTACCGTGGCAAGGTCCCATTGAACATGGCATCTCTTTGTATAGAAGGATGGATGAGGGAGCGTGAGGCTGAACAATGTTATGGTAGGCCATGATTGTGGTAATGTGGGCATATGAAATGGACCCTCAACCACACGGGTAATGTTGGCAAGGGCGAAGACTTGGATATCAAAATGGGTTGCCATGGCCTGGCATTAATTCCGAGTATATATATGGCTAGTTAACCTAATTTTTGTAGTCATCTTAGGGGAAAGCTTTAGCTTGAACCAGAGTGTGATTAGTTTTGTTACCATTGAGTAGAAAGCAGTGGAGTGATGGGATGAAGAGCAGTTGCCAATGAGAGGTCGTGAGCTCATTGTTGTTTTGTCCGCAAAGACAACGTAGTATTTAAGCAGGTGTAATGTGTAGAAGGACAGTAGAAGTTGAACACGGATGCATTGGCTTCTAGTCAATTTGATCTCACTCCTTGCACCCTGAGGAACATAGTGCTTGTATTACCACAGTCGCGATGGCCTTATGCTAATAAAGCTAGTTTGAATGTGTATGAGAGTAACTTGGGGTATCGAACTGTTAGATTTGTGTCAAAGTGCATAAATCTGGTTCATTGATGCATGGGGATGAGGATCCCTCAACAAGTGATAGGATTAAATGTTAAGGATATTATATATGATGTTGCAAAATATCTAAACAAGGTCTCCAAGGACTATTTATGGATCTTATGTTGGGTTATGATGCATAAGTTTGTTGGTAGAAGATTTATGTCATGTTTTAGAGGGGGGGGGAGACTTTTGCCTCCCAATTGGTTTAGATGTAGCAGTCATTGGGGTGATGGATGTCAAATGTTTTTTTGACCTTACCTTTATTGGATCTTACCTTGAGGCATAGGTTGCATAATCATACCTTGACATGTACAACTTCAAGGTTACCTTCACGTCCATTACCAAGTCAGTAAGATCCTTGTGATTTTCACAATCCTGCGTATCTACATTAGGTTACATACAATTTAGTCAGAATTGAGGAATCTTTGGGAAAGCACATGGCAACCCAATGGCCGAAGAAGGAACCCTGCGTGAGAGTATCCCTCCGAATTTCACTTGGCTACACAAAATCCACATGGGCTGAACTATGCACCTCATTGTACAGTACAACCAGGGGTCATGGGTTAATCAAAATTCATAATAGACCTCTAGATGGTAACAATTACCTTGCTTTACTTCGTTTTCATCAGGTATATCATACACATAGAGATGGCATCCCAGTTTAACACTACTCGATCAATGTCAAATCATCAAACAAATGGTTGGCCATCGAGTGGGCAAGTTACAATATTAATTACAATCCTGTACACAAACAGGCTCTCAGTTTAGTGAGCTGAGATTGTATATGCCAGAATATTTTGGTGCATGGGGTCTCCGATGAAGTCAAAAAGATTTTCTACAGGGCCCTTTTGTGTCACAAGAGCTTGCAAGTAGAACCCCAGCCACGCCACCATTGCCAGACGTCCGTTCTTCATTTCCTTCACTTTCAGATCCTCAAAAGCCGCAGGGTCTTTTGTCAGTCCCAAGGGGTCAAATACACCACCTGGATAGTTTACATCGCCAGGGAGGAAAATACCCAATGGCTCCAATGCTTCTATGCCACAGTACCTTGCATATTCTGGCCCAAGCTGCCAACAAACCCAAAGGGAGTTTAATGAAAGTCAAAATTTGCAAGCCACTACCTGATCATAATTAGACCTCAACACAATGGAGCTTTTGGTTCAGAGTTAGTTGTTTTGCATACTTTACCTTCCATGTTCGGCAAGTTTTCGGTGCATGCTCCAAGGTAGTGTGGAGGTTTGAATGAGGAACAATTATATCATTTCATTGAGGGTCAACCCTGATTTGGCATGCCAAGAGGTGCTATAATGAGTTTGGCCCTCAATGAACCAAAATAGGTTGCTTTTCATTCAAATTCAAACATTATCTCCAACCATGCACCACACGTGGAAAAACATTGCTGATATTGTATGCAAAACAACCAATGGAAAATTGTAGGGGACCAACTCCTGACAAAAAGTCCCATTGAGTTGAAGGATAATTCTGTTAGGACAAGGACCGATGCTTGGGATCTGTTTTTTAAGAGGATTGAAAGACCTCGGTTTGCAGGAATGCAAGGGGTAACCCAAGGAACTTGGAAGACTGATGTTCATTATTTTAATGCGAACATGGACAGACTATTTGAACCGGATGTGAATGTTTAGAAAAAGGCAAGCAAGAAAGTTAAAGGACTGGATATGAAAGATTTACCATGAGAATAACTTGGCAGAATGCAATCACAAGAATTCCTTGAGCTCCAGCAATGTGTAGGCCTGGAATACCAAGATAGTCAAGTGTATCACCCTGAAACAAGCAACCCAAAAATCCACATTTTGTAAGCTTCCATGGCAATGGTCTTGCATAAGTATCAACCCAACATTAGGTCCGTCACACATTTTCAAAGACATAAATCAAAGAAATTCTTATCTTGTGGAAGGTCTTAACAATGCTTGAAGATGCTTGGATGAATCAAAGATGCTTGTCAATTGAAAAGGTTAAGGTGAACCCCTGATAGATTTAGTAAAATAGGTGAGACCTACCTGGAGTTTGGCATAGCCGACGCGCCACCAAACTGGTTCAGAAAATTGAACACCCCCAAAGCGATCAAGAAGCTCAGGGATGACCACACCTAGTGCAGCCAACATTGCCCAGCGAGCATGCAATATCTCAAAACTGTTCACAAAAAAAGTTTCAACATCACAAAATAGTTGAGTATTTGAGAAAGGATGATCATTACACCTCATACCTAATGAGGTACCTTGCTGCAAGTTAGGAATAAGTGATCCCATGCAAAAGTGTCATCTGTCTCTTAAGTGGACAATATTCTTTCCAAATATACTATCAAAATCATTGGAGGTGCATTAGATACTCTTCGAACATGCTACTAATTCTTACAAATTGTAATACAAACTAGTGTAAGCATGCCCTATAAGAGTTAAATAACCTGATAAACTCCTATATGGATAAGATGCAGAAGACATACTTGAAAAACTTTTCGAATGCAGATGGATCACGAGCCAGTCCAAGAATGTCAAACCCGTAGTCACCCGGAGCCTCACCTTGAAGGTGGTCTGGATAGTCATATGGTATAGGACCAAGCCACTTCGGACGGCCTTCCCTGTACCACATACTGCATTTTCAAAGATTATTGTAAGTATCGTGTAAATACTTACTGCATTCAAAGTAGACTATCCCTATATTCCAAGAGTGCCATAGTCTATTACACTTAAAGCAACTCCTATATATGGTCACTTTAAAATGATTCTCTCAATATCCAGCTTTCAAAGCTTTTGGGCCAATGCTGCATGCTCATCCCACCCATGAAATCCATATAAATCAAAATTATTCATTGGCCACCGATTATTGGTCAGGGCATACGTATCATATGGAAGAAAGAGCCCTAAAAGATGTCAGGAAATACAATACGTTGATCTGTGATTTCTAATGTCTGTAGGGATTTACCTTTGATTTCTAACACTGCTTTGGGCTTCACGAGCCTCGCCTGCAGCTTGTTGAGCAGCTGTTTTAGTTTTGAGCATGCGCTGTTGAAGCTGCTCTCCTATGGAGCTGTTGGCTATGGCTTTTACTACTGTGAATGGAAGTGCAGAGAAAACCACCACACCTGCTAGCTACCCACATTACCCACACACCTAAAATTTCTGGAGAACAATGCGAGCACACAACATTGTTCCTATTGCAAAATTTGGATGTCAACGATATGCAAAAATTGGCACTCTCCATGCTTCACTCGTGCATTATAATCCAGATATATAAAACCAACTGCGTAACATACTCTGTAATTGAAAAATGACAAAATTAGGGCATATCCTTCAACCAAAATGAGAGCAAAATTGATGTGCATGCATACCTCCTGCCATGCTGCTCTACATTGAAATTGTTGCATGTTTTGCGGACGCGATCTGGACCCATTACCAACAACCTTTACCTTCACACCCTTGAAAAAATTCTGCAAGTGCCAAAAGCAAACCACACAATGTTGTCGACTCTGGAACGTTGGGCCCGGTGGGTCACGTCTAACTTATGACAACCTATCAGTGGGAATTCTTCAACACCATGGAAGTATGATAGTAATTGAAACAACCAACGATTGAAAGATATTCACTTTCTCAGGACTTTACCAAAAACCTCCAAAAATAACAACACTACAAATCACATTTGAAAGTTTTGCCTCGCCCGCGAAACCAGGATCCAGACAAATCACTCTCAGCTGAACGAAATCTCGCACCTGGAGCTTGAATTTCGACCCATTCTGAGGTGAAGAAACTTCCCCCTTTGCAAGACAGCCGGAGTAGGAAAAAACTGAACCAGACACCGATGTTGCCATTTCCCTTAAGAACGCAATGCTCATGCCCTGCAAATTTCAACATTAGAAAACAGCTCACCCACAAATTGTAACCATCTGCAAACTGCCCTAAAACTTGGCAAAAGCCTCAAATTCCAACTACTCAAGAGCCGTAACCAATTGATTCAAAGTTGAGTGTGCTCAATGCAATCTAACTCACAGTGATAGCTAAATTACTTGCCTGGAAAAATGTAAGATCATGTGAAGATCATATCAACGCCTCGAGTTTGAGTGTGATCATTACCTATTTCTCTGGCCAAGTTTTAAAAGTGCGAAAAGTGAAGAATGTGGTGCTGTTTATTCTGTGTCCGGCCAAATGGCAGTTCATGCTTTCTTCTGGATAAATGAGATGGATGGGCAGTGTTCAATATTGAAGTCTTCAACACCTGTCAAATGCCATTTTGGCCGTCAAAATTTATTATTATTATTTTTGGGCACTTCACAAAAATGTGCTCTGCAAAGTTTCCACCAATCATAGTGAAGGCCTCTCCAAAAACTGATTGTCACAAAATTCAGTGGCTGAAATTTGCAAATAGAAACATAGCTGGACTCCAATCTTGGCACTCTAGCAGACACTTTCAAATTCCAAATAACTCCTGCAATTTCGACTCTACAACTTCGACTCGGCACTGACTGCAACTTCGGCTTGGCAAGCACAGTTATATGTGAACATGGATTTTCCAAACAGAATTGGGTGAAGAGTGATTGTAGAAGTCGATTGAAACTTGAAACATTGGATGCATTGATGTGAGTGTCATTATGCGGTCTTCCGATGAGAAATATGGATTGGACTAAAAAATTTAACACTTGGAAATCAACCAAAAACCAGAGTGCTTTGCCTTTGGAGTTAATTGATGATTAAGTGCATTATGTAGGGAATCTAAATAGTTTTAGTGCATCATTTTATTGCATGTACTTCTTCAATATAGTGAGACATCATATTATTTTCATATTCAATACAAAACGGCCAATATCAAGTTTTTTTTGTGAAGTGTTGCAAAAAAGTTTGAAAGTTTAAGTGAAGTGTGATTATTTTGAAGCCCTTCACATTGAAATGCATGTGCACACTTCAAACTTGAACACTGGAGAGATAGATTAGAAAATGTTGATGGGTCTTAAATGGTTACTTTTTCCAACTACCCCACTTCTCCTAGGATATGAAACACGCGATTAGCACAAGATGCTTAGCAAATCCAAATCAAGGCCATGGCCACTTTCCTCATGATTTCGGAACTCATATAAATATCCTATTCAATATCAAAGTGAAGATTCTTGTGCTCATTAAATAGTCATATAGGCCCCCCCAATCATGTTGATTCTTGAGTCCATAATGGTTATCATATTTTGAGCACGTAGTCTTATTTCTTTTTAGATACATGTCTTTTTGTGTTCGTTCTAGGAGCTGCACTAAACCACTTACATACCACTCACATATAGGTGTCCAAATAAGAAAAGTAACCAAATGTGGGTTGTTTACCTCAAGTTACATTCTTGCCTTTGTGGTGAGACTTGAGTAGAAATTAAGGTACTTATGTGGGCCTGTAACAGACATTTCCAACTCCACATGCACATTTGGTTGTTGAAAGGGATTGCATATTGCCTCATCCACTTAGCAATAGTGAATCGTGAAGATCCTCATTTCAAGTGTCAATATTGGAGTTGAGATGCAAAAGTTATAAGAGGTCAAAGTGAAGGAATTTCTTTCTCATTGAGTGATCACATGGGCTCTCCTGATTGTGTTAAAATTTGAAAATGGTGTCCTCATTTTGAGGACATAGTCCAATCTCATCCTAAAACATTTTTTTTCGTGCTCTTTTTGTGTCCGTTTGTATAATTACAAGCCATATCATACAACCCTCATGTACAGATGTTTGCAAAAGACTAGTGTTTAGTTATGGCCCGCGTACCTTATTGCATACATGCATATTTCTCATTCAACCATCCATTGATAATGTTTTGAAAAACGCCCTCCAGAGTATATGTAAGTGGACCCATTACAACCTATAATAACTATCATCCGCCTTCGAAGGATAGCACAAATCTTGCCTCTACCGCTTAGCCATCTTCTAGGGGGGTAATGAAAAGTTAGAAGAAACATTGGTATTTTTGTACCAACGTGAATGTGAACTCATTCTCCTTATATTGATCACGAGTATCCATGATGCAAGATAAGGTGTGGTGCCTTTCTTTTGGAAGGTGGGCACTGTGGGGTCCTAGGGGGCGTATACCTTGTGTTCATAATCTTAAACATGCATTCATAGTCTCAAACCTAACATAGCATGCTTCTACACACTGTGGCAACCACTTTTTGTAGGCTTGAGCTTTCATGTGCACCAACCTTCTATTACAAGAGGTTCTTGCCATGGAGTACTAGTAATCTCTCGTAGTACTACAATATGTGAGCCTCAGTTTTTCCAAGAAAAACTTGATCAAGAACCACCTACAAGCCACACTAAATAGTCCTATTAGTGTGGGTGGAAATTAGCTTGGGCCACACTAATTTTCTAGTCAAGGTGGATTAATGTGGGTCAAATTAGACTTCATGTAGACTTCATGTAGACTTCATGTAGTCTTCATGTAGACTTCCGACCAACAGATTAAGTATTAGTTATATGACAAAAGCAGCACAAAATAAAATAGGCACCCATATTAATTTTCTAGAAAAACAATTAATGTGGCGGCCCATGCTAATTTTCTACTAGAAATGCAGAGTGGGTTGAAAACTAATATGGCTCAAATTAGTTCTAATTTTGAGTGCAAATTTAGAAAATTATTGTGGCCCATAGTATTAGGACTATTTAGTATGATTGCAAAAGTCGCAGGCACTTGATGCATTAATGCGGATTTCATGGGCAGATATTCCTTTTAGTGATATTGATTGGGACAGTGTCATATTGTTGTTCACAAACACAAGGAACTGACAAATCCTCTTGAAAGATAGAGTTATACAATATACACGTAAGTTTCTAGTGCTATTTGAAACTTGTACACATGTGTTTTTATGAACAACTTATGGTTGTTTTACCTTCAACTTTTGACGAAATTTCAAATTTCACCACAAGCTTGTATACGTGTGTTTTTCTTAACAACTTTTGGTTAGTTGAGTGGCCAATTTTTGCAAGAAACCACATGAATTGGCGAATGTCAACCATAGGGAGGTCAATGTCAAAATTTCATTATACCACGTGAAAAATAATATAGGGTATTTTCAATTCAAGAGAGAAAAAAATTATACATATTTTGGAATTACTATAGCTTGGATGAAATGACCCATACAATATTATATCTAAAATAAGGTAGGTGAAAAATACAGGTAGTATCTAATTTTTATTAATAAATTAGGGGTCTATTATATTTGGAGGAACGAAGAATTTATGCGAGGTTCAATGAATGTCTTTGGATTGGATGTGAAGTTGTCTTAGTTGACTAAAAGTCATCAAATCTAGATGTTGGCAAGCTTGTGATAGTCACTGAAAGTTTCAAGATAGTGTTGGATTGTTTCAAGATAGTGTTGCAACCAAGTACCATTCTATTTTATTCGCATGTACTGTTAATGTATTGTTGTCATTTTGCTATGCATTAACGTTAATTTGTGTCAAAATTCCAATACTTTGATACATGGTACAATTTACAAACAAAACAAAGTTCATAAAATAGATTCATGGTGTAAATTATATTTATCTATAGGGTCTTGAAAAATACCTCAAAATACCATTTCATCTACTAATAGGGTACCGATTATTCAAGAAATTTAGATAAATAGTCCATCTTTAATCAACCCCCAACTGCATGTGGTTTACAAAAGAATATGATAGCTTGTGATCTTTCCGTGACGTCAACCAATTTGGATCTTGAAGCTATTGATGTGAATTCAATGTATCACAAGGTAAAATACGTGAAATTTTTGAGATATATATAGCATTTCTTATGTAATTCAATAGAATTCAAGCATCATTGGAGGGAAATGCATCTCCATATGTTTTTAGTCTCAAAACTCAAAAAAAAAACAAATAGTGGCGTGTCCCAAAAGAACATGAACTTTTTGTTCCGGCATGGCCAAGAACCTAAACACTACACTAAATATGATATTTAGTATCACTTACTATCTAGAGTTACATAATGCTATATCTTTATACTATTGATGTGATTTTTTACCAAGTAAGGTTGTTAATGTTCTATGATGTCCGAACAACCAGTTTGACATTTGTTGCCAAAATATGAGATATAAAATAAAGCATTGCATAATTCCAAATTGTAAGTGACACTAAACACAATATGTAGATAATCAATAGACAATATATAGTCTAGCTAGTAAGCTTCAACTAGGCATTGTAAGCAGGCCTCATGAAACTATATTGTTTATGGTCTTTATTGTCTCGTACACTATTTGCGAAGGCCCTAAACGAGATGTCTAGAGGTCTCAAAGTGTCACTCCCGCTAATTGCCTATATGATTCCAATTGTCAACATAAGTAACTTTTTCAGTGAAAAAATATCTACATTATGACATTTAGAGTACCACATTGGGATGCTTTTGATGATAGCCTTGCGTTTTAGTATGCAAGGGGAAAATGCTTTTTAGCATACAAATGGCAAGTGTCAGTTTTACACTTTAGTATGCAAGAGGAAGAAATTCTTGAGCATACTAATGTTAAGTGTCAATTGTGTACACTTTAGTCAACTTGTAGACCATTGTGGAACATAGATAACATTATTGAAGATAATTATGCCAAGATATTAGTGAGCGCACTTGAACAACAAGTGTCATTAGACGACACTCATGGGTGAAGTTGTTAATCATCAGTGTAACCTAGCATACACCTCATTATAGGGTAAGTGACACTAAATACCATAAACGGTGTACTATGGTATCCTAGCCTATTACCGATATGTGACCTTAAACCGAGCTCTAGGGAACAAATTAGAAATAATGTTCCCTAGGTGGATGACATGTCCCTAGCTCAACTAACCTCATATTAATGCATTTAATGACGTGGAGGGAGAGAGAGAGAGAGCGGAGGAGAGAGAGGGGGAAGGAGGAAGAAGGAGGAGGAGGCCCATAGGTCTCGGTTCAGGGCACATAGGTCTCGGTTCAAGGCCCATAGGTCTCGGTTCAAGGCACATGAGACCTTGCCACAACGTGTTGGATGAGATTAGTTGACATAGTAAGGTCAAAGTCAATCTACGGCTTAGTAATGTTGGATTTCTTACAACCTCTTACTTGCTTGTGGATAATTATAGAATGCTCATAAGTTGTATTAGCATTGACATCAAACTTCTTTATGTCTATCATAAGATACCCTAGGGAACATCTTTAAAAAATCATATTTAATTCAAAATTAATTTTAAAAATTTCCAAATTTTTGAAATAGACAAATATTTCATTTTACCTTGCATGAAAATTTTTAAATCGTTCATTACCATAGAAGAGGTCATAGGCTAGGATACCATATAGTACTTTGCAACTATTGTGGCACAACATTATTTATCGGCTTGTGAGCATTCCACAGTCAAATATATCAACCGTGGATTAATAGGGAAAAAATTGGCAAACAATCTCAATTTCTACAGCATGTTGTTAAGCCGGCTCTAGTCCTATGATCGGGGAGAACCGGCAGTTAGATACAGATGAACCGGTTGAGTTTGAGAAATAACCGGTTGAAGTTCAAGACTGCAAGGAAATTACCGATCATTTTAGAGGAAGTTATAGAATATACCCCAATTTAATAAAGGAAAACCGAAGGATGTCAACATGTAACCGGTTGGACTTGCAAACACTAGGATCTCAACTGATTATGCCCAAAAATCTCCCCGATCACTGCTCCGGTCGGCAGCCAGTTAGGTGTGCCAGCACTTTAATACTAACACTTACCGAGTTGAACAACACACACTCTGCCCGCTTAAGGTAGAAATACCATAAACCGTTAAAATAAGGCGATTCGCATTGAAGATCTGGTCTGACAATCATGAGATAATTTTCCAAGATAGACAAGAAGGATTCATGAAGAATGCAAGTTGTTTCGTATTTTTCTGCCTTGTACAAAAAGTTCCACAATTTTTCAAAGTGGAAAGTTTGTCCAATCCACTTCCGGTTCACTAGGCTCTCCTCATTTCGATACAGATTATCACCTAAACCCGTTAATCATGAGTACGTTAGATCTTGCCTCCCATTGGCTACACTGCATTGAAGTTGCCGCGCCATTTAAGACATGGCACTTACCATTATGAGGCGGTCTAGTACACCGCTATTGGGTGGTTAACGCTTTATGGTATTTCTACCTTACTCACCAGTGCCCGGGAAGTTTTTGGGCACAGTCAGTGAAGATCCTAGTGATTCTAAATCCAGCCGGTTACATGCTGACATCTTCCAGTTTTGCTTTATTCATTTGAGGTATATTCTGTAGATTCCTCTAAAACGATCGGTAATTCTCCTGCAGTCTCCAACTTCAACTGGTTATTTCTCAAACTCAACTGGTTCATCTGTAACTAACTGACAGTCCTTCCTGCTTAAGGAAAAATACAATTTATTTGCATGCTTACAACAAATAAAAAATAGTTTATTTTCTTGCTTGCTTGCCTGCTGACAAGTTTAGCATGCTTACGAGTTTAGCTTGCCTACGATCAAGTTTAGTAATGGCCGCTATAGGCCGGTGGCGGTCAGAAACCATGGGCCTTCAATTTCTGTGGCCATCTGTTGGTGTGCTTCACTTGCATAAGTCATAATTTATTAGGCTGAATCTACTCAAACAAGCATCCATTAAGGTATAATTTCCTTATGACATATTCCCAACCCCACCCAACCTTGGTCACTCAACTGAGTAATGTCATGAGTGCTTTAAAACTTGAACTACTCAAATTCTATTATAATAGAACCACGTATTCTCGAATAGGACCCCATCGGAAATCTATAGGGTGCCATAATTTCGATGAGATCTTGATAATTTCTTTTTGTGGGTGGTTAAAACAAGGCTCCACGTTTCACGGTTTCTAAGGGTTAGTTCCCATGTAGGTCACTTGCCCACCAAATATGATGGACAAATGAACTACATGAAAACTAACCCTTAGTCTCCAACTTCGGTTATGGTATCACCAAGGAGTCGATAATGCCATGACACATGTCCGTAGTTTTGGGTGCTAAAGTGAGGAGCGATTTGCCTCAAATATGAGCGGTTATGGCAAACTCCAGACATTGGTAATGTGTTTGGGCCAAATTTTAGCTTAAAAAATCCACATAAATTTCAATTTAAGGAATAAAATCACCCAAAAATTTGCAGTACTCCTTATTTCTATCTTCCTACACGGGAAAAATTTGCACCGCCTCATACCTCTCCAGATTTGGCGCAGAATCTCTTAAGTGATCGGTCATCGGCGCCTTTACTCTGGTGCTTTGAAGATCCAGCTGGTGCTCCTCTCTTCTAGGAAATAAGAATTTTTTGGAGTTCAATTTCTTGGGTTACTTCTAAACAAAATTTGGAAACAAATGTTTCCAAGATGAAAAGTGTCTAATAGTGTCTCACACCAAAATATCAACTATGTAGTCACCACTACAACTGGTAAAACTTTCTACTGAAAGAATCTTGAGAACCGATGCACTAAGGAACTCTACAGGGAACAAATTGAACTTTTTTTTTAACAGAAATTCAGAACTTTGCAATTTTTGTTTTGAAAAAAACAAATCATGTCAAACATAATAACGTAGCCTGCTGGAACTGCCCAGAAAATTGTGTGCAAATAAATACCATTGTATACTGAACACAATCGGTCAACAGAACCTTGCTGCATTTTCGAGGTCCCACAATTCGGCCTCCTAGAATGTTCAAACTCCAATCATTAAGTAGACTAAGAACTTGCGTAACCAAGGGAAAAGAAAAACGCCACAAAAGTACTCAAAAGCACCGGTGACAGACTTTGGGCGCCTATACCTATTCCACATCAAGCGGGGTTGCCATTGGCAACAACGGGTGGCGAATTCTGATTGGCCAACTTCGGTTTCGGGACGGGGATGAACTTCACAATAACGGCGACAAACAAGCTCACGAATCCGATCCCGACGGTGATGATCCATTGGTTGGCGTTGAGTGGGACGGTGCCCGCAAATTTCCCTAGAAACTCGACCAATAGGACTTGGAAGACAACAGTGAAGGTGAGCACGAGCAGGAACACTTTGTTATTGAACGTGTGTGCAAACACGTTGAGTTTCTCCATTTCCCGCGCATTCACCTCATTGAAAACCTGCGAGACCGGAAAATGTTCATGGTTGGAAGAATTATAACAAACAAAACTGAGCATTGTGAGGTTTGAGGGATACAAAGTTCGCAAAGTCAGGGTCGAGGATTTTAAGAGATGTAGGTATTAAAGAGCTATCCACACTAATTTGCATAGTTTCTTTCAGTTCGTGACTAGAGTTACCCTTCAGTTT
Source organism: Polytrichum formosum (assembly GCA_964035585.1). NCBI lineage: Eukaryota > Viridiplantae > Streptophyta > Polytrichopsida > Polytrichales > Polytrichaceae > Polytrichum > Polytrichum formosum. Next base: position 44,219,118 of record OZ037940.1, on the reverse strand, counting down.
CAACCGGAGTTTCAGTCAGGATTTGGTTGTTTTGAATCCCATGTTTGGTATGTTTTCGGTGCATGCTTTGGAGTTCGTGTGGAGGTTTAAACCAATGAACAGGGAGAACCAACCGCTAGTTACAGATGAACCAGTTGAGTTTGAGAAATAACGGGTGGAAGTTCAAGACTTAAGGACAATTACCGATCATTTTCTAGGAATCTACGGAATATGCCTCGACATTAATAAAGAAAACTGAAAGATCACAACCTGTAACCGGTTGAACTTAGAAACACTAGAAGTTTAATTGATCAATTATGCCCAAAAATCTCCCGGACACTGGTTTGGACTAAGAACTTTCTATATCGGTTCATTGAGGGTCAAGTCTCATTTTCACACCAAAATGAGTTTGACCCTCAATAAACCGATATAGAAATTTCTTTTGCTCAAACGTCCAAACCGACTCCAAGCATGCAGTCCAAACATGGCATCCTAAACAACCAACTCTTGACCAAATCTCCGGTCGAAATTGAAGGATAACTCTACTACAGCTATGTAGTATTAGGGATGACTTCAACTAGTGGCTTCAAACTAGTGCCTCCACCCACACCACAACTATTTGAGTGTGGGTCAGTAGAAAATAAGCACATATGAGTCACTTTAGCAGCCCCAGATTCGACACATGCATAAAATCAGGAAGTAGAGTGGGGCGTGAAAAACAAGAGGCGTACCTGGCAAAACACAAACGCATTGAAAATCATGGTGTTCAAGAGAATTGTTGAACCCTCCCCCTCCAACCCCAAGATAGCTTTTCCTTTATACTGCAGGATGGACAAGACCACCAACTGGTACACGGCCTGGCCAATGATATTGCGCCACATCACCATCGAGATGAAATTCCCGTGCCGACCCACGGGAGCTTTTGTCATTAGCTCGTCGTAGGGAGGCTCGGTGGCGAGGGCGAGGGCACCAAGGGTGTCCATAATTAGGTTCACCCATAGCAGCTGTACGGCCGTCAATGGGGCCGTTCCTGGAGAAAACTCAAGGGAGGGGAGAAATGTAATTTTTTTTTTTTTTAAATTAACCTTTTGCAATATGAAGGTGAGTGACAAGGAGTGCTTTTTATATATATACATATATGCTTCCTAGAAAGATGTAAAAAGAAACTCACAAGTTCAATCAAAGCAAGAAAGGTTCCGATTGAGGTTTCTAAATGAATCAAAGAAAAGTTCCGTAAGGTACATGGGTCCCAAATGACTACTTTTTTCAGCTACCTCACTTCTCCTAGGATATGAAACGCATGAATAGGACAAGATGGTTAGCAAATCCAAATCGAGGCCGTAGCCACTTTCCTCATGATTTTTGGAGCTAATATGAATATCTTATTCGTTATTGAAGTGAAGATGCTTGTGCTCAATAAATTGTCATATAGGTCCGCCCCCAATTCTGTTCACTATTGAGCCTACAATGATTAGCATAATTTTGAGCGCGTAGTTCAATCTCTTCTAAAGACGTTTAAAGACATGTCTTTTTGGTATCCGTTCTTGGAGCCACACCTAACCACATACAACTCAAATATAGGTGTCCGAATAAGAAAAGTAACCGATTAAAGGGAGGTCTACTTTGTACCTTAGTGGTTGGATAAAAAACCTCTTACATACCTGAAGTGGTGTAAATGAAAATTAGTTCAGAGGCAATAAAACCTAAAAGTTTTGATAATTGTGTTTTGATCTGATACCACTACACAGGAGAACCAAGAAGGATTACTTCCAACACAAATGTTATAAGAGAAAAATTCAAGTTCAGAAAACATCTCTTCTTTGTTTCCACAAGAAAGAGGTAACAAAAAATTATTTCAAATTCCAATCAAAGCAAAAGTTCTTTTAGTATTTAACAAGAAAAAACCTGAACGAAAAGAGTTCGCTCAAGGCTCTTCAAGGAGATGTCACAAGACTGACGTAACAAACAGTATTTATTTCTAAATGAATCAAAGGAATATCGTTTCAAGCAACAACAACAAAATTTAGAATAGGATTGCAAACTCTCACCTGTAATGCAAGCAGAGCTGAAATTAATGACAAGAGCCACCAAATTGACTGTGAGCTGAAATTGAACAAACTTTTGGATATTAGAGTAGACTGAGCGACCCCATTTAGCAACGACCACAATAGTCTGAAATTTGTCGTCCAAGATTACCACGTCAGCACTCTCCTTGGCCACCTGATTGCACAAGGACAAAAGTCGACTTTTTTAGTAAGAATAAATACTAGAATGAATCGAAGGAACCTTTGAGTATTTTGGCTGTTTTCACTAACCCACAATAATTTTCTAACCAGAATAAGTATTTCAAATATTTGAGTTCAATTCACTCACAATGCTCCCACTCCATATTGGCCACACTAGGTATCATTGACGTAGTACACAAATTTCATTTGCATATAAGACTGAAATTTCTACCCACTTGTCTTCTAAAGAAATCTAAACTATTCCATAGATTCCACACAATAACGATAAATTTTGCAAGACTTATTACCTAGTTACAAGAGGGAATGACAAAGTTTCAACTAATTCGAGTTGAAATTCCTATAAATCACTTGTCATAATGAACACTAACATATTCAACGAAATTCCTATCTGTAATTCAGCAGGACAAATCAAAACAAACAAATCAAAGGCTTGAAATCTGATGTACCTCGGTACCAGCAATGCCCATAGCCAATCCAATGTCCGACTCGTGTAGGGCGGGCGCATCATTAGTTCCGTCCCCTGTAACCGCCACCACCTCACCCAATGCCCGCAGTTCCTTTACCAAAGTATGCTTATCCGATGGTGAAGACCTTGCCATGACCTACCAAAACCAAAAAGAAAAAGAGGAAAAAATCAATCGTAAAGTTCAAAACACTTTCTAGAAGTTAGGATATTCCAAATTGAGTGCTTCATTGAACCCTATTGATAATTGAACTATTATTTGAATCTTCTTATTGATTGAGTTATTATTCATATTATTATTTAAATTAGTGTTCCCAGGTTCTTAGGTCACACTTGACTCAGGGTAGACTAAGATACGCATTTTCTCAAGCACTACTTTCGTTCCGTTTTCATTTCATCTCTTTTCTTGAAGGAAGAAAAGACTCAAAGCAAGAAGAGGACACCTATTATTATTTTATTTTATTTTATGATATAAATGAAAACTGGAAAAAATGAAAACGTTACAGCTTTCTTAAGAATGTTTGTTTTACCTGAGGATAAGGAACAATTTTCCAAGTCCTAGATTGCCTCAGGAGTCAGATAGCCGAAGTTGCACTTAACCTCAATGTAGGAAGAAATTACTGTGTGGGGTTCATCAAAAATAATACAGTTTGCAACCCTTCTATTGGCAGGACTGAAGTATCCAAAGTAAGATTAAAAACTTGAGGACAAAAAAAACTCTTTACCTGGAGCTTAGGAATGAGCTTCCTCATTTCATTGATATTCATATCCCGGAAAACCGGACCTTCTATTGCCTCTCCATCCGTCAAGATTCCACACTCCCGCGCAATGGCTTTCGCAGTATTAAGATTATCTCCAGTCACCATTCTCACCTTCAGATTTCAAATTAAATAGCAAATAAACAAATAAACCAAGATCAGATTAGAATTCTACATTAAAGTGGAGCTATGCACATGAAACCCATTATACATCGGAGCTTCATGGACGCAACCATGGACCCGAGGGCGGGTCAGAACTGGAAACAAACTCTTCTCCAAACTAGCTAAATTGACTGCACAATAGCCTGCAAAATTTTGACCTTTGATGTTTTTTACCATTTCTTGCAGTCAAGCAACAAAATGGTTTCAAGTTTGATTGTTTGAGTCCAAAAAAAATTCAAAACAATCACAGCTCATCCTTCTAATCCCTCAATCTTCTCCAAACTTTCTGAAATAAACGACACAATAGACTGCAAAATTTGACCTTTTACTTTTTTTTACATTTCTTGCGGTCAAGCAACAAAATGGTTTCAAGTTTGAGTCCACAAAACTCCAAAACAATCACATGCATAACTTTCAATCCGTTACCTTGATTCCGGCTTTGAAGCACAACTCAACGGCATCCTTCACACCCGGTCTCACGGGATCCTTAATTCCCACAATGGCCACCAAAACAAAGCCGTCCTCAGGAATAGGCTCCTCGCCTTTGGGCTCCGAATCGACGTTCTTAAATGCCAAACAAAGGGTTCTCAACGCACCGTCTGCAAACGACTGAATACAAGCCGTCAACTCCTTCATCTTGTTGTCATCCATATCCACCACCTTCCCATCCTCATTGACATATTTATCGCACCTTCCTAAAACGATCTCCGAAGCCCCCTTCAAATGCACACGAATCTTCCCATTTTCCTTCTCTTTCACCACCACTCCCATCACTTTCCTTTTCGAGTTGAAGGGCTCCATTTTCAATAGCTTCGCCTTTTTGCAGCTCTCCTTGAAATTGCCCCCCACACCCAACCCAAAGCTCAAGATCGCCGCCTCCGTCGGGGTCCCGAGGACGTGTGGCTCTCCATCATCGAAAGACACATCACCTCCCGTGTTGATGAACGTGCCTTCCAACAAGATTTCAAAGTTTTCTGCCGAAAGCTCGGATTGGATATCTTTGGTTTCCCGCACTTTGCCTGCATTTTAGAACGACGTTCATTAGTGCTCGGGAACCGAATTCCTATCCCGAGAAAATCTCAAAGCTCTTAAAACCAACACCAACTAAGTAGCACCTTTTTTTCAGTTTAGGTACCTTGCTTGCGGAACATGATTTCATATCCTCGCCACATGAACCTTTTTGTTTCCATGGTTCCAACCAACCACTGTGTAGCACGTGGTATCCTCACTCAAGAATAGCATTCTGTTGTGCCAAAAAGGATAATCACTGCAGTAGTCACTTTGAGCAACTTGAGAGCGAGTTTATATTAAGGGTCCAGATCCAAGAAACTTGGGGCTTGGAAAACTTCTTGGTGGACCTTATTTTTGAACTCCAGATTGGACCCAAGCTTGAAGATTGATTTCTCAAACTAGGAGTAATTTCATGAGTCGCTTCATGTTTTTTATACCAAATGCCAACTCCTTGGGTCCAGACTTTGTTGTCAAGGTTCCTTTTCGAGTTTCATTTTTTAGTTTTTTTAATCTTATGTAAACCTACCCCTAGTAGTAAGTACACCAAATATATTTACTTGCGGAAAGGAAAACAAGGACACTGACCTGCAACCCACGCCTTTGTGACTGTCATGTTATTTGTAGTGAGCGTTCCTGTTTTGTCACTACAAATTGTAGTGGCCGACCCCATAGTTTCACACGCTGCCAAATGCCTCACCAATGCCTTCAAGTGACACCTCAAAATGATCAGTATTTTGGGATAACTGTCCTCGATTTTACTTCTAGAAAACATGGATACTAGATTTTAAAACAGGTGTCCATTTTCCACTGTGATTCTCTTTAAAATTCCACAAGAAAGGAGTTACAAGATACGAGAAAGGCTCCATATAAGTACATGTACATTCGTACAATTAGGCTCTTCAATAGCACATTGGAAACCCAAATATGAGACAAGTAAGGTTTCTTCTAAGATTCCATAAGGAAAAACATAGTACCAAAATTAGCACACAAAATAAGAGATAGATATTACGTTAGACAAACTTGCAACCTAGAGTTTCAAACAAGTATCTGTTTAGGTTAACTTAAATACCTTATCACCCATCATTTTGTTCATGGCAAACGCGAGGGTCAAAGTGACAGCCAATGGCAAACCCTCAGGAACTGCCACCACAATTATCGTGATGGCAATCGCAAAATAATTTACGATTGCAATGGCGTCCTCACCAGACCAGGATTTCAGAGATTCTTTTGCAGCCAAATACCGGCCGAGGAGGACAAGGAAAGTCACCACCGCAAACAGGAGGCCAATTTTCCCGATGAGAGTTGCCACTCCATTCAGTTTTACCTGGGAAATAGATTCAACAAAAAAAACAGGTTAGGAGAAAATTAGCACATTGGGAATCCAAATAAGTTACCAACCAAATTTCAAATAGAAATTTTGATTGTGATTCTTTCTTGTGGATTCTTGAGAAAAAAATATTCTTTCATGATGCATACTATAATTTCCAATATGGTAACACACCCCTGGTTATCTTGGGTAGAAATTTTATGAATAAACCCTGTATACAGACACAAAAATATACTGAAAAATCAACTCTTTCCGAGTAGCCCTGAAAATCTCAGAATTTTTGGCAACTTCTTCGCTTTTACATGATTATTTTGCAACTTGCACACGGAACTCGTACAGACACAAACTTACAATTTCCAATCCAATCACGGCACCTCCTATTTACGCCCTCTCATTAGTACTGGCATGGAAGTAAAACGATGTTGGGGTACAGACACAAAGTTGAACCATAAAAAGTATTCAACTTACTAGACTTTCATCATCCAAACCCTTCATTAGTGTCAATGAAGCTTTTTCAGTGACACTAATAAATATTTTCAAGTAGCCCTAAGAATTTCAGAATGATCAGTGAACTTCCTCTGATTTATATAATTATTTCAGGGTTTCTGAACACGTGTAATCTTCCATAAAGTGATGATCTAAGCTCTTTCAAATTTTCATATCACCATAAACAGCAGTAACACGGAAATTCGCACACAAAACTTTAAGGGACACAAGAATCAATCACAAATTGTCCTCCTCCACTCCAGGCTTAATATTTAAGTAACAGTGGGCCAAGGTGCGGTCCACAGTTACCAAATGCTGAATTCCATCATAGAATTAACTCCAATAGATCTGTATGGTGCGGTCCTCTGATGAAATATACAGAGATGTTTTTGATGATATGAAAACAAATGTTTTCATTAGATCTCCATTATTTATTAGTTGATTACATAGATTTAAGATCAAAAAAAAATTTGTGTAATGATTTTTATCAACATAGTTGAATTCATAACACTCGAATAATCACTGAGAATTCACATATCTCCCATGAAATTTAGGAACATTGGATCCTCCCATTGAGGTAACCAAACAGTCCAGATTTTGAAAACATGTCCAGTGTTACTAAAATATGAGAAAGTTCTCGTCAACCTCAAATTTTGGAATGATTTTTTTTTTTTTACCTGCAATGGGGTTTCATCGTCTCCTTCCTCCCCCAATGTTGCCATGAGATGCCCCCACTCAGTGTTCATCCCGACTCCCGTGATGAGCATCTTCCCACTCCCATCTTGCACTTTTGTTCCTGAAAGTAAAAATGGCATTTCTTCGTTCACTTTTTGCTGCTCACTTTCCCCCGTCATACTACTCTCATCAATACTTAATCCACATCCCGAAAAATACAACCCATCCGCAGGCACTTGGTTCCCGACACTCAAGTGCACAACATCGCCAACAAGAAGATCGAAGATTAAAATCTTTTGACGGCGTGAGTCTCGGGTGACTTCAATCATAATCTTCTTCTTCTCCTCGTCGAGGTTGCGGAATTGGAGGGATTGTTGGTAATCAGAGGTGGCGGTGACAAAGACAACAAGGAGAATTGAGAATGCAATGCCCGCACCATCGTACCAACCTTCACAACCAAACAAAAAACCATTATGACAATTAATAATAAATGTCAACTACAACTACGCTGTATATGGTATTTGTAGTCACTTACTTTTTGGAATTACACAATGTTATAACTTCTTACTATAGAAGTCATTTTGCACCAACAGAGATTAAACAAGTTGTATGGACATTATACAACATGAATTACTTTACTGGATAAAAACTCACATTCTCAGCAAAAAGTTATAGCACTGCAGAACCCAGAATAGTGAGTGACACTAAATATCATAAGTGCTTAGAAACTTTTAACTGGTGCTAGTACTTTAAGGAAAACTGACCTTCTTGCCATCCTTCGGTGATAATGCCAATTGCAAGAGACACCACAGCACAGACAGCAAGAATAATCAAAGTCAAGTCATGCGTCGCGTCCCACACAAAACTCCAAAAGCCTTTCTGCGGTTTCTCAATATAAGTGTTTGTGCTGAAAATGTCGCGGCGGATCTCGAGTTCTCGCTCTTCGCAAGTTTGGAGACCTTGTTCTTGCGATGTTTTGAGTTTGTCAAAAAGATTGTCGATGCCTCCATGGTTGTCGAGAGCTTCAAAGTCTTTGTTCTTGACGAGGGTTGAAAGTTGTTCAGCGTCAATGCCAAAGCCATTTTCCTTTGCTTTCTCATCAGTGGGACCTTGTTTCTCATCAGTGGGACCATATTTCTCCTGGTGGACATTAAGTTCTGCATCCGATAAAATAAAAATTGGATGCAGAAGGAAAGCGAAAAAAAAGATCAAGAAAACCATACCTGAGAAGCTGCTAGAAGTTTTGAGAAACAACACCATAGTGAAATCACATCGAAGCTTATGCAGATCACTAAATATTACAGGAAGAGGAAATTCTGATTTGGAGCTTCTCCGAACCCTAAAAGCTCTCAAAACTTTATTCCAGCTACACAAAATTGTTAACTTGGATGCAATGTGAAGAAGAGCTTACGGTCAACGAATCTATGTGCGGCTTTTGTGACATTTTTCCCCTTCTTCCAATTACTCCGACCCCTTGCCTACCACAATCCAAAAGAGCCACAAAACTTCAGTACATGGCCTCAAATCCATCACCAATCTAAATTGTTTCGAAATTCATGATAAACGACAAAAATCATAAGAAAACTTCAGATGATTAGCTCAATAGATTACATGGAAGCAAATAGGTTGAACAAAGGTAGACAGCAGGTAGAGAGAGCAGCTTAGTCAAACATATAATTGAAGAAGATGGATCAGATAACTGGCAGAGGAATTCAGACAAAAGGTTTAAAGACTTCCTACAGGGTACAATTTGTATAGTAAGAAATAAGTATACTTTATAAGTCAACTTCTGGCCTCAAATTCCATCACTCCAAATTGTAGACTCAAACTAGTAGACTTTCCAGGGGGGTACAATTTGACAGAGGTTAATTTTCGGTGACATCTTGTGTTTGTCCAAGTATTGTGTGCATTCTTGCTAGCTATGGAGACCTGAGATTTTTAAAAGTGCTTGACGACCACCTTATTAGTACATGGTTTCACAAAGTGTACAGGAAAAACTACATGGCTTGATGTTTAAAATTGAATTCTCATTTAGGAATGTATTCGGCAGTTATCACAGTGCCTAGAATTGGGTATGAATTAAGGGTGGCTTAAAACCAAGGCCTTGACCAGGATCCCAAGAGAACTCCAAGATTGATCAGCCTAAGGCCGGAATAGTATTCGGATGAGTGACCTTCCTAGCACTTGACTAACTTCTGATTAAGATCCACCAAATTTATAGTGGGGGTTATCCGGGTGAACCAAATATTCTCAACCAACCATGTGGGAAACTAGGGGCTTGCCCTTGAGGGAGATAGGTGCCCACACCAATTGAAGGTGTTCACCTTTTTTAGGATCACATATAGACTTAGACCAACTCGCAAAATGAAGCATCAACACCAGAATTCACGCCGGTGGCAACATCAGAGTCGTGTTTCTTTCCTTCCTTTCTTTCTGGTATGAACTATATATGACCGTTGTGAGGGGTTTAGAATTAAAAGCTCATCATAATTTACTTTTTTCCAGTTCCAATTTGTGTCTCAACGGGTTTTGGTGCAGATTGCAGCAATCTTGCTGGCTGTGGCATACCACAACTCACACACAGAACTTGATTTTGACCCAAAAATTCTGTGAACTTGGGGGCAGTGGTTTCTGTTGCATCAAAATGCTCATCAGTCTGAATTACAAAGTGCACGGAAAAAGAAAATGGCTTTACCTCAATGCTGGCTTGTCTCTCTTTTCTTTTCTTCAAATCTGCAACATTCCGAAACCTTCGGACCGCGTTGAGAGCAAACACAGGTCTTCGCCATGCTTCCAACGTGCTTATATCACACCCCTTGTACACAGTGTACTGATCCAAGTCGAATAAGTTTCCAAAGAAACCGCGGCTCGAAGGTGACTCAGCTAGCAAAGGCTCAGACGCGCTTCCATGCCCATCCTCAATGGAATCCCCCATCTTAACAAAACCCTTCAGGAATTCCGAAATTCCTACTACAACACTAACTTGAGTGTTTCCTCATCTTCTGAATCTTCAAAAAAAAAACACAAAAGAACACAAAAAAAGTGCTCTCAGAACCCCTTACACTTTGGAAAAGATTCAAGGACTCTGCAATTCACATTGAAAACTTGTACAGACAAAATTTATGAAACTGAAAGGAGCAAGTTATGGTGACCTCCAAACCCTAATTCTACCACTAGAAATTTCCGAGCAAAAGCAATACAAGGAGTACAAATAACCCTAATATGTTGCCCAAATAACATGTGGTAAGAATGTAGCAAGTAACTCTAGGCACCAAGAATCTAGGCCTAAATGTACAACAATTCAAACATGAGGTTTCAAATTGTCACTACCAAACAGGTACAATACAAACTTGAAATGAAGACACTGAATGGGGCTTAAAGAATGAGCATCAACAATCCCTTGGACCACCAGATTCATTCAATCTTACAAGACTTACAAATACTTGGGGAAACTTCAACCTGAAAAATAGAACAACAGCGAACCCATTTCAAGAAACTTCACAAAACCTCTCATATGATAGAGATCCATACCTACAGCCGGAACTGTTGCATTGAAAAGAAGATTTCTTTCAAAACATCAACAGTGGACTCTCATTTTCTGTGAACACGAGTTTGACCTTTAACCTCTCTCGAAGACTGCACAAGGACCCATTTATCTCCCGTACCAAGATTTGCCTTCAACTTCAACTTCAAATCTCACCGCCAACTCCAAGTTCAAGCCAAAAACTTGAACATCAAACCTAACCCTGAGGACCTAACTTACATCAGAATGAATCAGAAGGTAAGATGGCCGTAGTCCCGTGAACACATACCTGCTTGCGGCTGGCAATCCAAAACTCAAAGAAAGTATGAAAATAAAAGTGCAAATCTGCTTATAACCCAATCCACTGCTTTCTGCAAACTTCTAGCCCGAATTGCAAGCCTGAGTGCAAGCTTAAGATTGTGAGAGCACCCATTTCTCCCCTCACAAGATTCAAACTTTGAATCCACCAAGATTCAAACTTTTGAGCATGCACACACACAAGACAAGAGTTTGGAAGGAGACAGGAAAACGAAAGATGACAAAAAGATGGACCCGCAATTTGGCTTTTTTTTCTCCTACACTAGGTGCCATGCAGGTTCTTGAGCCTCTGATTCTCAAACCTGGATTTACTTCGAACCAAATTCCCAAACTTCCCCCATGCAATTGACCTCAAAAGAGACAGACAGTAAGGAGCCCCCCTCACACCCCACCTTCCTCAAGAACCCTCCAAATTCCAGCATTATGCAACCACAATCAACTGTTTGAGGTTGCTGGCCTCCTCACCGTTGAACCCTCCTTCCTCCGGAGCCGCTGTGGCGTCATCAGGTTCGGCAACAACGGATGCGCCTTAGAAGAAAGTCTGAGCTGAGGAGGGGCTCTTGATTTCAGCTTCTTCAGGTCCACCCTTGAAGGACAGGCGTTGTACTCAAGTTAACTGTACTTTGCACTTACCTGCTTGAGTCCTTACCCCACCTCAGTTGCCTACTAGAAGTAGAGGCGCCCGTAACCGACCACTTATTCAGTGATTCTGCGCCAGTGATCGGGGAGATTTTTGGGCATAATCGGTTGAGATCCTAGTGTTTGCAAGTCCAACCGGTTACATGTTGACATCCTTCGGTTTTTCCATATTAATTTGAGGTATATTCCATAAATTCCTCTAAAGTGATCGGTAATTCTCCTGAAGTCTAGAACTTCAACCGGTTATTTCTCAAACTCAACCAGTTCATCTGTAACTAACCGCCGGTTCTCCCCGATCATTGTTCTGCGCCAAACCTGGAGAAGTATAAGGTGCTGCAAATTATTCCCATGCGCGAATATAGAAACAAACCAGGAGGACTGCAAATTTTTCGGTAACTTTATTCCTTGAATTGAAATTACTGTGACTTTTTGAAGTCAAAAGTTGACCCGAACATATTACCAATGTATATGGTCTGTCATAATCACTCATTTCTCCTCATTTTAGCACTCAAAACCAAGACATGTGTCATGGCATTATTTTTTTTTCTTTTTGGGAACATAGGAGGCGCTTGACTACCTGGCTAGTTTTTCCATCAAGTAGAGAGACAATTTCACGGTCATGAATCGAACCACCAACCACTCCGTTCGATTTGGGTACCTCTCCACTATCATCCGGTAGTTCAGGGTCATTTCAGACCAGTGTCATGACACTATTGATTCCGGCCTTAATGAAATTTAGTCCCAGTCTGATTGAAATTTCAGTACCCTATAGATTGCCGATGGGATCCTGATGAGGAATAGGCACATCTACTATAAGTTAAGTTCTGGCTGGAGTAGGCCACTTTTCGAGCTCTTTTTGTGCAAATTTCTTTCATTGTGATTGGCAACCTAAGGGCCGGTTTACACTATGGACCATGAAGATGGACCAAGGCTCTGCAAGGCAGCTGATTGGCTATTAAAGTTGTCATGGGACAACTTCGGTTTACACTAAGGAA